>FR997817.1:6188130-7388130 GCA_905475355.2 Clostera curtula
CAACGACATTCACCGTTATGTTTAATGGATGAAAATTATTTTATTAGAAATTTAGTATGTTAAAAATAATTTTAAAAAATGGATTGCCTGAAAAAGTCCTAAATTTCTAATAAAATAATTTTCATCCATTAAACATATCGGTGGTAGTTGTATAGCGGGATCAGTATAATGTACTATAAAAAAATTTTGCACACTATAAAACGAAGTGGATTCATTTTATGTTAAATAATACTTAATTTTTTACGTCATTACAGAGACAGAAGACGAGGAAAATGAAATAGATGAAAATGACAGTGATGATACTGAAATTTTATCAGATGAATATTTTTTTTTATATGCAAATAATTATTTTTTTGTACTACTTAAGAAAAATAATTTATTTAAATAAAAAAAAGACGTTTTCACTGTATCATCACTACACAGTATAAAACAAAGTCGCTGTCGTCTGTCCGTCCCTATGTATGCTTAAAACTTGAAAACTACGCAATATATTTTGAAGCGGTTGTCTTTAATAGATAGAGTGATTCAAGATGAAGGTTTATATGTATAGTACATGCACCCGTGCGAAGCCGGTTCGGGTCGCTAGTAAGTCATAAGTAGGAAAACGAAAAAATTACAATTTTTGTCGGACTCGTGTTACATACCTGTTTTCTTGTAGGACATTGTATCATTTGGGCAGAGAATACACTAACCTATCATGTAAAATTATTGTCCTACAGTTAGTAATGACAAAATGGGTCTTGTGGTTTTAACAACTTTTGAGCGTAGGACTGGGATAACGTACCACGCAACTTGTAGGACAATATGACGGTTAAATAATATAAATATTTACTAAGTAAATAAAAAAAACCAGCTGGTTAGTAATCATTTTTTATGACCTCGTTATCCATACATATTGGAGGTGGAGGACTCTTTGATCAAACCATACATTTTGTAGGACAAATACATTTTCGAATAATTTAGATAATTATCTTCAGATATACCAAAAAGCACCCGGTTAGTAATAAATTTTTTTGAATCATAAAATCAATTTATTTCACCCTTGCTACCTCTGTTATCTACCACAAACAAGAGTTGTCGACAAGAAAATGTTGGGCGTCTCATGAAAATGAAGCTACTCACGAAAAATTAGCTTGATAGTAATCAAGTGAAAACAATGTACCGGGGATCCCGGACTATAAATTATTGCTCCAATTTAATTGATTTTTGGTACAGAGCCTGGAAATGATACCTAGTATAGGCAGTTAAAAAAATCCCATATGTCGTATCAACCCTGTATAATTATCATTTCAGTTCATAATTGACCCACTACTGAGTCGGGCTCCAAATTAATGGTGGGAATTTAGCCTAGCAGTTATCGCTACATAGACATGCAAAGGATTATATCAAACTGGTTGTAAACTATTTATCTTACCTCCTGCATGAACGGGACAAGGCGATATGTGTACGCCGCGTGCAACATGTCAGCTGCGTCGAACACTCCAAAGTCCGCGGAGCCTTCAGATATGGCTCGCTCACAATGGCGAGTGCTATGTCCACGCCAGCAGATCAATTGGGGCGACAGGAACGCTGCTTTTAGGGCAATCTGTGAAAAGACAATATCACCATAATGAATAATGTTTTCTTAGATTTCGCGATTATTACACATTGATATTAAACTCTTTTTAACGGATTTATATATAAATTATAGGCGGTAGCTTTAACTGTTTCGTCGGGAATTAAATACACGCGATAAATCCGCTAAAAGTTACTATGAATTTGAACACAACAATAAATGTTTCAAATAAGATATAATTAAAAAAAAAAAAATTTAGTTATTGATGTTCACTGGAACCCACGTTTTGTTGTAAAAGTCTACTTCGTGGTATAGTAGTAAAGCATAATCGTGGATATTAAAAAAAAAAAATATCTCACTCTCATTTTAGTGCATTTTTCCATCTCCTGCTCGCTGGTGACGCAAATTGTTGCTCTCTTCAGAGGGCAGTCACGGATGCTGAGCACTGCTTTTTCTGCTTGGTCACCAACAAACTGATTGTTGAGGATATGCTTGGCCGCTTGCTCATCTTCATTTAGCACTCGGAAGTTTATTGTGGCGTCCTGAGATAGGTAATACAACCAAAATTGACCATTTTAATATGACAGCTACAAATAGGTAAATTTTGTCAGAAGAAGAGGAAGATAACTTCCGACCGAACTGGACATAAATAAAATTGTATAGAAACTCAGTTTAGCTCAGTTTCACTTGTATAATTAAAATAAGCCATTAATCTGTGTTTCATTGTTGTTATTTATTATTTATAAGCCAAAATAGTAAAAACTTTAAAAATTACATCCGTTGCCAAATGCATTTATGAGCACACCTCTATTGTCCCGAGCGCACAGTTCCGTGCACCACCACTGCAGATCATGAACTTATTCCAAAATACTCATATTTCTTTATCTAAATACCTTATTTTAAAAAATAATTGTAATATTAACTATGATATCAATCTTATGTTTAGGGGTCGCATCCACAACATCATGGTACATTATAGAGGCGACACACTCTTGCCATGGGATTATATTAAGGATATTTGTTTTATAAAATAAACAAAAATTACTAATTGGTTTACGATAGTTTATGCGGGTTTTGAAATTAAGTCTAAAAGATAAAGAATAAATACTGATTCTTATTTACTACATGAGTGCGTATATCTAAAAATATAAGTCTTTACTACACAAAAAATTTTGTCAAGAGAACTTTCACTCTGTATAATTCGGGTTGGGCAAGTGTCTTTGTATAAACCTGAGGCATTTGCTCTGAGTCTGGGGTGTCATTTGTATTCGTGAATTACATGTTTATGGCAGTCGCAGGGGCAGTTTCCTGCGATATAGGTTTATACATAGCCTAGGTGGTCGTGTAAGCGACTCTCCAAAAAAAAATGTTAGAAAAGTACCTGTAGCAACAAATCGGTGGTTTCGTTGGAACTGAACAACTGGAAAGGTAATTCAATCGGTTTCCCGTAAGCGTCTACACGCGCCTGGTACGGCGGTAACGTGCTAACTCTGAATAAAAAAAAACAATTTCATTGTTAAGCTTTAATCCAAATCGACTGTTTCGAAGAATAAAGACCTATCTGCAATATTGCTTTGAGACCATTTTGAACATTATATTATACTAGTGGCCCCCCACGGCTTCGCCCGTGCAAAGCGGGGGTGGGTTATACATATAAACCTTCCTCTTGAATCACTCTATCTATTAAAAAAAACCGTATCAAAATCCGTTGCGTAGTTTTAAAGATTTAAGCATACATAGGGACGGACAGACGACAGCGACTTTGTTTTATACTATGTAAAGAAGATATATGTAGAATAGAGCTCAAAATGGTTTCAAAGCAGTATTGCAGATAGGTCCTTATTCTTCGGAACAGTCGAAATATTTATACCGCTAGGATAGCACTCAAGAATATAGCTCTAATACAATTACATTTACTAATTATTATACTTAGAATACATAGGGTCATTCCACACTAAGGGTGTCGTATGAGCCAACAAAAGGAAATGTCAAGGCAGAGACTTGATACGAAACACTGTGCTAACCCGTCTGGCCAGCTTGGCACAGTAGGATGATTACCCTCCATGTAATTGGAGGAGATGCGACTCAACAGGGTCATTTATGGGCTGAGTAGTAGTAGTTAGACATGGTAAAAAGCATATCTTAGTCCTTTTTTTTTTTGGTTTCGCTGGGGAAATGCTTTATGCATACCACCGCCCACCGGGGGAGAGGTCGGTGATTATGTGGGACTCCGACAAGGGTCGTCTACCCACTAAAACCCCAGCGGTATACCCTCACACGGCGCGCTTAGGCGCCACAAGTTCGCGTACACGCATTCTACTGTGACGCCCCGGCGTGGTGCCCGCATCGGGAAAGCGACTGTCAGAGAGGGCGTCCCGGTACACTGAGACACCCTCAGTCATCGAGGCTTTCGTCGGTGGCGGTTCCCTCGACCCACCAAAGGCCTCTTAGGCGAGGGCAGAAGGGGTTCGCATCGTCACGACCCCCCTCCACCCCTGCCTCCGTCCACGGCGCGGGTCAGCCGGAGGTCCCTCCTTTGCGACCCGCCCCGCAGCCCCCTTCTGCGACATAACGGCCTCCCCGTGGGCCCTCCCGGCATGGGAGGCCCTGGCCGGTATGGCCCCACGGATCATTGAGGCACTCAAGCCCCCTCACCACGACAAGGTGGCAGCACAGTCGAGGGGGAGCTACTAAAGTCCTTGCTCAATCTTGATTGTACTTAGTGCAACACCCTGTATATTGTAAAATCTTTTTTATGTCTTCATAGTTGTCTATGTCTAATACCCCATACCTGTTATCATACTCCTGTTCCTGAACACGTCTGTCTGCCTGTCTGTTGTACGGGTCGTACGGGTATCGCTCTGTAGACGAGGTGTACGGGTTGTAAGGGTCCCGGCTTTGGTACCCGACCGTGTTATTGTAGTCCTTGTTCGAAGGGTTCGGTGCACCATAGAGTTGAAGTAGTCTTTGAAGGAAGTTTTGGTATCTGAAACAAAAAATAAAGATTTTCTTCGAATTTGGAGCTGCTTGTGCTGTCCACAATACCGCAGTGTCTGAAGACAAAAGTCTTCAACCAATGTGTGTTGCCAGTGATGACATATGGAACAGAGACGTGGTCGCTCACTATGGGCTCCATCAGAAGGCTCAAAGTCACCCAAAGGGCAATGGAGAGGGCTATGCTCGGAGTTTCCCTGCGAGATCGAATCAGAAATGAGGAGATACGCAGGCAAACCAGGGTCACCGACATAGCCCACCGGATTGCCAAACTTAAGTGGCAGTGGGCAGGGCACATAGCTCGCAAGACCGACGCCCGATGGGGCAAAATAGTCCTCGAGTGGCAACCGCGTTCCGGAAGGCGCAGTGCTGGTAGGCCTCCCACACGGTGGACCGACGACCTGGTTAAGGTCGCTGGAAAGCAGTGGATGCGGGCGGCCCAGGACCGGCCTTTGTGGAGATCCTTGGGGGAGGCCTATGTCCAGCAGTGGACGTCTTTTGGCTGAAATGATGAATGATGATGATGTGCTGTCTATGTTGTGAGTCATGGGTTCTAGGTTCAGTGCCAGGGTTAGTTAAAGTTAGAACTTTGAGGTGGTAACCACTTGCTCCTGTTTCCGATATCCCTTGTGATACAGGGATACAGGATACGTAGTGCAGTGAATAATCTTAGAAATACAACAAGTTTTCGGTAAACAAGTTGAAAAGAAATGGATAAAATCATGTCCATTTGCTATTGAATATGCATTTACATACTACATTTAATTATTTTACCCATTGATATAAGAAGCCTAATTCAAATGTTTTTCTTTTCTAGGTACATTCTCCCGATTCAACGCAACAGTGGGTCATTTAAAGGCCGAAATTATGATGATGATAAATAATTGCAAATCAATGACATACTTTCAGTTGGACGTCAACAAGCGGGAAATGCGGTCAAAATAATCATACTTATTCCTCGTAGGTACAGTCCGCGCCATTCTTTATGGCCGGTCTGAATGTAGCCGTGCGTACGAACTTGCGCATCGTACATTTGACTGCCTCGTTGGTCTAGGGGTCAGATGTGCCGCCTTTGGATCAACGGGTCCCGGGTTCGATTCCGGGGTCGGGCCAGTGTCTTTGTCTAAACCAGAGGCACTGGCTCGGAGTCTGGGTGTCATTTCTATCTATAATAAGTATGTATTTACAAAAAAAAAAATGTATATAAGTAGTTTATCATCCATCTCGTTACCATAACACAAGCATTAAGTTGCTTAACTTGGGACGAGATGGCGTTGTGTGAAATGTCCAAGGATATTTTATTTTTTATTTCATAACCAATACGAACGCAGCTCACTCACACTAACACGCGGGTGGCGAGGACGCTTGCGGGTGAAAAACGGCGAGTGCGGGCGTGCCCTGCCTCCCCGCCCCGGGTACGTCCCGCTGATACCGGATTTTGTGTTGTGCGCAGCGTAATGCGGCTACATTCAGACCGGCCATAAAGATTGGCACCGACTGTATGTAGCGTTAACCATCGCATAACCACCGGGCATTAACGTATCGACTGCAATCGATTTTACCTTTTCCTCTGTACCACAGTAGCAGCACTGCTAGTGACAACAGCATCAGCAGGCACGCGGCCCCAGTTGCAGTGCTCACTGTCGGTGACCGGTCTTCGGGTACCGTCCCGACATATCAACTCGAACTGGTCTTCGGTCACGCCACCTGTATTAACGAACTTTTTTATTTTTCTTGTAATTTTATAGAAGAATAAACTGAAAAATTAAGATTGCCTCGTTAGCCCAGGGGTTGGATGTGTCGCCTCTGGTTCCACGGGCCCCGGGTTCGATTCCAGGGTCTAAACCAGAGGCACTTGCTCTGAGTCTGGGTGTCATTTGTATTCGTGAATTACATTTTTATAAACTGCACCTGCGATACAGGTAATACCTAGCGCACGGGTTCCGTTAAAAAATAACAACTCTAGACTTACTATACAGGTTGTATCAAAAAACCCTACACCATAACGAAAGGTATGTTATTAGTACTGATATAAATACTGGGAGCAAAATATCAGGAAAAATAACTTTTTCATCCCCCCATCTCGGAAAGAGTATTTTTGCTCTTCGATATCTGAGTGCAAAAGCCGTTTTTATTCGCTAGAGAATAAAGTAAAGATTATTCTGTAATACTTACCTGTCATAATGTAGTAATTAATACCTAAACTGAAATAAAAGTGTACCTATCTTGTGATTGTAAACGTTTTTTTTTTTGCATTTAGTCATTTCCTCGCTGAGGTGGAATGAAAAGTTACGTGTTGCACTCGAGTGCAAAGATTTTTCACCTCGTGCTCTTTTGATTCCCTCGCTAACGTTCAGGATTCTAATTTTGAATCACTCGCTACGCTCGTGATTCAATTTTAGAATCCTTCGCTTGCTCGGTCATCAAAATTGAACACGCGGTTAAAAAGCAACTCTGCACTCTTGTATAACAAATAACTATTTCTTAAAATATTGGTCAATTGTTGGAAAGTCACAGATTCGATTCCCGTCAAAGAGAAAGCATGACGAAGTCGGCAAATTTTGCACACAGTAGCAATTACAGCTGGGCTATAACATTTTTGTTACATCCTGCATAGTTTAAAAGTCTACTCACCCAAAATTTTGTGTGAAAGCAGAGTGTGTTGTATGGTCGTGTCTCTCACGAATGCTATTTCTCCCGAATTGTTAGCAACGAGACAACGCATGGCTCCCTCGTAACCAGCGTAGGGATCCGCGAGTGTGCACCGAACACCCACACCACCAACACATAGTTTACAGAGCCTATAAAAAAATATATATGGAAGTCTATGGTCGATAATGGCTGTTCTACACTAAGATAAAAAGAATCTATAAGATATGTAACCTATAAATAACCATGTTTTTCTTAATGCATATTACACTGATGAAGGTAAACACAATATATAAACTTCATATCTTCCTTATCACGAAACCAGATGAATCAATTTTGATGCAATTTTTTAGTGAAATCGCGTCCCGTTTCCCGAATGATGTTAAGCAGAGCTCCCCCCTAATTTTGGCCAAATTTTAGTGTAAAAATTAAAATTGATCAGGCAACATTGTTTGTTACTACTGAGCCCGTAAATGACCCACTGCCGACTCGAGCCTCCACCCATCACAGGGATCATCATAATTACTCTAATTAGAATACTGTGCCACGCTGGCCAGACGGGTTAGCTCTTACGACGACCTCAAGATGGAATGGGGTGGTGACACTATGTATTCTAAACCCATCACCACACGGATACTAGTGTTTACATGGTACAATTCTCAATACTACTCTAGGCCTTCGAACATATGCTTTACCAACCTGTAAATAAGGAAAACCTATGACATTTCCATAAAACACAAACACTTACTTATCAGAGTTATCGCCAATAGGATTGTACATGTCCTTCAATGAATTAGGCGCGCAAGACTTTCCAAAGAACTCTATGGCTGATTTCACATGATTATTACAATCTGTGGTCTTTAGCCCGCCTTCTTGCATAAGCTGTAAAAAAAAACAATAAGTGTTGAAAATAAATAGACACAGAATTTTATGCTGAAACCATCCAGGCATTTTAAAAAACATTTTTTTTTTATAAATAAAATTAAATGGACAAGCTCAGAAACAACATGCACAACATCATCATAGATAAATTCCTAAAACATAGCTGTTTTTTTAATGTCAGCAACACTTAAATAAAAACCACAAATTAAAAAAATGTGCTCCTATTATCTTTTTAAACTTACCACATGTATGGGCATTACCCATCCAGCCAGAGAGCCTACACCTGGGAAGCAGGCTTTGGCTCCACGAAGTGCATGTAGCCCCATGCCAGGCTGTAGAGCTGGTATTCCACCTTTACGGACGACTGCCACTGAATATTGGTATGGCTCGCCACGCCCATACAACTGAAACCGGGATTACCAGGACTATTATGTGAAGTAAATTGTGGGGACAGATCAAATGTATTTGTACACACGACATTTAAATAAAAGTAAATGTTTTTTTATAAACTGCACAGCAGCTGTGCCAACAATTCATGCGACATTCCATGCAAACAAAGCCAAGGGACTTTTTTTGCATGGAATACTGACTGTGTGACTTTTCGTAGCATTTTTAAGAAGATTCTAGCTCTAAAAATGATGATACAATAACAACTTTTGTGTTTAAGTTGATTGTGTTCATGGGTGAAGAATACCTAATATTACGGGTGGAAGACGGCGCGCCCGGGCGTACCCTGCACCCACGCTCCGCGTGGGCGTGCTGATATCAGATTTTGTGTTCTGCGCAGTGTAATGCGTCTAAGAGAGGAGCGGCCATAAAGTTTGGCAAGTGCATATGGGCATGCTAACACAATAACAGTAAGTGATTTTGTCTCAAATGTAACAATTGTGAGTTTATTTAAGTGTAATCATTTACAAAATTTATTATAAGCTTAACTAAATTACAGAATTAACAGGATATTACAAATTGCTTTCTACTGTCTGCAGGAATTTCGCCAATAAAATATAAAAAAAATACCTCTTGCATGATTGGCACAAGTGAGTGGAATCTTCCAGCAACATATACTTCTCCCGCATCTAAACCAAGAAGAGAAGCTTCTCCCCGATCCACCCATGTCATACATTCTTCAGTATCAAATGCCTGCAATAGAAAACGAATTAGGATTCAATTAAGTAAACTGGGAAACTATTGGAAACAGAAACTGAAATGTTTCTTGTTTATTTCTTGCAGTATACCACTACTACTCAGCCCATAAATGAGCACTGTTAGCACTGTAGGCTACTGTGCCACACTGGCCAAATGGGTTGGCACAAGGATTTTACCAAGTTTTCCTTCTCTTGCCAAAAACCTAGCCGGCTTTCGGTCTTGTCATAACCCCAGGATGGAATGGGGCAGTGACACTATGTATTCTAAATCCGTGACCACACAGATAATTCATTATGTCAAAATTTAATGTAAAAAGTCCGCTGCCAATTTACATTTTAAATTGTAATATCCCTCGGATGATTAAAAATAAATGGTGTGAAACCACATTCTTTGAAGCCAGTGCCAAGCTTTTGAAGTAGTGGAAATGACAACACTGAAAACCTAGCCAGAAGGGAAGGAAACTCAATATTAACAGCTTCTAAACCAACAAAGGTGCTATGATGCAATTTCACAGACAAATTAACTGCCTGTCTTTTTTAATTTTAAAGTAGTGAATAAATAACTGGAAAACTTCGTCGGGTCTTCTCGTCGCCCATCCCGCAGAGTTTGAAAACGAAAGTTTTCGAACAGTGCGTCCTACCCGTCATGACCTACGGCGCCGAGACGTGGACACTCACGGTGAGACTAGTCCACCAATTTAAAGTCGCTCAGCGTGCTATGGAGCGAGCTATGCTTGGAGTTTCTCTGAAAGATAGGCTCCGTAACGAGACTATCCGACAGAGAACCAAGGTCACTGACATAGCTCAGAGAATTAGCAGACTGAAGTGGCAGTGGGCTGGTCATATCTGTAGAAGAACCGACAACCGCTGGGGTAGACGAGTTCTTGAGTGGAGACCGCGAATCGGCAAGCGTAGTGTGGGACGGCCCTCTGCTAGATGGAGCGACGATCTGCGAAAGGTTGCGGGCAGCAGCTGGATGCGTCAAGCTGAAGACAGGGCGCTATGGCGCTCTTTAGGGGAGGCCTATGTCCAGCAGTGGACTAATGTGGGCTGATGATGATGATGATGATGATGAATAAATAACATTAAGTTATATCACAGTTTATGAACTGACCCTTTTGCATTGAAGTTCAATATAATCTTTTCCAAACAGTCCCTTGTCTTGTACCGCTGCAGTTCTCAGTTTCTCACACTTAATTTGCTCTAGTTTTGATGTTGTGCACCATGTTATCAAGTCTTCGCCTTCTTTCAATGGTATCTTCCCAATACCGTTGATAGAGTTATCCGTGGCATACCTGTTCTGAGCTGAAACTGTAATTCAAAGGCATTTTGTGAAACAGGTATATACGTTGTTGTGTTTACACATCACATTAGAATCACTAGGTCTGGCCAGAAAATGGCATACAAATATAACAATAATAGAAATAGCAATGACCATACAAATATAATTATAATCATTTATACATTTAAGATTAATGTCAGAAATTGCAATAAAAAAAGCAGTTAAAAATGTAAATATTTATTTAGACCATACATCAGTGTTCGTTCGTAGGTTTCAGCCCATTAATGACCCACTACTGGGTCGGGCCTCCTCCATGAACTAGGAGGAGGCCCGACCCAGTAGTGGATGAACTTGGAGGAACTTCCTCCACGAATTCATCAGTGTATTAGTGTCAATAAAAGTAAATCAAGCTGGTGTTGGTGCTTCCAATACCAGTTTTATAATATACGTATTGTTATTAAAATTAATAATACCGTATTCAAATAGTATCAACGGTATACAAGGAATACAGAAAACGGAAAGTTCAGTTTCAGAAAGAACTTTTCGGACAGCACGCAAAACTTTCCTAACTTACCGAATGTACAGCATACACATATCGTGATAAAGTAAATAAACATTTTTGTATAGCTTATTTATAACTTTTGTAGAAAAGTTTCTAATATGCTTCAATACAAAAAAAAATAAAAGTTTATTCAACGAACATAAAGTGTTTTTTATTTGTAACAATTTTTAGGACACACCCCACCTGCCGGTGTTGGCCACAGATTATCCATCCATCCCATCCATCCGTTACCGAAAATCTCTGTCAATTAAGCACATCATCAGACGCGTTTCATCCGTTTCATCCATCATAGAAACTCTATTAAATTAGATTAGGCTACGCATACGGTAACGTTCACGCAGATGTATTATAGGCGCGCGAGTTCATGTCCATGTCCATCTGGGCTTAAATAAGTATTTACTAAAATAAATGTCATATTATTTAATTTATTACATAATTTGCAAGATTACCTTAGATTACAATAAACCAAATTGGCAGCCGTTGAATAAATCGGTACTTATTATTATTTTATTTATTTATAACAAGCAATAGTTACATGTTTACATATCATTTGTTCCCGGTGTAACAAAAACCTGCACAGATTTGTCCGTACACCGGTTTTCATAAATAAAAACTAATTAGGTCACATCATTACAGCATTCCTCAGGATGGACATGCATGACTGATGACATGAACTTGCGCGTTTATTATAGATGTAAGTCCAGATTTACAAATGCGGTTGAAAGACGCATGATAAAGTGCGTGCGGCTTTGTGTTGAATCAATAAAACTGTCAGTTCAATCAATCTAAACGTAAAGAAAGTGTAAAGTCTAAACAAAATTAATCGGGCGTATTTTCGTAATAGAAGTAGTAAATTATAAAAAGTATGTTCATCCATATATATACTGTTGACTAGTTGAAATTTAGACGAAAACTATTTGTGAGAATCAATATATATAGCCATAATTACATGAAAACGGTAGCATTAAATAATGATCTTATTTTTCTAGGTTAAATCGTAATTGTTGCTAAACAAATCGGTGAGGAGACAACACGTGTATTTAGCGATGGTTGTATTCACGTGTGGCCACTGCGGGGAATCTGTCCAGAAGCCGAAAGTTGAAAAACATTATATGACAAAATGCAGAAATCGAAACCCCAATCTATCATGCATGGATTGTTTCAAAGATTTTCTGTAAGTATGTTCGCGTGTTGAACATATTTCTAATTGGTTCACTTCTTGATACTCGATGACTAGATATGAATCCAGAATCATACAATTAGCACCTGCTGTTATCACTAAGATTGAAAAGTAACTAGAAAATGGGCACATATCCCCACATGGGAAGCAATTTTCAATTTTTTTAAAGAAATCACTCGGGCAGTTTTTCTATGACATTACATTACACACAGGACACAGCAGCTCTAAGAGCCTAGAGTAGATCTCTTGCAGTCTAGAATTGAATAACACTTAAAAATAATGCACTGTAAATAAAATTGCTATGAAGAGATTCTGTCCATCTTCTTTGATCCCTTACAAAAATTGGTGTTATAATGTTGGTGTGTCTGTGTATATCTGATTTTGTTTTCTTTTTAGTGTATTTATTTGAAAGCAAGTTTTCTTGTGGTGATTTGGTTCACTAGTTATATGAGTTAGATTTTTGTAGACACAAAAATGTTTGTAACCACTTCACAAAACTGTATTCAAAAAATGATATAAGTATATTCCATATATGTTTTATTTTTTTCCAGGGGAACAGACTATGAATCGCACATAAAATGTATTACTGAGGAGGAACGGTACTCTGCAAAAGGCTTTACAGCCAAAGAAAAAAAAGGTGAAAGGAAACAAAATAGTTGGATTGAAATGCTTCAGTCAGTTCTTGATGAACAACAGGGTGCTCCCAATAATGTACTTAGGATAATAGAGACCATAAGCAAACACAATAACACACCACGAAAGAAGCCAAAATTCATTAACTTTGTAAAAAATGTTTGTGGGCATAAAACAAATCCCAAGGACATTGATCAAGCCTGGGATTTGATTTCTGTGAAGCTGGCAGAACTTTCTAATGCAAATAACCAGAACAAGAACCAGAAGAAAGATACAGCAGAAATTAAAGGTGATAATCCAAATGGAAGTATTGATGACACTGAAGCAAAAGATCAAGAGACATATGAAGAAAAAGAAGTAGAAAAAGAAAATGAGGAACTAAATAACAAAGATTCAAAAGATGAAGAAGATACCAACTCCAATGACTTAGTGGATAGTAAGAAACTAAGTAAAAAACAAAGGAAAGAAGAGAAAAAGCGACAAAAGTATGAGGCACAATTACAGAGTGCTGAGGCACCTCTGCCTGAAGAAACTGAGGAAGAAGTAGACAGTAAAAAGGGTAAGAAGAAGAAAAATAGAACAAACTCTGTAAGTCATGCTGAAGAGGAACAAGGTGAAGGAAAAGGTAAAAATAAGAAACGTAAGAGATTGGATACAGTTAATGGAAATCATGAAATTGGCGAGACTGGTTCGGAAACTGTTGTAAGTAAGGAGAAAACCCAGAAAAAGAAAATTAAGACTGAGGAAGAAGAATTAGAAGAAAGCATTTGCCTTCATGATCAGAATGTGGCCAAAATTGAGGAGCTAAGTGTTTCTAAAGAAAATTTTGACTGGCATGGAGTTATTATGTCTATTCTTCAGAAAAAAGGTGATGAAGTGCCATTTAAACGCTTGCAAAAGAAAGTCTTGGGGGAATACAGCGAGGCTACAGGCCGAGAAGTTGACGATAGAATCGCTGAGAAGTTTATTAAAAAACTGAAAAGTGCACCAAATGTTAGAGTTGATAAGAATAGGGTTTTGCTCATTAACTAAGTATAAATATTTAACGTTGACTGAATGTAATAAAAGCTATAAGTTTTCGTGCATATTAGTTTCGATTTTTATGGACAACTTTTTGTCGTAAATACCCGATGTGAAAATTATTCCTTTTAACAATTTATCTACCATAATAAACCTACCAGTAATGTGCTTACAATGGTCAGTAAAATCAAGTACCTATTGTTTTACTAGAACATATTAAAAGAAAAAAGTATCATTGTGGTTTTAATATTAACTACTACTACTATTGCTAACCCCATAGATTACCCACTGCTAAGTAGGGCCTTCTCCAGTTACATACAGGGTGCCAATTAGCCTACTGTGTCACGCAGGCAAGTTTTCCTTCTCTTGTGGTAAGGTTATCAGCCTTGTCATTTCTTTTAGGCGGCGGTTAAGACACAGGATGGAATGGGGTGATAACACCATGTATTCTTAATTCGTCACCACACGGAATTATTGTAATACATATTTACAATTTGTTTAAGTAGTTGAGATAAGGACAACAAAATTGCGTAGAATATGATTCTTAGCCTGTTTTCGATGCAAAGAAAACACCTGGCCTGTTGCAGGCTCGAGATGGAAATGTTCATAGCTTGATAAATAAGCACGTAGGTATAACCCTGGAACCGAGATCAAAACTTGTGGGGTAATATTTACGATAGATGAAACACACATTCACTAAGTGCTTTCAAGTAAACGCAGAGACTCATGTACTCCTGGAGCCAGTCTTTGGAGCGCGTATTTACAAAGAATCGTACTTGTAAGACTCAGTAACTACGTAGGTACCTATACGAGTATCTAGAAGTACACCTTTACATTGAAATAGGATTACAAAAAAACTTTGGGTCTTTCTCGTACATCAAAATAAAAAAATACGCTTTTATAGAAAGTCTAACTAAAAAATAGAAAATTAATTTTAATAAATTTTTACAAGCATCACGGAACTCATCTGCTCATAGTCCAAGACTGACCGCAGATAATACCCAGAGAAAAAAAAAATGAATTAAAAATAGTGTCAGAAAAAATGATTTTATTGTAAAAGCGTGGGGTGCATGGTATCAATATTTTATGAACAGATATGACTAGAAGGGTTATTTTGATAATATCCTGAAAAGCACCCCACGCTTTTTACAGTAAAATCATTTTTTCTGACACTATTTTTAATTCAAATTTATTAAAATTTATTTTCTATTTTTTAGTTCGATTTTCTATAAAAGCATATTTTTATAGTTTTTTTTATTTAACTATTATTTATTTTTTACTTGTAATATTATAAAGCTATTGCTAAATAATCACTAAAAAATATAGCAATAGTTTTATGATATTTACATCTCTATTAGCTATGCACCGAAGAGCGGTGTTACACCTTGATCACCGTTATTATTATTATTATTCTATTAATGATAACGGGTCAAAATGTTTAAAATATTGAATCGTCATCGGTCCTTAATAAGTAGGTATGCCAAATTTCGTGTTAATCCGACGTTTTTAACTGGGTCAAAATCATGTTCAATGATTCCGTTACATACATACATACAAGCGAAGCTATTATAAGCGTATTAAAAAGACTGCACACGTAACTGCTCCATTCAGTAGGGCCTAAGCCATCACTTCGGACAGAATATGTAATGGTCAACAAAACCCCACGCTTGGTGTCTAGGATCTAATGGTTCGTCCAGCTAGATACCACCCTCACATCTAAGTCCGGCGCCAAGCAGTTTTACGGTGTCTCGTCATGTGTATGTAAGAGCCGGTGCCTGACAGGGCTCCCTACTCCATCTTAGACGTCCTGGCTTTGCATTCCATCACGCAAGCCTAGAGTCAAGGGAATTCAAGTCGGTGTTAAAAAAATAAGGTATTCCAGACCCATCGCCGCCAAAATCATTCCAGTAACTACTTATTCAATGTAGTACACACGTTACCTGACAAAGCGTCCATATACCGACGATACCTTCAGTCAGTTCATTAGTCAAAGAAAGCTATGGGGTCGGCGCCGAGTTGGCACCATTATGCCATAGAGTTTCATCAATCACCGATTCATCGGGTAACATTTGTTCTATATTTTTGTAAAGGGTTTCCGAAAGGGCACAGTGTCACCGGTGTAAGGAGTTAATCTACTGCTCTCTCCTCAGCCCATAATTTTACCACTACTGGTCGTACCTAGACTAGTCCACCAGTTTAAAGTCGCTCAGCGTGCTATGGAGCGAGCTATGCTTGGAGTTTCTCTGAAGGATAGGCTCCGTAATGAGATTATCCGGCAGAGAACCAAAATCACCGACATAGCTCAGAGAATTAGCAGACTGAAGTGGCAGTGGGCTGGTCATATCTGTAGAAGAACCGACAACCGCTGGGGTAGACGAGTTCTTGAGTGGAGACCGCGAATCGGCAAGCGTAGTGTGGGACGGCCCTCTGCTAGATGGAGCGACGATCTGCGAAAGGTTGCGGGCAGCAGCTGGATGCGTCAAGCTGAAGACAGGGCGCTATGGCGCTCTTTAGGGGAGGCCTATGTCCAGCAGTGGACTAATGTGGGCTGATGATGATGATGATGGTCGTACCTCCTTCAATTTTAAGGAGGGTAATTAGAGCCTACTGTGCCACGCTGGCAATACGGGTTGGTACAGGGTTTCGTTTTAAGTTTTCAGTCTCTTGAGGCTAGGTTTTCGGCATTGTTATTTCCTATTGACACCCTCAGGATGGAATGGGGTGCTGACACTATGTATTCTAAATCAATAATTTTTCTCATACATTCAGTAAAAACCCGAGCGATATAATGTTAGTTTTCACTCATTGCATTTTTTTTTTGTAATAAAAATGAAAGGGATATCCTGTATCGCGGGGGCAGTTTACAAAGTGCCTCTGGTTTACACAAAGCCACTTGCCCGACCCCGGAATCGAACCCGGGACCCCGTGATCCAAAGGCGGCACATCCAACCCTTAGACCAACGAGGCAGTCTCTTAGACCAACGAGGCAGTTGATATGATATTTAAATAAATAAGCACAGTGATTTGCTCTATTTATTTATGTACACATTGTTAAATATTCAAATTTATATTGAAAATGTCGAACCTCAAAAGTTATCGTACTTTGTTTTGTACCAATATGCACGAATACTAAAACAACTCCTGACCGAATGTTATTAAATTTTCCATAAATATATCAACATTTGGAATATGTACCAACTAATAATTGTAAGAACTCGTTTTTAGCAATAAATTTTCAATATTATTGTCTAGTCACGTGTAATTGCCGTAAACGTTATATCTACTGATAATAAAATAGCTATAACATTTTGACGTCACAACACAACTATGGTGACCCATCATGGCGCGTGTTTATTCATGTGCTTCTGTGAACAAACATTTTTCATAATAGTTAAATTCATGGCAAGAAATTCACAGATACTCCAAAAAATACGGTAGGACATATATTACAGAGCTTGTGGGCTAATAATGTATGAATTCAGACTACGATTCCCGCACGGAAGAAATATTTGTACGAGCTACAAGTATTTGTTCCGGGTCTGGGTGTTTCCTATCTTTAATATGTATGTATTTACAAAAAAAATGTATATAAGTAGTATAACATCCATCTCGTTACCATAACACAAGCATTAAGTTGCTTAGCTTGGGCCGAGATGGCGTTGTGTGAAATGTCCAAGGATATTTATTTATTTATGATAGATGGAATGGATGCCGATTTCTGTAATGTAATTACAAATTTAATATCAAAATGTCTTCTTCTCGCAACCACCCACAGCGTTTGTCCATCCCTATTTAAAAAAAATCACAGATCGTCATCGCGTTGTCATGGAGAAGCCAAATTGTTTCATAATCTTAATATAAAGGTTATGTGTCGCGTTGTTTGTCCGGAATGGACTCCAAAACTACGCAACCGATTTTAATCCAATTTGCAGTAGTGTGTAGCTTGATCCAACTTGAAAAATAGGATAGCTTCCATCTCAATAAAATTTATAGTCGCAATATTATTTAATTGCAAATTAATTGTCTTATATTTGACAGTCGCAATCATTATATTATATGTTAGCTCCAAACGATTCTAACAGATATCTGTTGACTGGATTGTGTAAGTATTCAATAGGTATGGCGCTATGTTAAAAGTTAAAGTATGCTATTGTTAAATTTAATATAACAGAAACCTTAGCCACAGCAACGCGTGGCCGGGTCTGCTAGTATGAGATATGTATTTTCTTTTAAACAAACCTTAGTATCAGCTGTTTAACAGCAAGTGCCTCTGGTTTACACAAATACACTACCTTGGTTCAATTCCAGCGTCGGGCCCTGGAATTGAACCGAGGACCCGTGATCCAAAGGTGGCTCATCCACCCACTAGACCAACATGGCAGAAATAGGTATGTAACTACTCGTACTTCCGCAAATTCAGTGGTCAGTGCAAAATTCAGTGACATGGAAGCCACTAGATACATTCATACTTAAACTATGTCAATATCCCGTTTAAAGAAGGAAATTATGTTATAATTAAAAGAAAATTGTATTGGGGTGAACTTGGGCTTACGGATGCCATTAGATACATTCATACTTAAACTGTGTTACTATTCTGTTTATAAAATGAAAGTATACTCTAATTAAAATAAACTTGTCTTGGGATGAACTTGGGCTTCAAAACCACTCCCCTGCCGATTTTTATTGTGTTCGGCTATCAAGCAATATGATGGCGCAATCAGTCATATACAAGGATGAATTTTGCCGCATTTTACTAATCTTCACCAAAAAGACATCAATAGAATGAGCTAACGCCATTATATACCCTAGCTTGAATAAACAACATAAACAACCAAGGTTCCATTTACAAAACAAATCGAATTCGGTTTATCTGTTCGGTAGACTCGTGTGTGAAACTCAACTTCACACCAAGCCATAATAATCATTATCATCATTGCAGCCCATAGATTACACACCACTGAGTCGACCCTCCTCCAAATGCATGGAGTGAGATTAGCCTACTGTGCCACACTGGCAAGACGGGTTGGCACAGGGTTATTTTTTCAAGTTTTCCTTTTTTTGCAGCTAAGTGATCTGCCTCTTGTGTTCCTTTAGTCGCCTCTTAGGACACCCTCAGGATGGTATGGGTTCTATGGTACCCATCTTCATTTAGGTTTTGGCTTCCATCGTTATATCAATGATTCTGCCAATGACAAAGGTGTGTTTTTTTAAAAAGTAAAATTTTAATAATTGTCCATGAGATGCGTTGGGGTTAAAGGTTTGCAGACAGCGCTTTAAAATACAAAGCACAAATTAGAAATATTCAGTTATTAGAGCCATAAATCAGAAAAAATCGTTAGTGAAGGAAAACTTGAAACGAAACCCTGTGCCAACCCGTCTGGCCAGCGTGGCCCAGTAGGCTATTACCCCTCCCTGTGATAGGAGGAGGCCCGACTCAACAGTGGGTCATTTATGGGCTGAGTAGTTTATATGTTTTCGGTTGAATGAAGAGTTAGTTATATTTTAATAATATTGAGACTATATTACCTATTATTATGAAATACTTAGAGCACTTTCACAGCACACTCACATTTACACCTTTAATTGATAAACACAAACAGCGCAAACATCAAATTGTTACCCAATCATAAATCACTTTCTGCCAGAGCTGGCAGAAATCGTCCTAAATCAGTGTAATACAGAGAAGTCACTACCTTCTGGCTGCTTCCAGCCGGCTTTAATTTATTGGGGTACTCGGCTACAGTTCACAGTACGATCAAAAGCCGATAATACCCTCATTGTTTGATAAAGATTGGTTCATTTGTCGAACAATGCTTTCTGGGAATGTAACGCGAACGCGATCACAGATTATATTTTACGAATGAAGGCTGGCTTTATGCTTTCTATAAGTATTCAAATTCGAATCACTTGTCAATGGTAAAATCAACGGTTTATGGAAGCCATAAATTCAAATGACCATTTAAAAAATATAGAATTGCCTATAATTTAGGCGGAGAAACTCAAAAGGAACTTTATTTACGTAGGTTTTATCACAATACCCTTGTAATGCATCATATTTAAAATTACCAATATCATCTTACGGCTCTTGTCTCCATCATCAGTCGTCACATCTACACTCGCACCTTTCATACACATTCCTCATTCTTACAATCCTTCCATCTCTTTTGATCCCCCACAACCCTTGCGTCAACCCACATTCATGCTGAAACTACCACCACTTCGGAATGCTACTCTACAGAGAAGAGCCGGCATGAAACTCTGTAGTTTCTTTATTCAAATTTATCGGTCTAGTTTACAAGAGTCGTTAAGGGTAAGGATAAGGCTAAATAGCGTAGGCGTGTATTGAATCTAAATTTTTTTAAGGTGTGTCACAAGAGGGATATTTATGAACAGAACTTGTAAAACTTAGGGACGTCAGTCCTGGCGGTCCTAAATATATTCTGACATTTAAATAGTTTTTATATTGGTTTTTATGTAGGTAATTTTTTTTATTTGATAACCATTTTTGTTAGAATTTCTCTTTGGATAGATATAGGGATTTATAAAATCCTGTATAAAAATGATGCCTATTTCCTTGGGTTTAACTTTCCAGAAAATAGTACCGTGTGCATTACGTTTCGTTTCACGCAAAAAATAGAGTTATAAGGGCCAAGCGCGTCCACGACGTTTAAGGTTGGATTCCCGTGGTACTAAAATGTCTTAAGTTTGTATTCGCCATGTGTTGACGAATTCAGACTACGATTCCCGCACGGAAGAAATATTTGTTCCGGGTCTGGGTGTTTTCTATCTATAATATGTAGGTAATTACAAAAAAAATATGTATATAAGTAGTTTATCATCAATCTCGTTACCATAACACAAGCATTAAGTTGCTTAGCTTGGGACGAGATGGCGTTGTGTGAAAAGCCCAAGGTTATTTATTTGTATTTATTTATTTACCAGCAATTTTCTTCAGAGTATAATCAACAATCTACGTGAAGGAAAACTTCACAATGAACCCCGGGACATGGCACTTTAAACTAATTTCTCTCCATTCAATCGACTGCCTCGTTGATGTGTCGCGTTTGGATCACGGGATCCCGTGTTCGATTCCAAGGCCGGGCAAGTTCTTTGTGTGAACCAGAGGCACTTGCTCTGTCATTTGTGTACATGAATTTCATATTTGTAAACTGTCGCCGCGCTACAGTCTATTAAATACAGCAGGGCGTTAAAAACAATCATTGCAACTTAGCAGGGACAGTCGAGCCTCCTCCCATCACAGGCTGCCGCCCCTTAAGGTGATTGCTCCAGGGTAGCCCGCGAAATTCAAATTTTCTTACGTTTTTTGCAATTTGCAGGCCAGTGCTAGGTTGTATGTTGATTAAAATGTTATTGGCGGCCATAAGACGTATGTAGTTATAGAATTATATTCATCAAAATCATCAATACAACCCTCCAAGCTCATAAAGGTGCAAGAATGACTTTGACGTTGAAAAAGTTTTTTGATTAGAGTTTGATGATTATAACTCTGTAACTACATACGTCTTACAGCCGCGAATCAAATGTTCATCATCATACATCCTAGCACTGGCCTGCAAATTGCAAAAAACGTAAGAAAATTTGAATTTCGCGGGCTACCCTGGAGCACTCAACTAAAAACGTGCCGCCCTAGTCTCCAGCCTACTCAGCTTGCTGGTAAATCCGCCACTGTCTGGAAAAAATCAAGGAAATAATAATTCTATTTCTACTTATCAAGGCTTTCGGTATTTCGAAAGGAAACCCTGTAAAATGCTTGGTTATGATCAACATTTATTTTTGTCGCCACTTCGCATAGCCATTCATTTGCAATTACGTTCCATTTCACGGAATTAAAGAGTTCGTCTGTCTGGTGACGTATTTCGCGAACTGTTACAATTATTTTCATGATCATGAACTTCAATGTCTTCGTATCTAATAAACTTATTTAGTATATTATCTATTTATTTATATACTCTATTGCACAGGGAAACAAATTTAAAATACTAACAATATTCTCTATAACCTTATTTAATATATTTGTAGCACATGTATGTATGTAGTTTATGTATGTAGTGTATGTATGTAGTGTATGTATGTAGTGTATATATATAGTGTATGTACCTATGTAGTGTATATATGTACTGTATGCATGTAGTGTATGTATTAGGTATTTTATTTTTATTTTACACCTACCACACTTTATCTCTGCACCACCCAAGATTGACTGGCAGAAAATGCCCAAGGCATTAAGTCCGCCTTTGTACATTTTTTGTGCATAAGTGTAAATAAATAAATAAATATTCCTTATGGTGACGGATTTAGAATAAACAGTGTCACCACCCCATTCCATCATGAAGGTGTTAACCTAAAGAAACCCTGTAAAAATCTCTGACCACTCTGATCGTCTGACCACAGGTTCGTTTTAAGTTTTCCTTCTTGCGGCCTTGTCATTTCCTTTTGTCGGTTGTTACGACGCCCTTACGATGAGACGGGTTGGTGACACTCATTGTACTAAATCCGTCACCACGTCTATGGCTGTCAGCAATACCTGTGGTAGCATTTATGGGCTATATACTTTTTTTTCGTTGAAAAGCCTCATGGCTACTCGACTCTTGGCGACTAGCCAGGGTATGAGGGACTCCAGGGCGTGGATATGAGGATAATTAGCGCCCTAATGCGTAATCATTATAAATAACGGCTTTTCTCGACTACCCGATTCAGGGACCTTGAAATAGTGAAATAACAACCCTGACTTCCAGTCCAGGTTTCCAGGGTTCCTTTCTGAGCCAACACCAGGCTTCCCTTGACAGATTTCTGCCGACTGATCCCCAGCATAGGATTATCGTCGTCGTGGTTTCAACCCATAAATTACCCACTACTGAAGCTTTTTCCAGGCCTATGTCCACGTGACGTCTTTTGGCTGAAATGATGGTGATGATGAAGCTTTTTCCAAGTACGTGGAAGGAAATTAGCCATTCTGGCAAGACGGTTGGCGAATAGTATCAAGCTCTCATTCTCTTATCGCTAGGTGATCTGCTTTTTTGTGTTCTTTTTGTTACCTCTTACCACTGGATGGTATGGTTTGGTGACACTATATATTCTAAATCCGTCACCTCACGGAGATAGTAATTTTTGACTATGCTACATGTTTATGTGTGCTATTGATTTCACTAATACGTCCGACTTGTTTGTACCACCATCATTGTAATCCTTTTATTTAAAAGAGCAACCATAGAGTTTCTTGCCGGCTCTTCTCTGTGGAATGGCATTCCTAACCGGTGGTAAAAACTAGTTAAATGATTAATTATTAAAATTTTTCTTTTTAAAATTTTATCATATCTTTGACTATTTGAAAGCATTCGCAAGAATTTATTCGAATAAAAAACATTTTTATTTTGATTTTGATAGAATTGGAAACTGAACCCGGAAATGCGTCCTCTAAGGGGTATAAGATGTTGGTGATGAAGTCGTTTTATTTGAGCAGTAAAAGTAACACCATGATATTACTTCCGCAATACTAAACATAAGCTAAATGCTTAGCCTTGCTCCGCCAAATACTTTGTTCGCATACCAATGTCGAAAATGACACATTTCGCCGTAATTATGTATGTCTTGGCCTTGCGGATTACCCCTGCTTACCCCCCATGATCCATTACTTGCCACAGTACCAGCCTAACCAGAAGCTGAAAAGTGATAAAAATAATAATTATTGAAAAGACAAAATTTTGCTTTTAGGAAAAAAAATACTTCAAAAAGCAAAAAAGATTATTAGTATTTAAGTATAATAAGTATTTTGCCCCCCGCAAAAAACGAAGCAAGGGTTTTGGCTCCTTTGTCCTCAGATTTACCTTGGCAACAGACGGCGCGGTGGTGGGGTGGTCCATGCAGTATGTAGTGTAGTGCATGGGGTCGGATCACCCGCCAACCGTGAGAGAAGAGCTGTCACGCGTGTAGACCAGAGCTACTACCGCTAACAGCAGCTGCTTGGATCAGGATCAGTGAAGCCGGATAATACCACTCTGTGGGGTTGGAGAGCATCCAGAGCTTCCCATTAATGCTGGGTATTTTCATCAAGTTTTTATTTTTCAATGTTTCGTGCAAATGTTTTGTTGAAAGGAGTCTAATTTCATTAAAAACTCATGTACGTCATTTGGTTACTTATTTCAATATTAAACTTAAACTGCAGATCACGATTTTAGCATAACTGTAGGTATAGGGTAAATTATAAACTTATATTATTATATTAATGACATATACCTAATCTGAAATCAAGTTAATTACGAGTACATCAAGACGCTATTTATATTTATAAGCGTAAGACACATAGTGATCTTTTAAAAGAAAGAAAAAACCGATCACCCTCAAATATAATTCCCAAACATTATATTTATGAACTATGGTGTGCCGTCTACTGCTCGTTCTGTATACTACCGTCTACTGCTCGTACTCCTAAAATATCCTTAGAATTTGAAAGTTAACTTACTGTTAGTAACGGACACTGTGCACTTTTACTAAAAGAAACATTCATAAAGGGCCTCGTGTCGTGCTTTTGATGGTCCTTTGTGCGAAACATGATGTCATAAAAAGTATATTACTTGTTTCAACTTAATATTATGTGCGTAATAAGGGTTCGACGGTGACGTAAACTAGAAATTGCTAGTTATTACCTATAATAACGAATCTAGGTATACATCATAATAACGTTAAAGGACAATATTCAAGGGACAAGAAAAGGTTAGATATCAACTTAAACTCTCTATCACGACATAAACCTTTCAAATTTAGATACGAAATCAAAATCGGTTCATTATTTTCTATGACAACACAGACAGATATGTGAATTATGATGATAAAGAGTTCACCATTTTCAGGCCCCCATCAGATGGACGAAGGGGTATTACAGTTAGGGATGATGATGCCAGACAAAGAGCGGCACACAGGGGCCCATCAAAGCGTGGCCCCCCCTTTGTACAAGCGGGCCAAGGCCTAATCAGGGTCGCGGAACATGCTCCCCATTTGGGAGTTAATCCCGTGGCCCTGTTTAGGGTAGTCGAGGGACATCGTTGGTTTTAGTGGGTAGGTTGGGGCGCAATTACCATCTTCCGCACCTCGGAGTCCCACATAATGACAATTTTCGGCTGGCGTTTAGCGTTTAGGATACCCGACCTAAACGCTAAACGCCAGGATTTCCAACGTAAAAAAAAGGTATGATGATGCCACATCCAATTGGCGTAAATCTCCAATTTTGGATAAAAGCCACTAAATTGATATATATGTTTTCGTAAACGTATTACAATAATAATTAATAGTATTACAGTAATCTTCTTCCTCTTACAAATAACGTTTGTTAGTCTCATAAAAATCGAAAACGGTTCGAATGAATTGGCTGATTTTGGGTTAGAAATATTTGTAAAACCGAAGGAAGGTTTAAAAAGTGAGAATATATAAAGTAGTAAACTTATTGTTCGTTGTCTGTACCAAGTTCGCCGGATCATTATTAAGAAGCAAGCGTTGATTCGAAGGTCTGCTGCTCATCTCGATGGGTACCCTATTCAAGATAGCGTGATCGATTTGCTGGTGTCAATTTTTCTGATCGACAAAAAGGTATGATTCCAAACTACGTCGCGGTAATCGGGACCAGTAGTGCCGAGGTAACACTTTGGCGTGCAGCGTACTTCGGAATCATACCTTTACTTTGCAATGGCGTAGTGGTGGGAAACAGATAATAACTAGTAGTCCAAAAAATAACGGTTTAAAATACTTGTAACTGTGACGAGATGGTATGGGTGTATTATGTGTGAAATTCTTTATCATTTTTTCTTAACTTTTTAAGACATTATTCGAATAAAAAACATTTTCATTTTGAAATAAAATTCGTTGGCTTTAGGGCATTGACATTTAACACTTTTACAACTATTATTTTCTTTTCTTTTTTGTTTACTTTCATAGTCTGAACCACCTATTTAAATTTGGCGGAAGGTAACAAAATAACCGTGTAATATTAAATAGGAACTTATTATGAATATTGACCCACCATCGCTTAACGACCCAATGTTTTATATGTCTAGTGCATTAAAGAATTTCACACATAATACACCTACGCCAACTTGTCACTGTTACAAGTATTTTAAAACGTTATTTTTTGGACTACTAGATATTTTCTGTTTCCCATCACTAGCCCGTCTGTCAACTCGATCAAGCTATGTTGAACGGGGCATAGTAGTACAAATAGTGCTTCTCAATAATGCAGAAATATCTGTAGTTTCGGATTTAAGCCTGTTAGATGAATAGACGATTTCGATTAGAGTTTTACAAATAGTCCAGTAACATTTTTAATTCAATTAAGTTGCTGGGTATAGACGGTTCTATTGAACACTATAGTATGTCAGTGCAACGTAACCGATGAACCGTGTAATCGATTTCACAGTATATACGTGCAACACTACTGGCACATATTGATATCGATTACAGTGGGCCGACTTATTCGTTACTAAACGTAGAACGTTTCTGCGTAACCAACAAATTGGATCCGATTATTCAATTTAAAACATTATTTTGTTTATTCGATTAAACTTCTGAAAGCGCTTTCGACTTTGTTAGTAATGTAATTAGGAAAGCTAATCCAAAGACTATACATATAATATTAGTAGCTGACCCCGCTAACGTTGGCTTGTCATGTAATTAAATAGAGTTTGTTGTTTGATGTATCATAAAAGAAACAATAAAAAAAAGAACTGTCCAAAAAAAAACAAACATTTTTTTTTTTTGGGGTGGAACACCCTTAACACCTACTGAATATACATGTGAAATTTTACAATCGGTCAAGCTGTTTCGGAGGAGTTTAAACACTAAAACTGTGACACAAGAATTTTATATAAGAAGAAGATAATCGTTTTTCGGTCTCAGCTCATAAAATTGTTAAGCCGGTCTTCGTCCAAATTGCACATAAAATCAAAGTAGCCTAAATGTAGTCCGTATGTTGACTGTTTTAGCATACACAGTGTCACCACACCATTACCGTTCTGAGGGTGTCGTAAGAGGCGACTAAAGGAAATAGCAAGGCTGAAAACCTAGGCGTAAGAGAAGGAAAACTTGATAGGAACCCTTTTTTTTTTTTTTTTTTTTTTTTACGTCGGAGATCCTCATGGATACCCGGCTTTTGGGAAATGGCCGGGGTATGTGGGACTCCGGGGCGCGTATGGATGGTAAAATGCGCCCCGACCTACCCACTAAAACCGACGGCGATCCTTACCTGCCCAAGCCAGGGCCACGGGATTCACTCCCATTGCAGAGAGCATGCTCCGTGTCACCCTGCACCAACCCGTTTGGCCAGCGTGGTACAGTAGGCTTGCTACCCTCCAGTATCTGGAGGATGACCGACTCAAAAGTGGGTCATTTATGGGCTGAGCAGTGTTAGCGTAATGTGCCACGCTGACCTGGTAGACCTATTTTGAGAAGTTTACGAAGGTTCCCGCAGGTGGTTTGGCTCTAGACCGGAATAATAGGTTTTAGTGGATAACCCGGGCGCACTTAACCATCACCCGCACTAGTTGACTCCGACATACCCCAGCCAAGTCCCCCGCATAGGGACCTGTATAAGCCTAAGGAACCTTATTGTATTAAGTTCGTGTATTTTAATATAGATGGCGCTAATGTCACTTTTAGCCCCGATATGGTTTCGCCCAAATGATATTGTGTGTCTCGAAAGATTTATTCTGAATATATTGACTACCTTACAACGGTGGTTTTTCTTATACACGTTAACATTTCGCATACTATAAATAAAAATAAAAGGGTTTCGTTCGTATCAAGTTTTCCTTCTCTTGCGGCAGGTCATCAACCTTGATAATTAATTTAATCGGCTTTAACGACAACTGCAAGATATGATGTTGTGTAATCTACGACCTACGTAAGGCTACGTAGTAGATATGGGCGTTTTCTGTTTTTGCCACAAACGGTTTTGTATCCGATATACAGTTTGCATATCGATATCTAAAACGGTTTTCTGATATCGATATCAGTAGTACAGTTTTCAAACGTTAAACATTGATATCGTCCAACCCATATTGTAACAACTCAAATTCAACCTTATAACTTCGACATTTAGTTCCATTTTGTAGAGTGTCTCACTAATATCGAGTAGCCGTAGCCGTAGCCGCCAGAAACGCTATCATAACTATACAATCGAAATTAAACCTTATTGCTTGTACAGTAAGATATATTAACCACGCAAACATGGCTAAAGTTATTTCATATTGTCTTCATCTCTTTTACACTAGTAAAAGAATATATACTTAGAACGAGAGGTAGCGAATGTGGTTCATATCGTTTGTGAAGTTTGCGTTTTGTTCGCACATCGTTTTAGTTTTGACTCGATACAGTTTTTGTGATATCGGCTACATTGTTATAAATATCGATATGGTATGTTATCTAACACATATCCGATATAAGTTACGTTTTGATATATCGAACTCATCCTTACTACGTAGCTTTCTTAAGGTTTCCTCACTTCAATATACTACTACTACCATAGATGACCCACTAAGTCAGATCTCTTCCACTTACATGGAGGGGTATTAGCCTAATGGGCCACGCAAGCCAGACGGGTTGGCACATGGTTTTGTATCAAGTTTTCCTTCTCTTGCGGCTAGGTTTTCAGCCTTATCATTTCCTTTTGTTGCCTCTTACGACACCCTCAGGATGAAATGGGGTGGCGACACCATGTGTTCTAAATCCGTCACCACACGGAATAGGAACACGGATTGGAGTAGACTGGTGATAATGATGATGAATCATAGTCAGAGCCGTGTGATGATGGGTTTAAAAAGCCGCGTGTCCAGAACGTGCTTACTATGATTGTCGTAACAGACGACTAAAGAATATGCTTGGTGGTAGGATCTTTAATGGTCCGCCCGGTTAGCTACCAGACCATCCTCACATCTAAGTCCGGCGCCAAGCAGTTTTACTGTGTCTCGTCTTGTGTATGTGAGAGCCGGTGCCCGACAGGGCAATTCCTTGAACTGCCCGCTCCATCTTAGACCATGGCGTTGCTTTCCATAACGCTAGGATCAAAGGCATTCAAGTCCCTGACAAAAAAAAAATACATAAAAAAAAATGTGTTGTCATTTTTATTTGCCTCTCGTTACACTGCAATCTGTCGCCACTTAACAAACGGAAATTTAACAGTGGGTTTGTTTTTGACATGATCCATATGCAACCTATGTCACATCCTACTTTACTTCATTGTTGCAAATTAATGGTGTCTGTGGGTTTTTTAATTAGATGATCACCTTTTTTTAAAGAAGCCTTTATGCTTTAAGAGTCGGGAAGCTTTACTGCTTTGCTTCCGACTCTTTACTTGAGACTGACGATCCGCTAGACGATAAACATTTATTTACCTCTGACCTCGTTGAACGT
Organism: Clostera curtula; assembly: GCA_905475355.2. Classification (NCBI taxonomy): domain Eukaryota; kingdom Metazoa; phylum Arthropoda; class Insecta; order Lepidoptera; family Notodontidae; genus Clostera; species Clostera curtula. The sequence continues at coordinate 6,217,447 of FR997817.1, forward strand.
AAACTTCATTACATTCTTGACCCCATTAGCGCTTGGAAGCGAAGACATAAGAATAAAAAACAGCTCTACCTTCATCATACCGTTCTTCTGCAACATCTTGATCATGACTTCTAAAAATAACCCCCCAATTTACATAACCCCCAAATTTACCCTCTCATTTTCACTAGCGATTCATCTTAATAACTACGGACCGTAACTTGAGGCTCGTCTCAGCAGTATACATGAAACTTATACAGTAGTTATACTCAGGCCTGGTTGTTGCAAACGTTTGGTCGACGTTATAGTAGCCGGGAAACGTCTTGAGCAAAGATGAAACTTTGTGGAAACTTTGCGTTGTCATAAGCTTAAACAATCGGCATTTCGGTGAAGAAAGAGAGGTATTATATATTTTTAACTTACATTTCCCCACCGCACTGTGAGAAACTGTGAGATCGTTTCTCGTTACTTTATCTTTACACCCTCGATATATTTTACGGCATTAAATAACAAAAGAACCATACTTCATATCACTCAATATAAATCTTGACATATATGGGTCACCAGTGAAACAGTACAATGTTATTGTAAACCAAGAAAAGTATTGCTAAAGCACCAATGGTGAAAAGATAGTTTGATTTTTTGCAATTGGCTCACAAATAGTTTAAGAACTAGATTGAAACATGGCACGGCAGTGCCAGCCCATGGCATGGGTTGTCTGAAAAAGATTGTTCCGTGGGTTGCTCCATGGGTTGCCTGGAAGAGATTGCTTTTTAGTGATTGGCAAAGGGTTTCGTACCAAGTTTTCCTTCTCTTGTGGCTAGGTTATCGACCTTGCTATTTCCTATTGTCGGCTCTTACGACACCCTCAGGATGGAATGGGGAAGATGAAACACACTAAGCTACTTCACAACTTCTAAGCTACTTCAACTTGTAGTATAACACCTCTCTTTTTCGTTAAAGTTTAAAACAGCTAACTTTAAAAAATAAACTGTTACTAAAGCACACCTAAATATACCCAGCCTTTAAAGACGGTCGGAACACTAACGCCATTGATTAATTAAGCGATATGTCAAGAAAGCCGCAGTGTAACAAAGCCCTATAAAGCTCAAAGCACATAAAGCTGTTAGTATTACCCGGGACAAGCTTTAGCTATAGCTGGTTCTATGCAAATCGTAGTCCTTGCTAATCAAAATAAACATACATAAGATTTCTGTCACTAGCATAGCAAGTTGGGGCGTGTAGCTTAAGGCTACCGCCGTGTGTTGACGGATTTAGAATTCACAGGTAATGTCACCACCCCATTCCATCCTGAGGGTGTCGTAAGAGCCGACAAAAGGAATTGACAAGGCCGAAAATCTAGCCGAAAGAAAAGGAAGATTTCATACGAAACCCTGTGACAGCATTGGGTCAGTGATGGGCTAAGTACCCATGGTAAGGACCCATGCTCGACAGAAAACCTAGCCGCAAGGAAATCTAAGCCTGTTTATAAACCGTGCTGTGTGGTTCCGCCCTTAGATGGCGAGAAAATATGTTTTACTCGGCGATTTGACAAAATCTGTGGTTTAAGAAAGCTTTTGTTTAGTAACGCGATTTATTTAGCGTGTCTCGTTGCGTTAACCATTATGTTAACATGTCACGATAAGTTATGCATGTTTTGTTACTTTTAACCAAAATTAATATTATAAATGCTCAGTTCTGTATAATATTTTTCGCTCCGTCGTTTCAGCCCATAAATGACTACTGAGTCAAGCCTCCTCCAAGTTTATAGAGGGAAATTAGCCTATTGTGCCACGTTGGCAAGACGAGTTTTGGCAGGCTCTATGGCCCTACTTCGGTTGACTATATGGATTATGCTAAATATTAAAAAAAAACTTTCGACAATTTTGGTGATAATAGTAAATCCCTCGCAACAAGTTCAAAAACGTGAAAAATAGAGATAATGGCCCTAAAAATATAGATGAAAACTCAATGGATTCGGAATGACATCTAGGAAAATGTTTTGAAGGATTTTGATGTAGGTAAAAAAATTGCAATAAAATTGTTATTACAAAATAAGATGACAAAAAATGTATTTAGTTTTTTGTTACTATCTTGTTAAATATTAATATTGAAGAAATGTTGCTTGTTCGCTCGTTAGGGCTCGTTAAAGAAGATGAAACTTCCAATAAAAAAATTCCAACTCCCGGAACTCTATCTCCATTATTTATAATTTTAATTTGACGTTGAAAATAGGGCTCCGCGCGGCTGTTTCGGCATGGGCGCCGCTAAATTGATTACTTAAATCAGATAGAATAATTATTTTATAACATATAATATATTGTGGCGGGCGGCCCAGGACCGGCCTTTGTGGAAATCCTTGGAGGAGGCCTATGTCCAGCAGTGGACGTCTTTTGGCTGAAATGATGATGATGATGATGATATAATATATGTCGGAGAATAAACTGTTTAATTAAACCTTTTAATTTGAGCAGCGGGTTCAAGGTACCGATCTTAACTACACTCCAGCATTAACACACCACACCGTAACCACTGTTTCTATCATAATGCCCGATCCACCTCGATCGCGTTCCTTTTATAAGTTTTTGCCGAACGTCAAGATGGCGCCTCGACCCCGCTCGAGGACTACCCTCCGCTCTGATAATGTAAAATAATATAACGTCTTCTTTTAAAAAGATGACAAACTAAATTGAATAGAAAAATCTAACAAATTAAACTAATTAAAATTAAGATTTAACAAAGTATTTTATAGGCTAATTGATATCGTCTATATGTACCCAACAATCAACTCCATTCTGACTACTTCCTCCGACATATATATCTAGTATTTTCCTAACACTTGAAAAAATCGAGCCCCGTTGGAACAAAAGTTTTATCACCATTCTTCAATAAGTTATTCCATTGTTAACTAACATTAATTTCCTAATTTCTGTTGGCATAAATAATGGAATAAAAGGTATAAATAATTGCCTTACAAATGTTAAAAATGTGCAATAAATGTTCATAAAAGTTTATGAATTTGTTAATCATGATTTTGTACAAATACTTCAGAATTAAATATCTACTTAATTAAATTAATATTTAGCTGCGCCTGTTTTCGCATTAAATATACAATGGCAGTAATTAACATAGGTTATGATTTTATTACGTATTAAGTTTATAAAATAGTTTTAAACAAATGGAGAAATTAAATATTTTTCAAAGATATAATTTCGATACTATAACTACATACTTACTAACTAAAATACTAGTACGATAATTGATAGATACCCCGCGGTAGAGAACAAAGAAGATGATAAACAATTGAATCCCTTTTACGTAAATTTCTGATGAAGATAAAATTTTTCTCCCTACACTGCCTACCTGCCTCCCTACAATTCCACCCAATATTTACTTTGGACAGCCATTACAGTGCTCTTTTTCCTCAGTCTTTGCTAATAGTCTGAAGTAGAATAAACGTTTTTCAATTCACCCCGAATTATTCATTAGGAAAGGTTCAAATATTATCGTAGTCAAGAGGAATTTGGGTACGCACTTACTTAATTTATATTAAGGCATTAATGGAATTGGATGTCTGTGGGTAACGAAATCGTTAAGCAACGTCTGGCTCTGCTCTATGTGGGATGGGTGTCACGCAGTGCCGGATTAAGCAAGCGCGGGGCTCGTATCAAAGCGTGGGGCCGGTAGCAAATTCTTTCAAAGAGCCCTTCAGCTGCTACTGGTTCTTAATTATAAAATGGTAAAAATACAATTTAATACTCAATACGTTTATTAGCTATCTATAAGTTACAATTTTGTGAGTAATTCATACATACCACTTCTTAATAAGTTTCACTCAAAAAATTACGCTCAGTAAGAGATGAGTGGTTTTAAATATGCGGGGCCCCCTTTCGCGCGGGGCCCGTAGCAATTGCTACTCTTGCTACCTACGTGGTTAATCCGGCACTGGTGTCACGTCAATCACTGGTGTGTAATATCTCCTCTGTGCTTCGGAGGGCACGTACAATATTAGACAGTCGTTACACGTAGACAGTAATGTAAAATGAATATTATTATTATAATAATAGTCTGTATGATAACGGATTAAGAATAAATTGTGTCATAACTTCAGTGATGTTTTTTTTTTTTTGAGATTTAATTATCCGGTTGATACGACCTTTAGGCCAAGTCTCACCAGTGGTGTAATGTAATTGATAGTAATGGAGGAGCCCCGGCTTGGTTATTGTTAAATTATTCATATATGGGACAGGCAAAGGCATATGCCATACAGCCATGTTTTATTGCTTTTTGACTAGGTACCTTAAATCTACTTAATACTTAGTTAATACTACACTTAAGACCTAACTAATCTGCGGGATAACTGATTTTGAATACACAATGTCACCTCCCCATCCTGAGAGTGTCGTTAGAGCCGACAAAAAGAACTAAAGCAGAATAACTGGAGGAGGCGTGACTCAGTAGTGGATATATGGGCGGAGTAATAGTAGTTGTAGTTATGAACTAAAATTACCACGCCTGATGATACAATATGCATCACTTCACTTCACTTTATGTTACCATGTTACAACACTATAACTCCCCCAATGTTACATTGTATAGGTAAATACAGAAGGAAAAAAAAGAAACGAAACAATTTTGCGGTTTGCTGGTTTCATCTAGGACCATCCGATGTCATGTAATACTCGTAATAATGTCAAGATGTGTTGTTATAAATAAACCGTGTTGTTATAAATAAACCGATCCAGTACCATGATGGTGAAACTTGCGCACTTGATATCCACGTAGACAGACTTAATTTACCGTAAACACAGGAATTTCAGAATATTGTGGTAAAGGTTAATCACAGGACCAGGATGGTTCAGGATCAAATATCGCAGCGCGTCCCGGCTTAATGAAGAGATCGTTTGAAATCCGAGCTAATTAATATGCTCCAATTAATCTAATAGTTCGTCAGTAATTGACGGTAAGCGTACTCGAATGCTGAAGCTAATTAAAGGAGGCTATGGCTGGAGTCAATATTGTAAAGTACCTACGATTAAACAAGGTACTTCGGTGATTGAAATTAAACATTTTTTTATCGGATTTATTGCGTGTATATTACAACATTTTTATATAATCGCTAAAACCTAAGAAATCATTACTTCGGTTATTTTGAAAAATACTACAGGATTTCGTGCGCTTGGCACACCAAATTGGCAATATGAACATTTTCTTACCTTCTTTGCTATAAAAAATTACCTTCTTTAGTGTTAATGTGTCATAGATTATCTTGTTCCAAGATAAATAAAAAAGGACGCAAGGGTTGTGGTAGATCAAACAAGATGAATGGGTAAGAATGAGGAATTGTGTACGAAAGGTGACTAGTAGATATGACGACTGATAGGAGTGTATGGAGACTACCACCTAGCGTGGGACAGGGGACTTAAGATGATAACAGTTTTGTGATAAAACCTACGTAAATAAAGTTTCTTTTGAGTTTGAGAAAGAAACGTCATTTTTTAAAGTAGGCTAGAAGAATTTGCTTGAAAAAAAGCATGTAATTTTTCAGTAGTGTTTTTTTATTGATAAATAACCTTATTATATTATTCGGTTATACCTAAACGAAAAAAAATACAACGCAAGGTATTTTACAAACATATAATGTTCTAAGATCCGGCGGAAGGATTAGTGCACTCATCGGTTATTTGCTAAAAACTATTTTTTTATATAAATTTATAATTTATATAAAAAATCTAATACATATCTACCAGAGTACCATAACTATTAGTTGCAGTTTCAAATAGGACCAACACATCCGTAGGTTTAATATAAAAATAAAATAAAGAATCTATCTTCTAGAAATTTTAGAATATTTTAAGTTTTAATCTAGGTACTTTGACATGCTGCTGTGTTAAAATGAATGAAATGTACTATGGCATGTTATTACAAAAGTAATTTCTCACTGGACGTTAAGTATCCGCTATATATCCCGTATAGCTATTAATATCTGGCATATATCGGTACTATGCTCGGAGTTTCCCTGCGAGATCGAATCAGAAGTGAGGAGATACGCAGGAAAACCAGGGTCACTGACATAGCCCACAGGATTGCCAAACTTAAGTGGCAGTGGGCAGGGCACATAGCGCACAGGACCGACGCCCGATGGGGCAGAAAAGTCCTGGAATGGCGACCGCGTTCCGGAAAGCGCAGTGCTGGTAGGCCTCCCACACGGTGGACCGATGACCTGATTAAGATCGCCGGAAAACGATGGATGCGGGCGGCCCAGGACCGGCCTTTGTGGAAATCTTTGGGGGAGGCCTATGTCCAGCAGTGGACGTCTTTTGGCTGAATGATGATGATGATATATCGGTAGTACTTACTGATATATTCCGTTCGATTCCGAGGTTGCCCGAACCCGATGTCTTTGTGTAAACCAGAGACATATGCTCTGTGTCTGGGTGTCATTCGTCTGTGAATTACATATTTGTAAAGAGCCACTGCGAAACAGGTTATGCCTAGCACCCCTGCTGGGCATAACCTATGTTGCAGAGGCTTAACAAACAAAAAAAAAACAGTAACCTACAGATTTTTTTTTTATTACTATACTACTCAGCTCATATATGACTCACTACTGAGTCGGCCCCCCTCCAGTTGCATATAGGGTAATTAGCAAACTGCGCCACGCTGGCCAGACGGATTGGCACAGGGTTTCGTATCGCGTTTACCTTCTCTTGCAGCTAGGTTATCGGCCTTGTCATTTCCTTTTGTCGGCTCATACGACACCCTCAGGAAGGAATGGGGTGGTGACTCTATGTATTCTGAATCGGTCACCACACATACTCTTTTCGTTTGATTAGCCTATAACAATAACTATATCAAAGGGATACCCTGTATGTATAATACTACAAATATTGAGACTGTCAAGCTGAGCTAAGCTCTTTTGAGAATAGTTACAACAGTGGAATTAACACAGTTAACAATTGGTATTGAAATGTCGGGACCGCCTTTATCACTCGGCGCCAGTCAACACGACTGAGTTGTTGCAAATTAATTTTCATTGCTTTATTTTTAAACTATTGTATAGCTTTTGTCGCGGGCTCTGAGTGCGGCGACCGAATCAAGAAATTCCGTAATGAAAAAATGAAAAACCATAACGGCGGGCAACTTGACGCCAACGTCATCTAGTTAATACAACTCTACATTAAACATATCGTGGCGTGGCGAAGTTTTATATTCTGCCCCGTAACCTACCATAAATCTATACTACCACGGTATAATCAATCTATTACATAATGTGGGTTTCATATGACGTCACTGAAAGGAAAAATCCCAGGCTCAAGAAAGAGATAACATTGCACGAAATCTTGTGTACGCCTGCCGCCTTAGCGTCGCACAGTCTCCTTGGAGCTTGGGACTCCATTATTCGAGGCGGGCCAAGGTCCCCATGGTCGCGGGACGTGTTCCCCGACTAAAGGAGCACCACTCGTAAAAACTGGATCCGCAAGGTTAAAAATGCCGTAAGTTTCAGGCCACTAATTTCCAAATTACCGCGTCCCGAAGTCCAAGATAGCCTGGCAAGCCGCCAACGGCCATGTATTCATGAAGATTTCTAACGATTAAAGGCAAACTTACACCCAAAGTACTGGAAAACACTCAGGTTGTGGGTCGTTTATGTTGAAAAATGTAAGTGAGAGTGGCGACGGAAACATTACCAGTCTGACTACTTTACAAACTTAATTTCTCTCCAATAAACTGTTACCATTATATTAAGGACGCGCGTCGTAAGGTAGGACCGATAACTAAATTAAAGCACGTTTGCAAAATAAACTCTTCTTCTTCATTTAGGTAATTGAGATAAATATAAACTCTTGTAACCCTTTTCTTATTACATTACGAAAACAAAGCTAGAAAGGAGATAAGATGGTAAGGTGCGACTGGTGTAACTAAAACGTACCACGAATTGTTCATCTACGGCCGTCTGTCGTATGGGTAACTACATATACGTTCCATTTCATGACAGCAGAACCTGACATACCTACTTACATTCCATTTTTAAAAACATACATACATTATTCTAATCTATACTCTTTACAAATAAATAAAATTGGAGTTTAAAATCGTAATAATAAAATAATCACTTTTTACTAAATGCGTAAGTATGTATGTATATTTATTATTTATTTATTTACTAGCGACCCGCCCCGGCTTCACACGGGTGTAATGATGAACCTCTAAATGTATCAGTGTTTCTCTACAATATTATGGATATATTATACATATAAACCTTCCTCTTGAATCACTCTATCTAATAAAAAAACCCGCTTCAAAATCCGTTCCGTGGTTGTTTTATACTATGTAGTGATATACTGCCACTCGCACGCGGCGCGTGACAGCCAATGCGAGTGTGAGCATGTGCGGCGGGGCTTATTATGGGAAATGAGTGGAGATATTATCAGCCATGCTGTTCTCTTCTTCTTCTTCTCTGCCCGTAAGACACCCACTGCTGAGTCGGGCCCCCTCCAATTCTAGCCACTTTACAATTAGCCTAATTGCACACGTGACCAGATAAATAACCTGAACCACCACTCCAATTTCATTAATCAATTTGTCCATTACCTCAATATTAAAGAGGCGATACATCATCGAAAACAATAACTGGCCAATACAATTAATTGAAGTACACCCTTGGACACAGGCAATAATAACATTATTGGACAAAACGTTATGTAATACGCTAAATTGCTTGACGAAAATATTGTTATGAAAGTTACTCACGGTTTTTTTGTATTTTATGAACCAATATTTAAGACTTGAAGGCACCTGCGAGAACTAGGCGGCAATCCTCACCCTGAATTATGTATTAGCCGCTCACGACCCACTGCTGAACACGTGCTACCTCTATAGAACGCCACAGACCACGTTTTCTGGTTATATTGGTCTCTCTCTTCTCTACAATATGGTTGAAGATGGCGAAAGCTGTCACACGCCATGCTTGTGAACAGGTGAAGTTGCAGGGTGTCCGTTTGAGCATGCCGTTCTAAATTCCGACGAAATACTGATAATCCACGTCCATTTGCTCACGGTAGACGAAGAGCGGTATACCTCGTCGTCGCGGGTTCAGGCTCGGGAGTCTGTCCTCAGATTTGCCCTGCGAGCTCTAAACCGCTGCAGCATACTCAGTCTCAAGCCGCTAAGCCGAGGGCTGGGAAGTCATGGCCATTATCTCAAAGAAGGTGGTGGATCGGGGGAACTGCCACCTACAAGAGCCTCATTCACTGAGGGTTCGGTTACCCAGGATGATACCCAACTCAGGACATTGTGTTCTCACGAACCTGTGGCGTCCCAAACGAAGCCTGTGAGGTTATACCTTTGGGGTTTTAGTGGGTAGCCAAGTGTTTTGGAATATCGCACATAACCGCCGATACTAACCAAAAGGTGCGGCGATATGCATTAAGAATCTCCCCAGCGACTTAGAAAAGGTCTTCTCTGCAGAGCGGTCTTTCGAACCGGATGTAAATCACTACATAGTATAAAACAAAGTCGCTGTCGTCTGTCCGCCCCTATGTATGCTTAAATCTTTAAAACTACGCAACGGATTTTGAAGCGTTTTTTTTAATAGAAAGAGTGATTCAATGGGAAGGTTTATTGTATAATACATCCATACTATTGTAGAGAAACAACATTTTGAGGTTCATTATTGCACCCGTGCGAAGCCGGGGCGGGTCGCTAGTAGTAAATAAATGATAAATCTTAATATATATTGTTAGGATAATCACAAATTGTCTACTGCATTGCGGTGACGTCACTGCACGACTTCTATAAAAGGTAGGTTATTTGGTCGATCGAGGCATTTGCTCGCCGGCGTTCGGACGGGAAGGTTGTCGTGAGGTATCGTTCATAAATAACGGCTGTTTATATATTTCGATTGTAATTCTGATTAAATAATGGTTACTGATTAAATATTGGTTACTGTTAAAAATTGCTTTAAATAGGTTTAAATCTTATAAGTTAATAAAATCATTGTAATTTGTGTAGTTCAAATGTTCTTTTTTATACAAATCCGGCTTTATATCCTAAAATCAGAAGTGGGATTGGCTCAGGGGCCCACATATATTAATTTGTTGAGTTAGTTTTAGAAAAACAGCCGTTAATTTGTGGTTAAAAATTAAAATGCCTCGTTCATCTCGTGTCGTATCTGATACGTCAGTGTGTCATAAAGCAAAGCGCAAGCGTAGCAAATCGCGTCGACGCCTCCGCAATTCTCGATTGTGTCGCGACTCCGTTTCGCGCTCACCGTCGAGTTCTAGTGGAGAATGCGCGCTCCCGCAGCAACGAAGGTACAGTAGTGCAATCGTTAGCAGCCATAACGAAGCGACTGGATGCTATAATGGGAAGGACGGCCAGCTCATCGCATACACCTCCACGTAGTGCAGGTAACACCGCTTTTCACTGTAGTAGCGATATACCATCCGCGGCTGAAAAGTTGGCTGATGCATTCAACGTGGTGATAAATAAGGTAAGGCCGAATAACTACTACGTGTCTAATTTCGATCCCGCGGTACACAACTTTGTGGTATGGTACGACGAGGTTGAGCGGGCAAAATTGACAAATAATTGGGGCGATTTAGAGTGTTTATCTCAGGTGGCCCATTGCTTAAAAGGGGATGCTAAGATCTGGTTGAATGAATGGGTCACTAATGACCGTTCTTGGAGTAATTTTATCAATTTATTATGAATTATTTAGATCTTTATGCCCACATGATCTGGATTACGCGAATATACTTTTTGAAGTCATGAATACTAACTTCGATAAATTCAATACATACGCTGAGTATGCTCGACGCTCGCTGCTGCGACTGCGCATTGTTAAGGGCCTGAGTGAAGAACTGATGGTTCAAATAGTGGTTCGGGGCATTAATGATGCTCAAGTCCGAGCTGCGGCAGCGAATGCCAAGTTAACAAGTTGATAACTTATTTACATTTTTAGCGATTTATGTCAAACCTAGCCGTGGCAAATTTGACAACCGTTCAGGTTATAAACCTAATTTAACGTTTAAACGAACACCTATACCCACGAGTAGCGATAACAATTCGTGTTACTCATGCAATGAAACGGGACATCTCCGTATCAATTGTCCTAAAAACTTAAACCTAATGAAAATCTAAAACTGTAAAAAGCACTTATTGCAAAAGGTTGGCCGTATTGAGTTATTGCTATACGATGGTATTCTAATCTCTTGGATGCTTGAGGTTCTTCACAGGTCAAGTTATGGCATCAGGCTTCCACCAGATCCTGATAGATGAGGGTTCAGTCCACATGACGGGTTTCGTTACCCCTGAGGGGTATTACGAATACTTCGAAATGCAATTAAGGCAGGCCAGGTACTCATATTTATTGACGACGTTCGTATTGTGAGTATGACTGTCAATGAAGGCATTAGCTTGTTGCGCGAGGTGTTAAAACATTAACCGAAACTAGGACTACCGAAATGGAGTATCTTGGCCGCGTCATAAATCATGGTCAGGTTAGACCGAGCTCTCGGAAGATGGAAGCGTTGGCAAACGCCCCCGTACCAAGGAACTTAAAACAGGTCGGGCAGTTTCTATGCCTGGCTGGTTACTTCCGCCGGTGTATTAAAAACTCTTGAGTGGTGCACGCGGAAAACAACGCAAGCAGCAGGGCAGCAAATGGTACCATGGAAAGGGGAGTGGTGTCTCGAGAGTTGTACGGCTTTGTATGAAAGTGAGTACTGTTATTTGTTGTATTCCTAACAAAAGTCCTATGTTACAGCTTTTAGATATATTCCAAAATATGCAAATGAATGTATCTGAGGGTTTGCTTGGATAAGAAGTTGTGAAAGATCGGAGCATTCAAGGAGAATCTCCTCAGGCAACCCTGGCAATACACATATGTAATATGTGTGAGGACCGCACCCCGGCAGACACGTTTCACGTGTATGGGCTTCGGCCTGGCAATACACATATGTAATATGTGTGGGGACCGCACCCCGGCAGACACGTTTCACGTGTATGGGCTTCGGCCTGGCAATACACATATGTATTATGTGTGGGGACCGCACCCCGGCAGACACGTTTCACGTGTATGGGCTTCGGCCTGGCAATACACATATGTAATATGTGTGGGGACCGCACCCCGGCAGACACGTTTCACGTGTATGGGCTTCGGCCTGGAAATACACATTGTAATATGTGTGGGGACCGCACCCCGGCAGACACGTTTCACGTGTATGGGCTTTGGCCTGGCAATACACATATGTATTATGTGTGGGGACCACACCCCGGCAGACACGTTTCACGTGTATGGGTTTCGGCCTGGCAATACACATATGTATTATGTGTGGGGACCGCACCCCGGCAGACACGTTTCACGTGTATGGGCTTCGGCCTGGCAATACACATTGTAATATGTGTGGGGACCGCACCCCGGTAGACACGTTCCACGTGTAAGCGTGTAGCGCGTATGAAAGATCTAGAAGACAAATCGCTTTATGGGGAAGAGAATGCGAGTGCGTGTTAAAACGTAGATGTATGTTTGTGTGTGTGTGCCTCTGAAGCTTGTGAGAAGTAAAAGACAAACGTTATTTAAGTACTCGTATGAATCTATGACAGAGGGCCTTGGTAGCGTGAAGTATGAAAGTGTAGGCAATATCTAGCGAATTAACAATTTCAGGCACAGAAGACTGAAATGACTATGAGATTGCAGGACCTTCGTCAGTTCCTGCAGATCCATCGCCTGCTACTGCGGACGTCGCTGAAGATGTGTCCGAGGACGGCACACGGTCAGGAGAGGCCGTGTTAGGATAATCACAAATTGTCTACTGCATTGCGGTGACGTCACTGCACGACTTCTATAAAAGGTAGGTTATTTGGTCGATCGAGGCATTTGCTCGCCGGCGTTCGGACGGGAAGGTTGTCGTGAGGTATCGTTCATAAATAACGGCTGTTTATATATTTCGATTGTAATTCTGATTAAATAATGGTTACTGATTAAATATTAGTTACTGTTAAAATATTAGTTACCGTTAAAATATTGGTTACTGTTAAAAATTGCTTTAAATAGGTTTAAATCTTATAAGTTAATAAAATCATTGTAATTTGTGTAGTTCAAATGTTCTTTTTTATACAAATCCGGCTTTATATCCTAAAAATATAAATTACGCGTCGCGTTGTTTGTCCGCACTGGACCCCTAAACTACTTAACCAATTTTAATCAAATTTACACACCGTGTGCTGTTTGATCCAACTTGAAAGATATGATAGCTTGCATCTCAATTTATAGTCGCAATATTATTTTATTGCAAATGATTTGTCTATTAATTGACAGTCACAATTATATGTTAGCTCCAAACGATTATAACAGATGGTGATATATTTTGACTGTTAAAAGTTAAATTAATGTATGTTAATGTTAAAACTAATTTAACAAAAACATTAGCCACAGCAACGCTATTATAGTGACGTGAAAAAAGAGCTCACATGAGCCAACTTGAGTAAATAGGTTTTTTATTTTAATTTTTATTGTCTGTACCAATGTAAAAAAAAAACGCACAAGAAGTATATTTGCATGAACCAAAAAAAGAAAATGTTATTTGAAACTGAAGGTTGATTGATGACAACCATCCGGTTAATGGAATCCCCGGTGGAAGTTAATGCCATCATCTTATTGTTTGACATCTTTGCAATTTGCGTGAGTGCGGTATTAACCTTATATATAATCCAATATCATCATCATTGTCATTTCAGACACTGTAGGGCCGCAATGTAAACATGACATCAACTTAACCAAAGACTTTCGTAAAGGGCTATTTTCAACCGACTTCAAATAATAGTAGGTTCTGAATTAGAATAGATTAGATAAATAAATATCATTGGACATTTTACACAACGCCATCTCGTCCCAAGCTAAGCAACTTAATGCTTGTGTTATGGTAACGAGATAGATGATAAACTACTTATATACATTTTTTTTTTGTAAATACATACATGTTATAGATAGAAAACACCCAGACCCGGAACAAATAGTTGTAGGTCGTACAAATATTTCTTCCGTGCGGGGATTAAACCCGCGACATGCGGCGCAGCAGTCGACCAACCACTGCACTAACCGTGTCGTCATAAAAAACTACTCAGCTCATAAAATACCCACTGATGAGTCAGGCGTCGTCCCATCACAGGGAGAGTAATTACCCTACTGTGCCACGCTGGCCAGACGGGTTGGCACAGGGTTTCAAGTTAATTACTCTCCATGTAATCGGAGAAGGCCGGACTGCCCGGCCATCTTTTGATTATTTTTTTAAGTTAGAAAGCCTCATGGATACCTGACCGTTTTATCTATTAAGGTTGTACTGTATAATATTACGGCCATCCATCTACTATCTATCGCCTGTACAATAAAATTCCTGACGCTATTGTAGATCTACCCTTCATAAAGTTCAAAATTTTTATTATAACTACATTAATTTATAAAGGGTACTACCGTGTCAACTTCCAGGCATCATTATCACACATATCGACTATATGTGTGATAATGATGCCTGGAAGTAACTGTCATTTTGTGCCTGTGCTCTGTTCCCTTGGCCCCTTCAATAATATATCTCATTGGCGAAATAATTTGTACGTAGCATTTAGAAAATGTCATTTATTAAACACTGTATGTGTGAGCAATGACGCAATGGAGACCTTTATTCGCGGATTTGTTTTATGATTGGCCCTGTCAAGGTCTATCCGTCATTCATTGTGTAAACGTGTAGCGTGTTTCTCTCATCTTGCGAACTAGCTCTCACTATGCTGTTTTGTGCTTTTTGTAAACAAGACCAATAATTTTAAAAAAAAAAGCAACTTTTGGTTTCAGGTTTCTTGCCGGCTCTTCTCTGTAGATCAGCCTTCCGAACCGATGGTAGTTTCGGCATGAATGTGAGTGAACGCAGGGATTGTGAGCGATCAGGGGAGATGAAGGGATTGTAGGAGTGAAGAGTTGTGTGTGAAAGGTGTGAATGTAGGTATGACGACTGATAGGTGTGTGTGGAGACTACCACCTAGTGTGGGACAGGGGCCGTATGATGATAATGGTGTTTATAAATATGACGATTTATAAGAGTTTTGTGATTTCCTTTTGAGTTTGAGTTTATCTGGTGAAGCCATCCGTTGTCGATTAATAGCATCCCACACAATACTCTAGCCTCGCTACCATTTAGTAACCAAACAACGCCAATTAAATACTTCCTGAAGCTTTCAGTGGGTGTATAAGCAATAAAAATGTTTTAATATTTTTGAGATGAAATTATTTGATTTCCCTCGTAAATAATCCTATTAAAGCTCTCGGCCCTTTGCGAATATTGTATGAAAATAATATTATGTTGAAGATCAAATGGTTTTATAGCACATTTTTTCCATAATTTGAAACATACTTTAATAATAGTAGCTATTTCACGTTCAAAAGTAAACATTTGTTTAAAAAGAAATATGTACACTGAATTAGCTTCTGATTTTTTTTATTAAACACTGTCCAGTGTTTACTATGTGAATGTTAACATACGTATTTCCGGTTCGTATCATCATTACATAATTAACTTTAAATTATATCATCACTACATAGTATAAAACAAAGTCGCTGTCGCCTGTCCGTCCCTACGTATGCTTAAATCTTTAAAAACTATATTTTTTAATAGATAGATTGATTCAAGAGGAAGGTTTTAGGTATAATAAATGCATAATTGCACCCGTGCGAAGTCGGGCGGGGTCCCTAGTTTATTATATATGGGGAATTATTTATACATTTATAATATTGTAAGTGACGGATTTGGAATACACTATCTCACCAACCCATACTATCTTCAGGGTGTCGTAAGAGATGACTAAAAGAACGCATCAGGCAGATCACCTAGCCCCAAGAGAAGGAAAACTTGATACAAACCCTGTGCCAACCCGTCTTGCTAGTGTGGCACAGTAGGCTATAATTTCCCTCCATAAATTTAGCCTGACCCAGTAGTGGGTCATTTATGAGCTGTAACGACGATGAAGTGTTACAAAGAAGCATGAATCGTCGTTCCAACCCATAAATGACCCACTACTGAGATGGTTATCGGCCTTGTTATTTCCTTTTGTCGGTTCTTACGACACCCTCAGAGTGGCATACGGTGTTGACGCCATGTATGGACATAGATCCCAGCAGTTAACTATTTATTGTTTTCCTATAACTTTGGAATCTGAATTCCAAAAGGTTTCTAGCGTTTTCCGTGCTTGTTGTTGGAGTTATGACACTTTCGTCAGCCTTTTTTTTGGAAATTATATTTAAGTACGAATTATGCAAACACTCATTGACTTCGTGTTACTTAACAACGCCATCTGCTGTTGTGCTCACAAAAAAGTAGTATTATTATTCGCCAATAGATGTCAGGAATTAAGTGTAACTTCAAAGCAAACACTCATTGACTTCGTGTTACTTAACAACGCCATCTCCTGTTGCCATTATTCGCCAATAGATGTCAGGATTCCTAGTTAGATCGATTTATCCCCCCCGAAACCCGAATAAAATGACATTTTCTAAAAATGATTCCTAGCTAGATCGATTTATCGCCGACGAAACCCCCTATATACAAAATTTCATGTAAATCGTTGGAGCCGATTCCGAGATTCCAATTATATATATATACATATACAAGAATTGCTCATTTAAAGATATAAGATTATATTCTTTTCTACCAACTACTACGACTACCGCTGATCAGCTCGTAAATGACCCACTACTGAGTCGGGCCTCTTCCCATTACACGGAGGATAATCAGTCGTAAAGGGTGATATGGGTGCCAATGGGCTCACTACCAGGGATGCTGAAGACCGTGCGAAGTGGAAAAGAAAAAGCCGGAAAGCTGACCCCGGGCGCCGAAACGAGAGTTTGGGCTGCAACCGGGATACAAGGCTAAGATGATGATGATGATGATAATCAGCCTACTGGCACGGGGTTTCATTGCGTTTCTTGTTAGGTTGCTCCTGGCTAGGTTTTGTCACTTCCATTTGTCGGCTCTTATGACACCCTCGGAATGGAACGGGGTGGTGACGCTATGTATTCTAAGTCCATCAGCACACTGACATTATAACCAAAGGCAAAACATTAAAAGATAAATAACCAAAAGCTTTCTAACAAATTCAACATTAAAATGCAGCGTTTTATACGCTTTTTGATATAAGAAAGTTGACAATGTAGATTTACACAGTCATCCAATATTCATACGAGATTGAAGTGGCACTCTTGCTTGCAACGTATCTACTTCGGATAATGCGATGGCTCCTGTCATGCACGATACATTACTCACAGTATAAAGGTAGCGGCTGAAGGGCTTAAAATCTATTTACATTAAGGAATTAGTTACTTTAATATCGTCATTTGCCAAACTTAAGTGGCAGTGGGCAGGGCACATATCTTGCAGAACCGGGTGGCGACCGAGTTGAGGAAGGCGCGGGGCTGGTAGGCCTCCCACACCATGCCCGACGGCCTGGTTAAGGTCACTGGAAAGCAATGGATTCCAGTGACCTTAACCAGCGCAGTGGTTGAGCGATCGACTGCTGCGCAGCATGTCGCGGGTTCGATCCCCGCACGGAAGAAATATTTGTACGACCTACAAGTATTTGTTCCGGGTCTGGGTGTTTTCTATCTATAACATGTATGTATTTACAAAAAAAAATGTATATAAGTAGTTTATCATCCATCTCGTTACCATAACACAAGCATTAAGTTGCTTATAATAATAATAATAATAATAATAATAATAATCATTTATTTCAGGCATAGACCCATATTTATCATACATTATATATATTTATTACAAATTACTTAATACATATTATAAATTAAATTAAATTAAAATATTTAAATTAATTCAGAAATAACCTTTTTGATATTAAATTGAACTTAATCTAATTTAATACAATATATTTTAGATTTTACATTCATTTTATTTTATAAGCTATTAATTTTTATTTGTATGATACATGTCAGAGAAACTACTTATACAGAAACAGACCAGAAACAGAACTAGCGTTTGTCTCCATCAATACATAATGACACAAGTAACAGATCAAAGACCGCACGTGCGAAATTTACAACTTTCATAAACAGCTCTAATTACATCGTTTTGAGAGTTTCTTATACGCTCCATAAAAGCGGCTGACCGTTTCCTAAGAATTGCATAAAAGTCGTCCACTCGGTTCCTGGCGAACATGCCAGACGCACTGCACCCCCAGGGCAGATTAAGCATGGCTCTGAATGCGTTGTTGTACTGTACGCGTAATTCGTGATATACAGCCCTCGTGTATTTACTCCAGAGCTGGCAGGTGTAGAACGACTGGCAGTACGCCCCGAACAGGGTTATTTTGACTTGATCGCTACTGCGCGCAAAACGCCGCGCTAGCATATTACTAACCGCTGCGATAGATCGCTTCTGCCTCTTCATATCATCGTCATCACAAAGGTCGTCCCTAATAATGTGACCCAAATATTTAAATTTACTAACAATTTGCAAATCCCGCCCAGCCATTTTAATGCATGGGGTAAAGATATCTTTTTTATTATATCGAAAAATCATAACTTCTGTTTTTTTAATATTATATACCAAGCCGTGTTTGTGTGCGTAGTTTTCACATATTTCAATAAGTTTTCTTAATCCGTGCACAGACGGACTCAACAACACCATGTCATCTGCATAACTTAGGTTATTAACAGGTTGGTTACACATATGACAGCCTATTCCTGAGTTATTAAGTTCCTCTATGAGACCATTAATATAAAGGTTAAATAAGATAGGAGACGTTAAACCACCCTGCCGAACCCCTTTCTCTAAGGTGAACTGTTCAGATCTAGCATCTGCCCATTTTACAATATTTGTTTGCTGTCTGTACCAATATTTTACTAGCTCCAATATATAATGTGGAACCCCTGCCTCCTTCATTTTTTTCCAGAGTATATCGTAATCAATTGTATCAAAAGCACGACTTAAATCTAGGAAGCAAGCAAAAACACTAGTTTTTCTCTCAGTATAATACTTGACGGTGTTTTTCAGAGCGAAAATTGCCATGTCAGTCGAGTGTTTCTCTCTAAAACCAAATTGTGCACTGTTTAGTTTAATATGATTAGATAAGACTGGGTTGATTAATCTTTCTAGTATTTTTGATATTACTGTTGCTAGGGATATAGGACGATAGTTTTGTACATTAGAGAGATCCCCCGAATTGTTCTTAGGTACGGGCATAACTATAGTTTTCATTAGGTTTGGGGGAAGATAACTGTGTGATAAGCAGAGATTGTAAAAAGTTGCCAGATACAGGTATAATATCTCGCCTCCATATACTATATGCTCGATGCTCAGAGAATCGTGACCAGGTGACTTCCCTCTCTTCATGTCGCATACGCATTTCTGCAACATATCTGGGGTAACAGTAATCAAAGTACTATGCGCGCACGTCCGATCGGCCTGGCCGTCAGTCGCTAATGAGTCATGTGAATCGGGCTGTCCCTGAGCGACGCACCCATTATGCATTTGGAATTGCCGAGCAAACATCTCCGCTATTTCTGTGGTATTTTGAGTATCGTTCACATTTAAGGGTAATGCCGGCTTAAATGCTAGCTTGTTAGTGGATTTCCAAAACTTTTTAAAATCGGCTCTTGATCTTTGCTCGGCAATGATATCCATTTGTATTTGCTCTTTATTGTTTTGACACCATTTTACTTTATTTTTGAATTCTCGTCGCGTTCTACACATGGTTGTATAAACAACACCCTGTGTTGGTCTACCATGCCGTAACCAAAGGTTATACGCGTCCCGAGCACGTACATGTAATATTTTTACATGACGATTCCAACCTGTAACGTATTTGCGTTTTTTAGTGAGACTAGATTCATTATGGCGTGATAATTTTGCAGCCTTTGAGATGCATTCAATTAGACTAGTATATAACGCATTTATTAAGTGATGATGCTCTTTGTTACGACAAGGCAGACCATCACAAGTGAACATGTAAATATTTAAATCAATATACTTCAAGTATTGTGTACATAGTTTAGTGTATAACAGTATTTGATTTTTATTTTTGTTACCCCAGCTTATATCACTTTGTTGCATATTTGGTTGTAAAACAATTTTTGTCACAATTAAAGATATGTCACACTCTATTGCTAGGGGAAAATGATCCGACCATGACACGTCACATAAAATCTTTACATTTTTAATACTATTTAATGCTGCTTTTGTAACTATACAGTGATCCAACCAGCTAACTGTTCCATGGGCCTCACTCAAAAAAGTGTAACTATCTGATGACTCACCGAGAAAGTGATAGTCCGCACAGGTCCACTGTTGGTCCTCACAATACTGCATTAATTCCACCCCAAATCTACTCTTCACGTCTGCGTTGAAGTCACCCAGCGCTATCGCACACTCGATACCAGTATCTTCAATCAATGACGTCATGACTCCTAAGCACTCCGTAAACTCCGGCAAGTTATCAGCAGACTCCGTTGGCATATATATGGATAGTAACAGCATACTACGATCAGACGCCTTAACCTCCACTGCCACTATACGTTTTGAAGATGATATAATTGGTCTGACATTATTGAACAGTGTTTTCCGCCAAAGTAGGGCAACTCCCCCATATGGTCTTCCTTTTAAAGTGCCGGCTGACGTATCTATGGGTGATACGGCTTGATAGTCAAAATCTTTATGTATCTGTCCCAACATTCCTAAATCCTCTGGCAACAACCACAATTCCTGGAGGGCAATTACATCATATGTTTTACATAGTTCTGCTATATATGGTCTAGACCTTTTAACAGCTTTACAATTGAAGCTGATTATCTTTACTCTACTGTTCATGTGTATTTAATACCTTACCTTAGTGATGTTTTGAGTTTGTGGTTTTAAGTATAAAAAGATTTAAGTTTTAATTAAAATAAACAGTTAGTGTTGTCTAAGTTTGTGTTTCTGTTCTACTTTTGTTTATTCTTTATTGGACTGTTCTGTTTGCCTTACACGTTCCTTGAAAATGCGAAAGACTATAGACTCTGGCCAGAAATCTTCTTGAAGTATATTCTGTAGGTCCTTTTTAGAGATCTGCACTTTGAAAGACTTGAAATTTACAACTTTACTCTGTTTTAATGTCTCAATCCCAAACGTTTTACAACCCTTGTTCTTCAGGTAAGTAATTATATCTTCTTCTGTACAGTCATTAGAAAATCTGGAGACATAAACAGGAATTATTTGCTCTGCTGCTTTAAGTGTTGCTTCCGAGTTCGTTCCACGTCTATTTTTTGCAATGGGTCTCGAGGGCCTTTTTGGCCTTGTCTCTGGGTCATCGTTCTGTAACCTTCTTCTTTTGCGTGAAACAGTTATAAACTCGCCTTCATCTTCTTTTTTGTTATATTCATATCTCACGTCGAGCTTGCAAGGTTCACTTATTGATACTGGTGCTAAAAGCGCCTGTTTAAAACTTAATGACGGTTTCGTTGTATTTTCAGCTGCTACTGTAAATACATTTCGGTTATTTTGAAATCTAGGACTCTGATACGATCGTTGCCTTTCTATCATTGTGTTAGCGGGTAGTTCAACAGCTGATTGCATTCCGTTGGCTGTTTCAGAGCTTTTTTGCTTTTTCAGGTTTGAAATTTCATCTTCCAGTCTGTTTATAGTTACATTTGTTTCGTACTTAAATGTATTTATATCATTTTTTAGAACGGATATATTCTGCAGCAACGAACTTACGTCTATGTGATCAAAAGTTATCGGGGGTAGTCTTCTGAGATCTTTGGCTACGTAATTTGGTAAATCATCAGATTCCTTTATGATTTTTATGATATCAGATATGTTATTAGCATTCTTCTTTTCCCCTTTTCTACTAATTTTACGTATGTTCGCTGCTTCACAAACAATCGTTTTCGCATTTTCTATTTCTTCTTCATTGTACCATGAACAACAAACTTGCACTAGGCTCACTTCATCGGAGACTTCACTTTTATTTTGAAGAAAGGCTAAAAGCTCGTTTATCACTAATTTGCAGTCACAGGCCATTTTGCACTACACGCCCGCTTAACCATCACAAATGATAAAAAGATTTATTCTCTGCGCGGCAGTAGCTATAACCGATATGTGCGCGTGCGACTCGGGTCAGTGAACACGCGAGACTTAGCTTGGGACGAGATGGCGTTGTGTGAAATGTCCAAGGATATTTATTATTATTATGACCAGCATTTGTGGAGATCCTTGGGGGAGGCCTATGTCCATCAGTGGACGTCTTTTGGCTAATTATATGATTACATATAATATTATCCCATTTCATCCCGAGGGTGTCTTAGGAGCCGACAAAAGGAAATTATAAGGCCGATAACCCAGCCGGCAGAGAAGGAAAACCCGATACGAATACCTGTGCCAACCCGTCGGGCCAGGCGTGGCACAGTAGGCTAATGACCCTCCATGTAACTGGAGGAGGCCCGACTCAACAGTGGGTCACTTATTGGCACAGGGTTTTGTTACAAGCTTGCCTTGTCTTGCCGGTAGGTTTTCGGCCTTTTCCTTTTGTCGACTCCTACGACACCCTTAGGATGGAATGGGGTGGTGACACAATGTAATTTTTAGTCCATTACCACTCAGACAACCGAGTATATTACAAAATAATGTTATCCAGAAACTTTAACGTACAACCCTTTTAAGTCGGAGCACAAAAAAATGTCGTCGGTTTAACAAAATTTCGAAATGGTACACGAAACCGTCTAACTTCCCCCAACTTTTACCTGTTAAAGTTGAGCGGTAACAGAAAAACGGTGGTACAAATTTAACATTAGGCAAAGTTTGTGCCTGTTCTCCGTTGATAAGTTCTACTTCATACGGAGCTTAAAACATCCCCAGTATGATTAATTACCGTAGCGCAGCTACTGGGATTACAGACGGCAATTCAACCCTTTTAGCGTCGCGGGGACCTCTGTACACCTCAATTCCATTATACTACATACCTTTATTTAGCTGGCGGAAAATCCTATAGAAATACCACAGTAAATGTGAATTTTGAGCAGCAGTTCAGTCAGACATGGTAACGTTGGAATTTGGTCAAATTAGTATGCCAAAATAATTATATTATACTACTACTACTCAGCCCATAGATGACACCCCCCCTGAGTCCACCCGTGTGGTGATGGATTTAGAACACATATTGTCAACAACCCATACGATCCCGAGGGTGTCGTAAGAGACGACTAAGGGAACGCAAGAAGCAGGTCACCTAGCCGTGCCAACCCGTCTTGCCAGCGTGGCACAGTAGGCTAATTTGCCACCATGAATTTGGAGGAGGCCCGACTCAGTAGTGGGTAATTCATGAGCTGACGATGACGTCGCAGACTGTCAACAACACATTTCATAGTGAACGTGTCATAAGAGTCGACAAAAGAAAATGACAAGGCTGAAAAAATTGCTGCAAGATAAACACTGATACGAAACGTCTGGCCAAGTGGATCGTGGTACAGTGTGCTAATCACCCTTCATGTAATAATTGTAGTACGCACGACTCAGCTGTGGGTCATGTATGGGCCGGGTAGTAGTAATTTTTAAGCGATGTAATGTGGGTAGGCTTTGTTCTTTTATAATAAAAAATATCCGCCACGAAACAATTTATACAATTTTAAATGTGCAGATCGGTCTCACCGTAAACTTAGGACTCTTCGTTTGTATAAACTTTTGATACTGCCATAGTATATTTACTGTACACACTTGGAGTAAGGTGGTCCTCCCTACGTAGGTATGTTTACAATATATTGTTTTATTCTGCAGAAGTACCAACATCCACTTGATGGTAAAGTGCATTCTGCTGCTCAATGATATTTCAAGGTTATTTACCATGTGTAGACGATTCATTAATGGACAGAGTCTTCTCTCTTGGGCCAGATTTTCTGCTGCACTAATTACTATAGTTATGAATAGAATACACTTTTGTATGGTAATTTTGTTTATATCCTAAAAAGATGAGATGAAATCCTTTGCCTAGCAGCAAAAAAAGGAATATTCTGTGCCCAAACCATCTGGTCAGCGTGGCACAGTAGGCTAATGACCATGTAATTACAAAAAAAAACTTTACGACCTTGCGCGTGGACATACCTTTATATCCATTAAAAATAAAATCTTTTTAACAAGACACTAAATTTTAAAGTAATGCCAAGAGACTCTCTCTCTCGGTCTTTCTCACTCGCTTGCTCCCTACTCTCGCTCCATGGCTATGTGCTTCATGCTACGTTCGCCCTTTCTCACTCTATCTAAATCGGTCTCAATCGCTCTCTCCCTCTACTTCAACAAAACGTTGCACATCTTCGTGACGCTAAATTGCGTTTCACCTCAAAAATGCTTGAAAAATATTTCATCCACACGTAGCGCCTATTGCCAAATATGTCAAATACGAAAAGCAATGTTAAGTGCCACCATAAAAAATGTTTAATCATTAATTTTAAAGTGAGTACGTAAGAAAAATTTATGTGAATGCAAATAAGGATTCCGTCTCGCGATAGCTGCGATACGTCGAAAAATAAATCGGTTGGAATTTATCAATGACTCCCTTGCGATGTTAAGACATCTGAGGGTTTTCGCGCTTACAACTCAGGCAATCAGGCAAGATTAAGTGACGTCATATTTTGTGTAAAAAATCAAGATTAAGTATTTATTTCCAAATAAGTCTAGATAAGGTTACCTTAATGATGTCTTAGGTTTTCACCATCTTGGCACATTGCAGGATATGATTTTTTGATGGTTCTGATCATGTATATTTTATTTAATTCGTAACGTTTCAAACACTTTGCAGTTTCCGTGGTCGCGGGATGACTTTTACCTTACGAACGAGTCCGCGCCAATCTTTATGGGTGCTCTGAATGTAGCCGTCGTATGGTACATTTTTTAAACAATACGAACGTAGCTCACTTACACTAACGCGCCGGATGCCAGGGCGCTTGCGGGTGTATAAAGTGCGCGCGGTGGTGCCCTGCCTCCACGCCCCGCGTAAGTCCCGCAGATACCTGATTTTGTGTTCTTCGCAGCGGAATGCGCCTACATTCAGAGCGGCCATAAACATTGGCGCGGACTGTACTTTACCTTAGAAAACCCACTGTTGAGTTGAACGCCCTCAATAACACTGTGGGAACTTGTCTATACATACTATATAACAGTGTTGTATGAAGTATTCCTTATATTGAGAGTAGGTTAGGTTAGCCTATCTCGTCTCTATCATTTAAAATCATGTAAAATAAATTAAAAATATGTATGTTAAAATTTCTATGGACCAAACGTGGTCGCTCACTATGGGCTCTATCAGAAGGCTCAAAGTCACCCATAGGGCAATGGAGAGGGCTTTACTCAGAGTTTCCCTGCGAGATTGAATCAGAAATGAGGAGATACGCAGGAAAACCAGGGTCACCGACATAGCCCACAGGATTGCCAAACTTAAGTGGCAGTGGGCAGGGCATATAGCTCGCAGGATCGTCGCTTGATGGAGCAGAAAAGTCCTCGAGTATCGACCGCGTTCCGGAAGGCGCAGTGCTGGTAGGCCTCACAAAGTGGACCGACAACCTGGTTAAGGTCACCGCAAAACGATGGATGCGGGCGGCCCAGGACCGGCCTTTGTAGAGATCCTTGGGCCTTCAGCAGTGGACGTCTTTTGACTGACATTATTATGATGATTATGTGAAAATTTCGTTGTGGCTCAATTATTATTTTGCGTGCAAAGAATGCGGCTTTCGTTTGAGCACAGTAGGATAATTCTATTCTTTTTTTCCCCTGCACTAGTTATAATCTGTATCGCCGGGGGCTGTTTACGAACATGTAATTCACGAACACAAATAACACCCAGATTTCGAGCAAGTGCCTCTGGTTTACACAAATATATTTACGCGACCCCGGAATCGAACCGGGGACCGGTGATCACATCCGACTCCTAGACCAATAGCAGTTTCAGCACGCACCATGTAATTTGTGTAATTTCACTGATTTTTATTTTCTAATTTTTTAATATGCTACATGTTAATGCGTGTTATTGCTTTCACTAATCTGTCAGACTTGTTTGTACCACCATCATTGTAACCCTTTTATTTAAAAGAGCAACCATGGAGTTTCTTGTCGGCTCTTCTCTGTGGAATGGCATTCCGAATCGGTGGTGAAAACTAAATGATAAATTATTTTTATACATATATTTTTTTAAAATTTTGATTTACTATTACTTTTTTTTGACTCTGTGAAAGCATTCGCAAGAATTTATTCAAATAAAAAACATTTTGATTTTGATTTTTAATAAGGCAGACACTCTATGTAACGGTGAAGTCAACAGTGGCACATCTTTGGGCTAAGCAGTAGGGCCCAATGCTGTTACACTGGACATCAAATTTAAATTGATAAAAGGCAAAGTATGACCTCCCGAAATACTAGAATAGTTTTGTGCCAGGCTAGCATGACTAATGTGACGTATACCTGGGCATTCTACGTAATGGCGGCAAAATAAATCTGTCTAGACGCGGCCATAACTATGATGGATGTCAGTCGGATGTCTTTTGTGGGCACGCAAAATGCCGGCGATGAGACTTCCATTAATTTAGCCTGGTATTACCTAAAAGCTGAGCAAAAAAGTCAAGAAATAAGCCTCAGTGTTAACTCTAGACTCACGTCAAAAATTCGCACTCACACAGTCGTCAGTTAACCGCTGTAAAGAGATTAGCAGATGTAAAGGTTGCTTAAAATTGGGAGTAATTTATAATTTCAATAACTTATACATAAAAAAAAAACACTGAATTAAATAATTAATTTATAATTATTTTTGGAATTTTGGTGAGGCGATTTTTACCACACATTTTTTTTGGAACTGTTTTAAATACTATTTACGGTTTTCTTCATGTTGCTAATAATGTCTATCTCATGATTGTCTGTAAGAAATCGCATTAGACATAAGACCGCCCCTTGTAAAAATGGTTGTAATCACTAAATAGTATAAAACAAAGTCGCTGTCGTCTGTCCGTCCCTATGTATGCTAAAATCTTTAAAACTACGCAACGGATTTTGAAGTGTTTTTTTTAATAGATAGAGTGATTCAAGAGGAAGGTTTGTATGTTTAATACATGCATAGTTGCACCCGTGCGAAGCCGGGCCGGGTCGCTAGTTTAATTATATAATTAAAAAAAAACGAAACCCCTGCACTAGGTATAACCTGTATCGCGGGGGCAGTTTACAAACATGTAATTCACAAACACAAATGACACCCAGACTCAGAGCTCTTCACTTTACTTCAATCTTACTTAAAATTATGTGTATTTATTTATTGGAACAAAAGGCTGGCTCATATCTCGCACAGAGATTGGGTATCGCTATGCAACGCGGGAATGCAGCCAGTCTTTTGGGAACCCTACCTTGCGACAGTGGTTTGGCACATTTATATAATTTGTAAATATTTATTTCTAAGTAGGTTATTTATTAAGTTAATTTAGTAAATGTTTGTTCTTAGTCTTTAGTGTTTTTAAGTATTTTAATGTTATTAATTTTTAAATAAATTCTCTTTTATTGTTAGGAATATGAAATTGTTAAATGTGGGCTTGTAAAATTTCTAATGAAATCAACATGAAGAGGGCATTGAATTCCTCGAATTTAAGGTTATGGAAATATTAAAGAAAACAAGTGACAATTTCATCAACGCAGTATCTCTCAATCATAGAGCCGGCAATAACTCCGCAATACAACGGAAAATAGGTGTCAGAAAACAACGTGTTCGGTTAGCTACGGATTCGAATAACACCTTTGTGCGCCTGTTGTGTGCCTTTGTCTATGTTCCCTATATTGACAGCTTTGTGTTTGAAGTGGCGGTGTGTATTTTTCCCGGCAAAAAGCAAAATTATTTAGGTTTTTTTTTCTCTGCCTACGAATTTGCAACTGACTGATGAACTTATAGTTGACACACCTTTTATTCAG
This sequence comes from Clostera curtula, assembly GCA_905475355.2. Classification (NCBI taxonomy): domain Eukaryota; kingdom Metazoa; phylum Arthropoda; class Insecta; order Lepidoptera; family Notodontidae; genus Clostera; species Clostera curtula. The sequence continues at coordinate 6,245,388 of FR997817.1, forward strand.
ACTTTAAGTAAGTTTTCTTTTGTGTAAACATATATCTACATAGGCATTTAATAGTCATAATTATTCACCCCATAAATGACCCACTGCTGAGTCAGGCCTCCTCCAATTACATACAGGGTAATTAGCCTACTGTGTAGGCCACGCTGGTCAGACATGATGGCACAGAGATTTAAAGTTTTCTTTTTCTTGCGGCTACTTTTTCGGCCTTGTCATTTCCTTTTTTCGGCGCTTACGATACCCTCTGGATGGAATAGGGTGGTGACACCATGTATTCTAAAGTCATTACCACACGGTACCCACACAATCGTCGTCGTTTCAGCCCATAAATGACCCACTACTGAGTCGGGCCTCCTCCAAATTCATGGAGGGCTTAAGTTCTCTTTAGTTCTCTTCATAAGTTTTGCGTGAAGGAGTACACACATACATCAACATTCTTAAAAATTTTCACGTATAGAATTATATTATTAGCTTTTATTTGATAAGTTAATTTATAAATGTAATAAAATATTATATACAATGTCTAAAACTAGTAAAAAAAACAACTTAAATTATTAAAGAAATTAAAGAATTATATTAGTAGTAATATATTAGTAGGATTTAATATTAGGTTAACACGACGACTTCTTGTGGTTGAAAAACAACTAGTTGTAATTGAATGAAAATTGTGTTGGGTATATCAACTTGACCGTTAGGCAACAAAATTATGTGTTTTCTATTGCAGGTGATGCCGGAGGACAACATAACGATAGACCGTAACATCAAAATACGATTTGAAAATGGAAATAAAAATGCAGAGTAAAATTCACGAGAATTTCCATAAAAGTTACTTATAAAACTCTTCGGGAGCCATTAACAGCCACATTACCACAGTTTCAGCTGAAGTGTTTTACCATCAGAAAATACGCAGTTCACAACTAAGCACCAAACTTCTTGAAAGAAAGCTACCACCAGACAGGCATTACATTAAAAACATATAAGGTTAAACGCACAGTAAGAATGTTGTACTTCTACTTTATCTGTGTTTGACACAAAATATGATAATGTTTCTTTTCTTTAATAGCACATAGTTAAACGGAAAGTATCCAACCCACACAGAGGTAGTTTTGAGATATTTAAGTTTTAAGTTCAGATTGTGTTGGTAACTCAGGACTATAACTTCGTAATTCATTTTTCGTTTGAATTTCACTTGGATTGTTTTCGTGTTATAAAAGTTTTTACTACAAAGAGTGTTTTGGTATACATAACTCATTTTCGGCCATAGTGTGGGTTGTATCCTTTCCGTTTAACTACGGCCAATTGTGAGAGTCTGATTAGCGCGAACTCTTTGAAGAAAGCGTGTGGTGTCGGATTTTGAATATGTACAGTCTCACCACTCCATTGCATCCCGAGGAAAGGTAATGACGAGGCCAAAAATCAAGCCGCAAGAGAAGGTAAACTTGATACAAACCTTATGCCAACACGTTTGTCCAGCGTGGCACGGTAGGATAATTAGCCTCCATGTAATAGGAGGATACTCGATTCAGCAGTGGGTCATTTAAAGGACTAGCTTTTGCGCGCGGCTTCGCCCGCGTGGGCTTCGAACCAGTGCTTATCTCTAAGCATATTTTTTATGAACATAAAAGCGGTTATTGTGACTAAACTATGAAAGTTAGATATGTGTTCTCGCAGACTTTTTTGTAGATCTTTATAAGACCTACAAACCCGTAGTAGATCATTTTTAACCCCCGACGCAAAAAGAGGGGTGTTATTTTTAACCCCCGACGCAAAAAGAGGGGTGTTATAAGTTTCACGTGTCTTTCTGTCTGTCGGTCTGTCTGTCGGTCTGTCTGTCGGTCTGTCTGTCGGTCTGTCTGTCTGTCTGTCTGTCTGTCTGTCTGTGGCACTGTAGCTCGCGAACGGATGCAGCGATTTCAATACAGTTTTTGTATGACAGGTGAGTTACGGGCGAGTGTTCTTAGACATGTTTGATGAAAATCGGTTAAGTAGTTTAAAAGTTATGAGGGGTGAAAGTGGGGAAGAATAACCGAAAGTCTGCAAATATAATCGAGTGGGGTCTCAAATGAAAGCGCATCACGTGCACATTACAAAATAATATGTTCCATGATAATCTGTTGAGCCTGAAAAAGCTCTAGGGGTTAAAAATTTAAATAAATAAACCCCCGACACAATGACCTAAGTTCCCTTTAAAAAGTAGAAGATAAAAATAAAATACATCGCGTTGGGGGACCAGGGATCAGGTAATAAATAAGTAGGAGTGGTTTTTGCAGCGCACGCATAAATAGGTTTTCGATTTTACACCTTAGTTTACAAAATCGCAATTTTCATACGGATCCCAAATTTTTTGAAAATAAAATATAGCCTATAACCTTCCTCGATAAATGGACTATCTAACACTGAAAGATTTTTTGAAATCGGACCAGTACTTCCTGAGATTAGCGCGTTCAAACAAACATACAAACAAACAAACTCTGCAGCTTTATACTAGCTTTTGGGCGCGGCTTCGCCCGCGTGGGCTTCGAACCCGCGCATATTTTTTATGAACATAAAATCGGTTATTGTGACTAAACTATGATAGTTAGATATGTGCTCTCGCGGACTTTTTTGTAGATCTTTATAAGACCTACAAACCCGTAGTACATCATTTTGTTCTATTGTCAATAGTTTTTGCGGCGCACGCATAAATAGGTTTTCGATTTTACACCTTGGTTTACAAAATCGCAATTTTCATACGGATCCCTAATTATTTTGAAAATAAAATATAGCCTATAACCTTCCTCGATAAATGGACTATCTAACACTGAAAGATTTTTTGAAATCGTACCAGTAGTTCCTGAGATTAGCGCGTTCAAACAAACAAACAAACAAACAAACAAACTCTGCAGCTTTATATATTAGTATAGATATTAGTAAGTATAGATATAGATGAGTCGGAGTTTCATTGATGGTTATTAGCCTACTGTGCCACGTTGGCCAGACGGATTGGCACAGGGCATTGTATCAAGTTTTTCTTATCTTGCAGCTAGGATATCAGCCTTGTCATTTCTCTTATAGTTTTCTGTCACCTATTATTTTCTTTGGTTTTCGCGATTATTACACATTGAAATTAAACACTTTTTAACGGATTTATCACGTGTATATTACATTATTTGATTCCCGACGTTTCGAATGCTTTGCAGCAGTCGTGGTCGCGGGAGAAACTAGATGACAGTTGTCTTCAAAAGTACAAAGAAACAGTTAAAAACAGTTATTCGAAACGCCGGGAATTAAATAATGTAATATAAACGCGATAAATCCATTAAAAAGTGTTTAATTTCAACACCTATTCTTTGTTTTAAAATAGAGAAAAGAAGAATATCTTTCTTCTACATTGAAAAGGCTATGTGTACGCTGAACCTAAGCAGTGAAATGTATACTTTCTAATGGTCTATAAAACGACCGTATTCAAGTTCGTAGCAAATTGAGCTGTAAAAGTAACTGTAAAGCTAACAATTTACTAGTTTTTGCGGACGCGCCTGATGGCATTTGGATCGAAGATTAATGAGCCGCTTACTGTTTTTGTGATAGCATGGTAGAATTCTTCTTCTTCTTCTTATTCTCAACCCATAAATGACTCACTGCTTAGTCATATAGGGTGAGTTAATTGACTTATTGTGCCATGCTGGCCAGACGGGTTGGTACAGGGTTTCGTATCAAGTTTTCCTTCTCCTGTAGCTAAATATTCGGCCTTCATATTTTATTTTGTCGGCTTTTACGACATCCTCAAGATGGAATCGGGTAGTGACACTATGTATTCTTAATCAGTGATACAGTAGGCTAATTGCCCTCTATGTAGTTGGACGCGGCCCGGCTCAGTAGTAAGTAATTTATGGCCTGAATAGTAGTGGACTAATTGCGAGTCCATAGCCGACTCCAATGACATTTTAAGAGGGCAAGGAAGTAGAAGTTATGGCAAAGCCTCAAAAAAGCTTTTTAACGAAGCTGCTCGAGAATATGGAGCACTAATCCGGATTTTCAACTCAACGGTTTGATTGCTACCTCGTCTGTCGCATTTGCAGAGGAATAAATAAAAATACAATGTTGAACAGCGTGCATATTGTTGCAATCGGGATTGTTTTATAACCTTACTTTGTATTTTATTGCAAGGTTCTTGATACTACAGTTCGCTATTAGGGCTTGATTTACTTGTTTAGAACTAGATTTTTAGTAGGTATCCGTGTGGTGATATGAATTTAGAATACATAGTGTCACCACCCCATTTCATCCGGAGGGTGTCGTAAGACGTGACTATTAATAATAATAATAAATAAATATCCTTGGACATTTCACAAACGCCATCTCGTCCCAAGCTAAGCAACTTAATGCTTGTGTTATGGTAACGAGATGGATGATAATCTACATAGATACATTTTTTTTTTTGTAAATAAATACATATTATAGATAGAAATGACACCCAGACTCCGAGCCAGTGCCTCTGGTTTAGACAAAGACACTTGCCCGACCCCGGAATCGAACCCGGGACCCGTTGATCCAAAGGCGGCACATCTAACCACTAGACCAACGAGGCAGTCGTTGGTCTAGTGGTCTAGTGGAACGTGAGAGGCAGATCACCCTGTGCCAAGAGAAGGAAAACTTGTTACGAAATCGTGTACCAACCCGTCTGGCCAGCGTGGCATAAGAGGCAGTGGATAATTTATGTGCCGAGTAGTAGTGGTAGTAAAGGCTTTAAGTATCTTTATTCTTTTCTGGATTTCATGCTGAACTGGCGCAGTGGTTGAGCGATCGACTGCTGCGCACCATGTCGCGGGTTCAATTCCCGCACGGAAGAAATATTTGTACGACCTACATGTATTTTGAAATTAAACACTTTTTAACGGATTTATCGCGTGTATATTACATTATTTAATTCCCGACGTTTCGAATGCTTTGCAGCATTCTTGGAATGTAATGATTTTGATCCGCGAGGCTATTGAGATTAAAAAACATCCAAATTTCAATAGAGAGGATGGTTGGCAAGTACCACCTGCCTGGGATCCAGTCATTAAATTGATCAAATCTCAAGCAAAATACTCATCTGCAAGACCTCTGGACACCGTGAGCGATTTCTGCGTGCACATGGAACGTTATCAATAAAACAAAATTATAGGCGGTAGATTTTAACTGTTTCTTTGTGCTTTTGAAGACAACTGTCATCTAGTCTCTCCCGCGACCACGACTGCTGCAAAGCATTCGAAACGTCGGGAATTAAATAATGCAATATACACGCGATAAATCCGTTAAAAAGTGTTTAATTTCAATGTGTAATAATCGCGAAAACCTAAGAAATCTACATGTATTTGTTAAGGGTCTGGGTGTTTTCTATCTATAATATGTATGTATTCAACCATCTCGTTACTACAACACAAGCATTAAGTTGCTTAGCTTGGGACGAGATGGCGTTGTGTGAAATGTCCAAGGATATTTATTTATTAGATAACACTTTATTGCACATTTGCGACATAAACATAGCTTACAGGAGAAATTATATAAAACACATACAATTGGCGGTCTTATCACTAAGGCAATCTCTTCCAGGCAACCAACATATTTTAAACAGAAAAAATTGCACAACCTATTGGGATCGTTTTACGTCAGTATTAATTCTTATACAAACACTAATAAAATAAAATTTATTAATTATATTAAACTAACTTCTAAACTTCTCTCAAATTTTGTTAACATAATATACCGCAGAGTGGCTTTAGCAATTATTATATAAAACCATGGTCTTTGCCTTGCCGTCGCAGGTTCTCTAACAATTCTGCGTATTTAAAACGCGAACGTGAAGGTAAAAGCGGCTTACGAAGCACGCTCTCTACCACGGAATATTTCCACAGTATGTATTTACTTATGTACATATACACATTATATCACACATTATTTGCGACTTTTCGACATATTCTGACTTCAACGTCACTAATGACTCGAAAACCTCTATCGCTATTAATCTACAGGTTATAGGTCTAATGAATGTTGGATCCATTATAACTAAAATTATAACTCGTTGGTCTAGGAGCTAGATGTGCCGCCTTTAGATCAACGGGTCCTGGGTTCGATTCCGGGTCGGGCAAGTGTCTTTGTCTAAACCAGAGGCACTAGTCCTGAGTCTGGGTTTCATCTGTGTTCGTGAATTTCATGATTGTAAACTGCCCCCGCGATACAGGTTAAAACTTGTGCGAGGGTATCGTTTTTTTTTATTAATTAAACTAGTGGCCCGCCCCGGCTTCGCCCGTGCAAAGCGGGGGTGGGTTATACATATAAACCTTCCCCTTAAATCACCCTATCTATTAAAAAAAACCGCTTCAAAATCCGTTGCGTTGTTTTAAAGATTTATGCATACATAGGGACGGACAGAAGAATGCGACTTTGTTTTATACTATGTAGTGATTAAATTTTGCATGCTTCTGAGGACACGTACAGTCTTCGAACCAGGTTGCCAATATTACTGCGACGGTCGATACACTTAGTAACAATATCGGTTTTGGAGGGCCAATGGTAGTCGCTCCGTTTAAATACTAGTAGTTAGCGAAAGTAGGTTAGGTTCTGTAAAATTATTTTTTCCCCAAAAATGAGGACAAGGATAGTGACCGATTTAGAATATATAGTGTCACCACCCCATCCCATCTTGAGGGTGTCGTTTGAGCCGACAAAAGGAAACGACAAGGTCGATAACCTAGCCGCAGGAGAAGGGTAACTTGATACGGAACCCTGTGCCAACCCGCCTGGCCAGCGCGGCACAGTAGGCTAATACCGCCCCGTGATGGAAGGAGGCCCAACTCAGCAGGGAATCATGGTATGGGTTGAGTAATAGTAGTAGAAGAAAACAATAGGAGAGCGGAGAAAAGAAAATGACCGACATGAGATCGAACAACTAGCAGCAAAGGAAGGGAAACTTGATACGAAATCCTGTGCAAACTCGTCTGGCCAGCGTGACACCGTAGGCTTATTACCCTCCATGTAATAGAAGAAAGCCCTACACAGTAGTGTCATTTATACGCCTAGAAATTAAACAATAGGCGACTGCCTCGTTGGTTTAGTGGTCAGATGTGCCGCCTTTGGATCAACGGGTCCCGGGTTCGATTCCGGGGTCGGGCCAGTGTCTTTGTCTAAACCAGAGGCACTGGCTCGGAGTCTGGGTGTCATTTCTATCTATAATATGTAAGTATTTACAAAAAAAAATGTATATAAGTAGTTTATCATCCATCTCGTTACCATAACACAAGCATTAAGTTGCTTAACTTGGGACGAGATGGCGTTGTGTGAAATGTCCAAGGATATTTATTTATTTATTATTATTTATTTAATATTTAACGGATTTCAGAAGTTTCCTTCTTTTCTTTTACGAGTATAGACGTTAACCATGTCGTATGTCCACGCTTTCCGGAACACTGTCGCCTCTCGATGACTTTTCTGCACCATCGGGAGTCAGTCCTGTGAGCTATGTGTCCTGCCTACTGCCACTTAAGTTTGTCACTAAAATTCGTAAATAATTTATAGTTAGAAAAATAAAGACTTAGGATTTTAAAAGTAGTTTGATTATGGAAAAGGGTTCTTTTATCCAAAATAGTTTGGTAGTCCCTGATCTTAACCAACACGGTGAAGCCACTATTTCGAGCTACACGCAGCTCGCCCACATTATCATAGCCTACATTCATTTTAATACCATATTAACATAACTATAAGGTTTACCTTTACTAAGCAAAGCTCTTCCTTTACAACCAAACGTTGTTTACATTGAAAACATCCGAAAATCCAACGTTTGCACAGGAAGCCAGCTTATCTAGGAGGTGTTAAACAAAGATATACCCGTGACGTGTATAAATAGCTAAGTACGCGAGTTTGTTTTACGATGAAGGATAATGTACTGTTTTTGTTTTCATTTCATTGCGAAAGCAATGATGAAAATCGGGAATGGATGAATAGAAAAGGTATGCGTTATTGTTTCAACCAATTCATTGTTTCCACCACCGTGTTATCACACTCTCTTTAGAGCCTTACAATTTTAAAAAGTAATTTTTAGAATAAAATCAATGATATATTGACCATATTTCAACCAATCTGTTCTGTAGAGGACTGATTATTGATTTGTACTCGGAACTGAATTGGTATCCATTTCGAAGAAATGACTAAGATTGGTTTCACACATACAATAGGCTAGGATGATTTTATCGGCCTAGTTACTTCTAAAAGGTTGAAATCTATATATACGGAGTGTAATGAAAGGGTCGTTAGTACTGCTGATAGAGATGCTGTGTATCTTATTACAGAGAAAACGAACCGACCCTTGACATGTTGGTCAACAGCTAGTGGAAATGAGAACAGAGAATTCACGAAACATTATTGAAATCGGATTACTAAGCTTGCAGGTTATTAGTTGGTAGAGTTTCAGTGGACGAAAGTTTTATACTAACTCTTAAACTAATGTAACGTTTTGTTTTCTTTTTTATTGAAACGTGGTTTAACAGGGTTAAGAAGTGCAGTCTAGAGTGTTCTTAGCTATGTCAGATCATGAGACATCTGCTGAACCTTTATCTATAGCTTAACTGGCATACCTGAAAATTAAAGGTATATCGATGATATCTGATAAATCCTAAAACAATAATTTTGGTTATACATTAAAGCTATTGATTGCACAACACTTCTGCTGGGATTCAGAAATCACACCTTCAAATAATTAGTTTTGGTGTAAATCGCTATCGAATATTCTTGAAGGTCCCCAGTGAGTTTCTGTCACAAGGACCCTTGTCAACCGGCGATGTTATTAATGTGCCAATGTTCGCCCGTTTGTTCCCTGACTATCGCAAACCGCATGATGTTTCGTTTCGATTTCGAAATTATGTTATTTGAAAAGCCAAATATTCTTTATTTGAACATACTTTTTTTACATCACTAACAAGTTTGGTTTATTATAAATGCCGTTCGTTTTAGTGGATAGGTCGGGGTGCTAAATACCATCTTTCCATGCCCCGGAGTCTCACATGCTTCGAACGGTCGGGTATCAATGAGGATTTCTATGAGGACCAAAAAAAGAAAGGGTAACAGCACCGACCGGGTTGTGAGAGATCAAAAGAGATGGATGGATTGTTAGGACGAGGAATTGTGTATGAAAGATGTGACAGTAGATATTACGACTGATAGGTGTGTATGGAGACTACCACCTAGCGTGTGACAAGGGTCGTAAGATGATAATGGTAATGTTAAATATGACGATTTATAAGAGTTTTGTGATAAAGTTCCTTTTGAGTTTGAGTTGAGTATATTGGTAGTGATATTTAACTGGGTAGTTGTGTATAAGGCGAGTTTGAATGAAAGTTTTGGAAGGGGAAGGACTAGGCGGACGTTTCAAGACCAAATCAGGGACGTCTTGAAAAAAGGGCAGGTCAAGAGTACCCTAAACCGAAGCGCATGTATGAAGGCAACTGAAGGGAATAATGAAAGTGGACGAAGCGAAACAAGTATGTAAGGATCGTAGCAAGTGGAAAGAAGTGGTCTCTGCCTACCCCTACGGGAAAGAGGCGTGATTATATGTATGTATGTAGGGCAGAAAGGTCCTCGAGTGGCGACTGCGTTCCGGAAGGCGCAGTGCTGGTAGGCCTCCCACACGGTGACCGACGACCTGGTTAAGGTCGCCGGAAAGCAGTGGATGCGGGCGGCCCAGGACCGGACTTTGTGGAGATCCTTGGGGGAGGCCTATGTCCAGCAGTGGACGTCTTTTGGCTGAAATGATGATGTATGTATGTATAAACGAATATAATTTTAAGGTGTCTGAGAATTGTACTGTACACTCAATGGTCTACTGGTTAGGTGACTGCCTCGTTGGTCTGATGTGCCGCCTTTGGATCAACGGGTCCCGGGTTTCGATTCCGGGGTCGGGCAAGTGTCTTTGTCTAAACCAGAGGCACTGGCTCGGAGTCTGGGTGTCATTTCTATCTATAATATGTATGTATTTACAAAAAAAAATGTACATAAGTAGTTTATCATCCATCTCGTTACCATAACACAAGCATTAAGTTGCTTAACTTGGGACGAGATGGCGTTGTGTGAAATGTCCAAGGATATTTATTTATTTATTTAATCGCGCTCTAGAACTTATAAATTTATTTGATAAGTATGTACGTTATAGTTTTGTATTACATTTTGTATTCCAAAACCAACACACATGTACAAAAATATATACTAATGAATTTGTGATGAATATAATGAAAGTGAATGAATTCGAAATGTGAATGAATGTGAATGAATTCGAAATGATTCGTCACCCCACTGTTGTTCCCTTCAAGAGCCCCAATTAAATATTTACGCATTCAAAACAGGTTATCACTGAGTACCCATTGAGTTTCGTTACCAAAGTGATGACTGAGAAAATCAATTAGATGTTGACAACTCAGTAATTGGAAGTCATTCATTGATCCTGTACTTCGGGCCTTTTCACCCTCGTCGCCCGTGGTGAACTGTTGAATTCTGACATGCTGGAACTATAAATAAACTGATTAGACAATTTACCTACGTTATCGTTAGGTATATTATTTGCATTCAGCGCACGGTTTCCGTATCCGTGTGGTGACGGGCTTAGAATACCTAGTGTCATCACCCCATTACATCTTGAGGGTGTTGTAATAGAATAAATAGTGGCAACATCATCCTGTCGTAAGAACCAACAAAAGGAAATGACAAGGCTGAAAAACTAGCGACAAGAGATGGAAATGTTGATACGATACGAGACAGACGGGTTCAACCCCCCAGCGGTGGAATGGGGGAGGGCAACACAGCCCCCCTCATAATCGGAGGGGCCCGCCTTGGAGCATGGGGCTCCACTAGCTTTATAAGAGGCGGGCCAAGGCCCCCAGGGTCACGGAGCATGCTCCCGTAATGGGAGTGAATCCCGTGGCCCTGGTTTGGGCAGTCGAGGATCGCCGTTGATTTTAGTGGGTATGTCGGGGCGCAATTCACCGTCTCTACGCGCCCCGGAGTCCCACATACCCCGGCCAGTCCCCAACGGCCGGTAATCCATGAGGATCACCGACATAAAAAACAAAAAAGGGTTTGTATCAAGTTTTCCTCCATCACGGAAAACGTAAATTGTACAAACACTTTATTTTAAACTGTCCTTCAAAATTGTAAACTTAACTCCCCTGTTCCCAAATTAAGCGCGTAATGTAAGATCATCCCGGTAATTATAACTCATGCAGGGTGCAACAAAACCTTTATAGCCATCCGAAGTTAGGACGTAGAGCATACTAAAGAAGCAGTTTGGTGTATACGTTAAATTTCTATTGTGAAGTATAAAGGCGAATCGTTTTTAAAATCTATTTTTTATCACATAATGTGTGTTGAATTTTGAAAATGAGGTTTTCGTAAAATTATCCTATCATCATCATCATCATCATCAGCCTATTTCAGTCCACTGCTGGACGTAGGCCTCCCCCAAGGCTCGCCACTGAACCCGGTCTTCGGTTCTATGCATCCAGTTGCTGCCGGCTGCCCGTCGCAGATCGTCGCTCCATCTCCATCCAAATTATCCTATACTAGGGGTTAAAAAATCTAAAATATTTTTTTCTTTTTTTTTAATAAAATTAATTTGTATTGTAGTTCTACTAGCAGATCCGGCCACGCGACACTGCTTTTGACACTTTGCACTTTTTTCCAGCAACTTCTATATATCACGCTCCAAAAATATAGAAAAACAAAATTTGTATTGTATTGCAAAAATTGTATTCGTGAATTTCATGTTTGTAAACTGCCCCGCGATACAGATTATAGTGCAGAGATTACGTTTTTTATTAAAAAAAATATGGGTGTGAGACGACATGTCAATGCCAATCGCTCGACTTTCCATTCTACAGAAGCGTGCGTTTCAACCGGTATACATTAGCACTATCGATCCTTTCGATATGCTTATAGAGTTTTTGTTTCACCCTGTATAGCTGCCGCTCGGCCGGAGGCTGACTCGCCCAACTTTTAATTAGTTTACACAAACCACGTATGCCTCAGAGGAACATTGATAATTATGGAGATTTCTTTTGCAATTCCTTTGTTGTGAAAAAATTGGGATGCAGCCGTTTGCCTTTTTATTGTATCTATATACCAGATGGATTGATTGACTTAGTCTGTTATTCATCATCATCATCATCATCATTTCAGCCAAAATACGTCCAGTGTTGGACATAGGCCTCCCCCAAGGATCTCCACAAAGGCCGGTCCTGGGCCGCCCGCATCCACTGCTTTCCGGCGACCTTAACCAGGTCGTCGGTTCACCGTGTGGGAGGCCTACCAGCACTGCGCCTTCCGGAACGCGGTCGCCACTCGAGGACTTTTCTGCCCCATCGGGCGTTGGTCCTGCGAGCTATGTGCCCTGCCCACTGCCACTTAAGTTTGGCAATCAGGTGGGCTATGTCGGTGACCCTGGTTTTCCTGCGTATCTCCTCATTTCTGATTCGATCGCGCAGGGAAACTCCGAGCATAGCCCTCTTCATTGCCCTTTGGGTGACTTTGAGCCTTCTGATGGAGCCCATAGTGAGCGACCACGTCTCTGTTCCATAAGTCATAACGTCATAAGTCCACAAGTCTGTTGTTACTAGGGTTTAATATACATAGAGTCACCTCTGCATTCCATCTTATTTGTGTCGTAAGAGCCGACAGGGCACAGGGTTTAGTATCAAGCTTCTCTTCTCTTGCGGCTAGGTTATCGGCCTTGTCATCTCCTTTTGTCGGCTCTTACTACACCCGCAGGATAGAATGGGGTGGTGACACAGTGTATTCTAAATCCGTCACCACACGAAAATACTTCAACTAATACATTCACTTTGATATACCTTAAATCCTTGCCAAAGAAAATCACTTCATTCCAAAAATGATCCGGGAAGCTATTGAGATTAAAAACATCCAAATTTCAATAGAGAGGAGAGTTGGCAAGTAGGTGGTACTTGGGATCCAGTCATTAAATTAATTAAATCTCAAGCTAAACACTCATCTGCAAGACCTGTGGACACCGTGAACGATTTCGGCGTGCACAGGGAACGTTATCAATAAAACAAAGTCATAGGCGGTGGATTTAACTGTTTCCTTGTCGAGTCGCTACCGTGAGCACGACTGCTTCAAAGCATTAGAAACGTCGGGATTTAAATAATGTAATATACCCGCGATAAATCCATTAATTTAATTTTAGTAGGAGTATTACCAAAATAGCTACTATTATTTTTATCGATTACCAAAATAGCATGGAGTATTATCGGTACCAGACATTGCTTTCGTCTAAATTCCAAATATAGCCGAGATAATCGTGTTTTCCAATACGACAACAGGATTACATTACCACCTGAGATGCTTTGCTATCGTGTTTGATCTATGTCATTCAAGGTCTCATTAAGATCATAATCTGGAGGATCATAAGATGAAGACTTTATTGGACCTTTCTACGTTATATGTGAATGGATAAAAAAATATCGGTAGCATATTATAAAATTAGAAAATAAAAATTAGTGAAATTACACAAATTACATGGTGCGTGCACAAATACTTGTAGGTCGTACAAATATTTCTTCCGTGCGGGGATCGAACCCGCGACATGCTGCGCAGCAGTCGATCGCTCAACCACTGCGCCAACCGTGTCGTATATATATACGTATACGACACAGCTTCCCGGTACACCATTGCCAGACTGCGTCGTGGGCCCATCTGTATCTCCACGGGAGCCTCGATTCCCCGCGTTCAAGCAATCTCAACACAATCTATCGATACAAAGAGGCATTTGCGAACAATAGCCCCGTTGTACAATATAGCCAAAGAGCTTCTTCAGAAATAGAGCGGCTAGGCAGATTGGTGAAGATTTTCATTTATTTCCTGCTTGGAGCAATTGAAAATAGAACCACACGGTTAGCGCAGTGGTTGAGCGATCGACTGCTGCGTAGCATGTCGCTGGTTCGATCCCCGCACGGAAGAAATATTTGTACGACCTACAAGTATTTGTTCCGGGTCTGGGTGTTTTCTATCTATAACATGTATGTATTTACAAAAAAAAAGTATATACCTATGTAGTTTATCATCCATCTCGTTACCATAACACAAGCATTAAGTTGCTTAGCTTGGGACGAGATGGCGTTGTGTGAAATGTTCAATGATATTTATTTATTTATATATTTGTATAGTTCGAGTTTCGTCCTTATCATTTTTTTTGTTGAACCTTAAGACACCCACAGGATGAAATCGGATATGTATTCTAAATCCGGATATAATAAGTATCCGGATTTAGATAAGTTCCGGAAAGCGCAGTGCTGGTAGGCCTGCCACACGGTGGACCGATGACCTGATTAAGGTCGCCGGAAAACGATGGATGCGGGCGGCCCAGGACCGGCCTTTGTGGAAATCCTCGGGGAAGGCCTATGTCCAGCAGTGGCTGAAATTATGATGATGATGATTCTAAATCCGTCACCATATGGACAAAACACATTTGAATGAAAGATCGTAAATGACACCAATAAGCTAAATGTTAAATTGGATCGTGAATTTTTGTACAATGTTTTGCGGCCAAATAGATTTTTATTTATTATTCTGTACACGCAAACGTAGCTCATGATATTGCCCCTCTCATAATCCCGGGCTGTACATAAATTATTTAAATTGAAAAACGGCACCCGTACGTAGACCCTTTTAATTCTACTGAAAAAAATCGTAACCCTCAATGTAATTTATGCTTCAGAGCATATGGCTTGTGCGTTTGTAGCAAAGACCTTTATATACTCGTGTATGGTAATAGCTTTATAAAAAAGGTTGAAAAAGCTTATGAAGTAATCTGTGTGGTAACGAATTGACATCTTCTTCTTCTTCTCAGCCCATAAATGACCCACTTATGAGTCGGGCCTCCTCCAACTACATGGAGGGTAATTAGCCTACTACAGAGGCTACTATAGAGTAACACAGTTTATAATTTGTAACATAGTTTCATGCCAGCTCTTCTCTGTAGAGCTGCATGTCCGGTGGTAGGTGGTACATTTTTAATTTTATGAAATTGTTTGACTTTTCAAAAGAGCTATAATGAGCCAACATGATTAAATGAGTTTTGAATTTGTGCCACGCTCGCCAGACGGTTTGGCACAGGGTTTCGATTCAAGTTTTCCTGGTCTTGCAGCTAGGTTTTCGGCCTTGTTATTTCCTTTTATCGACTCTAACGACACGCTCAGGATAGAATGAGGTAGTGACATTACGTATCTTAAGCCCGTCGTCACACCACTAATCACGAGACTGTTTAATGCGATGAGGTTCGTATTCTGATTTTTCTGAAGCAAGGGAGATGGAGGCATTGTAGGAGTGAGGAATTGTGTATGAAAGGTGTGAATGTAGGTATAACGACTGATGTGTGTGTGGAGACTACCGTCTAACGAGGGACAGGGGACAAGGGACAGATGATAATGTTATTTATAAATTTGACGATTTATAAGAGTTTTGTGATGAAACCTAGGTAAATAAAGTTCCTTTTGAGTTTGCAACATACGAGGGTGAATCAAAAAATTCTTGGAATCAATATTAAAAAATGCAAAGATTTAAATAATAATATTTTATTTTTCTACATAATCTCCCTCCAATGCAATGCATTTAGAATAACGCGTTTCTAACTTCCTTATTCCTTGTGAAAAAAAATTATTTTCTTGACTCTCGAAAAAGTCCTCTACGGCAGCTATAACCGCGTCATTATCGTGAAATTTTGTTCCACGAATTTCCTCTTTTAATTTTGGAAATAAGTGAAAATCACTTGGGGCTAAGTCCGGAGAATATGGTGGGTGGTCAAGGAGATTGAAGCCAGCACAGCGGATTGCGTTGAGCGCAACTTCCGATCGATGGGCAGGAGCGTTATCTTGAAGGAACAACACGCCCAACGACAGTTTTCCACGACGTTTTTCTTTAATCGCTTCACGCACTTTCGGGATTAAATTTGCATAATAGGGTCCAGTTATCGTCTGGCCTTTTGGCATGTAATCAATAAAAAGGATTCCTTCACTATCCCAGAACACAGAGGCCATAACTTTGCCAGCGGAAGGAGCAACTCGAAATTTCTTAATGGATGGAGAGGATGGTCGTTTCCAAGACATGCTTTGTCTTTTAGTTTCAGGATCAAAATGGTGGACCCACGTTTCATCCATGGTGACAAGACGATGGCAAAAATTATCCGAATCACGCTGGAACATTTCGAGATTACGCTTGGAAATTTCCAAACGTCGCTTTTTGTTTTCGTCGGTTAACATTCGTGGCACCCATCTTGCAGACACTTTTTTGAACCCCAGTGAATCAATTAAAATGGATTGAACGCTACCAAAAGATATCTTTAGGATCTCAGCTATATGTTTTATAGTCATTCTTCTGTCTTCCAAAACCAGATTCTCAACCTTTTTGACATTTTCTTCTGTAACGGAGGTTGAAGGCCGCCCAGAACGCGGGTCATCTTTACAGCTTGATCTACCTCTTTTAAATTCAGCCACCCAGTACGCAACCGTAGAATAGGGTACAGCATCACCCCCTAATGTCTGCTGAATGTCCAAAAAAATTTCCTTCGTAGCCATTTTTTTTAAACTGAGATATTTTATCACCGCACGTAACTCACTTTTATCCATAATTTTGACTTTTTAGCAACTCGTTGCACAAAAAAATTTATTACATGCGAACGAACTGACAAAAACAAGTGACAGTCTGCATAAATATAGTGTGATAGACACTCTTTAATTTGAATATCGAACTTGATCCAAAAAGGTTTCATATATATGCACTTCTAAGAACTTTTTGATTCACCCTAGTAACAATGGTTTGCGTCTATGTTAGCTATCCATTTTGAACCGCAGTATCGTGTTGATATGCTGTTGCGGTTATTTTGTGCCCTTAGACGGTTGGCGGCGCGGTAATAATATATTGCTTTGCAGCAAATAAGAGCGTTCGGCTTTATGATAGCAAGCAAATTACAACGACCGATCGAGGTGCACGGAAAACGGTAATCAAAACAGCGCCGGTCAGCCCTGGGCTGGGAGCGAAGTGTTGAGCGAAAGCGAATGACTTTTCAACTTAACCTCATAATCAGAGAGACTGTGTTACATGAACAGTCCGAAAACATAGCCGCAGGAGAGAGGACCTCGTTGGCCAAGGGTTGGATATGCTGCCTTTGGATCACGAGGTTTGGATTCCGGGGTCGGACAAGTGTCTTTGAGTAATCTGGAGGCACTTGCTCTGTGTCTGTTTTTTTAATTAATAGCGAGCCCAGCGTAGAAAATTTTTTTTCAACGGCAGCTGAATAAAGTTAACTTAATGTTTATACACTTGATTGAGTCAAAGACCGAAGTGTCTATTTTTTGTTTTTAATCATCAATGACCGACTAATGGAGTTACTTTACTCCAAAAACTATCAGTGATGAGCACGGAATAAAAAAAAAACAATAAGTAAGTATTTGTGACGATTTGGTTACCTACAACGAAAAAAACGGGTAATTTTCAAAATCAATATAAATACTTCGCGTTGGGGGACCACTCCCACTTATTTATTACCTGACCCCTGGTCCCCCAACGCGAAGTATTTATTTTTATTTTTTACAGGTTATTGTGTCGGGGGTTTATTTAAATTTTTAATTTAATTTTTATTTTATACTTTTTATAGGTACATACTTATTATAATATAGATTTTGTTAAATTGCACGTGATGCGCTTTCATTTGAGACCCCACTCGATTATATTTGCAGACATTCGGTTATTCTTCCCCACTTTCACCCCTCATAACTTTTAAACGGCTCACCCGATTTTCATCAAACATGTCTAAGAACACTCGCCCGTAACTCACCTTTCATACAAAAAAAACTTTATTGAAATCGCTTCATCCGTTCGCGAGCTACGGTGCCACAGACAGACAGACAGACAGACAGACAGACCGACAGACAGACAGACAGACACGTGAAACTTATAACACCCCTCTTTTTGCGTCGGGGGTTAAAAAAATCGACAAATTCAAATATCTCGAAATCCATGAGACTTTTCTTCAGCCATTTTTTATGGTGGAATAGACCTAGGGCTAGCCTACTTCCAGTGTCGCTGTGGTTTGCCATTTTTTGGACACCCTGTATAATACGGGTGTATGACGTTTACCTGAATAAATAAAATAGCAAATAATCACTTCACTACATAGTATAAAACAAAGTCCCTGTAGTCTGCCCGTCCCTATGTATGATTAAATCCTTAAAACTACGCAACGGATTTTGAATCGGTTTTTTTAATAAATAGAGTGATTCAAGAGGAAGCTTTATATGTATAAAACATGCATTATATTGTAGAGAAACACTAATACATTTTGATGTTCATCATTGCACCCGTGCGAAGCCGGGGCGGGTCGCTAGTTAATAATAAAAATCTCAGTTCACAAACCTCACCGTTGAGACCAGTTCCCATTTTTATAGTATGTGTATTTCAATCTCTTACGATGATGACGGTGTGTGACGTATGTCGGTGACAATATTTCTGTAGTTACTATTAACTTGGCCCACACTACAAATGATTGTGCAATGTTGTCTGCAATGC
Organism: Clostera curtula; assembly: GCA_905475355.2. NCBI lineage: Eukaryota > Metazoa > Arthropoda > Insecta > Lepidoptera > Notodontidae > Clostera > Clostera curtula. The sequence continues at coordinate 6,263,964 of FR997817.1, forward strand.
GGGGAGTTATGGGCTCAGGCAATAGCCATAACACGTTGTGGGATAGGCTACCGTCCTTAATGAATGGGTAAGAAAACTCAGCAAATCTTTACGTCATCATCATCATAATCAGTTCAGCCCATAAATGACCCACTACTGAGTCAGGCCTCCTCCAAGTTCATGGAGGAAAATTAGCCTACTGTGCCACGCTGGCAAGACGGGTTGGCACAGGTTTTGTATCAAGTTGTCCTTGTTTTGAAGCTAGCTGATCTGCCTCGTGTGTTCCTTATGTGGCCTCTTAAGGCACCCTCAGGATCGTATGGGTTGGTGACATTTTGTATTCTGAATCCGTCAACATACGGAAAGCTGTACGTAGTGGGTTCCATTGTAATGATACATAATCAGGAATCGCAATCGGTGGAGTGAATTTGAATGAACTTCCAGGTACCGAAACAACATTCGGATTCATTCAATCGTATTTATTGCTCGTATCGATGTCGTAAGATAAAGATACCGATCACTATACAAACTGCTTTTTTACCTTAACTCTAGAATAGAGCCATAGCCCATAAGCTACCCAATTTTGAGTAAGGCCTCCTCCAGTTACATGCGTGACCCTTACGCTGGCAAAACGGGCTGGCACAAGATTTTATATCAAGTTTTTCTTCTCTTGTGGCTAGGTTATCGGCTTTGACGTTTCGTTTTGTCGGTTCTTACGACACGCTATGAATGGAATGGGGTGATGACAGTATGTATTATAAATCGGTCACCACACGCACTTGTCTAGGATGTGAATGAGATCATATAAAGGATTAACTGGCTAATGAATAACATTTTTATAAGCTAGCGGTAGCGTGTTCGAAAAATTCTAATATTTTTGATTTCTGAGGTTCTCGCTATTATTACACATTGAAATTAAACACTTTTTTACTGGTTTATCGTGTGTATATTACATTATTTAATTCCCGACGTTTTGAATGCTTTGCAGCAGTCGTGGTCGCGGGAGAGACTAGACGACGGTTTTCTTCAAAACTACAAAAACACAGTTAAATCGTGGACAGGGAACATTGTCAATGAAACAAAACTATAGGCGGTAGATTTAACTGTATCTTTGTACGTTAAAAAGTGTTTATTAACAATTTTTTCCAATTCAACATTTCCGAAAAGGCCAGCAATGTGGTGGTTTGAATGTTGTTACAGCCAACAAAGTTGAAGAGGAATTCCACATGCTCGTTGCGTATAACCTCCGAACTCGTATAATCCACTCGTATTTCTGGGTATGTCAGGAATTTTCGCCGCGGTAATTTTGTTACGGAACGTTCAATATGACGTAATTTTGATGAAGGTAATTTCAGAACATTGTATTATGTTTGAACAGCTTTAATTTTGATTATTTATTTTCAGAACTAGCTACTACCCGCTGCTTCGTTCAGGTACCTTTTGTACAACTTCCTAGTCCAAAGAAGTTAATCTTCTTGTCCATTGTACTCGTCTCCACAGAAAAAGTTACTCTTTCAATGTTTACGATTTTATAATAAACTGTCCATGCAACTTAGATAATTGCCTCGTTATTGACTTTTAAAAAGACGGCCAAGACAAAGCTTTTCATAAAAGCTTATTAAGCTTACCACATTTTTGATCATGATCAAACTCAGCTGTTCAGTGTCAATACTACTTATCTATTTTATCTAATCGTAGACGTAGATAACGTTATTGTAAATATTCCACATAAGACCGTAAGAAAAAAAAGCTCTCGTAGTTTCTTGCCAGTTTTTCGCAGTGGTTGCGTTCAGACCGAAGAGACAGAATATTTAAAAATGAAATTACATCTAAGTCTTGAATCCAGTGAGCTGACCGACCCCAAACAGCGGCACCTGTTCACAAGCACAACGCATGTGGCAGCCGTCGATCTCCTCCGCCATATCAAAGGAAAATGGTCATGTAGAATTGGTATTAGTAGAATTGGTTTTTTTTTTCTAGTTCTCTTAATAGACAATCGTTGCCAGATGACCTTAACATATGTTCATCATATAATAATACTAGTGACCCGGCCCGGCTTCGCCCGGTTGTAATTATGCATGTATTATACATATAAACATTCCTCTTGAAACACTCTATCTATTAAAAAACCGCATCAAAATCCGTTGCGTAGTTTTAAAGATTTAAGCATACATAGGGACGGACAGACGAAAGCGACTTTGTTTTATACTATGTAGTGATAGTGAAGCGTATGTGGAAGAACATATTGTCGTCGTTCCAGCCAATTAATGACCCACTACGGAGCCGGGCCTCCAAATATGCGGAGGGAAATTAGCCCACTGTGCCACGCTGGCAAGACGGATTTGTAACAAGTTTTCCTTCTCTTGCAGCTAAGCGATCTGTCGACAGCGACACCCGCAGCATACCATCGGTTGGTGACATTGTGTATTCTCAATCCATCACCATTGACTGCCTCGTTGGTCTAGTTGTTAGATGTGCCGCCTTTGGATCAACGGGTCCCGGGTTCTATTCCGGGGTCGGACAAGTGTCTTTGTCTAAACCAAAGGCACTGGCTCGGAGTCTGGGTGTCATTTCTATCTATAATATGTATGTATTTACAAGAAAAAAAATGTATATAAGTAGTTTATCATCCATCTCGTTGCCATAACACAAGCATTAAGTTGCTTAGCTTGGGACGAGATGGCGTTGTATGAAATGTCCAAGGATATTTATATTTATTTATATTTTATATTCGGAAGCAGATTATATTGTCGTCGTTACAGCTCATAAATGACCCACTACTGGGTCGGGCCTCCTCCAAATTCATGGAAGGAAATTAGCCTACTGTGCCACGGCAAGACGGTTCGGCACAGGGTTTGTATCAAGTTTTCGTTCTCTTGGGGCTAGGTGATCTGCCTCTTGCGTTCTTTTAGTCGCCTCTTACAACACCCTAAAGACGGTATGGGTTAGTGACACAATCCTGTCTAATTAGTACATACTTGGATTAAAATTCGGCAATTTTTATCAGTCTGATCTCTGTAAGGACATTTGACACAAACTTTTTATCAGCTTTAGCCCAATTGTAAAAGTCGGGAAGTGATTGTGATCTACGAAAATAGGATTTGAACCACTGTTTAAAAGTTTCTTTCCTTTGTCCTTAATCTGTTTATTATTCTTTAAAGCTTTTGAATTTGATTCTTTTCTTTGTATTGTTCAATCTTCAATGAGGTTTCCCCTCAAGAAAACACACTTTTATTTAAAAATATTAACCTTAACTGCTTAAAGTACTTAGTGATTATAGGCGCTAACTTAACTGTTTTTTTTTACTTTTGAAGACAGCTGTCATCTATTTTCTCCCTTGACCATGACTCCTGCTACTAATATTACTCAAATTCAGCCCATAAATTCATCATCATCAGCCCACATTAGTCCACTGCTGGAGGCCTCCCCTAAAGAGCACCATACCGCCCTGTCTTCAGCTTGACGCATCCAGCTGCTGCCTTTCGCAGATCGTCGCTCCATCCATCCAGCCCATAAATTACCCACTGCTAAGTCGGGCCTCCTACAATTCTCTAGTGGTTAGATGTGCCGCCTTTGGATCAACGGGTCCCGGGTTCGATTCCGGGGTCGGGCAAGTGTCTTTGTCTAAACCAGAGGTACTGGCTCGGAGTCTGGGTGTCATTTCTATCTATAATATGTATGTATTTACAAAAAAAAAATGTATATAAGTAGTTTATCATCCATCTCGTTACCATAACACAAGCATTAAGTTGCTTAACTTGGGACGAGATGGCGTTGTGTGAAAATAAAAAAATAAAAAAAAAAACATGGTGTGTAATAAGCATAATGTGCCACGCTGGCCAGACGGGTTAAGTTGGTATCGTATCGAGTTTTCCTTCTTGTGGCTGGGTTATCCGCCTAGCCATTTCCTTTTGTCGGCTCTTACGACACCCTCAGGATGAAATGGGGTGGTGACATTATGTATTCTAAATCCGTCTCCACACGGAAATGACATCAATTGACACCCGGCTGATCAGAAGCTAGCTCAGCTTTTCAACATTTTTGAGAATTTTTAACGCTAAATTGAGAGTTTGTAAGTTATCGTAAACTGCAAATTGAACAATAAATAGCTTTTTGAAAATACCACGCGGGCGCAGTCGCGGGTAACAACTAATAAGTGACTAAATAAAATACATGTTGTACATCAAAGGGATGATCATCCAGCCAGACAAGGTGGTATGTCTGGCTAGGGGTCGCAGCGCATATCCCCCGATAGTTGTAGTCGCAGAAATCTTAACTGTGCGAATTGCTATTGAAATTTCGATATTTTCGGGTATAAATTGTGGAAAGTATGTAGAATGTTAGTCGCTCGTGCACTCATGTACCGATAAATCCAATAGAATGTGTAATTTCTATGCTTTTAAGAATAGGCGTATGTTTACTATCGCCGGTATTGTATCAGACTAAAAAGGACGTATCGATCATGACTAAATGATGATGGTGATGTTCATTGTTCATTCAATGTCCAAAATCGTAATACTAAAGGAGACAAGTTATAATCGGTCGATTTATTACACGTCGTGGGTCGCGTATGCCGCGATTTGTTGCCGGTTTGTTTCATATGCCACTCGTATTGGAGATAAGGAATAACTTTTATTTCCTAAGTTACCGAAGGAGATTTATTCCGCGCGGCTTCAATATATTACTTGAGTTTGATCAGGGATAGTGGAATATTTGGTATTGTTTGAGTTGTATACAACTTCTTTTTAACTTACGACGTAAAGTTATTATAAGATTTTCGTGTTTGTCGGTCTTTTTTTAATAATAATAATACTGAAACTTTATTTCAGAGTACCTGACTGGGAAACTTCGTACCGCTTCAGAATCAATAACAAAAAACCTCAATATTAGTCATTTAGTTTAGTGTTTTAGGTAAATAAAATTTCTGATATGGACATCTACAAAAAAACCTCAATGATAGTTCCAGAATGTTTCAACTTTATTAAAATATGTGCAAACGTTAACTGGAACAAAATTAATGCATAATAAATTTTTTTTTTTATAATTTCTCAAACTTCCACGAACATTTCAAGACCAAAATTAGCCAAATTGGTTCAGCAGTTCTCGAGTTTTAGCGAGACTAACGAACAGCAATTCATTTTTATTTACATAATATAGATACGCATCCAGCAAGTGGTTAGCTGGGATTCAAAACAAATTGTACTTATATACTGTTTTAGTAACGTTAGAACTCATTCAGAAAAAGAAAAGAAAAGAAAATTAAATAGAAAGTGCTACAAGCTGCTACGAGCATGGTTGCTACGAACCGTAGGCGACTACGCTATGCTACACACTTTAGATGGCTATTCGTTTTTCTTAATGATATTCGGTGTACATACGTTCAGACTGATTTAGAATACATAGTGTCACTACCCCATTCCATACTGAGGGTGTCTTATGAGCCGACAAAAGGAAATGACATGGCCGAAAACCTAGCCGCAAGAGAAGGAATACTTGATACGAAACCCTGTTTCTATGGGCTGTATAGAAGTAGTAGTAACTCTCAATGATGGAGTTCTACCACTCTCTAGAACCAAGCTGGTCGGGCACTTTGCGCGTTGAGAAAAGTTTCTCACGCATACACTAAAACTAAAACAGAAAACAAGGAGTTATTGTTTACCTTCCCATTCCTATAGCTACCTCTATCCAGTGTCTTTGGATTGGGCAGTCTGGTCTATCAGCAATCATCTTCAGGGTGCCGTTCCGAGTGTTAAGTTAGCGCAGTAAGAAAGCAGCTTTTTTACGTTAGGCTGACACTCTATCATACGGGTGGCTGATGGCAAGCGGTTACTGCTTCACATTTTCCACCTCATACTGTAGTCTCTGAAGGCTCAAAGTCACCCAAAGGGCAATGGAGAGGGCTATGCTCGGAGTTTCCCTGCGAGATCGAATCAGAAATGAGGAGATACGCAGGAAAACCAGGGTCACCGACATAGCCCACCGGATTGCCAAACTTAAGTGGCAGTGGGCAGGGCACATAGCTCGCAGGACCGACGCCCGATGGGGCAGAAAAGCCCTCGAGTGGCGACCGCGTTCCGGACGGCGCAGTGCTGGTAGGCCTCCCACACGGTGGACCGACGACCTGGTTAAGATCGCCGGAAAGCAGTGGATGCGGGCGGCCCAGGACCGGCCTTTGTGGAAATCCTTGGGGGAGGCCTATGTCCAGCAGTGGACGTCTTTTGGCTGAAATGATGATGATGATGATACTGTAGTCTCGAGGTAGTCTGTAGCATTTTTTTAATGTTATCCCTGCACTAGGTATTACCTGTATCGCGGTGGCAGTTCACAAACATGAATTTCAAATGACACCCAGACTCAGAGCAAGTGGGTTACACAAAGACACTTGCCCAGCCCCGGAATCAAACCCTTGACCCCGTGATTCCAAGGCGGCGCATACAACCCCTAGATCAACAAGGCAATCATTCCATAGTCTAAGTATATGCGTGAGAAACTTTTCTCAACGCGCAAAGTGCCCGACCAGCTTTTTTTCTAGAGAGTGGTAGAACTCTACCATTGAGAGTTACTACTACTTCTATACAGCCCATAGAAACAGGGTTTCGTATCAAGTATTCCTTCTCTTGCGGCTAGGTTTTCGGCCATGTCATTTCCTTTTGTCGGCTCATAAGACACCCTCAGTATGGAATGGGGTAGTGACACTATGTATTCTAAATCAGTCAGCATAATAAGGCTTCTCAATTAATAACGAACGTATGTACACCGAATATCATTAAGAAAAACGAATAGCCATCTAAAGTGTGTAGCATAGCGTAGTCGCCTACGGTTCGTAGCAACCATGCTCGTAGCAGCTTGTAGCACATTTTCTGATCATAAAATGATACCCTGACCCAAGGCCCAAGGCCTAGTTGTCATTCATTGCGTTAACGTGTTGTGTGTTTCTCTCATCTGGCGAACTTGCTCTCACTATGCTGTTTAGTGCTTTTTGTAAACAAACCCATTGATTTGAAAAAAGCAACTACAGAGTTTCTTGCCGGCTCTTCTCTGTAGAGCAGCATTCCGAACCGGTGGTAGTTTCAGCATGAATGTGGATGGACGTAAGGGTTGTGGAAGATCAAGAGAGATGGATGGATGGATTGTAAACATGAGAAATTGTGTATGAAAGGTGTGACTGTAGATATGACGACTGATAGGTGTGTATGGAGACTACCACCTAGCGTGGGACAGGGATCGTAAGATGATGATAATGGTAACTTTAAATATGACGATCTATAAGAGTTTTGTGATAAAACCTACGTAAATAAAGTTAATTTTGAGTTTGAGTTTGATACGGCCAGTAGCGCAGTATTGGTAGGTTTGGGAACGCGGTGAGTTGACGACCTGGTCAAGATCTTCGGCAAACGAAGAATACTTATGACCAGCCTTCGTGGAAATCCTTGTGCCTTGGTCCTTTGGCTGAAATGATGTAGATGATGGTGATATGTCAGAGACTTATTTTTTGGTTATAATATTCATTAAATTTATATTTAACTTTTTTCGTCAAAATAAGCACTATTACGAGTATGTTATCGTAGTTTTTCTGTTATACGCACAGCATTTGTCCTTAGTAAATAGGCTATCATAAAAACACTAATGACGTCGTCGGTAGATCACGGGTCCGAGGTTCTTTTTGTGGGTCTCAGCCAATGCAGTCGTCTTAAATAAAAGAAAGGGGATATTATTCCTCCGCACGGTAACCTTTTTGAGATATACTAGTCTAACAGATAGATATTTATTAACTACTAGCTGAGTCCCGCGATGTTACCCCCGGTTGTACCCAGGGTAAAGCCACGGGTCGAAGCTAGTCTAAAAAAATGATTGAAAAATAGGTAGCTGATGATAAAAGTAACTCCTTTTATCATCAGCTACCTATCAGTGAAAGCTTTGTCAAAATCGGTCCAGCCGATCCAGAGAGTGAAACAGACATACACAGACTAAAATTTTAAAATATGTTATTCTGGTATATGTACTGTTGTACATACTAACGCAGTTAGTAAAAAGTGGCTATTTTATTATTACAAATAGACACCCCAATTTTATTTATTTGTTTGTATGTATAGATATAGTTATGTTGTTTAATGAAAAGTTAACAAAGTTTTCAATTAAGTTAACACAATTAACTAAATAATGATGGCTAAAGTTTGGCGGGGCTCAGAGCACGTGTGCATCAAGCATCAACTTCAAGCAAAACACATACTACAATTACAAGGCGTGGTTAATTGAATTACGTAATTGAGAATAAACGCATGAAGTTTCAGAGAAGCCAGATTTTTGGAGAGATACCAGTACATGATACAGGAAGTAAAGTCCTCCACCTAAGCTGGGTACTGAACGGTGTTACGGGGCATCTCAACGAGCAGCTCGTTGCTCGCTTTGAGTGCTCCACCCGGCTGTCGGATTTTTGGCGAATCCTTTGGCTGTTATGCGGTTCAGTAAGTACGCTACACGTCGTTCCTCTCGTAATTATTTCATTTATTTCTTAAAACATGGAGTGGAACACAGAAAAAAAAAATATTTTATAGAAAAAATCAGAGAAGAACCAGTGTTGTGGGAACCAGCTCATCCAGAGCATTATAACAAGTGAAAGAAAGATGAGGACGTTATTTCGTCTTGATTTGGATAAAACAATAATTAACCAGCATTAAATATACCAACACTCCTCGCTGTCGACCACCTTCAGTGAACTGGCGGCGAAAACGAAGCACAGAGTTAATATGGGCGGTTTCCGACTAGCGTATTAGCTCGTTTTTCGCCAGAAGCCACGTTGATACTGACAAGATATCACTATATTTTCAAGTGAACACGCCGAATTCCCGTTTAAGGTGGATACTGACCAACGTTACGAGGCGTAATGTAACGTGTTACACAGCGGACATTCGTGCAGTCAGTACGTCGTGTTACGGGGAAACTAGCGACCAACGACGTACTGACTGCACGAATGTTCGCTGTGTAACACGTTACATTACGTCCCGTAACGCCGGTCAGTACCCAGCTTTACGCGAGTCCGGTTTTTTGAAGCATGTAATATAGCGCGCGTGTAAGCGCGTATGCTGAAACGACTGTATACGCGCAGAAAAATACGCTTATCAGAAGCCGCATTTCCACAGCCAAATACCACCCCCATTGGTTGGTTCTGTCCGTACGTAATATCGCAAAAGCTCTAAAGACTGATTAGAAAAATAATATAGATACTGAAAAAAGTATTTTGTACTTGATTCTGCTCCCGAATAATAAACAAGATAATAAAAATATACTTAACTCCGTCATACTAAAGTATAGTCTCATTTACTCAAGTGCATTTATTCATAATTATTTGGCAACCGAGTGGTCTCTATTTACCATTTCGAATTAAAACGGGAGATGGTCATAGCTGGATTGTCAGCGGTGAGCGGGATTAAGGAAAAACGAAATACAAAAGAATCTCAAGCGTCCTTAAATTGGAAATAACCAAAACATTGAAAGGTATAAGGTAAATAGAAACTCGTTTCCCTGACCGAGGATAAGCGGGTTTGTGTGATGAAAATGTCCGGCTTAAAAATACATACGTATTTAAAATATGTTTACTTACTACGCAGGGTGATGTTTGAATGTACTTTGTTCAGAATTAGTGACGATTGAAAGAGAAGAACTGGGTTTTTGACCTGCGCAAAATAGAAGAAGAGTCTAATGGTCTAGAGGTTGAACTTTGGATCAGAGGTTCGATTTCGTGGTTGGGCATTGTGTTAACCCGAGGCACTTGCTGAGTCTAGGTATCCTTCGTTTGTAAACTGCCCCCGCGATACCAGTGTCGTTTATTTAAAATTAAAAAACAATGTTGCGGCATACCTTTTTTCTGTCTATGCGTTAGTGACCCACTGCTGAGTCGAGCCTCCTCCAACAACATGGAGGAAAATTACGTATGAAATATCAAGTTTTCATTCTCTTGCAGCAAGTTTCGGTCGTGGCCCAAGTCTCCCAATCGAGGAGTGAGTACGTACCTTAGTTCGGACAGTCAACGCCGGCGGTTTTAGTGGGCAGTTCGGAGTGTAGACTACCAATTTTACGCGCTCCAGAGTGCTACATACCCTGGCCAGCCTCCAATGGCTAGTGAGCCAGGAGGATTTCCGACGAAAAAAAGGGACACTTGCCAGACACCTATCAGAAAGCATATTGTGGGCAGCTAAAATAGTTCATCTTCCCTCTTCTGCTAGATTTTATGATTTGTGACTTTTTTGTAACGAAAGCCCTGCACTGGGTATAACCTGTATCGGGGGGCAGTTAACAAACATGTCATTCACGAACACAAATGACACCCAGTCTCAGAGCAAGTGCGTATGGTTTAGACAAAGACACTTGCCGTCCCCGGAATGGAACCGGGGACCCGAGATCTAAACCCTAGACTCCAACCCCTAGACCAACAATGGATGTATTAGGCATTTTCCGTGTAGCAGACGCCCATCAGCGACAATAATGTCTTACCACAAAATGCACTAAAACTTTTTTCTAATCAGCAAAATAAGTTTATCTTGTAAAACCATCTCGTTCGCTTCATGAATTCCTCCACTTTCTAGAAATCTTTAATGTAAATTAGACGCTATAAGAAGTTGCCTGCGACAGACAAATGTTAATTTGAATGTTGTGAAACTTTAGTTTAATTACGTTTTAATCTGCTCATCGTCCACTTTTGATGGCAAGTCTAGGAACTTTAGAAACATCGAAGACTTCTTCTTCTTTAACTATCACTATCACTACATAGTATAAAACAAAGTCGCTTTCGTCTGTCCGTCCCTATGTATGCCTAAATCTTTAAAACTACGCAACGGATTTTGAAGCGGTTTTTTTAAATATATATAGTGATTCAAGAGGATGGTTTATAAGTATAATACATGCATAATATTGTAGAGACACACTGATAAATTAACAGGTTCATCATTGCATCCGTGCGAAGCCGGGGCAGGTCGCTAGTTTTATATATAAAAATGAATCTTTGTCTGTATGTGTTTCATAGAATCGTAAGCTATACATTTGATCATGTGATGATCTTCAGCAAAGTGGTGTGCATGAGCCCACGAAGGTTTCTGAACAAAAAAAAATTGTTATTGGCATAGTAACGCGCGCAGGGTACAACTAGTTTACTTATAAATGTTGCGTTTCTGTGTAGTGACATTTATCTTTATATACGCCGAACGGGAGGAGTGGAGAGGAGTGATAAAGGAGTCACAATTGTTTCATATTTTGTTAAAAAATACCGTTCTAATATAATTTATATAGATAACAAATTAATTTTAATATAACGATACTTCTTAGAATTTGTTTGTATTAGGGAAAATATGAGATTTCGATTTGATTAAAATATTTGGTTTCTGTTTTAGCTAAAAATAGAAATGGAAGTTTTCAAAAATCCATTAATATATTGTTTTTATATACATGTCAATGATTAAAAAATATAATATATAGGATTTATCGACATTGTGTAGTGAGGAATTTAGAATACATAGTATCACCACCACTTTCCATCCTAAGGGTGTTGTAAGAATCGACAAATGAAAGAGATAAGGCTGAAAACCTAGCCACAAGGGAAGAAAACCTTGTACAAAGTGTTGTATTTTTTGTGTTCTGTCTATTTTCACGTATACAATATAGATTTTATCTATCTATCTATCTATCTTGTGCCAATCTGTCTGGCTAGCTTGGCGCGGTGGTCTAAGTACCATCTTTGTGATGGGAGGAGGCCAAACTCAGCAGTGGGTCATTTATAGGCTGAGTACTTGGCCTCGACCCTACTGTGACCTTTTTTAGAAACTCCTTATATTATTGTTATTACGCGTAAATTTGGAAAATTCACCCTGTGTCGTACGTTAACCTGTCCCCAGAAAACAGGTTTAGTTAACAAAAAAAGGTTCAAAGCGATTACCATGCTGTAGTACGACCCGACCCCGGGATAAACACATGTTTTTCCGTAACTTTCTTATCCCTTCGAGAACCCTTAAACCCTTCCTTAATCCCCGTTAATATGGAACAATGTCTTTATCTTAGTCCATTCGTATTAGAGTAGTAATTACAAAGCGACTCATTTGTGGGCTATTGTGATGGTCTATTCATCCTCATGTTCCACATGTACCCAGTCTCATTGAAACCGCCACTAAATTACCCTGTTTTGGTTTACCTTTTTTTTACGTAAACCCCTGCACTACTTTTAACCTGTATCGCGGGGCAGTTTACAAATCCCCATACCCAGCCCAGGGTTATGTTGACCTTACTTCGTACCATGGCCCCTAGAGGCGAGTTGAGGATCGCCGTTGATTCCGCGATATAGTTACGTTCCCCCCTCTCCTCGTACCATGGCTGTACCATGGTTGCTATGACAACAATATTCATCATCATCATTTCAGCCAATAGACGTACTGCTGGACATAGGCCTCCGCCACGGATCTCCACAAAGGCCGGTCCTGGGCCGCCTGCATCTATCGTTTTCCAGCGACCTTAATCAGGTCGTCGGTCCACCGTCTGGGAGACCTAGCAGCACTGGTCGCTGACCGGATCGGCCTGCTGGGCCTGAGGGTCTCCCTCACGAATTCAAATTCAAATTATCCGCTTACCCGCGTAGTGGGCACCTCGTCGGGGCGTCACTGTTGACTGCACTTGCGCGAACCTGTGCCGCCCCAAGCGTGCCATGTGAGGGTATACCGCTGGGGTCTTAGTGTGTATACGAGTTCTGTGTCGGGAGTCCCACATAATCACCGACATCTCTCCGGGGGGTGGTGGTATGCATAAAGCATTTCCCCAACAACAACATAAAAAGGGCTACCAGCACTGCGCCTTCCGGAACGCAGTCGCCACTCGAGGACTTTTCTGCCCGGGCGTCGGTCCTGCGGGCTATGTAAGCAACAATATTATCCCTTAGTAACATAGGTAACTATATGCGAAGCCGTGATATGGACGGGTTTAAGGCTATTGTCGTCATATTACATACATACATACATAATTTCACGCTTTTTTCCCGCAGGGGTAGGCAGATATCACATCCTTCCACTTGCTACGATCCTGGCTCACAACTTTCGCTTCTTCGCCTTTCATCAAGCTCTTCATGCATGCTCGTCGGTTTAGGGTGCTTCTGACCTGACCTTTCTTTAAGACATTACCTATTTCATCATGGAATGTCCTTCTTGGCCTGCCCCTTCCAACGTTCCCATTCACACTCCCGCTATATATTTCTTTAGTAAGTCTACTTTCACTCATCCTCTTGAGATGACCAAACCATCGAAGCATACCATTCTCAAGTCACTACATCTTCAGTCAAACCACAAAGCTCTCTTAAAGTTTCATTCCTAATCCTATCACTCAACTTCACTCCTAGCATACTTATTTGTCATATTGTCATTCAACTACCGTAAATATCAAACAATTTCCGTTGCAAGTTTTAAATAGTTACTGGGATGTAAATGAAGGGAAATTGAGTGCTGTGAGTGTTTCCACTTAGTCCAGGAAATAGTGAGCACGCTGTATAACTTTATCAACAACAACATTGATCGGCCGTGTTGCCACACAATTTCTAACGCCCATAACATAACTTTGATTAGTTAAAATCAAGCTTACTGTTTTGCGTGAAAGTTCCATGTAGCGTGTCTAACAAATATAAATAAAGAGGTTTACCACTACTGTGTATGAATCACTGGCTCAGACTGGTCGCAGTGGACTGTATATAGGAAATGGAATGGCAAGCTGGTACGGCGGTACAAGATAACACGGTTATCCTTGGAGAACGTCTTCAATACTCCGGCGTGTTACGAAATAAACGCGAGCAACACAAAACTCACTCACCTTCCCTCTGGAGTGTGCCAACATCGGCAGCTAATGGTGTCGGTCTTAGATCGCAGGCGGTCATCAGCGTTCACTTAACTTCAGCACACAATTCGCACGAGAATATTAAGAAAATTATTAAAATATAATTTTTAATACAGTTGCTCATAAAGTGGCAGGGACGTATAGCGTTCGGGAAGTGGGCAATTACACACTCGTGCTTTTTTTTTGCGATTCCCGCAATAGTGCGTTCTCTTTCCCAACTGTCAAAATAGTGTCTATTATACATAAGGAAAACCCAACCATGAAGTTTTTACTAAAAAAAATCATAGAAGTTTTTATGATTCATGCAAATACGTATATTTCTAAAAAGAAACTACTTACTAATTTGTTTCAATATCAGATTTAAAGATTTGATTGAATGAGTTAGGTTAGGTTTAATTTCATTTCATCTCATTAAATTTAATTTTCATTTCATATCAATAAAATATTTCTACTGAAGACTTGGCTGTATGGGCTGGCATAGTTGCTTTTGCCTACGAGAATGGGTGAAGAAAAAAAAATCTCTGCTTATATTCTACGGTGGGCGCCATTTTTGTTTATAAGTCATAAATGAATAGTTAGTTGAGTTTATTGTGTTTTTATAATTTTATTAAATTGCTGCAATTTTTCGAACTGTATTAAAATAGTCGTTCAGTACACGTGCGGAACCGTCATTGCAACTTGTTCCGACTGTCAAACATTTGTCAGAACTCTTTGCAATGACTGCCTTTCCGCACTTGTAATGAAATATACTATTTGCTGCACAGAGCAGTACGCCGTACACGCCAATGATAAACCAACAGACAATCGTTTTTCAATTGTTTTTCATGACCAACGCGATTTTGAATACTGGCCACCCATTGGTCAAGGAGCATGCCTACTTTACATACAAGTAATTCATGAGCACAACACTAGATGTGCCGACTTTAGATGCCGACGTCCCCGGGTTCATTCCGGGCTCGGGCAAGTGTCTTTGTGTAATCCAGAGTATTCCAGAGGCACTTGCACTGAGTCTGGGTGTCATTTGTGTACGTGAATTTCATGTTTGTAAACTGACCGCGCGATACAGGTTATATCTAGTGTAGGCGTTTCGTTTAAGAAAAACAACTGAACTTAAGTTTCAGAGCAGTATTAGTAGTTTAGGCGCAAAGGGATGATCATCCGGCCAGACGAGGTGTTATGTCTGGCTAGGGGTCGCAGCGAATATCCCCCAATAGTTGTAGTCGGGGAATTCTTAACTAGGCGAATTGCTCTTGAAATTTGGTAACTCTCACATTTGTAGGCGATATTTCTTGATGCGATTACTTCAGATTTTTCGGGTCAACTGTATAAAGTATGTAGCATGTTGGTCGCTACGCTAGCTTGCAAAAACACTTGCCCGAACCGGGATCGAACTGGCGACTCTTATTCCAAAGGCAGCGCTTGCAACCCCTTTACTAGACCATCGGTATTTGTCGCATATCATGAAAAATCATTTCTTTATTAATCCGAATCGTATTTGTTCCATATTGCTGCTCGAATAAATAAATATCCTTGGACATTTCACACAACACCATCTCGTCCCAAGCTAAGCAACTTAATGCTTGTGTTATGGTAACGAGATGGATGATAAACTACTTACATATTTATTTTTTTGTAAATACATACATAATATAGATAGAAATGACACCCAGACTCCGAGCCAGTGCCTCTGGTTTAGACAAAGACACTTGCCCGACCCCGGAATCGAACCCGGGACCCGTTGATCCAAAGGCAGCACATCTAACCACTAGACCAACGAGGCAGTCAAATATAAATTTTATTGAAGTCAGTTTAATAATTAAGTACTACTACTCAGCCCATGGATTACCCACTGTTGAGTCGGGCCTCCTCCAATTATATGGAAGGTAATTATTGCGCTATTGCGCCACGTTGGCCCGACGCATTGTGTTCTAAATCCGTCACCACACGAATTAAATAATTTGGCATAAAACTTGATATAATTAAAAAACAAGAATAATTATTTGATGTCAGTGCCGCCATGAATGTATGCATAAGGCACCGACGTTGAATAGTAAACTATTTGTCGATGTTTAGTTACAATTTATGGCAACTTAAACATTAGTACCAGTGGTGCCTGGAAACTGACATTTTATTTTGATGACGGTAGTTGTGGAAAATAAGTTGACACACTGGTAATAATGGTGTATTCTGTGCAAGTGTGGTTCTAGGCCGCGAGGAGAGCTATGTTTGCTCTTCTATTCTTTGGGACGTCAATATCTGAAGTCGCAGTGCTGTGTTTAAAGTAAAGTAAAATGGAATAAAGCTACAGATAGAACAATTAAATTATTAGTTTCCCTACCTTTATGAAATGTAAAAACCGCTACATCAACACTGGATTAACTTGATAATGGCAATGCAATCATTGCGGACGCCACTGAAGAAAAAAAAAAGCTACAGATATCAAAGTGAATTATCGAACAAATTAAAACAGGCCCGATAGAACAGAGAAGAACTCGATCTTAATGTATGTACCTCTATTTGTGTTTGTTTCAGTTATACTAACCCCGTCAACAAGTTCACATCAAGTTTACGGAATCACGTAGTGTTTTTTTTTAATATGTATTTTTTCTTTTTTGATAAACACGAATTTCCATTGTACATTTGAAATTGGCAGAATTGTCGAAAACGGCACATTGCCATACCTAAAAATTGAATTGAATTGAACAGAGAAGAACAGAGCTAAATAGTATGTATGGTGACGGATTTGGAATAAATAGCGCCGCCACCTCATTTGCTAAGACCGAAAACCTAGCCGCAAGAGAAGGAAACTTTGATATGAAACCCTATTCCAAACCAGCGTGGCACATTAGGTAGTTAACCTCCTTGTTGGAAGAGGCTCGACTCAGTAGTGGGTCATTTATTGGCTGAGAAGAAGAAGTAAGTATAATGAAATCAAATTTGGAACTTCTTACTTTGATTGGACTAATACGATGTGGACCATTGGACATACTACATAGTGTCTAAATGGCCTTAATTCAGAGTCGAAAATTGTGGCGCTTGTTTCAAAGTGAATCCAACGGTGAGAGTGCTTGTGTTTCGGTTGATTACAGTGAGGACGTGAAAGTGATGTGTTGTGATTTGTTTTGAGTGATTGTTCGTTGTTGGCGATCCAATTGGTGTTGGCGATCTTCTAAACTGTGAGTCATTTTACTTTCTTCTTAGCCTAATAAGATTAGCTTGTTTCGGTTTGTCTTTACGTACGCGTAACATTAAAAATTACGGTAAGGACTATTTTGATTTGATACAGCATTTTATCAGTGAATCAATTACATATACAGAGTTCATATGACAGAGGGGCATTAAATTACACTATAAATAAATAAATAAATACGTATACTTTATGTGATTAGTGTGAATTCGAAACGGTACAAAAAAAAATACACGTGATTTTTCATGGGGGGTGGAGGGGTAGTCTTAAACCTCACCAGGTATCACCAAGTGGGAGGGAGGGGTTAAAAAAATGTTAAAAAACGTCACGTGATTAATGGATAGCCCCTAAGGTTAATAAGCGATGCGTTAGGCATAAACATCTGTTAGAAAAGATACATCATGTTCAAAGGAGGCAAAAAATTTAAAAATCATTTGCGGCTGAACTATTGCTCCAATTTAATTGATTTTTGGTGCAGAGCCTGGAAATGATGCCTAGTAGAGGCAGTTAAAAATGCCCCTATGTCGTATCAACCCTGTATAACTACTTTTTATATTTGAACGTATAGCTGTTTGAGAAGAAATTGACAGCGACCACGCCTCGAAAAGTACTAATTCAATAGAGTCGAAATCGACAATCAGCGTGCTATTGATTGTCGAATTTGACAGTTTTGGTAAATTACTAATAGTGTGTCTAGTGTAGTGAAGTAATTCTTGTGTCAGTCCAGGATGTATGCCAATAGCGTCATCGGAATGGTACGTGACGAGGTGCTAAATTAAAAAAAAACTCATTTTTTTGGGGTGGCACCGCAATAGTAACTAAATTTGAAGTAAGTACATATGAACGTTGACAAATGTTTCAAAAAAGTTTATGTCACATATTTTTATAATTTTTCGCTAGTATACTTACATTTATTGTTGACTAGCGACCCGCCCCGGCTTCGCGCGGTTGCAATGATAAACCTCTAAATTTATTATGGATGTATTATACATATAAACCTTGATTCACTCTATCTATAAAAGCAAACTGCTTCAAAATCCGTTGCGTAGTTTTAAAGATTTAAGCATACATAGGGACGGACAGACGACAGCGACTTTGTTGTATACTATGTAGTGATAAACCCAAGCGAGAGTGAAGCACACCGCCAAGCTCTGCTTATATATTTTAACTAGCGACACCCGGCCCGGCTTCGCACGGGTGCAATTATGCATGTATTATATATATAAACCTTCCTCTTGAATCACTCTATCTATTAAAAAAACCGCTTCAAAATGCTTTGCATAGTTTTAAAGATTTAAGCATACATAGGGACGGACAGACGACAGCGACTTTGTTTTATACTATGTAGTGATACAGAAAAAAACTATTTTACTGTCGAATGGTTTTGAACTAAGGTCAAAGACTTTAAAATGAAGTCTCAGTCAATGGAATAAATATTTCACTGTCGGGTCTCCTCGTAAATAATGAAGGAAAAACTATATAAGCCATTTATGTGTCAGGCCAGTTCAATGAGTAAAAACAAGATTTCACATCAAGCCGTCCTTCTCTTTCGTCCATCTCATGTATTTTGGGACGTTTACTCAACTCTTAGGATAGAAGAGGATTATGATTGTACGTAGCAATAATTTGAAACTGGAATGGTGATTGATTCTCGATTTGAATCGTCGCGATGCTATTTCACACAAGCAATAGCTCAAGCTTCCATTTTCTGGGGCACGTAATAATTTTGTGAGATCTCGTAAAAGTGCGCTATGGGCCATTGACTTACTGTATTATAAAGACGTATCTATCTTACCGTTTTCTCAGCTTTTTTTATCAGTGCCTTGAATGCCTTTGAGCAACGACAGGGTCTAAGATGGAACAGGTTGTTCAAGGAAATGCCCTGTCGAGCAACGGCTCTCACCTACACACGACAAAACACAGTCAAACTGCTTGGCGCTAGACTTAGATCGTATTAAGTTTTCCTTCTCTTGCGACTAGGTCTTCGGCCTTATCATTTCCTTTTGTCGCTGTGTACAGTCGCCGTCAGATATATCGTAGCAGACAAGGTGACCAAATACTTATGAACAATTTAAAATGTTGAAAAATGTGCTACAAGTTACCATTAATATCTGAACATTCAATGCTTCATTAATATCTGAGCAGATGCTTGTCAATCAATCATCACTACATATTATAAAACAAAGTCGCTGTCCCTATGTATGCTTAAATCTTTAAAACCACGCAACGGATTTTGAATCAGTTACATTTTTTGAAGTTTTTTTTAATATATAGTTAGAGTGGTTCAAGAGGAAGGTTTACATGTATAATACATAGGTACATAATATTGTAGAGAAACATTGATAAATTTAGATGTTCATCATTGCACCCGTGCGAAGCCGGGGCGAGTCACTAGTAATTTATAAACAAACAACCAACGCAGACAAAGACTGAGCTTACCTAATTAGTTACTGCGATATACAGGGTGGTCAAAAAGTCGTGGATCAAACGCAACCAGCGGTTAGATGGGGCCATCAGCAGCAAAAAATTGTTCTACGGGAGGTCCCTAAGGTCAACCCCTGCAGAGTTATAATTGATTTTGTGTTTTTATGAGAAATTGTCCTTTTTTACTAAAACTTGATAAAATTCCACAAAATCTACATCCTGTATCTTTTTAAAAATTTTCAATAGATTGGTACTGATGAACCCTTTCGTTAGACATGCTATTTATGGTAGTTTATTGGGTGTGTTAAAGATAACATTAAGTTTTCCGAAAGACATAATTCTTAAATCAAAACTTGTTACTTACTTCGGACCTAACTGTGAAAAAAAAAACTCTACAGAAAAGTGCCACTGTATCACAATTTTTGGCGCATTTAATAGGGATTCTAAAAAGGTATTACACATGGCTCTGCGTGGCTTCGATATCTTTCAAGGACGATCTTTCGTAGCAAGGCCAGAGTTAATTCATACATAAAACTCGGTTAGGCCTACTAACCTAACCTTACCTAAGCGTGATCGTTTTCCGGACTACAGGGTCTTTATCGTCGTTTCAGCCCATAAATGACCCACTACTGAGTTGGGCCTCCTCTAAGTTCATGTTGGGAGATTAGCCTACTGTACCACGCAGCCAAGACGGGTTGACACAGGGTTTGCTTCAAGTTTTCCTTCTGTTGCGGCTAGGTGATCTGCCTAATGCGTTCTTTTAGTCGCTTCTTACGACACCCTCAATATGGTATGGGCTGGTGACACCACACGGAAAATTTATTAGAATTGTATTCTTTATGTGCGTACATAATTCGTACATGGAGGGAGTCTTACCGGGTCAGCAAACCCTGTGCCAACCCGTTTTGCCAGCGTGGCACAGTAGGCTAATGTCCTTCCATGAATTGTGAGTAGGCCCGACACAGTAGTGGGTTATTTATGGGCGGAAACGAAGACGATAAAGAATAAACAATGTCACCAACCCATACCATATTGAAGGTGTCGTAAGAGGCGACTAAAAGAACGCATTAGGCAGATCACCTAGCCGCAACAGAAGGAAAACTTGAAGCAAACCCTGTGTCAACCCGTCTTGGCTGCGTGGCACAGTAGGCTAATCTCCCAACATGAACTTAGAGGAGGCCCGACTCAGTAGTGGGTCATTTATGGGCTGAAACGACGATAAAGACCCTGTAGTCCAGAAAACGATCACGCTTAGGTAAGGTTAGGTTAGTAGACCTAACCGAGTTTTATGTATGAATTAACTCTGGCCTTGCTACGAAAGATCGTCCTTGAAAGATATCGAAGCCACGCATAGCCATGTGTAATACCTTTTTAGAATCCCTATTAAATGCGCCAAAAATTGTGATACAGCGGCACTTTTCTGTAGAGTATTTTTTTTTCACAGTGGGGTCCGAAGTAAGTTACAAGTTTTGATTTAAGAATTATTGCTTTCGTAAAACTTAATATTATCTTCAACACACCCAATAAACTACCATAAATAGCATGTCTAACGAAAGGACTCATCAGTACCAATCTAGTGAAAATTATAAAAAAGATACAGGGTGTAGATTTTTTCGAATTTTATCAAGTTTTAGTAAAAAAAGACAATTTCTCATAAAAACACAAAATCTATTGTAACTCTGCAGGGGTTGACCCTAAGGACCTCCCGTAGAACAATTTTTTGCTGCTGATTGCCCCATCTAACCGCTGGTTGCGTTTGATCCACGACTTTTTGACCACCCTGTATAAAGGACGAACCAAAACCGACTATGGACTTCACTATCTGTGGTTAGTACATGATCATCCCATGAGATGGCATTAATTAATATCGACGGGAGAAACCGGAAATGTCGTAACTTGTGTGTACCCTAAATCCGTCAGCGCACGGACTTATTTATAGTTTTAATAAATCAATGTTTGCGCGCTGAGATCGTGTGCTACTCAGTTTAGTGGTCGCTTATTGCATTCCCTTGGACGATTTACGTCTCACCGTTTGATGGGGACGACTGTAAGGCCCATCTCGGAAGAAATTGAGGGTGGATCCTAATGATGAAACGCGCGAGATTTCAACAGCTGTTTAATGCAGGATAAAACTGATTTCTTTTCTCATTTACGGAAGAAAAAAAACATGTTGAGTTGTTTTTCATCATCATTCATAATTGAAGCCCATAAATAGCTCTTCCCCTGCAATTATAGGAGGGAAAATAACCTAGTGTGCCACGCTAGACAGACGGGATGGTTTTGTTTTCAAGTTTTCCTTCCCTCTCGGCTTTCTGGTCAGTAATTTCCCATCATCACTACATAGTATAAAACAAAGTCGCTGTCGTCTGTCCGTCCCTATGTATGCTTAAATCTTTAAAAATACGCAACGGATTTTGAAGCGGTTTTTTTAATAGATAGAGTGATTCAAGAGGAAGGTTTATATGTTTAATACATGCATAATTGTTCCCGTTCGAAGCCGGGCCAGGTCACTAGTTATTAATAAAACACAATGTAATAAATACCTTGGCATTGAAATAGAAATCTAACTTTGAAAACCATAATTTTGTATCAAAAAGAATACGTAGCCTACATCTTTAAATACCTTCGAGATATAGCTGATATTAAATCTATACAAATGGTATATGAGTATACTGGTATACTTTATATGCCCTCCAAAGCCCAGATTAGATGTTATATATGATGGCCTATCCTAGCAGATCCACCTGTCTACAGACGGAATGCAGCTCACACTATCCATTAGCTAGTCCTTCTTAGTCAAGTCTTAAATTCAAGTAAATAGTCGTTGTCGTAGTTTCAGCCCATAAATGACCCAGTACTGAGTCGGGCCTCCCCCAATTACATGGAGGGTAAATAGGGACACAGGGCTTTGTTTCAAGTTTCTTACGGCTAGGTTTTCGGCCTTGTCATATCCTTTTGTCGGCTCTTACGACACCCTCAAGATGGAATGGGGTGGTGTCCCTATGTATTCTGAATCCGTCACCACACGGACAAATGCAGACGGAATACACCATCCATTAGCTAGTCCTCCTCGGTCAAGTCTTTATTCAATAGTTTTTCCCACTACTGAGTCAGGCCTCCCCCAAATTCATGGAGGGAAATTAGCCTTCTGTGCCACTCCGGTGATGAGGTGATCTTACGATCCTTTAGTCGCCTCTTACGACATCTTCAGGATAGTGTGGGTTGGTGACATTGTGTATTCTAAATCCGTCACCAAACGTATAGTTAATAGTTTTACGTCATTATCAAATCAAATCAAATCAAATCAAATTTATTCGTAAAACATGCGTTTACACACAGATTATGTATGCAGGATGTTATTGATAGCTTAAAAGTACGTTCATGTTTTGCCTTCTGTGGCATACAAATTATATATAAAAAAAAAAATACATACAAAAATTTATAAACTATGCTCATACATTCATATAATTTCTAAAATTTATAATATGTCCAAGCGATATATGATGTCAAATTGATATAAGCATTAAAAATAATAAGTCAAATAAAATTCATTACTTCATTAATCATTAATCAGTCCAGGAAATATAGAAATATCAAATTGTGTCCGTCAAAAATTCACTTATATGATAATAGCATTTGTCTGATAACAGCTTTTGCAATTTCTTTTTAAACAATGTTGTATTCAAATTTTTATATGACTGTGGTATTTTATTATACATGTTAGGAGCCATGCAGCAAATGCTCTTTTGCACAAGCGTAGTTTTTGCAGAGTGCACGCAAAGCTTACTGTTGTCACGTCTGTTGCGAGTAACAGTGTCAGCCAGACGTGGAAACAGTTCGGGGTTAGATTTAACAAAAGTGACAGTTTCAAGAATATATAGTGACGGCACAGTTAAAATTTTATATTGTTTAAAGAAGGGCATGCAGCTATCCGTCGGTTTTAAGTTGAACATGGCCCGAATGCACCTCTTCTGAGCCTTAAAAGCTATATCTTTGTTTGTAGAATTTCCCCAGAATATAATACCATAACGTAGCAGTGATGCCACCAATCCATAATATGCAGTTAATATAGCATCTGTGTTGAGTTCTGGGGAAAGTTTGTACAGTGCGTATGAAGAGGAGCTTATTCTTTTGCACAAATATTCAATGTGGGCCTTCCAGTTAAGTTTTTTGTCGATCATAACACCAAGGAATTTTATAGAATCAACTTCATTAAGTACCGTGTCATTGTATGCAGCTTTGATTTCATTTACAGTTTGGGTCCGTTGGCTGAAATGCATAATACTTGTCTTTTGTAAATTAACTTTCAAATTATTCCTATCTAGCCATGTTATTATTGATGTCAATGTTTTATTAATGTCGTATTCATATATGTCTTTATTTTTACATTCTATAGTCACTGTGCTATCATCCGCAAAGAGAGTCATGGGGTGGTCAATACATCTCGGTAGGTCATTAATATATAAAATAAATAATAGAGGCCCCAGAACGCTTCCTTGAGGGACACCGTACTGAGGTAATCGTTCGTCCGATAGGTAAATATCTTCCCTCTTGGTGTTAATATTGATTTTAGTGATTTCTGTGCATTGTTTTCTATTGGTTAGATACGATTGAATAAGATTCAAGATGGTACCACGTATGCCGTAGGTTTCTAGTTTCTGCAATAAAACGTTTAGGTTTACATAATCAAAAGCTTGCGTCATATCACAGAAGATGGCGCACACAGGTATTCTCCTGTCAACATTCATTAATACCCTATGCAAGAAGTCATAAATTGCCATATTAATAGTCTTTTTCTCTCTAAAACCCTTTTGTTCGTCACTGAGGATATCACGTTTTTCTAGATATGAATATAATTCTATGTACAAATATTTTTCCAAAATTTTCGATAAAACAGGAACTAAGGAAATGGGTCTATAGTTAGCCATGTCTTGTTTACAGTTTTTTTTAAATAACGGTTTTACTATGGATACTTTTAACGCATCTGGGTATTTACCTGAACAAATTGACAGATTAAGAATATAACTTAAGTGGGCACTAATTGCTTCTGATACGTATTTGACAACTCTTGTGGAAATTCCGTCGTAGCCAACGCTATTTGTGTTTTTCAGTGATTTTATGATTTTACTTATGTCCTTTGGAATACACGGTGCTACAAAGATTGAGTCTTTCTGGCATGTAATATGCGACGTTACGTTGTTTCCCGAACCCTCAATTGGTTTAATTTTATCTACAAAAAAGTTATTGAACATGAGAAATATTATTTTAGCCGGTCAGTACCGTAATTAGTACAAATAACAGCATTCTACAGCAAGGACAATCGGATCGATAGTTAATGAACAGATTGAACAAGCAAAATCTGGTAACTTTGTTCACGAACTGAAAGTTTGTGTGTAATCAAGTCAACTTTAAACCAACAAACAAAGAGCGAGTGGGTCTTAGTTAGGCTGACAACCCGATGTGGTATTATTTTTTAAGTAAGAGCAGGCATATGATTGCATTCATTAGGTAAGACGACACAGTTGGCGCAGTGGTTGAGCGATCGACTGCTGCGCAGCATGTCGCGGGTTCGATTCCCGCACGGAAGAAATATTTGTACAACCTACAAGTATTTGTTCCGGGTCTCGGTAATTTTATCTATAATATGTATGTATTTACAAAAAAATAATATATAAGTAGTTTATCATCTATCTCGTTACCATAACACAAGCATTAAGTTGCTTAGCTTGGGACGAGATAGCGTTGTGTGAAATGTCCAAGGATATTTATTATTTATAATATTTGTACTCACATAAACACTAACTTAAGTAATAAAACAAGACTTAAAATACCAATTAACCTAAAACTTAAATACTAAAATATATTATTTAAAGGAGTCTCTTTAGGTAAGGATCCGAAGATACTGGCAGCGTTCCCCCTTTGAATCGCTAGACTGATTCTTTGTCCGAGGTAGCTACCAGCTCTTCGGTCTCCTGTGATTTCGTCTAACCTTTTTGCTATTTCCTTAAAAAGGCTTATAGCGCTAGGACCCCATGGACCAAGGGTCTCGACACCGAATGGGACAAATTCATACCCCTGTATTTGTATGCTTTAGCTTTTTCAGCCGCTTCACAAGCCGCACCAGCTCTGTTGTTATTATTTATTATATTTATTCCGCCTGATGTTAAGTGGAAATCCAGTCCAGAAGTGGGGATACCTAGTGCTGAACTTTATGTATAGCAGTAGCCATCCTCAGACTGCCGGCCTGCAATTTGCCTCTTCACGCTTCGTTCGAAAGACCCCATATTGTAGGTATTTTGCTTCGAAACTGAAAATGGGGCCAGGAAATACAGCGACATTACATCTTGACCTCAAACCTGCCTCGTCCTGGCTTGGATGTGCCGCTTTTGGATCAGAGGGTCCCGGTTCAATTCCAGGCACTTGCTCTGAGTCTGTGTGTCTGCCTCGTCCTGGCTTGGATGTGCCGCTTTTGGATCAGAGGGTCCCGGTTCAATTCCAGGCACTTGCTCTGAGTCTGTGTGTCTGCCTCGTCCTGGCTTGGATGTGCCGCTTTTGGATCAGAGGGTCCCGGTTCAATTCCAGGCACTTGCTCTGAGTCTGTGTGTCATTTGTGTTCGTGAATGTCATGTATGTAAATTGCCGCCGCGATACAGGTTATTATACCTACTGCAGGGGTTACGTTTTCTAAGGCACGGCAGATGAGTATCATCTGACACGGGTTAGCATTAATCTGCTAAA
Organism: Clostera curtula; assembly: GCA_905475355.2. Taxonomy (NCBI): domain Eukaryota; kingdom Metazoa; phylum Arthropoda; class Insecta; order Lepidoptera; family Notodontidae; genus Clostera; species Clostera curtula. Next base: position 6,290,149 of record FR997817.1, read on the forward strand.
TTCAAAAGTTCTGATGGCCAGTTTTGACTTTCCGCGAAAAATGTTATTCATGGACACCGTAATCGAGATTCAAATCCTTATTGATTGGAATCGACGCTCCGTGAGGACAGACTGAGCGAATAAAAAAGTTTAATGTGAAAACTCGACTCGGTATAAAATAATCGATCAACGATTCCACAATTTATTGTGATAGACGGATGGAGAAAGTTCACAAGCCCAGGATGAAATGGGGTGGCGACACCATGTATACTAAATCCATCACCACATGGAGCCGTCTAAGCTACCATCGCACGTCTATACGTCTATACCAAAATAAATACAGGTACCTATGTTTCTTTCAAGAATATGATCATTACAGTGACCAATTTAATATTAATAACCATATTACCATATTACCAATGGAGAGGGCTATGCTTGGAGTTTCCCTGCGAGATCGAATCAGAAATGAGGAGATACGCAGGAAAACCAGGTCACCGACATAGCCCACCGGATTGCCAAATTTAAGTGGCAGTGGGCAGGGCACATAGCTCGCAGGACCGACGCCCGATGGGGCAGAAAAGTCCTCGAGTGGCGACCACGTTCCGGAAGGCGCAGTGCTGTTTGGGCTCCCACGCGGTGGACCGACGACCGGAAAGTAGTGGATGAAGGTGGCCCAGGACCGGCCTTTGTGGAGATCCTTGGGGGAGGCCTATGTCCAGCAGTGGACGTCTTTTGGCTGAAATGATGATGAAGACGATGATGAACCATATTATACTCTAAAAAAAACCTATATAGCGGAGTATAACTCTAATATATAGTATAACTGTATAACCTTTTATAGGTTCCCAGCCGGTGGGACTGGGCTGGGGTTGTGGGAGTCCTTGTCGCGTTGAGATGGTGAGTTGCGAACCGGTTTACCCACAAAACCCTTCCACTGTTGTCACCGCGTGTCATTCTGCCGTACCGGAAACTACATAGCCTTTCCGTGTTGGCAGTGACGAAATCCGAAAACCATGCACTGGTTATAACCTGTATAGCCGGGGCAGTTTACAAACGTGTAATTCACGAACACAAATGACACCCAGACCAAGTGCCTCTGGTTTAGACAAAGACACTTGCTCGGCCCCGGAATCGAATCCGGCACCCGTTGATCTAAACGCGGCACATCTACCCCTAGACAAACGAGGCAGTCCACTCGTTAATAGTATAGGGATAATACATAAATTACCAAACGTTTACTTCTACTCAGTCCATAGATAACCCACTGCTGAGTCGAGTCTCCTCCTATCACAGGGAGGGTAATTATTCTACTGTGCACGCTAGCCAGACGGGTTGGCACAGGGTTTCCTTTCACTGCGGCGGCGTGGTTCTGCATCAGATCCCACAATGCCGCAACAGGACGCGAGTTGGAGCACCCCGGGGAGTTTTAGTGGGTAGGCCCCCACTATGGGGGAGAGTCCCACACTCCCCTCGCTGGCCATCCCCGTGGCCGGCGAGGAAGTCCATATAGGATTTTACCCCGGGCGAACAAAAAAAAAAAAAAAAAAGGGTTTCGTATCAAGTTTTTCTTCTCTTGTGGCTAGGCCTTGTCATTTCGTAGGCTCTTACAACACACTCAGGATGTAATAGGGTAATGACTCACTGTATTCTTAATCCGTCACCACACGGATAATCTAATATACATATAATATTCTTGTGTCACGGTGTTTGTTATTGATCTCCTCCGAAATGGCTCGACCGATTTTCGTGAAATTTGGTGTGAATATCAATGAAATATGAATGAATAACATCAAGTTAGGTATGCGAATCGGACAACATCAATTTTTTATCCCCCAAAATGTCAAGGGTGATCCATCCCAAAATAAATATTTTTTAGATAACATTTTAAGTTTTTTATGATACAGCATACAAAAATATATACAACCCCAAAATGTTTTCCCCTCTACGATCAACCCCTACTTTTTAATAGCGATATGTATATGGCAACACAACGTTTGCGGGGTCAGCTAGTGTATATTTAATATATTGTACAAAAGGCATTCTGTGAATCACTTATGTTCTAACCAAAGAAAAGAGCGTTTAGTTAATCAAGGAACAATGTGGAGGCGAAATTATCGCACAAAGGACTGGAAAAGTCTCCCTGTCTCAAGGGCAGCTATGCCACTTCAACATAGTGAGATTACGACCCATTTATTTTCATTCTTACTTATACTAGACAAGAAGGGATCTAGCGTTGGTATCGTATATTCTAGGAGTGTTCCGGGGCAACACAAACAATCTGGGTGTATTGCAGGAGATGGGATTGTGCGTACCCGATGGTTACGTTCAACGTCGCAGACGGCCGGATTTGTTCGCACTGCCGCGCGGTCGCACCAGGCTGGTGGCCAACGCCCCATTCTCGAGGGCAATGCGCACACTAAATCTGGTGGCTGATAGAATTGATATATTCTCATGTTCACTGAGCGAGTTCGCGAAAGTTGCATTACATGTTTTATGTTATAATAATAATGATAAATAATTAATTGAATTAAAAAAATGTATTCCCATTATTAATTGCCTTATTTTTTTTTAATTGTATGATATTATATTAATTTTGAATTTGTATTATATTTACTATTATTTTTTTAATGTTTTGAATTGGAATTGAATGAAATAATTATTGTAATTTATATTTTTGACTACACTATCGCATTGGATTTTCTGTAATGATAGCTGTATGTATGTCTAATAATAAATAATAATAATACTATCGTATGGTGACGGATTTAGAATAAACAGTGTCACCATTACACCCAAAGAGTTACGTAAGGTCCGACAAAAGGAAATGTCAAGGCTGATAACCTAGCCACAAGAGAAGGAAAACTTGATACGAAATCCTTTTTTTTTTGTTGATTCTGGTGAAATGCTTTATGCATACCGCCGCCCCTCGGGACTGGGGCCGCCGATTATGTGGAACTTGAGGAACTACTCGTCTACCCACTAAAACCCTAGCAGTGTACCCTCAAACGACACGCTTGGGGTGCCACAGGTTCTCGTAAACGCATTCCCTGTGGCGCCCCGACGAGGTGCCCGCAAGCAAGTGGCTATCGAAGGTCGTCCCGGCTAACTGGGACGCCCTCAGTCAGTGAGGCTTTCGTCGGTGGCGGGCCTCCGACCTATTGATTCGAAACAATGTGCCAACACATCTGGGCAGCGTGGCACAGTAGGCTAATTACCCTCCATGTAACTGAACTACTACTGCAGTAGTAGTACAGTTACTCCATCTACTTCTCAGCCCATAAAGGTGCCACTGCTGAGTCGGGCCTCCTCCAAGTACATAGAGGGCAATTAGCCCACTGTGCCACACTGGCCAGACGGGTTGGCAAATGGTTTCGTATCAAGTTTGCCTTCTCTAGTGGCTTGGTCTCGGCCTTATCATTTCCTTTTGTCAATTAATACGACGCCCTCACGGGATGCAGTGGCGACACTATGTATTCAAAAAAACACAAATTAGAGTTTTATGGATTACGTTTGATATGTAGGTAGGTTTAGAGAAAGAGGATTCGTAAGTTTTTCCTGATTTACTGGAATGACATGAGGTTTGAAATATTGGGATTGTGTCTGGACGTCCCGCAGGCGGGGCGACCCAAAAATATCCAAATCATGAATATTTATTGCCATAATCGACTTTGTGAGGGTTATGGGAGTCATATTGACTTTTTGATACAAAAACTCGATATAAATTGTATTTGGAAGTCGTATTGACATTTCATTAAGCGAAACAAACACCCTATCTGAAATCATTTAATCAATTCCAGTCAATTCAATTGTCCGTATAACACGGGATTAAGAATACATAAGTAGGTACCCCATTCCACCCTGACCGTGTCGTAAGAACCGTCGGAAAGAAATGACAAGGCTGAAGATCTAATCCGGCTAGCCACTGTGGCACAGTAGGTTAATTACCCGCCATGGAATCGTAGGAGGCCATATTCAGCAATGGGTAAAAGACAAAAAGGTAATCCAAAAGACAGTTGTCGAAACTTGAGAATGAAATTTGAAAAAAAATCGATTTACAGGTATTTTTTGAACTAATATAAAACGACTTTCGTTGTAAAATATACTGCACAACCTATTCTCTTCAATATCTCAGCCACAGACGTCCACTGCTGAACATAGGCCTCCATCATAGATAAACAAAAACTACGATCCTATGCAGATCGCATCCAGCGAATCCCAGTGACCTATTTTTGTAAAAACCCGACCTTTTTTTTAGAGTGGGTGAAACCTTTTATAGGCCGGTGGGACGGGGCTGGGGTATGTGGGAGTCCCGGTCGCATTGAGATGGTGTTGCGAACCGATTTACTCACAAAAACCTACCACTGTTGCCACCGCGTGTCATTCTGCCGTACGGGAAACTATATAGCCTTTCCGTGTTAAAACGAAACCCCTGCACTAGGTTTATCCTGCGCGGGGGCAGCTTTCAAACATGTTATTCACGAACACAAATAACTATAACACTTTAACCGTGCAATAGTTCATGCTTTTTCAATGACTTTGGTTCTTCTGCAGATTTCCTCATTTCTGATTATGCCAGAGTAACAAAGTCAAAGTCAAATCATTTATTCTGCATAGGACACAATGGACAATTACAAATTGTCAACATTTTAATAAAAACAAAGTAATAATAATTTTAATACAAAGCAAAGTAACTATAGTTTACCACCAGTTCGGAACGCGACCACTGCTGAGAAGACCTGGCAAGAAACTCAGAGGGCTTGTCACTCCAAGCATAGTTCCGGCCTTTGCTCGTTGAGTGAGTCTCACTCACCATATAAGCCTCATTTTGAAAGACCATTCTCATACCTCTCCATTGTAAAATCTTCATTAATAGCTGCCGTTATAAATCAGACGTTAATTAACTTCTGCTTTACGACTTTACGACCAACGTAAAATGAAATTAATAACTAGTTATTGGCTGCGACTTTAAATAATGTTTCAGGGAATTTCTCTAAAATTACTCTAGGTATTTTGTCCGTAATTATCTAAGGAAACTAGCTGACCTGGAAAACTTCGTACCGCCTCAGAATCAATCAATAAAAAACCTGAATGAAAATACCAGAATATTTTTACTTTATCAAAATACTAGCTTTTGCGCGCGGCTTCGCCCGCGTGGGCTTCGAACCCGTGCATATTTTTTATGAACATAAAATCTGTTATTGTGACTAAACTATGATAGTTAGATATGTGCTCTCGATCTTTATAAGACCTACAAATCCGTAGTACATCATTTTGTTCTATTGTCAATAGTTTTTGCAGCGCACGCATAAATAGGTTTTAGATTTTACACCTTGGTTTACAAAATCGCAATTTTCATACGGATCCCTAATTCTTTAGAAAATAAAATATAGCCTATAACCTTCCTCGATAAATGGACTATCTAATACTGAAAGATTTTTTGAAATCGGACCAGTAGTTCCTGAGATTAGCGCGTTCAAACAAACAAACAAACAAACAAACTCTGCAGCTTTATATATTAATATCAATATCAATATCAAAATATGTGCAAACCTTAACTGGAACAAAAATAATCAGTATAAAAAAAAACATATTTTCTCACCTTTTAAATCTTCCATAGACTTCCACAAATATTTCAAAACCAAATTAGACAGCCTTAAGATGAAATGGGTTGGTGACATTTGCAAAGAAAATTTGGAGTAGCCAATTTATTTACGGCAATAATGTTAAAGGTCCAAGCGTCGGACCCGAGTAAACACCCTTGTGTTTGTCTTTAATTGAAGTACCAGTTTCCCGACGTGGGTGTGTGGGTCGGCTTGGCCCTACAAGTCATAAAGCCAGTTGATTTTATATTAATTGTCTCGGGTCTCTTGTGATCCTTTAATATTCGAGTATTATGTTTTAAACACGGGCTTGTGTAATGGTGACGGATTTAGAATACGTAGTGTCGCCATTCCATTCCATCATGAGGGTGTCGTAACAGCCGAAAAAAAGAAATGATAAGGACGAAAACTTAGCCGCAAGACTAGGAAAACTTGATACGAACCAACTCCCCGCACGGAAGAAATATTTGTACGACCTACAAGTATTTGTTCCGGGTCTGGGTGTTTTCTATCTATCATCATCATCATCATCATTTCAGCCAAAAGACGTCCACTGCTGGACATAGGCTTCCCCCAAGGATCTCCACAAAGGCCGGTCCTGGGCCGCCCGCATCCACTGCTTTCCGGCGACCTTAACCAGGTCGTCGGTCCACCGTGTAGGAGGCCTACCAGCACTGCGCCTATAATATGTATGTATTTACAAAAAAAATGTATATAAGTAGTTTATCATCCATCTCGTTACCATAACACAAGCATTAAGTTGCTTAGCTTGGGACGAGATGGCGTTGTGTGAAATATCCAAGGATATTTATTTATAATAACCCGTATAATAAATAAATATATAATAACTATGCCATCCCGTTTGGGCAGCGTGGCACAGTAGGCTAATTATCCTCCAGATAGTTGGTGGAGGCCCAACACAGCACTGGGTCTTTGTATGGGCTGAGGATCAGTATTAATTCCATTATGTTCAACTAGTACATGTTTTTGAAAAAAAACAACTATCCTTAAGTACCAAAGTGTACCTAATATAAAACTCTAATTTATTTTTCTATAAATAAATAAATAAATATCCTTGGACATTTCACACATCGCCATCTCGTCCCAAGCTAAGCAACTTAATGCTTGTGTTATGGTAACGAGATGGATGATAAACTACTTATATACATTTTTTTTTGTAAATACATACATATTATAGATAGAAATGACACCCAGACTCCGAGCCAGTGCCTCTGGTATAGACAAAGACACTTGCCCGACCCCGGAATCGAACCCAGGGCCCGTTGATCCAAAGGCGGCACATCTAACCACTAGACTAACCACTTTTTACATTACCTCAAGCGAGTTCTGTATCAAAGGCGAAATATCAATTTAATTTCTCAGAACGAATTGAACGAGATTTGCATTAATTAATTTGCTTGTTAAGCTCGCGGGCAACGAATAGCATTTCGTGTTCCATTAATTTGGTTCGTTTGAATACAAGTCTTGGTTCTTTCACAACATGCTCAATTAGGCTACAAGCCCATATTATAATATTGGTGGCGGTTGGTGCAGTGGTTGAGCGATCGACTGCTGCGCAGCATGTCGCGGGTTCGATTCCCACACGGAAGAAATATTCGTACGACCTACAAGTATTTGTTCCGGGTCTGGGTGTTATCTATAATAAGTAAGTATTTACAAAAAAAAAAACGGAAATAAGTAGTAGTTTATCATCCATCTCGTTACCATAACACAAGCATTAAGTTGCTTAGCTTGGGACGAGATGGCGTTGTGTCAAATGTCCAAGGATATTTATTTATTCTCTTTACATTGATACGTGAACCAAAACATATTTAACCGCATCCAAATTTTTAACCAGTAATTTATCACGTTAACCAAAATAAAGAAACCAAAAAAAATCCTCTTCAGCTTTAAAACACTGATTTCGGCGTGCACAGGGAACGTTTTCAATAAAACAAAATGGTAGGTGCTTGATTTAACTGTTTCTTTGTACTTTTAAAGACAACTGTTAACTAGTCTCCCCCGTGACCACGTCTGCTGCAAAGCATTAGTAACAACGGGATTTAAATAATGTAATATACCCGGAACGCGCAGTACTGGTTGGCCTCTCACACGGTGGACGGACGACCTGGTTAAGGTCGCCGGAAAGCAGTGGATGCGGGCATCCCAGGACCGGCCTTTGTGGAAATCCTTGGGGGAGGCCTATGTCCAGCAGTGGACGTATTTTGGCTGGAATGACGATGTCACGATACCCGTGACATCGTTCAATTCAACTTTCAATAAAATCAAAAAAGTTTGATCCAGCCTGTGATGCATATAAAATCATGTGCATTTAAGTAGTGATATAAGAAAAGACCTTGGCATTAACAAAATATTTTGTAAGTTTTAAGAGTGGTGAAAGAAAGAAAAAATTAAGAAACATTTCATATTGGGGTCTTCATTTGAATAAGGAGAGCTAGTCCAGCCGAGATGTTTCTCCAAACTTAAATGTTAGAACGCTATATTTTCTTTTTATTTTAGTGGAAGACCCCAACACATTTATTAACATCTATAATGTCACTAAGATTGATTTCTATTGATTTCCAATCATGAAAATTTGTAAGGAGCAACTTCAGAATATTTTTCTTCAATATTGTGAGAATCGTGATGGTGAATAGCAACTGTAATTTTGTCGTAATAAAGAGTTTACGCAAACCTAGGGTCAAAGGCATTCAAGTCGTAGATAAAAAAAGGTTTATATTTAATCTAACAACACTTAAGTAATTCTAGAATGTTAGATCGTTTGTAAGATCTGTAAGGGCATTTGAAGCCGTCGGTGTTTATTCTGCCATAGATGGCACATCGAATTAAAAACAAATGGCAGTCCAAAGGAGTCGCGGCTTATAAACTGACAGAAAGAGGTCTAACCAATTGATTAGAAATAGTCACTGAGGGCAGACAGTCCTTGTGAACACTGGTAGTTAGATAATTAGGGTTTAAGGATTTAAAATACACAGTGTCACCATCCCATTCCATCCCGAGGGTGTCGTAAGAGTCGACGAAAAATTACAAGGTCGATAACCTAGCCCCAAGAAAAGGAAAACTTGATACGAAACCCTGTGACTATGCGTCTGGTCCTTGCGTTTCTTTAGTCACCTCTTACGACACCCTTAGTATGGAATGGGGTGGTGACATTGTGTATTCTAAATGTGTAACTACACGGGCAACCCTGTACAAACATTAAACGCAAACATTTCATATCTCAGCCCTAGTATTAACAACATTTTGTGTTAGTCATGTTCACGCATGAAAAGCGTGTATTCGTTTTAATTTCAATGAATGCGCATAATACGCAAAAGCTGGATCCTTACAGTAGTCCATACAAATTTCATTCAAGAGGATGTCTGAAAATACATCTCATTACTGACGTAGTATTTATGTTTCGAGCCTTTAATCCACACATCCTTTCATGAAACGTGTAATGTGAATATCCCGTACAGGTAATAAAAATGTTTGGGAAAGTTTACGACTCCTGTTTCCGTCTGAGTACCTGTTTCTACCCTCATGACTCTCAAACGGATTAGGAAATATCAATTTAGTAGTTTGTTTAAAAGGTTCAAAATACGGAGTCAAAATCACTCATTTAATCAAGTTGACTCACTAGAACTCTTTAAACAAATCAAACAAGAAAACAGCATTTTAAATTGAAGATTTACTATTTACCACACTGGTGTGGAAAACAGCTCTACAGAAAAGAGCCGGTAAGAGACTTATTAGTTTCTTTTTGGTATTCGCCTTTTTAGACACAGGCCGGGATAAGACGGATTTGTGAGAGTAAACTCGCGCAATAGTCGCAAAGGTCAAACATCATCAACATCTAGTCAATAATAGTAACATATACCTAGGTGAATCAAAAAATTCTTGGAATCAATATTAAAAAATGCAAAGATTTAAATAATAATATTTTATTTTTCTACATAATCTCCCTCCAATGCAATGCATTTAGAATAACGCGTTTCTAACTTCCTTATTCCTTGTGAAAAAAAATTATTTTCTTGACTCTCGAAAAAGTCCTCTACGGCAGCTATAACCGCGTCATTATCGTGAAATTTTGTTCCACGAATTTCCTCTTTTAATTTTGGAAATAAGTGAAAATCACTTGGGGCTAAGTCCGGAGAATATGGTGGGTGGTCAAGGAGATTGAAGCCAGCACAGCGGATTGCGTTGAGCGCAACTTCCGATCGATGGGCAGGAGCGTTATCTTGAAGGAACAACACGCCCAACGACAGTTTTCCACGACGTTTTTCTTTAATCGCTTCACGCACTTTCGGGATTAAATTTGCATAATAGGGTCTAGTTATCGTCTGGCCTTTTGGCATGTAATCAATAAAAAGGATTCCTTCACTATCCCAGAACACAGAGGCCATAACTTTGCCAGCGGAAGGAGCAACTCGAAATTTCTTAATGGATGGAGAGGATGGTCGTTTCCAAGACATGCTTTGTCTTTTAGTTTCAGGATCAAAATGGTGGACCCACGTTTCATCCATGGTGACAAGACGACGGCAAAAATTATCCGAATCACGCTGGAACATTTCGAGATTACGCTTGGAAATTTCCAAACGTGCTTTTTGTTTTCGTCGGTTAACATTCGTGGCACCCATCTTGCAGACACTTTTTTGAACCCCAGTGAATCAATTAAAATGGATTGAACGCTACCAAAAGATATCTTTAGGATCTCAGCTATATGTTTTATAGTCATTCTTCTGTCTTCCAAAACCAGATTCTCAACCTTTTTGACATTTTCTTCTGTAACGGAGGTTGAAGGCCACCCAGAACGCGGGTCATCTTTACAGCTTGATCTACCTCTTTTAAATTCAGCCACCCAGTACGCAACCGTAGAATAGGGTACAGCATCACCCCCTAATGTCTGCTGAATGTCCAAAAAAATTTCCTTCGTAGACATTTTTTTCAAACTGAGATATTTTATCACCGCACGTAACTCACTTTTATCCATAATTTTGACTTTTTAGCAACTCGTTGCACAAAAAAATTTATTACATGCGAACGAACTGACAAAAACAAGTGACAGTCTGCATAAATATAGTGTGATAGACACTCTTTAATTTGAATATCGAACTTGATCCAAAAAGGTTTCATATATATGCACTTCTAAGAACTTTTTGATTCACCCTCGTATAATGCCTGAGCCAACCGACCCCCAGCAAAGGCATCTGTTCACAAGCATGACGCTGTGGCATCCCTCTCTTCAGCCTTATTACAGGGAAGAGAAAGACCCGACAAAAGACGCCACCTCTGCCATGACTCTTATAGTGAGCTAACTTGAGCACCAAGAACTTAAATAATTAAAAAAGTGTGTAAATAATGTGTCTTTGACGGCTATTACTACTGGTTCATATATGACCCATAGCCGATTTGGACCGTCTCCATTTACATAGAGGGTAATTGGCCTACTGTGCCAGACGGTTTGGCACAGGTATCGTATCAAGTTTTCTTTCTCTAGCGGCTAGGTTATCGGCCGTCATTTCCTTTTGTCGGCTCTTACCACACCCTCAGGATGGAATCGGATGGTGACACTATGTATTCTAAATCCGTCTTTGATTATGTTTGGAACCTTCTATATTTTTTCTTTGAGAGTTTATTTTTAGCAATAACGCCGTCAATGGTAGAAAGATGTTCGTAATATTCTCATTTATTTTTTAGTCCGTGCAGTGACGGAGCAAGAATACAAATCACTGCCCCTTCCTCCCTATGGGTGTCGTAAGAGGCGACTAATGGGAATACAGAGCTGGTAACTGCTCAACTGGTGGTAGGGTTTACCCGCCTGGTTTGTTACCACCGTATGCACGACGAAAAACTCGTGAAGTGGCTGCTTGTCAGCCGCGTTTCGAGATCAGCCGGCATACTACCAGCGCTTGAGGCAGCGTTGCTACGACTGACTGAGCCGTTAGGGGTGTCTGCCAAACTAATGTATGGGGAGAATTGCGTTGATCCGCCGGCCAGGGAGACCCGAAGAAACGGCTGTTCCGCTGGCCGCCCGTGGCACAGTACAGGGGCCCAACCGTGCTTAACCAGCTCGCGTTGGCTGCCCTATCATGTCACGCATAATCCCGGGGTGGACGGTCGTGCCGGTTGGTGACCGGTAGGTGGGGTCCCGGCTGCCACTTCTGGGGGGGTTCGGGGGCCCTTCCGTCCGGCGGTTCAGCACTTCTTCTCTCCGTACAACCCTTCGGTGAAACACCTTTCACACACACTTACACTCATACACATACACACACACACACACCCTTATAATTTGTTTATTTCAGTCGTGGCAAAGTTTTCCTCACTTCACGCTTCTCTTCGTTTTTCTCTTATAACATGGCAGCACAAACAATGAATATTGGTCATTCAGCGGTGCACAGCCCCACCAAATCATCGCTTTTTAAGGTGGAGTTCTGCAACATTCGCGGACTCCACGCCAACCTCGTCGCCGTCCACCAACACCTTGAGACAGCACGGCCAGCAATGTTGTTTCTTACGGAGACTCAAATACTCCGCCCTGCCGATGCAAGCTACCTTGACTATCCTGGCTACGTACTAGAAGAGTCCTTCAAAGCCAAGGCCGGGGTATGCTTGTATGTCAGGGCGGGTTTCTGTTGTCGACGTCTCCGCTGCTTGGAAGACCCTTCCTTCTCTATCCTTGGGGTTCACGTGGACTTGGGTCTTCAGAGTCGAGTGTACGTTGGCCTCTATAGATCCCATAGCGGCGATATGGAGACAACCCAACTTTTCAATCACCTTAGCCAAGTGGCAGATGCCGCGCAGGAGCAATTTCCGAACGCAGAATTGGTATTTTTAGGCGATTTCAACGCACACCATGATATGTGGCTGAAATCCCATAAAACAGACCATGCGGGAAAATCTGCTCATGCATTCGCTCTGACGCACGATCTGACGCAGCTGGTCGATAGGCCTACCAGAATCCCGGACATAGCCAGTCATGCGCCTTCTTTGCTGGACCTCCTACTAACAACACACCCGGCAGAATACCAGGTCGAGGTCCAGGCGCCCCTTGGTTCTTCCGATCACTGCCTAATATCCACCAAAGTCCCGTGGGCCAGCCCTCCACGACCAGTAGCAAGCACTCGTCGCATTTGGCACTATGGCTCTGCAGACTGGGATGGAATGCGTGACTACTTCGCTTCTGTCCCCTGGAAGCAACGCTGCTTCAGAGAGAGTGATCCGACATTATGCACCGCTGCCCTTACTGAGGAGATCAAGTTAGGTATGGAATACTACATTCCGTTCTCGGATATCATCAGTAAGGATAGACGTAACCTCTGGTTCAACCGCGAATGCGCTGATGCTGTTTCCACGAAACGGTTGGCCTATCGCGCTTGGATCAGAGGTTGTGCTAATGGCGACCCTGCTATAGACTCTCTGAAGGCAGCTTACAATAAAGCTTCCAAGTCCTGCAAAAAGGCCTACATTAGGGCGGATGCCCAGCGCATTGCGCGGATTGGCCAGGAATTGCTTTCGCACCCCACAGGTTCACGTAGCTTCTGGCGTTTGGCCAAAAACGTGCAGAGCAATTTCTGCCAACCTTCGCTACCACCTCTCAGGCGTCCAGACGGGTTACTGGCCCACAAGCCTCAGGAGAAGGCCGATCTTCTGGTGCAACTCTTTGCGGCTAACTCCCGAGTCGATGACTGTAATGCATCGCCACCAACGCTTCCTCACTGTGGCTTTTCAATGCCTGACCTAAAAATCAGGCAACGTGATGTACGCACTGCACTACAGTCACTTGATACACGGAAAGCTAGTGGGCCCGACGGAGTACCGCCTATAGTACTAAGGAGGTGCGCAGCTGAGTTGTCTCCTGTGCTCACGCGTCTTTTTCGGCTTTCCCTTAGCTTGGGAAGTGTCCCGGAATCTTGGAAGGAAGCCATTGTGCAGCCGATACCCAAAAAGGGAGATCGCGCCGACCCGGCCAACTACCGGCCAATAGCTATCACCTCAGTGATGTGCAAAACAATGGAACAAATAATAAATAATCAACTAATCCATTACCTAGAAGATCACCACGTAATAAACGATCGCCAATATGGCTTCAGGCCGAATCGGTCCACAGGTGATCTTCTAGCGTACATCACACATCTCTGGGGCGAGGCTATGGACAAGCGTGGCGAAACGCTAGCAATCAGCCTTGATATCGCCAAAGCTTTTGATAGCGTTTGGCACAAAAGCCTTCTTTCCAAGCTTCCGGCATATGGTCTGCCTGCTCAGCTCTGCACGTGGATTGCGAGCTTCCTCCACGGGCGTAGAATACGTGTTGTTTCGGATGGATGCTCATCGCAACTCCTACCAGTTAACGCTGGTGTACCTCAGGGTTCCGTGCTATCCCCCACCCTGTTTCTTCTGCATATCAATGACATGCTTCCATTAGGTAACATTCATTGCTATGCAGATGATAGTACAGTTCATGCGGGATACTTCGGACATCCGGGGGCAGGGCCAGTGGAGACTGCCGAAAAACGAGTCAATTTGGTGATTGAACTTAACCAGACGTTGAACCACATTACAGAATGGGGATCTAACAACCTGGTTGAGTTCAATGGCAAAAAAACTCAAACATGCGCGTTCTCCGCTAAAAAGTCACCATTTCTTCCTCTCCCGTCTCTTCTGGGCACGACACTTGCGTTGCAGAGTAACATCACCTTGCTTGGTATGGAAATCTGCTGCGACCTAAATCCTAAAAATTACATCGAGGCTGTGATCAAAACAGCCTCACGTAAACTCGGAGTCCTGAACAAGGTGCGGCGCTTTTTCTCGGCTGAACAGCTGTACCTGTTGTATAAAACTCAGGTGCGGTCCTCCGCCGAGTATTGCTCACACCTCTGGGACGGCTCCGCTAAGTATCTACTTGAAGCTTTGGATCGGATGCAGCGTCGAGCAATTCGCATTATAGGTGATGAAAATGTAACCATGAATCTCGAGCCCTTAAAACTCCGTCGTAATATTGCTGCTCTGAGTGCATTCTACCGACTGTACCACGGGGAGTGCTCAGAAGAGCTTTTCTCCCTTATCCCTCCCTCCCCTTTCCTTTGCCGTAATACGCGTGCGGGCCTTCAGTGCCACCGTTACACCGTAGCCGCCATTCCATCGCGAACGAAGAAATTTAGCAACTCGTTCCTTTGTCGCACCCTAAAAGCATGGAACTCCCTCCCTGCGCACGTATTTCCACCTACCTACAATATGGGGTCTTTCAAACGAAGCGTGAAGAGGCATCTTGCGGGCCGGCAGGGTGGGGATGGCTAATGCTATACTTACAGTCTAGCACTAGGTATCCCCACTTCTGGACGGCATTTCCACTTAACATCAGGCGGAATGCAGTCATCTGCCTGCTCTTACATAAAAAAAAAAAAAAAAAAAATTTATTCACCTCTAAGTCAATAAGGGCGGTTCAGTAATCCTTATAAATAGTCTACAGCGAGCGAAAGCTCGGCAGTCTTATCCCGCAGTCCGCGTAAGCCTTCATACGACAGATATCTTTTTCCAGATTTGTTCTTACCGTTCTTATGGATTTCGGAGAGATTTTCAAATCCCGCCCTAATGGATTTGCAGATTTTCATTTAAATCATCACCGTTATGAATATAATGTTTTATAGTATGAGATTATTTGTAGGCGTGCCACAAGGTTCAATTCTTTGCCTAATACTAAAAGGATCCAGAAATTTTAGTTTTTACCAATTCTTCTTCTTCTCAGCCTATAAATGACCCACTGCTGAATTGGGGCTCCTCTCAATACATGGAGGGAATTACCCTATCCTACTATGCCACGCTGGCCAGACGGGTCGGACCAGGAATTTGGGAACAAGCTTTTCTTCTCTTACGGCTAGGTAAGATTGTCGGCGTCTGCGACACCCTAAGAATGGAATTGGGCGGTGACACTACGTATTCTCAAGACTGAGACTGAGACTGTAAATATAATTGGACATTTAAAAAACACCTATACAGCTAGGAATAATCTGATGACTACTAAATAGCTGAATCGATTTACCATCGCTAGAATGTACTGACTTAGAAGACGCTAGAATGTGCTAGAATGTGCCGCCTTTGGATCAACGGGTCCCGGGTTCGATTCCGGGGTCGGGCAAGTGTCTTTGTCTAAACCAGAGGCACTGGCTCGGAGTCTGGGTGTCATTTCTATCTATTATAAGTATGTATTTACAAAAAAAATGTATCTGAGTAGTTTATCATCCATCTCGTTACCATAACACAAGCATTAAGTTGCTTAACTTGGGACGAGATGGCGTTGTGTGTAATATCCAAGGATAAAAAAAAAAAAAAAATGCCCAATGGTTTAGGAGCTACGATGCTACATAGAAACACGTCCAATTAATAATACCCTTCTTTTTGTAGGGGGTTAATAAGGTGTGTAGTAACGGATTAATTCTGATTAGTAACTAAAAGAACGCAAGAGACATATCACCTAGCCGCAAGAGAAGGAAAACTTGACACCAAACCCGTTTGGTCAGCGTGGTACAGTAGGCTAATTAACCTCCATGTAATGGGAGGAGGCCAGACTCAGCAGTGGGTTTTTTTTATAGGCCATAAAGTAGGAGTTGTAAGTAGTAGTAACGGATTAAGAATTACACAATGACAAAATCACTACATAGTATAAAACAAAGTCGCTGTCGTCTGTCCGTCCCTATGTACTCGTATACTTAAATCTTTAAAACTATGCAACGGATTTTGATGCGGTTTTTTTTAATAGATAGAGTGATTCAAGAGGAAGGTCTATATGTATAACCCACCCCCGCTTTGCACGGGCGAAGCCGGGGCGGGCCACTAGTAATAAATAAATAATAAATATCCTTGGACATTTCACACAACGCCATCTCGTCCCAAGCTAAGCAACTTAATGCTTATGTTATGGTAACGAGATGGATGATAAACTACTTATATTCCTTTTTTTTTTGTACATACATACATATTATAGATAGAAATGACACCCAGACTCCGAGCCAGTGCCTCTGGTTTAGACAAAGACACTTGCCCGACCCCGGAATCGAACCCGGGACCCGTTGATCCAAAGGCGGCACATCTAACCACTAGACCAACTATGTTTATCTCCTAGTCCTGAGGGTGAGATGGTGATGATAAAAGTTTCATTCAGTCAGAGAACGGAAAATTCACAATCCTAAGATCAATATGCAAATCGTACAAGAATTAGTAAGTACGGAATCCCAGGAGGTATTATAAGGCGGTCGCTTAAGGAGATTAAAATTGTTCACAACGTTGATATATTCTATATCATAGGTGTTGCGAATAGAAACTATATTTTCTATAAATTTAATAATGTCTGGCCATTATACACCTTTTGTTTAAATACTAACTGTTGCACGCGTGTGGTGACAGATTCAGAATACACAATTTCACCAACCCACAATATCCTGAGGGTGTCGTAAGAGGCGACAAAAGGCCAAGGCCGATAACATAGCAGCAACAGATGGAAAACTTGATACGGAGCCCTAAGCCAATCCGTCTGGCCAGCGTGACACAGAAGCCTAATGCAAAATTCAAAATTAAAAACTCATTTAATCAAGTTTGCTCATTAGAGCTCTTTTGACAAGTCAAACAACAAAAAAAAATTACCATCTACCGGTACGGAATACAGTTCTACAGAGAAAAGCCGGCAAGAAACTCTGTAGTTGCTCTTTTTAGATCGCCATTTTTAGGTACAAGGCCGTGATAAGACAGTTTGTGAGAGCAAACTCGCGCAATAATCGCAAAGGGCCAAACGACAGCCAGATCTAGTCAACAATACTAACCTTTCTTCATTCCTTACTAGCGACCCGCCCCGGCTTCGCACAGGTGCAATATTGACATATAAACCTTACTCTTGAATCGCTCTATCTATTAAAAAAAACGCTTCAAAAACCGTTGCGTAGTTTTGAAGATTTAAGCATACATAGGGACGTACAGACGACAGCGACTTTGTTTTATAATATGTAGTGATAGTGATTGCACACAGATACATAAAATAAAAAAAAACATGATCATTTGAAACAAAATGTACACAGGCGAGCTTAACTCTATAAGAGTTTTCTTCCAGCAAACCTTTGGCAGAGTGCGACCTGTAGAAGATGGGTATGGGCAGTGCACAACAAATTAAAAAATAAATAAATAAAATAAAAGTAATTTACCATTAAATGATCTTTAACTATATATCTTTAACTCCATAACCTTCTAACGCCCGAGCCAACCGACCCCCAGCAACGGCACCTGTTCACAAGCATGACGCATTGCAATTAAACGCCATGTAAATCCCGACTCAGCAGTGGGGCAGCTATGGGCTAAGTAGTAGTAATAGCATTTGACGAATTGAATAGTACTTAAACACTATAGTTCAGTCTCGTTAAGAATGCAGTAAGTATATTAAGGGGGATGCTCCAGGGTAGCCCGCGAAATTCAAATTTTCTTACGTTTTTTGCAGTTTGCAGGGCAGTGCAGGGCAGGGCTTTGACGTTGAAAAAGTTTTTCTTGCACCTTTATGAGCTTGGAGGGTTGTATTGATGATTTTGATGATTATAATTCTATAACTACATACGTCTTACAGCCGCAAATAACATTTTAATCAACATACCACCTAGCACTGACCTGCAAATTGCAAAAAAAGTAAGAAAATTTGAATTTCGCGGGCTACCCTGGAGCATCCACCTTAATTAGGACCTATCCCAAAAATGACCTAAATATATTTAATATCTTTAACTTTAAATAATCAAACGACGTTTCGAATTAGGAAATAATGGGCTCGCTTGAAGCTTTGTGATGCTGTAATAAGCAATTATTAAATGTATATTTAAGGTAAGCTTCTAACAATGGCGTTACGTCAGTAACTACAGTCCCTCCCGCGACCACGACTGTTGCAAAGCATTCGAAACGTCCGTAATTAAATAATGTAAATAATATACACGCGATAAATCCGTTTAAAAGTGTTTAATTTCGCGAATACCTCAGAAATAATTAACTACAAATAACATAAATTAGCTCGCAGGACCGACGCCCGATGGGGCAGAAAAGTCCTCGAGTGGCGACCGCGTTCCGGAAGGCGCAGTGCTGGTAGGCCTCTCACACGGTGGACCGACGACCTGGTTAAGGTCGCCGGAAAGCAGTGGATGCGGGCGGCCCAGGACCGGCCTTTGTGGAGATCCTTGGGAGGCCTATGTCCAGCAGTGGACGTCTTTTAGCTGAAATGATGATGATGATGAACATAAATTAGAGCCACCCGTGTGGTGACGGATTTAGAATATATAGTGTCACCACACATTCCATCCTGAGGGTAAGATCCGACAGAGGGAATTTGCATAACCTAGCCGCATTAGAAGAAAAATTTGATTCAAAACCCTTTTTTTTTTTGTTTCGCCCGGGGTAAATTGCCTTTATGGACTATCCCCGTCCGCCACGGGGATGGCCGAGAGGGGGGCGTGTGGGACACTCCCCCAGAGTGGGGGCCTACCCACTAAACATCCCCGGGTTGCTCCAACTCGCGTCCTGTTGCGGCATTGTGGGATCTGTACACAGTACCGCGTGATTCAAAACCCTGAATCAACCCGTCTGGCCAGCGTTGTATAGTTGGAGGAGGCTTAGAAGTGGGTCATTTAGGGGCTGAAAAGTAGTAGTAGTGCTTTAACTTTACACAGTGTGGGCTATGTCCATTGCCGCTTGTAATCGGCACATCGTATGCTTGAGCACCAAATTAGGGGTAGTGAAGAAGAAAGAGAAATCGGCTGTTAGAAAACACAGTTTAAGAGGGCGGTGTAAGGAAATTATCTGGAATATTGTCCCATCGACTTAATAGTTCATGCTTTGTACCACACATCGCTGGTTGGACGTCGTGTCACCTTTCATTATTAGTTTTAGGTGCAAAATGACTGCCTCGTTGGTCTAATGGTTAGATGTGCCGCCTTTGGATCAACGGGTCCCGGGTTCGATTCCGGGGTCGGGCAAGTGTTCTTGCTTGCTCTGCGTTCTTACTTGCTCGGAGTTGGGGTGTCATTTGCGTTCGTGAATTACATGTTTGTCAACTGCCCCCGCGATACAGGTTAAACCTAGTGCAGGGGATTGGTTTTTTTTTAACATTTATACACGACTGCTTCGACTGCTTCGTTGGTCTAGTGGTTAGATGTGCCGCCTTTGGATCAGCGGGTCCCGGGTTCGATTCCCGGGTCGGGCAAGTGTCTTTGTCTAAACCAGAGGCACTGGCTCGGAGTCTGGGTGTCATTTCTATCTACAACTAGCTTTTGGGCGCGGCTATCTCGATGCATTTTTTTTTATGAATATAAAAGTGGTTATTGTGACTAAACTATGATAGTTAGATATGTGCTCTCGCGGACTTTGTAGATTTTAATAAGACCTACAAACTCGTAGTACTTCATTTTGTTCTATTGTCAATAGTTTTTGCAGCGCACGCGTAAATAGGTTTTCGATTTTACACCTTGGGTTACAAAATCGCAATTTTCATACGGATCTCTAATTCCTTATAACCTTCCTCGATAAATGGACTATCTAACACTGAAAGAATTTTTGAAGTCGAACCTGTAGTTCCTGAGATTAGCGCGTTCAAACAAACAAACAAACACAAACTCTGCAGCTTTATATATTAGTATAGATATAGATATGTATGTATTTACAAAAAAAAGTCCAAGGATATTTATTTATTTATTTAATCCAACATTCGACTGCGTACTACCAGGTTGGAACGCAACCACTCCTGAGGACTACTAGCAAGAAACTCGGGGCGATAGTCCATTTTTTTAATGAAATAAATAAAGTATTAAACACTGAACATTAAAAAGTATACACTGAACAGCTTAGTCTCAAACAGCTAAGTCATTAACATAATCGGCAATAAGCTTTTTTATAAATCTTGGCCGTATTTTTAAGGCATAGCGAGGCAATTATTATAAGTCAAATACTAGCTGGGTTACTAGCACTAGCACTACTAGCATTACTAGCAATTATTATAAGTCAAATACCAAACTAATATAATATAATAAATATATTTAAATCAAGCTCATTTTTGTTACTCACCGCCCAGTGCTCACCTAGCAACATGTATTATTATTTTTTACTTATTACACTTCTTCTTACTTCACTTCAACTTCACGTGGCCATTCAAGTTCACTATTCGTATTGCGTGTTTTTTTAACGAATTTGCCATAATTCCATCCACACATAGCCTTTAATGACAAATATGACAGATATGCGAATATAAATAGCCAACATGACATAAAAAAGAAAAAAAAATAATTCCAAAAATTCTTGTATTTACTTATTGCAATAAATAATAAATATTTAAAACGTATCATAATCAATATACGTTAAAAAAATCTCATTAACACATCTAATTATTACGATTTTTGTACCCGGCGCCTTAAGGTAAAGCGCCAATCGGCTTACAGTAAATAAATAATGTAGGTTTTTAGCCAAAGAGCGTATGCTTGTAAGAGTGTGGAAAAATTCCGTTTGCCTTTCGCAACGCGGAATTTAATGGAAATTAAATATTGATGCCTTTTCTACTTAGGACGTGAGCATTTTTAATCTAGTACTTCTCCGCCCATAAATGATCCACTGCTGAGTCGGGCCTCCACCCATAATAGGTAGGGTGATTAGCCTACTGTGGCACTACTACTGTTGTACTACTGTTTTAACTTTGACTAAGTCCAATAGTCTTACGAAGAAGTAACTGATAGTGGTGACGTCATCTGCATCGACTTTAAATTGGATCAGTGCCATTACAGTCGTCAAATATAGGTACATGCACACCTTTCATACACAATTCCTCACTATTGACAGTGGTCGCGTTCCAAACTGGTGGTAGATGGTTGAATGGTGAATTATATAAATACTACCTGACCGAGCAGACGTTGTCCTGCATGATATTCGTTTACCGACTGCAGCGCCATCTGTAGGGCTGATTTGTGAATCGAAACCATACTCGGTGCCACCCAAACGCATACAAAAATTATATATTTCATTCAAATCGGTCCAGCGGTTTAGGAGTATTTCAGTGACATACACATGTATAGTAGAATTATATAGATACTAGCGACCCGCCCCGGCTTCACGTGGGTGCAATGATGAACATCTAAATTTATCAGTGTAGGTATTGTACATATAAAACTTCCTCTTGAATCAGTCTATCTATTAAAAAACCCGCTTTAAAATCCGTTGGGTAGTTTTTAAGATTTAAGCATACATAGGGACGGACTGACGACAGCGACTTTGTTATAAACTATGTAGTGATAGTGATCTAAAGATTATCAATAATATGTTGACAATTTGTAAGTTTCTTTATTGAGCAACAACTGTGAAGTATTCGGCTGACTTTGTATTTTGACTGTTATATATTTTTTAAAAACGGCCGACCCCAAACGCTGTACGTGCTATCCGAATCACGGAGGAGATTTTAATTATTGTGTTAATCTTAGCGAACTTGTTTACTTATCAGTGTCATTATTTAAGTTAATGACCGTGCCACACCTACACTCATATATCTCACCTTTTTAATTAGTTTCAGCTTTTATCTCTCCTATTTAATTAGTTAAAGGCCCCCGTTTTTATTTCTCAGATAAACAAGCTGATAACTACCCGAGGAATTACGTTACTAGACTATTTATCAACCGGATACACCATTCCGTTTTTTCAATCGTAACTTGTAGCTTCGATAAATATGTGGCCAAAATAAGTAAAACTTTGGAGAGGTAAAACAAATACAGGGTTGATACGAAATAAATAATATTTAACTGCTTATACTAGGTATCATTTCCAGGCTCTGTACCAAAAATCTGTTAAATTGGAGCAATAGTTTAGCCGCAAATGATTTTGTAATTTTTTGCCTCATTTGAACATGATGTATCTTTCCTAACAGATGTTTATGCCTAACGCATCGTTTATTAACCTTAGGGGCTTTCCATTAATCACGTGATGTTTTTTAACATTTTTTAACCCCTCCCTCCCCCTTGGTGATACCTGGTGAGGTTTAAGACTACCCCTCCATCCCCCATGAAAAATCCCGTGTATTTTTTTTTGGACCGTTTCGAATTCATACTAATCACTTAAAGTATACGTAGTGTAATTTAATGCCCCTCTGTCATATCAAATCTGTATATTGATGACCAGTTTGTTAGAACAAGATGTGTCAATGCTTATTTGAATGTCAATTGTGAAACTTTAATTATGGTTAGACTAAGGAATCATATTATTATAGTTAAGTTACGTTATTAGATGTTTGTTGAAAGGGCAGTTAAATTAATTCCATTGATTTGCGATTTATTTCTTGAATCTTAATTGAATCTGGCTGTTAAAAAAATGAGTTTCATGTTATCAATGGAATAACGCTATCCGGCTATTTATGTAACAATGGACAAAGACTAACTTAGCCTTAATTAATACCTCATTAATTATTTTTCCTGATTGAGGTATAAAAGGTGTGATAAACAAGGCTTGTGTCAGTCCTCTATAATCACAAATCCTGCAGCGCTAAAGTGCAAAAAAAAACTAAAAGTTAACGTCACTCTGGTTTTTACATGTACATGAAAGCTGGTTCAATTTTATAAAAGTAGGCAGTAGTAGTAAAGTTACTCCTTGTTACATCAGCTAGCGGTCAGTGAAAGTCCCGTCAAAATCGGTGCAGTCATTTCAGAGATTAGGCCAAACAAAGATACAAAAATAAAAAATAAAAATGTTTTCGTAAATGTATACACTAAAATTCACTTAATAAAACCCGGTTATTTTAATATTAGAAACGGTCAATCATATTATATTCAGTTGTATAGATTAGGTTGACTCTGGTTTATTTAAAATAAATGAAAATTTAAGAGCTCTGTCCAATTGCACAAAATGTATATTCGAAGATGACATAAAAATATTATTCTTCTTAAATATTGACACAAGTTCCAAAAAGTATACTTACAAAAAGGCTTGAACAGCAACCATGGATGGAGGACGCGGCGGCAACCCGTTGACAACTTGTTGACCACCCGAAGCAGGCATATAGTCTCGTTTGTCGCGTATTGTCAGTGTATAAAAGGTGGACGCTTTTTCGGCCACTCGGTGTATATTGGTTGCCGGGGCGTTGTATGGGACTCATAATCATAACTCGGATTACCAAAGCATGATGAGAAGCCTGCAGCCCTTTTGTATATTAATAATAGTGGCTATACGAATCAATAATGTACTTGGGGATACCACAACAGTAGTACGTAAGTATTATTTAAAAAAATATTTTTTTCTCATTTTTTTTTCAGCTGATTTGAATAGAATAGAATAGAAGAACCTTTATTCTGATAAAACTGCACACAACACAGAGATTATGGAAATACAAATATAAAGATACTTAAAACATTAAATTCTTACAGCTAATAAGTACCTATTTCTATACAAACTGATGCACAAAAATTCTATGCTGTATACAGCATTGCCAGAAATGGTCTGAGCTCAGCATATGTTGTAGATAATATCCACAACGCTGGTTTTCAGCTCAGCCATATGTAGCGCATAATAAATAAAAGAAAAAAAAAAGAAAAAAATTACACCCAGTACACGCCATACATTGCTCCTCCCAAATAATTTACATAGAAAAATAAAAAAATTTACTGCGGCTACAACGGATACTCCTCTTATATTTATTTTATTGACCGTATAGTGTACATGAAAATAAGCGAGAAAAACATAAATTAATTAAGAAATTTAAATTAGGAAATGCTGGAATAATTAATTGACAATTTCAAATTAATTACACTAGAAGTGTATTGGGCAAAACTCATTAACAAATACTGACCACTTCATAGCGGCTCCTTCTACTACCCAGCCCATAAATTAACCATTGCTGAGTGGGCCTCTTCCAGTTACACAGATGATAATTAACCTACTGTGCCACGCTGGCTAAATGGGTAGGAACATGGTTCCGTATTAAGTTTTTCTTAAGTTGCGGCTAGGTGATCTGCCTTTTGCGTTCCTTTTGTCTACTCTTAGGACACCCTCAGGACGGTATGGGTTAGTGAAATTGTGTATTAAAAATCCGCTGCCGCTTCTAAATCCGAAGGGCTGAAAAATGATGATGCTTTCTGAAATATTTCTGGGTTGTACTTGGGTGATGTTAGAGAAAGTGTTCATTTCACGTGAAAACTATTCAACCCATCATCATGAAACTTTGAACACATATTCTAGAAGGCATTAGATCCTAATATAGGATAGCTTTAGCACGCCCCGACTTAGCACAGGTATTAAAAAAAATACAAATATCTGTTATAGTTAGACATAAATCTACTACGTACTAGCGACCCGCTCCAGTTTCGCACGGGTGCAATGTTGAACATCTAAATTTATCAGTGTGTCTCTACAATATTATGCATGTATTATACATTATAAATCTTCCTCTTGATTCACTATATCTATTAAAAAAACCCACTTCAAAATCCGCTGCGTAGTTTTAAAGATTTAACCATACATAGGGACGGACAGACGACAGCGACTTTGTTTTATAATATGTAGTGATAGTGATGAAATGATGTGTTATTCTGATGAAATATAGCTTATATTATCGTAAAGTTTCACATTCTTACAAACTTTCAGGTTTATAATATGTATTAGTATATCATATATGTATGTAGTCACCGACATAGCTCAGAGAATTAGCAGACTGAAGTGGCAGTGGGCTGGTCATATCTGTAGAAGAACCGACAACCGCTGGGTTACCGAGTTCTTGAGTGGAGACCGCGAATCGGCAAGCGCAGTGTGGGACGGTCCTCTGCTAGATGGAGCGACGATCTGCGAAAGGTTGCGGGCAGCAGCTGGATGCGTCAAGCTGAAGACAGGGCGCTACGGAGCTCCTTAGGGGAGGCCTATGTCCAGCAGTGGACTAATGTGGGCTGATGATGATATCATAAATTGATAGCTTTTATAAAAATAAATATGCGGCTAAAAGCTAGTAATATGGATAAAAAAATATATTTACGTTTGCTTATTTCCGCAGCAACAGTGAAAAACGAAGTGGTACAGACCGATATACCGGAGAAAAAGGTGTTATTTTATATATCTGAGCACTGGGGACAATTCACAACAATGGATTTTGATTATTTGAACTTTCAGTTTATTAACACGGAAAGGAAGAGACATGGCCCATGTGAGGAACAGTATATGAAATGTTTAATAACTGAGTAAGTTTTTTAGCAGAATGTAAAAATTCCACACCGCACGCTGAGAAATGTCGCGGGTTCGATTCCCGCACGGAAAAAATATTTGTACGACCTACAAGTATTTGTTCCTGGACTGGGTGTTTTCTATCTATAATATTTATGTATTTACAAAAAAAAGTATAAATGTAGTATATCATCCATCTCGTTACCATAACACAAGCATTAAGTTGCTTAGCTTGGGACGAGATGGCGTTGTGTGAAATGTCCAAGGATATTTATTTATCTTGTAAAAGTTAACAAAACCCAGCACGCTTGCTGGTTGGATCTAATGGTCCGCCCGGTTAGGTACCACCCTCACATCTAAGTCCAACGCCAAGCAGTTTTACTGTGTTTTGTCGAGTGTATGTGAGAGTCGGTGTGCGACAGGGCATTTCCTTGAATTGCCTGCTCCATCTTAGACCCTGGCGTTGCTTTCCATTACACAACCCTAGAAGCAAAGGCATTCAAGTATCTGTTTAAGGTGGATGCTCCAGGGTAGCCCGCGAAATTCAAATTTTCTTACGTTTTTTGCTATTTGCAGGGCAGTGCTAGGTTATATGATGATGAACATTTGATTAGCGGCTGTAAGACGTGTGTAGTTACAGAGTTATAATCATCAAACTCATCAATACAACCCTCCAAGCTCATAAAGGTGCAAGAATGACTTTGACGTTGAAAAAGTTCATTCTGCACCTTTATGAGCTTGGAGGGTTGTATTAATGATTTTGATGATTAAAATTCTATAACTACATACGTCTTACAGCCGCGAATAACATTTTAATCAACATATAATCTAGCACTGACCTGCAAATTGCAAAAAACGTAAGAAAATTTGAATTTCGCGGGTTACCCTGGAGCATCCAGGCTCTCACATACATGCAACGAAACACAGTAAAACTGCTTGGCGCCGGACTTATATGTCAAGGTGGTAGCTAGCCGGGCAGACCATTAGATCCTACCACCAGCGAATAGGTAACCACTTTGTCCTACCTCTTGACTTCAGGCCAGTTTGTCAATGCAGTGAGATAACTTGTCTTTTTGAAATCATTTCAGTTCTGTGCTAACGCCAGTGTGTGCAGTTGATGAAGTTGGATATTACTATAACTATGACTCGTACTGCGAAATCTATCACACAAATTGCATTCTTGGAAAGCGTAAGTTTATATTTTCCGTGACGGATTTAGAATACCACCAATACGAAAGAAATATTTGTACAACCTACAAGTATTTGTTCCGGTTCTGGGTGTTTTCTATCTATAATATGTATGTATTTACAAAAAAAAATGTATATAAGTAGTTTATCATCCACCTCGTTACCATAACACAAGCATTAAGATGCTTAGCTTGGGACGAGATGGCGTTGTGTGAAATGTCCAAGGATATTTATTATTATTCATTTATTGTTAATGTACATTAAGGTCGCTATAGCGTTAACCATCGATCTCTTCCAGGCAACCATAAAGCGAAAGTAGCATATACGATATTTTTTTTGTAAATACATACATATTATAGATAGAAAACACCCAGACCTGGAACAAATACTTGTAGGTCATACAAATATTTCGTCCGTGCGGGGATCGAACCCGCGACATGCTGCGCAGCAGTCGATCGCTCAACCACTGCGCCAACCGTGTCGTCGTTCAAGTTACTGTACTGTACATTACAGTACAGTAACTTAAAAAACCTCAAGGTGTACTCAGAAAATACGGCGTTAAAACCTGTATTTTGTTTCAGGCGATCAAAGACCATTATATTACGGGTCCTGTGACGGTAGCGGTTATCTCGTGAACCCATATAACCTAAAACCAGATGGCTTCCGAAGAATTGCTGCTAAGACACTGTGAATCCTGTAAAATATATGATATTTTAAGCTATACATCTATATATATTATCTATCTTGGTCTAGTGGTTAGATGTGCCGCCTTTGGATCAACGGGTCCCGGGTTCGATTCCGGGGTCGGGCCAGTGTCTTTGTCTAAACCAGAGGCACTGGCTCGGAGTCTGGGTGTCATTTCTATCTATAATATGTATGTATTTACAAAAAAAAAATGTATATAAGTAGTTTATCAGCCATCTCGTTACCATAACACAAGCATTAAGTTGCTTAGCTTGGGACGAGATGGCGTTGTGTGAAATGTCCAAGGATATTTATTTATTATTTATCTATTCTGTCTGTATAAATAAAAAATTGCCAAACTTAAGTGGCAGTAGGCGGGGCACATAGCTCACAGGACCGAAACCCGATGGGGCAGAAAAGTCCTCGAGTGGCGACCGCGTTCCGGAAGGCGCAGTGCTGGTAGGCCTCCCACACGGTGGACCAACGACCTGGTTAAGGTCGCCGGAAAGCAGTGGATGCGGGCGGCCCAGGACCGGCCTTTGTGGAGATCTTTGGGGTAGGCCTATGTCCAGCAGTGGACTTCTTTTGGCTGAAATGACGATGATGATGATGAAATAAAAAATAATTGTTGTTCGTTAGTCTCGCTAAAACTCGACAACGGCTGGACTGATTTGTATAATTTTGGTCTTGAAATATTTGTGGAAGCCCAGGGAAGGTTCAAAAGGTGAAAAAATATGAAAAAAAGTTTTATATGCATTATTTTTGTTATAGTTATGGTTTGCACATATTTTATTAATGTTGAAACATTCTGGAATTATCATGCAGGTTTTTTATTAATTGACTTTAATAAATAAAAACAAGCATACAAATTATGTTAATGATAATAATTTCATTCAAAAGAAATCCACCTCTGGACATAGGCAACCTCCATAGATTTGCACGAAAGCCGGTCCGGTCCTATCCTTTATCTGCTAACATGAATTAATGAATGAATAAAATAATTCACAAAAATTAATGTTTTCATTTATAGGGTTAAAGATATTAATCATTGAAATTTAGCAGCGGACGGAATCGTGACTGTGCTATCAAGTTAGGATAGCAGTGCCATATCACTATCACTACATAGTATAAAACAAAGTCGCTTTCGTCTGTCCATCCTTAAGTATGCTTAAATCTTTAGAACTACGCAACGAATTTTGAAGCGGTTTTTTTTAACAGATAGAGTAATTCAAGAGGATGGTTTATATATCATATATAATACAACTGTATAATTGCACCCGTGCGGAGCTGGGGCGGGTCGCTAGTATTGATAAAGGCGAAAATTAATATCTATAATGCAAATTCGGGGCACCAAGCGCTTATGTGACCCCAAGTATTATGTGTGCCCCCAAGTGTATTTTTCTGTTAATAACTTATTTGTTTGTTTTTGTTCCTTTCTGGATACATTTATTTAACATGCAAAATTTATATACTTAATACTAGCGACCCGCCCCGGCTACGCAAGGGTGCAATTATGCATGTATTATACCTACAAACCTTCCTCTTGAATCACACTATCTATTAAAAAAATACGCTTCAAAATCCGTTGCGTAGTTTTAAAGATTTAAGCATACACAGGGACGGACAGACGACAGCGACTTTGTTTTATACTATGTAGTGATAGTTATCTTGTTTCCCAATACAATTAATTCATTTACAATACGCCCTTGAAATTCAGCAGTAAATTTTGCCTAAATCCTAATCGGTCATCTTAATATTGTTCTGTTGTGAAGATGGCCTTAGTACATTGTAGAAGGGTTACATAGATTATGTCGAAGCTATTGTTTGTAGAATTTAATTGTGAATGGCTACAGATTGCAAGAGGGTCGTCAATTGCTTTCTGGGATGAATTGGGGTAAACCAGGCAATTAACAAAACAGATTAATCTCTGGTTTATTAAAGCAAATTGTTAGCTATACACTGGGTCTGATTGTAAAGTGAGGACTTTACATTTGAATTAACAAAATTTGAATTGTGTTTTAGTTTCAAAAATTAATTTGCGACATTTGCTATGTAGTAGCTGAAATTCATCATCATCATCATCATCATTTCAGCCAAAAGACGTCCACTGCTGCACATAGGCCTCCCCCAAGAATTTCCACAAAGGCCGGTCCTGGGCCGCCCGCATCCACTGCTTTCCGGCGATCTTAACCAGGTCGTCGGTCCACCGTGTGGGAGGCCTACCAGCACTGCGCCTTCCGGAACGCGGTCGCCACTCGAGGACTTTTCTACCCCATCGGGCGTCGGTCCTGCGAGCTATGTGCCCTGCCCACTGCCACTTAAGTTTGGCCGGTGGGCTATGTCGGTGACCCTGGTTTTCCTGCGTATCTCCTCATTTCTGATTCGATCTCGCAGGGAAACTCCGAGCATAGCTCTCTCCATTGCCCTATGGGTGACTTTGAGCCTTCTGATGGAGCCCATAGCTGACATTATTCCGTATGATAACGGATTTAGAATACATAGTTTCATCACCTCATTCCACCTAAGTGTGTCTGTCGGAAGACCCGACAAACTTAATACGAAATCCTTTAGAAACCCATTGGGCCAGCGAGGCACAGTAGGCTTATAAATGTGCCACGCTGAAGTTTATGTTAAAATTGGGGTTATCATATACAGTAGAACCTCGATAAGTTAATCTGTAATTCGATATGTTAAAGTCCAAGGGAAACACAAAATACTTTGAGTTATAGGGGTTTTAAGTTATCAAGGATTGGTTCAATAAAATACTTCTGTATATTTTTATACACTGGGCCAGTAAATGACTAGTCCAAAATTCGGTTATAACTTGAATTTATTTAGGTGTTAACAGGGAGGTGGTCGTGAGCCAATTGAATGAGATTTGATTCTATACAATGCAACTGGGGTAAAAATCTTCCACGGATTGCCTCTTCAATCATCGTTTTGCTTTGAATAATATGTAAGGCGCTCCGCCGCAACATATTCCCCGCCGTTGAAAGCATCCGCTTTCAACACTTCAATTCTTCAGCAGTAGGCAGTGGGCACAGGCGAGTGAAAGGGCGCCGCACACAACCTCTTGATGTTTGCACTTCTGCAACTCGAGCCAAACCATCAGGCCCAGGAAATAGCCGAAGAACTCTCCCCAATCGCCAACATAATGGGGGCGTGTTGTCTTCCGCTAACAGCACCATAGTGCCAATTTCGAGCGTAGCCTCGCCTTTACGCCATTTCGTTCTCTGCTGCAGCTCGGACAAGTATTCCCGTTGCCATCTATTCCAAAAATGACGTCTTATGGTTTCCAATCGCTCATAGCGATTTTTGGGGGTTGTGACTCTTTCTTCATCTGTGGTGGGTGCAGGCAATGCGGTTAGTGGCCGACCAATGATGAAGTGTCCTGGGGACAAGGAGAGGAGGTCATCAGGCGAGGAAGAAAGGGGGCATAAGGGACGACTATTGAGAATCGCCTCTATTTGTGCAAACAAAGTTGTGATCTCCTCAAAAGTTAAGTGAGTGTTGCCGATAACTCTCTTTATGCAAAATTTCGCCGATTTGACCCCGGCCTCCCAAAGACCACCGAAATGGGGAGCGTAGCTTGGTATAAAATTGAATTTAATACCCTGATGACTTGCAAAATCAGTCAGGTGATCCTTGGCCTTATCTATAAAAATGCCAATTTCCTTAGACGCGGCAACAAAATTGCGACCATTATCGCAAAAAATCTCTACAGGCTTACCACGACGTGCAATAAAACGCCTCAGAGTCATTACAAATGCGTCCTTGGTTAAATCACTGACCGCTTCTAAATGAACACATTTGTACCGAAAACACACAAAGATACACATATAACATTTAATTAATTTTGATCCTCGTCCCCTTTTACTTAAAATCATAAATGGGCCTGCAAAGTCTAATCCTACTGTTAAATATGGAAAATCTGGATTTACTCGTGGGGATGGTAAGTTACCCATTTTAGGGCATAAGGTTTTGCCACGTAACCTTCTACACCGAACACAATTATTTACGGTGCGGCGGGCAAGCAACCTGCCATTCACTGGCCATACGGTTTCCCTAACCGTTGCTAGTAACAACTGCGGCCCCGCATGTAGGTTGGCAATATGCTCTTTGGCAAAATACAATTTGGTTAGCCTATGCGACGCGTGCAAAAGTATAGGATGCCGTTTTTCATAGCTACACGCAGATGCATCTATTCTACCACCAACACGAATCAATTTATCCTCGTTTATAAACGGAGACAGTGATAAAATTTTACTTTTAGCAGGCAACGGTTTATTTTTTATAAGTAAATCGTATTCCTCGAATGAATCTCGCTGCGCGATGCGACACAACGTATGAAAGGAAGCTAATAGCTCCTCAGACGTAAACATGCCTACACGCTTATCATATGGATGACTCATGTTAAACAGGAATCTGCGCACATAACCAAGTGTGTGTAAAAGTTTGTTGAATGAGGAACAGTTTTCAAAGCTAATTAATGGATCGCTATTTACAACTACGCTATGCGACTTAACCTCAGGTAAATTTTCCATTCGATTTACGTTTATTACTGGCCAAACTGATTCATTTTGTAAGAGAAAGCTTGGGCCATTCCACCATATGGCTGTTAACAACAAATCTTTGGCATCTATTCCTCTAGAAATCAGATCAGCAGGGTTCATAGCCGTAGGAACGTAACGCCATGATGACGCCTGAGTTAATTCACCTATTTCACAAACACGATTGGCGACAAACATTTTTAACTTCGCCGGATCGGTATTTATCCAGCTTAAAACAACACTAGAATCGCACCAGTGGACTATTCTTCCCGGCCGGTGCCGGAGGGATTCCAAAACCAATTTACAAAGCCTGCTTGCCAATAATGCAGCCACCAATTCGAGACGAGGTACGGTAGACGGTCTTAGAGGCGCCAGTTTCGATTTAGCGCAGAGCAACCTAACCATGACGTCACCATTGCTATTTACCGACCTTAGGTATACACATGCACCCATTGCACTAAGAGAGGCATCACTGAAGGTGTGCAATTCTATTTGGTTAGGGTTGTCACACAAAGTTAATCTCGGGATTTGAAATGTATCTAAACAAAGCAAATTTCTTGCAAATTTGTCCCAGTCATTACGCAGTTCTTGGGTGACAGGCTCGTCCCAGTCTAACTTTAGCTGCCACATTTTTTGTAACATCATTTTAGCCTGAATTATTACCGGACTTAAAATACCTAAGGGATCGAAAATTTTAAAGGAGTTTGACATTACAAATCTTTTGGTTACGTCGGCCTCTTTATCTATACAAAAACCCTTCATTGGAAAATATAACGTGTCGCTAGACGGAGTCCATCCCAGACCAAGTGTATTGGAGGAGTCACTAAATGTTAAATTTTCTTCATTAAGATTGAGATTTTTAAATATCGATGGATTATTCGTTTTGAATTTTCTTAAATTAAAACAACCCTTATATAATGCGTTAGTGACACTTTGTTGTATGTAAATTAATTGCTTTTCATCATTTGCACCCGTGATTAGGTCATCAACATAAAAATCTTTCTGAATTATATTTTTAATTAAGTTGTCACTATGCTCTTCACCTAGTTGCCATAAACAGCGAGTACTTAAGTAGCTCGCGCTCGCGGTGCCGTATGACAACGTATTTAGCTCTAACGTTTGAATAGGCTGAGACTCATTTTCTCGCCATAAAATTCTCTGTAAGCTACGGTCTTCTTCATTTACGATTACTTGCCGATACATTTTCTCAATGTCGCCGGTCAAGAGATACTTATATTGTCTGGCTCGTAGGAGAATTGCAAAAAGCGAATCTTGTAGGGTAGGACCCACCATCAAAATATCGTTTAACGAGTAGCCCGAAGTCGAAGCTGCCGACCCGTCAAACACTACCCGCAGCTTAGTGGATTCACTTTCCTGTTTAATCACGGCGTGGTGACACAAATGGTATGCTACAAGTGGCTTGTCGTTAACTAAAGATAAATGTCTTAACTCAAAGTATTCGTTAATGAATTTAGTGTATTCAGCCTTTAGTGTCGTATTTTTTCTGAACCGTTTTTCTAAGCAAAGTAAGCGCCGTTTTGCTAGACTATAACTATCCCCTAGGCAATCCGGCGTGTCCCTTAAAGGTAGTTTCACACAAAACCTACCTGTAATTTCTCTACGAGTGTTGGCAATAAAATGCTGCTCACAAAATTTTTCGCCTTCGCTCATAATACGTTTTTCGGGAAGCTCTTCTATCTCCCAGAACTTGGCAAGTGACTTTTCTATGCCACACTGGCTCGCAAGAGAACTACAAAAAGCTTGTTTAATTTTAGTAGCATTGACATGCGGACCTATCGGACCAGCGACTATGTAGCCTAGCTTTGTGCTTCTTAAATTTGGATTTTTAAGACCGACGGACCGCTGCTCTGTATCTAAAATTTCCCAAAATAAGTCAGCTCCAATTATGATATCAACGGGACCTGGCTGATAAAAGTTTTCATCTGCAAGCACTATATTTTTAGGTAACTTTAGTGAATTTATATTAACCGTAGACTTTGGCATTTGTCCGGTCAGTTCCTTTAATACAAGACACGAACAACTAGTGTTATACTTCTCATCTAGAGAACTTAACTTAATGTTACAGCCCTTCGTCAATTTGGAAGCAACTGTATTTCCTATTCCTATGACCGTTAGACAGTCACTTGGGAATGTTTTTAAGGAAAGTATATTTTTTATTCTTTCGCTAATAAAAGTGGATTGACTTCCACAGTCAAGCAGTGCTCGAACCTTCACGCGCTGCTGAGACAGTGGATTCGAGACAATAACTTTCGCGGTTGACAACAACACTTGTGTTGAACTACGTTTTGAAAAGTTAACCATGGTTTCATTATTAGAATCCGTTTGCTCATCTAACGTAGCGATATTATGATGTTCAGACGAGGCATCGGGGCGATGCAGCAATGAGTGGTGCGTTTTGTTACACTCTCGGCACGGACCCATTCGACATGCACTCGAATGGTGACCCTGTCTAAGACAGTTGGAACACAACTTATATTTGTGTACATCCTTTAATCGTTCACCTACCGCCTTTCCTTTGAAGGTGGGACAATCGTAAATTCTATGATTTTCATTGCAAATAATGCATAAATAAACATTAGACACTTTAGTATTATTAAATTTGCTTGATTTAGTACTAACTGATAATGATCTGACAGGCATACTTTGATTATGTTTGCTAAGGGTATTAGGTGCACTATTGTTACGGACACTAGTTGACTGATTTTTTGGCAGTCCACTATCACGCTTATTGCGATTTAAAGACTCCAGCACATCTGCGCGGTCAACCAGAAATTTGTAAAATTGATCTAATGTAGGAGTTTCCTGATCTAAATTATTTCGGTATTCCTCCCACTTAGTGAGGGTGTTAGCGTCCAACTTTGATGACGACATAAAAATTATAAGCACATCCCAGCTTTCTGTGGGTTGCCCTAGACTGGATAAAGCACGCAAATTTTTATTTAGGTGGTCAACTAGAAATCGCAATGACCCCTCTGATTCTCGTTGGATAGGCCTCACATTATACAATGAACTTAAATGATGATTTATTAGCATTCGTTTATTGTTGTAGCGATTGCAAAGCAAGCTCCACGCTTCCGTATAATTAGCAGAAGATACCTCCAAGTTCGAGATTATTCTCGCGGCCTCACCCTCCAGGTAGGATCGTAGATAATGGAACTTGTGTATCGATGTCATATGTGCATCATTGTGTATCAAAGTCTCAAATGTGTCACGAAACTCTAACCAGCGAAAATATGCCCCATCAAATTTGGCTATTTGGAGTTGAGGCAACTTTAGACCAGGGAATTGATGGCTGGATGAAAAAAGATTTTCATGTGTAGAAGCGCGCCTTTGCTCGCTTTCTAATTGAGCGTATTCATCTAGAATATTTTTTGCAGTGGCGATATTTAAAATGATATCTCTATCGATATTGTCACGCTCATCAATTTCCTGGTCCAAATTAGTCTCATTTAAAACCTCAATCTCATTTTGCAAGTCATCTATTCTGACGGACAATGCCTCGAACTTTATTAATTTTAGTCTTAATTCTGTTAACTGTATACTGCTTAACTCGGTTACCTTAGAAACAATGTCTAAATAATTCTTAAATTTAGTGATTTGACCTTTGATAGACGCGCGTTTAGTCATCAACTCTCTTAAACGACCTTTGTCCGACACGTATTCGTTAGGCATTATGCGCAAGAAGATATAAAACTCAACAAGTCAACGAAAGCACTGAATGACTAGCTAATAGATATATTGTAGTTTTGAATAAATAATGAATGGCTCACGCTCCTCAGTTCAATGGTAGTTATCGGGCGTCCCTTAGCAAACCGGTTCTGCTCGGACAGCTGTTTGCATTCACGGCGATTAAACGACAATCTGAAATTATTACAACTTATGTTAGAATATGCCGTCAATTTACCAAGTAGAAGTTGTAGGAATGTAATTAGTAATTATTTTTACAACTATGTATCTTTACGATCTTTTTTTTTTTTTAACTACCTGATAGTTAGGATTATAAATATAATTTAAAATTGGTTTTAACTTCTTCAAACTAAAATGTACAATAAATATAGATATAAGCTTTATGATTTGAAAAGGTTCAGTTATATTTAAAAATCTACCACCCTACTCTACTGATTCTACTATTTTACCAAAGCCGCACCAATTGCACAATTACCTTTCTTTGCACTAATAGATTTGATTCTCTACAGGCTTGGGAATTGTATTTAAGGATTTTAGTGAATAGGACAGTTAGGAAACACAGGACACTTATCTTAGCTCAGAAGTCTGATGCACGATGTGAGACTTTCGCCGACTCACTACTCGTTACAGCTCAGGACTCGTTGATGATCCTGCTGGCTGCGCCTTATGGCCACACCTTCTAAGCTTCGACGCCTTTCTTCTCCTCTTCAAGCTGCCACTGGATCCTCCGTCACGCCGGGGGTGCAATTTTCTCCAGATATTTTCAGTTTGATGTCCTTTCTTCTTTTCTTCTAATCTTCTTTTTTTTTTATTATGTTCCCCTCATGGGCCACCAGCATGTATATTTTTATACACTGGGCCAGTAAATGACTAGTCCAAAATTCGGTTATAACTTGAATTTATTTAGGTGTTAACAGGGAGGTGGTCGTGAGCCAATTGAATGAGATTTGATTCTATACAATGCAACTGGGGTAAAAATCTTCCACGGATTGCCTCTTCAATCATCGTTTTGCTTTGAATAATATGTAAGGCGCTCCGCCGCAACAACTTCTTTCCTTTTCAATCCATTTTTCACTGCTTCTATAGCTTTTAATTTATCAACGTATGTGAGTGTTGTTAATTTTCTTTTTGAACTCATTATAAGCCAGTTTTATCACACTGTAGGTAAAGCGATGTTTCCAGGACAGTAATCAAAAACTTATGATCCAAGTAAGCCGTTGTCTTAAGGCTAACCGCCGTAAATCTTTAAAGAATTTCGAAGAAGCAAACAATAGGTGTCATACGTATTGTTTACGTTAACAATTTAACTAGTGAACACGTGCAAGCAATAAATAACCGAAACCATTTGTTTTGCACACCCTTTCAAAATTACAAATGACAAAAAAAAAATATTATAGAGGTTATGGAAACATTTTTATAAGTTACTGAGGGCCAATACAGAGATTTCTTATTTGAGTTATAGAGGTTGCGTATTTTAAGTTATAGAGGTTTTGGGCTCTGATGGGAAGGGAACATATAATTTTTTTAAGCTATAGAGGTTTTTAAGTTACCGAGGTTTTAGTTATCGAGGTTCTACTGTATCATAAACCGCCCTAGGGGTATAAAAGTACATTACTACAGATGTAGTGTCCTCCTTCAGTTACATGGAGGGTCATTAGCGTAATATGCCATGCTGGCTAGACGGGTTGGCACAGGGTTTCGTATCAAGTTTTCCTTCTCTTGCGGCTATGTTTTCGGCCTTGTCATTTCCTTTGTCGGCTCTTATGACGTAATCTCGATGGCATGGGGTGTTGATACTATGTATTCCAAATCTGTCACCACCCATATAAGGCAACAAAAGATGACTGATGAGGTGTTATTTGGTTTGTTTATTAATATACGAGTGGCCCGCCCCGGCTTCGCACGGGTGCAATGATGAACATCTAAATTTATCAGTGTTTCTCTACAAAATTATGCATGTATTATACTTAAAAACCTTCCTCGTGAATCAGTCTATCTATTCAAAAACCCCGCTTCAAAATCCGTTGCGTAGTTTTGAAGATTTAAGCATACATAGGGACGGACAGACGACAGCGACTTTGTTTTGTACTATGTAGTGAGTTATCACTGCATAGTATAGTCACGACACGTAAGTGTCGTGGCATATCGTGACGGGTCAGAAGCATGTCGGTTTCATACATTTAGGACAGACGACAGAGCGCTTCACGACATCCAAAAAGGCCCAAACCATATTAAACGACACGCCAAGACACGTATGTTTCCGCCTTTATTGTAAAGTTTCATTAAAATCCATTCATTTGCAAAGTTACAAACATCCGTCCATACTTACGTTACAAACTTTCGCGTTATAAACGCGTATTATTATTTCGGAACGAATTTTGTGTGCATCTAATTTTTTCTAATAGAATCATTATTTATACGCTCGTGTGTTTCCCTTCCTATTAAACAAATACGGCTGCCTACTTCATGTCTGGTGCCGTTTGCCTAAGGTTGTGTGAGTCAATATTTACCTTTCAATAACATGACGTTCCCGTCTATTTTCAATCGATTTTTCGTTTTCTAGCCACGTAAAATTATTTTTGATTAAACTTCTAAAGCCATTACTTTTTTAACGTTATCCAACATCGATATTCTGTGACTTTTGAACCGATTTCGATCAATCTTTTCCGAGCTGGTACTATCCGACATTATTGCGTCGTGCGGCGGGTCGTTCTCTTCCCTGCAATATGGTTGAGGAGGGCGATGGCTGCCGCATGCATCATGCTTGTGAACAGGTGCTGTTGCTGGGGGTCGGTTGGCTTGGGCATTAGAAGGTTACTATTGTCGACTAGATCTGGCTGATGTTTGGCCATTTGCAACTATTGCGCGAGTTTGCTCTCACAAATCTGTCTTATATCCAGTCTTGTATCCACTTACTACCACTGCTCAGACCATATTTGTTCCACTGCTGTGTCAGGCTACCTTAAATTACCACCCGTAAGATAAATAAATAAATAATATAGTTTAGCCTAATGTGCTACGCTGCACAGACAGATTGGCACAGGGATTCGTATCAAGTTTACCTTCTCTCGCGGCCAAGTGTCAACTAAATTCCTTGGTCTAGTAATTGATAAACATTGCAGCTGGAAACTACATATCGATAAGATCTGCTTTAAACTGGATAGTTATGTTTATGTTCTAAACAGACTAAGACAAGTAGCTACTACCAATGCTATACTATGGGCGTACCACGGTTATGTTTCCTCAGTTTTACGCTACGGAATTGTCATATGGGGGAATTCAGTGGATTTAATCAGAGCATTCAGAGCACAGAAAAAGTGTATACGCGTAATGTGTGGTCCTGACTACCTGAACAGCTGTGTTCCATTATTTAAAAGACACCGTATCCTACCACTGCCCTGTCTCTATATTTATGAGATTTCCATCTTTGTATACAAAAACCCAGATCTGTTTATTAGAAATATTAATGTAACAAATAGAAATAGTAGATTCCCCAATAAATTATCTGTACCAAGCCAACGCACTACATTACATAGTAAAAATTCATTCTGTATGGCTATCAGAATTTACAATAAACTTCCAAATGACCTAAAGAATCTTAACATAACGTATAATTTCCTTCTGATATCATTCAGAAGGAAATTATATGATTTTCTGTTAAATAAATGTTATTATTCTACTAAAGAATTTCTCGATGACAATAACATTGTTATATATTAGATAGCACAATATAATTATAAGCTTAATATTTGTACACCAATTCGGTAGAATGTATGATACCCTGAAAAACCATAAAACACCTATTGAAACCTACTACATTCTGACAAATAAACTCTTCTTTCTTTCTTTCTTTATCATTTCCTCTTGTCAGCTCTCACGACACTCTATGCCAACTATACTGTTTTGAACAGTATTATACTGTTTTTCACTAAATGACTTACTTATACTTTTTACTGTTGAACAAAAATAAAGTATGCAAAATACTGTTTTCAGCATCAAAATGCAAACACATTATTAGGTGTTATACTTAGACACACACAAGCGCCTCGTCCTCGATAGATTAAAATTACGGAGAGCGACTCTCATAGGGCAATCTACGACGTGTACACATTAGCGACTACAGTCTACGTAGACAGGCTCGGCTACTCTCGGAAGGCGTCGTGGATGCAGGTACGAGACAAGCGATACGAATAGAGAGCGCTCGATTTATGTACATGTCATAGATCAGCCTAGCTAAAGTCGTATTTTTAATTAGAGGTACTCAACTGACGTTTATTGTTTTAAATGAATATCTAGTCTACGAGTAGTGTAGTGTACCCAGGCCAATATGTCACTATGTTAGAGCTACCCTACGATTGGGCCAAAAACTGCAATAAATAAATAAATAAATATCCTTGGACATTTCACCCAACGCCATCTTGTCCCAAGCTAAGCAACTTAATGCTTGTGTTATGGTAACGAGATCGATGATAAACTACTTATATACATTTTGTAAATACGTACATATTATAGATAGAAAACACCCAGACCCGGAACAAATACTTGTAGGTCGTACAAATATTTCTTCCGTGCGGGGATCGAACCCGCGACATGCTGCGCAGCAGTCGATCGCTCAACCACGCTTGTCGCTCTATTGATCTCACAACACTTGAACAGGACTGCGCTTTCCGATACGCAAACGCCATTTGAGGACGTTACTGCCCTGCCCTCCTCCAATTACAAGGAGGGAAATTTGTCACGTGACCCGACGGCCTTCTGATTTCCTTTAGTCGGCTCTTACGACACCCTCTGGATATTATAGGGTGGTGACACTTATCCTAAATCCCATACTGGCAATACCACTACTGGTTTAGTTTTTAGCATTTCAGCTTTAACAAGAGAATCTGTCGACAACTAGATACTCGTAGTTAACTCTCTCAAGAATACATCACAAGCGAAAAACGGCGCCCAGTCTCCGGTAGCTCCAACGCCCCTGATTACCTTGTAAAGGTCGCTGGGAGTCGGTGGATGCGGTCTGCACGAGATCGTACATTGAGGAAATCTATGGGGAGGCCTATGTTCAGCAGTGGACTTCTATGGCTGATAGATAGATAGATATCTCAAGCGGCTTTTCATCAGGTAGTACCGTAGAAACAGAATAGTTCATGCATTTAATCTATGTATAAACCGTGTCTATCACTTGTGTCTTCTTCCGTGGTACAAGTCATAAGATGATTTACAATCTAATCGAATAAATAAAACTGGAGTGTCTGTATGTAATATTATAATAACCGCTTTTTACTAAGTGCATTTGGATGTATACTTCACACGGTAGATGTATAAAAATAATATTTTTTACAATGTTTGTCTGTCTGTTTCTCTGAAATGGCTGGCAGACAGCTAAAGTAACAAGGAGTAACTTCGGCTCTTTTTATTGAAGCTCCCCCCCCCCCCGCTTTTCAGGAGCCGATAGTTACTGAGCTTTCCACATTGTTAAGTACCACGCGGATGAAATTGCGGATAACAGCTAGATATTAAGAAAAATAAATTTACTTCGCAAACTTTATTACGCGTAGTAAGTTGAAGTTGAAAACCTAATAGAGCTCTCGAAACATTAACCACAATCGGGAATAGAAAACCACTGAAGGACTTTTTGGCTAGTGGTATTCTTTAAGCTGTGATGACGGATGACATCCCATTTCATCCTGAGGGTGAAAAAATGAAATGATAAGGCCGACAACGTAGCCACAAGAGAAGGTAAACTGGATAAGAAACCATGCGCCAACCCGACTGGTCAGCGTGGCACAGTAGGCTAATTACCCTCTGTGTGATAGATGGAGGCCCGACCCAGCAGTGGGTCATTTATGGGTTGAGTAGTAGATAGACTGGGGTTGGGTATCCAACATCCAATAATGCCATTATTTTACGTAAGTGTGTAACATTGACCAATCGTTTGAAACAACCGAGCCTCAGGCTGTCTGTCCAGAGGAGCGGAGAAACGGAGAAATATTAACTAATACGATAGAAGAAGAAGAACACACACACACAGATTACATAAAGAGGCGTGGAGATTTTGTGCAAGCTTATTGGTTAATATTTCTCCGTTTCTCCGCTCCGCTTCCTCGCTTCGTTCCGGTGGCCAGGCAGCCTCAATCGCTGCTAGCTTATCACTTACGACGTGCAACAATCATACATACGCAGCAGCCTTCGATAGCGAAGGCAGCCTTCGATAAATCGACACGTATTATCGGCCAATCGTAGCGTTTCCAGCTGAACGAATGATAAGCAACCAAAATTCGAACAATATTGATAACTGTTTCATGGTCTAGGGGTTGGGTGTACCACCTTTGGATCAGGGATCCCTGGTTCGATTCCGGGGTCGGACAAGTGTCTTTGTGTAAACTAGAGGGAATTGCTCTGTCTGGGTGACATTTGTGTTCGTGAATTTCATGTTTGTAATCTGCCCCGCGATACAGGTGTTACCTAGTGTAGTCTGCCTCTGCTAGATATTGGATGATTGGGTTTCCATCGATTGTGTGTGGTGTCTGATCTCTTCCTTGAGTCAGAGGGAACGTAAAGTCAGACCCGGCTGCCATTTACTATCCATGGTAGTTATTGCCAGCTGGTCCAACCATGTAATCGTTCCACTAGGTGGGTCGTGGAGGGCAGATGGTAATATCTAATCGTCATCATCAGCATCATAATTTCAGTCAAAAGACGTCCACTGCTGGCCATAGGCCTCCCCCTAGGATCTCTACAGAGGCCGGTCCTGTTCCGCACACATCCATCGTTTTCGGGCGACCTTAACCAGGGCATTCGTGTTGAACGCCTAACATCACTGGGCTTTCCGGAACGCGGTCGCCACTCGAGACTTTTCTGCCCCTTCGGGCGTCGGTCTGGTCCGGCACACTGCCACTTAAGTTAGGCAATCCTGTGTGCTATGTCGGTGACTCGCACGGCTTCGCACGGGTGCAATGATGAACATATAAACATTCCTCC
Source organism: Clostera curtula (assembly GCA_905475355.2). Classification (NCBI taxonomy): domain Eukaryota; kingdom Metazoa; phylum Arthropoda; class Insecta; order Lepidoptera; family Notodontidae; genus Clostera; species Clostera curtula. Next base: position 6,333,023 of record FR997817.1, read on the forward strand.
TGAATCACTCTATCTATTAAAAAAACCGTATCAACATCCGTTGCGTTGTATTAAAGATATAAGCATACATAGGGACGGACAGACGACAGCGACTTTGTTTTATACTATGTAAAGATGTAGCGATAGTGATGATTAAAAAAAAAATTTGCTAACTTGAGAGACCCATATAATCCTAGGATATTGTAAGAGCCTTTTAATATACCAGCTCCAGCGGTTCGGTTCAGCTGTCTTGTCGGCTCTTGGGGCAAGGCACAAGAAAAAAAAATAGGCTTATTACCCTCCAAAATATATAAATGGAGATCCGACCCAGCAGTGGGTCATATATGAGAGCAGTAGTAGCCGGCCAGACTAGTTAGTACATAGTTTCTATTATGTTCTTCCTATCTTGAGACCCCCTCTTGCATTCGCAGAACCTCAAGATTTTGTGTATAGACACGGTGTATGACAATGTACCTACTAAGCGCAGCAGGCATACCCCATTATTACTTGCTCCATCATGCACAACCCAGTACTCAAAGCTTTGTTCGCATTCCAGATATATATAATACGAATTTCGCATGTTTGGATTTATTCAATGGTGGACGAAACACTTTTAAAACAAAGTGCTTGAATCTTTGCCCGACTACCACCGAGATCAGGAAGTGAATGAAATAACAGACACACGCATACTCACACACACGCACACACACACATAATCACACACACGCGCACAAAACGTCTCTTTTCAATAAATTATTATTATTATTAATTACATAATTTTAGTTTACTCTCTGATAATCAATTAATGTGTACTTCATAATTGGCGTATTGTAATAAATGTAATTATTTGAATTTATAATTTGTCAGCTGTGAAGAACCAATAAATAAATAAATGACGATGTGACGGATTTAGAATACACACGGATAAATATATAATTTTAGCATATTCATTGCACAATACACGGAAAAGAGATAATCCTGATATCAATAAATCCATCTCAGTAATGCGAGCGTTACTCGACGTGGGGAAATGAAGTATGATAAATCTTCAGGAATCGGATTTTCAACATGTACTTACTCGCGGCTTTATATAACCATCCGAATTGAGGGCTTATACCTAATCAAAAGAAGAAATTCTTCGTTTAAAATGTTTTTCTATGTTTTCCTCTCGGGTTGACGCTAACCTGAGGGCTGACGGCCCTCCTTTCGCGAGGCCGTTATGTCGGCCGGAGGGAACTACGGGTGACCCGCACCGCAGACGGAGGCAGGGGTGGAGGGGCGTTTATGACGATGCGGAACCCTTCTGCCCTCCCCTAAGACGCCGGGTGGTGGCCGGGCAGGTGGTGGGTCGGGGGAAACGCCACCGACAAAAGCCTCATAGACTGAGACGCCCTCCCAGTTGCCGGGATGCCCTCTCTGACAGTCGCTTGCTCGCGTTCCGGGCACCACGCCGGGGCGTCACAGTAGACTGCGTTTACGCGAACTTGTGGCGCCCCAAGCGCGCCATGTGAGGGTATACCGCTGGGGTTTTAGTGGGTAGACGACCCTTGTCGGAGTCCCACATATTCACTGACCTCTCCCCCGGGGGGCGGTGGTATACATAAAGCATTTCGACGACACGGTTGACGCATTGGATGAGCGATCGACTGCTGCGCAGCATGTCGCGGGTTCGATTCCCCGCACGGAAGAACTATTTGTTCCAGGTCTGGGTGTTTTCTATCTATAATATGTACCTATGTATTTACAAAAAAAAAGTATAATATGTAGTTTATCATCCATCTCCTTACCATAACACAAGCATTAAGTTGCTTAGCTTGGGACGAGATGGCGTTGTGTGAAATGTCCAAGGATATTTATTTATTTATTTCCCCAGCGACAACAAAAAAAAGGTGTGGAAGGTTGAACATTTTTATCATTCATTACATTTGTCTGTTTTGGCGTAACGAGACCGATCATACGCGACGCATTTTCCGTCAGATGTGAATCACATTATTTTATTAATCAGATCTAAACATCAAATAATCGTTGGTGAACCTTGAATTTCTACGTAGTTTTAAATTAACTATCTGAAGGCGAGTTTGTTCCGTGTCTTTGTCATTATGCGTTCACGTGCATCATCATTTCCTTGTCAACTATACAGCATCGTTGTCCCGACCCGACCCTAAGGCATAGTAGATTACGGGTCGCTTTTTGTTGGGTAATAACAAACCAATTTTCCATATTCGTAGGTTGATCCTCCTTTCATTTAGCTTTGACTCGAACTCGATAGTGGCTTAAACGTGGGTTAATACGATGATGAAATACTATTACGGCTCTTCTCTGTAGAGCTGCATTCCGAACCGATGGAAATTTTCTACTAAATGACCCGCCAAACTTCGTACCGCCTCAAAATCATTTAATAAAAAACCTGAATGATAATTCCAGAATGTTTTAACTTTGTTAAAATGTGTGCATACCTTAACTGGAAAAAATATAAATCGTAAGTATTAAAAATATGTTCTTTTTTTATATTTTCTCAAACTAAAATCAGCCAAATCGGTCCAGCCGCTCTCGAATTTTAGCGAGACTAGCGAACAGCAATTCATTTTATTTATATAGATAGATATATATGTAGATAGATAGATTTTAAATGATATATCTTTTAATTGCTTGACTGGTCAAAGGTGCTCAAATGAGCCTTTTAATGAGTTTTGATTTTAATTTTATCCCAAATTTTACAATGCGAATCCACAGCCCTCCTTGAAATTTTCTCACAAATCCTCCGTGTTTAACGTCTAAAATATATCCATTCCGGCTAAATCATAATGTACTATTGGATAATACCAGTCTGCCCTTGAACCTCCATCGTTTCCAAGGGTCTCCAGTCATTGATAAATGATTCCCACGAAACAAAAGACAGATAACTCTTTCCATGATAACACCAAAATCTATACCATTACCGTAAATTTAAAATGTTGTATTATATTTTCGACTAGCTGAGTCACGCGATTTTACCCGCGTTTATTGTCGTACCGCTGGAGACGGCGCGGGGCGAAGCTAGTCTAAAAAAGTAGCCTAAGTTACTCCTTATATTATTAGCTATCCGCTATAGCTACCATCAGCGAAAGCCCCTTCAAAATCGGTCCAGCTATTCCAGAGACTACCCGGAACAAACAGACAGACAGACAGACAAAAAATAAAAATAAATGTTATTTGGTCTATGTACTGTGTATACATACTTACGCATTTAGTAAAAGTGGTTATTTTATTATTACAAACAGACACTACAATTTTACTTATTTGTATAGATTAATTAAGAAGCAGAATTTATTTAGTTTAGACCGATGTATAGGATTGTATAAGAATTATTATAGGGAGGCCTCAAGATATGCTAGAAAGATATCGTTATCGTTACAGCCCATGAATGACCCACTACTGAGTCGGGCCTCCTCCAAATTCATGGAGGTAAATTAGCCTACTGTGCCACGCTGGCAAGACGGGTTGACACAGGGTTTCGTTTCAAGTTGACCTTCATCCTTGTCGGCGCTTACGACACCCTCAGGATGAAATGGGGTGGTCCGTCAGGAACCACGACCTAAGGGGTTGTAACTCGGTCGAAACGTCGGGGAAACATCTGTGAATTACAGTAAATCGCAATTTTTATTTATTTATTTATTTAACTTTATGCAAATTTTACATCGGCGGACTTAATGCCTACGGCATTTTCTCCCAGTCTACCTTCAGGTCATGCAGAGAAATATTAGGTAGGTGCACTTTTGAGGGAATCAGCAAGATAATTATAATAAAACTTAAACAATATTATATCTATAAATATATACACTTATACATACATACAAATATATATATATATATATATATACACACAAAATATATTACATAAATACACAAATAATTATATCGATATATTTAATAAAATACATACACTACATACTGCTAAATGTTAGTGGTTCCAGAACAAGATGCCAGCAGATGCTCTCGGAGTTTCAGCTTGAATGCGAGACGTGATTGTGCCATCCTAATTTCCTGAGGCAAGGCGTTCCAAAGCATAATAGCTTGAACAAAGAAGGAAGAGTGAAGGAAATTAGAATGATGGATCGGGCAATCCAGAAGACGATTATTATTGGAGCGGAGCTCCTTTCCATGTGTAGAGCACAGATAACGGAAGCAGGACATAAGCATCGTTAATACGGACGCAATCGTTAATACCTGGTCTTAAAAATGACAGTTTTAATGACAGCCAGCTTTACGATGACCGGACTTAAGGCAGTTTCTGAGGTCCACTTACGCTGGTCTAATTAATGTTTCGGTACTCACAAACAACGTTTCATTTAGACATAGTTGAAGTGCCTCTCTAACAGTAGGTGGTGTTGGCATAGCTTTAAAGCGTCTGCGGTTATGTCTGTCACTCCTGAAACCAAGAATTTGTCACGACGTTTCGGATTGTAAGCCCTAAAACATTAGAAGCGGTGACGAGGCAAATTGATTTAAAACCTAATGCTAAGATAATAGAACGTTTATTTCAAATTCAAACGCAAAAGGAACTTTATTTACGTCATATTTAAAATTACAATTATTTATTTATTTTGTTTTATTACTTTTCAGGAATCTTACTGCTAGTACATATCTAAATACAACTATAAAAATAATGTTGGCCATCAAAAAGTTTCCACTGATATAACATTCGTTCATTAAATAAAGTGAAAGGGTCGATCGGCACAAAGTGATTTTATAAAAAGTAAGCTTTCGTTAACACATGTTTAAGCTTGGAAATATTGGTGTTAAATAAATCTAGATCATATTCCTAGGACAGTTCATTGAAGTCTACTCGCACGTATAATAAATGTGTTTTGTCTGTATATACTCTTAACGCTGGGAACAAAAAGTAATCGTGGATTGCGATTAAGTGTTGTAGGCGTTGTTCCTAGCTTGCTTGTATCCTAGCTTGGCTAAAAAATTGGGACAGTCAATTTAACTTATTATCATCTTACAACCCTTTCTCCGCGCTAGGTGGTAGTCTCCATACACACCTATCAGTCGTCATATCTACAGTCACACCTTTCATACATAATTCCTCATTCTTACAATCTATCCATCTCTTTTGATCTTCCACAAAGCGTCCACCCACATTCATGCTGAAACTACCACAGGTTCGGAATGCTGCTCTACAGAGAAGAGCCGACTAGAAACTCTGTAGTTGCGTTTTTTTTTTCAAATCATTGGTCTTGTTTACAAAAACCTGACCTTTCTAGAAATTTCTACTGAGCTGTCAAGAAGGTTAAGTATGCAATGCCATTTAAATAGACAAGCAGGTTTATTTTAAGACGTTTCCCCGCCTTACATTTTAACATTGTTACGTGAAAGCTCTTTAAGTACCCACAGATAATTCACGAAGCCAAATACACTCAGACTAAGCGAAGTATCTCGGGTTTAACAAAATATTCTTGTGCCCAACCCTGAAATCGAACCACGGTCAATGCAAAGAAAATCTTGTTGATCTAGTTATAGTATCCTGGGTTAGCTGTGACGCCATTGGATCATGTGAGGACCCATGGGGTTCAATACCGGGGTCGGGCAAGTATATTTGTTTTAACCAGATGCACTTGCTCTGTGTCTGGGTGTCATTAGAGTGAGTAAATTTCATGTTTGTAAACTGCCCCCCTGAAGCCGGTTATATCTAGCTATCTAGCAGTGGTTTCGTTCTTTTTGCAAAAAAGAACAGACAAAAAAAATCCTAACTATTTATTTTGTATGGGATCATTGAAATCGGTCAATTGACAAAGAATAAAAATCATAAACAAACATGTACCTATTGTAAAAAAATGTGGTATTATGTATAATCACTTAATCGGCTGCCTCGGTGGTTTAGGGATTGGATGGCATCTTTGGATCACGGGGTCCCGGTTTCGATTCCGGGGCCGGGCTAGTCTATGTGTAATTCAGAGGCACTTGTTCTAAGTCTGGGTGTCATTTGTGCTCGTGAATTTCATGTTTGTAACTTGAATACAGTTTTAACCTAAAAAACCCTAAGTGCTCAGCTGTTAATATGGGGCATCGTAGCTTCTGAACAGTTGAACCTATTTTATGTCCTAATAGTTCATTATGTTGGTAAATATATAGGGGAAGAGAGCGTGCCGTTTTATAATTAAAGTCGAAATTACTGAATTAAACTGCTAATTGGAAGCATGATTTTCATTTCATTAAAACGCACAGCTAAAATTACAAGTTTTCTATGAGGTCGATGAAGAAAATTTTTTAGCTTTTGAAGTTAAAACATTTCTACTTTGATTATTTTATATAATAAGCAATAGTAATTAATAAGTCAATTTAGTGGTCAACCCGCGCTCGAAATTCGACCATTATTAATTTAAATTATAGTTCTTTACATATATCTTTACATTCGTTCCATTCTCAATTTTACACAGACAAAAAATAAACAGAAGAGTATATATACGTGTGTGTGTCTTATACATGGTAGTGTGTGTAATGCATTTTTTATGTTCTTTATAAACTACAAGCGTGGAATATTCCATACTCCTCCGGCTGCACAATTTTATTATAAAGGGTATATTATTGCTTCATATATTAATTTAACTACGATATTAAATTACTGTAATTAAACGTTTATGCGCTCCTAAATAACATACGAGTGTAAGTTTCACGAGAATTAACTCAAAATGACTGCCTCATTCTAAAATGATACAATTTAGTAAAATATTTTTTAATCACGCAGATAAATTATATATTTGCGAAATAATGTTCTCAAAAACTGGTGTTGATGAATGACGTGACAAAATCGTGCCGCGTCATGGTAGTGACAGATGTAAATGTCGTGTCCCTGACACGTGCCTTAGTTACCACGAAATCGGACATCATTTGTCTGTGAGAGACGTGGGTTGCGGTGAAACTCTTGGTTTTAGTGACATGACGTATCTGTTTTGCTACGATACAGGGTGTGTTTTTCAAGCGTACCTTAATGGTCAAAATAGTAACTTTAAAGAATATCTTAAAACGCCTAGTTTTAATAAAGAGCAAAACAAACATTTTGGATAAATCATTATTCACAGCCAGGAATTGAATTAAGAAATTAAAATAATATCACACTATAATACTACAGCATCCGATTGTGTCCCTAATACAAAACGTTTTCTGGAAACTAATGTCATATGCCAAAACAAAAAAAATATTTTTTTATAATATACGAGAATTTTGCTTTCCATTAAACATTGAATTAAATTCATCTCCCTTATATAAAGAAGTTTTCAAGTAAGGTATTTTTTACCCTTGTCTTGCACCAAAGTCGACTGCTTTGTCATTTCCTTAAAAAAGCTACTACAGAGATTTTCCGGCTCTTTTCTGTAGACCAGTATTCCGTGGTAGCTATACACTTTTTTTTAGTTGGAAGTAACAAATTCATTGGCCACACGGATAATCCTTAAAATACCTACTAACTACTATGCTAGGGGTCCGTGTGGTTGCTGATTTAGAATATATAGTGCCACGAACCCATTCCATCATGAGGGTGTCGTAAGAGGCACAAAGAAATGACAAGGCCGATAACCTAGCCACAAGAGGCGTAAGACTTGGTGGTAGGATCTAATGGTCCGCCCGGCTAGCTACCACCCTTACAACGCTTACCACTTACCACCCTTACTACGCTTACCACTTACCACCCTTACTACGCTTACCACTTACCACCCTTACTACGCTTACCACTTACCACCCTTACTACGACCATCTAAGTCCAACGCCAAGCAGTTTTACGTGTGTTCCGTCGTGTGTATGTGAGAGCCGGTGCCTGATAGGGCATTTACTTGAATTGCCTGCTCCATTTTAGACCCTGGCGTTGCTTCCCATTACGCAAGCCTAGGGTCAAATGCATGTTGATAAAAAACAAACAAAACTTGATACGAAACCCTTTTTTTTTACGTCGGTGTTCCTCATGGATGCCCGGCCGTTGGGACTGGCCCGGTTATGTGGGACTCCGAGGCGCGTAGAGATGGTAAATTGCGCCCCGACCTACCCACTAAAACCGACGGCGATCCTCGAATGTCCGAACCAGGGCCACGGGATTCACTCCCCGATTAGGAGAGCATGCTCCGGGACCCTGGGGACCTCGGCCTCGTTTGGTGCCCCAAGCTCCAAGGCGGGCCCCTCCGGTTACGTGGGGGGTAGCTATAGTAGCCTCCCCCCGTTACACAGCTGGGAGGCACGCGCGGAACGCAGCGCGCCTTCCTCCCAGGGTCTGTATTGCGCAGGCGACGGACTTGATACGAAACCCTGTGTCAACCCGTCAGGCCAGCGTGGCACAGTAGGCTAATTACCATTAATGTAATTGGACTCTACCACTCAGCCCAGACATGGCCAACTGCTGACTAGCTTTTGGGCGCGGCTTCGCTCGCGTGGCTTTCGAACCCGTGCTTATCTCTATGCATTTTTTTGTATGAATATAGAAGTGGTTATTGTGACTAAACTATGATAGTTAGATATCTGCTCACGCGGACTTTTTTGTAGATTTTAATAAGACCTACAAACTCGTAGTACTTCATTTTGTTGTATTGTCAATAGTTTTTGCAGCGCACGCATAAATAGGATTTCGATTTTACACCTTGGGTTACAAAATCGCAATTTTCATACGGATCCCTAATTCCTTTGAAAATAAAATATAGCCTATAACCTTCCTCGATAACTGGACTATCTAACACTGAAAGAATTTTTTGAAATCGGACCAGTAGTTCCTGAGATTAGCGCGTTCAAACAAACAAACAAACTCTGCAGCTTTATATATTAGTATAGATTAAAACGCAAAGACGGCAAAGCGAGCCTCGTGGCTTCATCAGGCATGCATGCGATATACACACGCATGCATAGACAATGTATGCTAATGTCAGGTATTTGAAAATGGAATATTGATGAGGGATCGCGGATGTTTCCAATATAAATATTGATTAACTTGACCTGGGTAACACTGGAAGACTGGCGAGTAAAGTTGTGATGCGTGTAAGCAGACAACATTTCAATAAATATGACCCAATGCTGAGTCGGGCCTCCTCCAGTTACGTGGAGGGTAATTAGGTGGTAGATGGTAGACCATTTGTATTATATAGAATCACTAGCTTTTGCGCGCGGCTTCGCCCGCGTGGGCTTCGAACCCGTGAATATTTTTTATGAACATAAAATCGGTTATTGTGACTAAACTATGATAGTTAGATATGTGCTCTCCCGGTTTTTTTTTTTTTATAACTTTATAAGACCTACAAACCCGTAGTACATCATTTTGTTCTATTGTCAATAGTTTTTGCAGCGCACGCATAAATATGTTTTCCCTAAATCTTTTGAAACCTTCCTCGATAAATGGACTATCTAACACTGAAAGATTTTTTGAAATCGGACCAGTAGTTCCTGAGATTAGCGCGTTCAAACAAACAAACAAACAAACTCTGCAGCTTTATATATTAGTATAGATTATGAATATTGTGTTGACTTTTTGTAAGTGTCCATCGTGACCCAAGCAAAATAAATGATTTGAATTTGTTAATTAGCAACATTTCAATGTGTGGCTGTAATACAGTTACTGCCAGTCTAGGGGTTGCCGGGCGGGCCCACGGGGAGAGGCCAGACGAAGAGCGGCACACGGAGCGTGGTGGGTTTTGGCTCTGGGAACTCCACTATCCTCAGAGTTGCCTCGGAAGCCTTAACCTGCCGCGTCAAAGAGCGCGGTGATGCTGTGGAGGGCGGGCACGTGTTGAGGCCGGGGTTCCTACCACTTGCAGCGGAAGGCTTGCCAGGCAGGCGTGGGTCGGGCGCCACTTCATCCGGCGCCTGACGGGGGCACGTGCAATTATTTATATTTTTTTTTGCAAATCGTTAACATTCCACACTGTCCGAGCCAAGTCCTTGTTTAAGACCTTTTCTATTTACGTGGAAACTCCATGGTACAAATATAAAAATGTCACGAATAGTTATTTACGCCTGTTATTATACAAAATCTGATATGACGTGGAACCCCAAGTTTCATTACGAAAATCAAACTTGAATAATGTAAGCTTAGGGCACATTCACATATCACCTTATTTGTTTGTCTTCTATTTTTTAGTTTCTTTTTCTGAAATTTAAGCACTTCGTCTGCGCAGTATTAGTACATCGCCAATGTACACAATATCTTTATAAATTATGGCCTATGTGAAAGTATGGTAAAGTTTCAGTAAAACACATCAACATTCGCATTTATCAGTTTTAGGTATATATTTTACTAGCGACCCGGCCCTGCTTCGCACGGGTGCAGTTATGCATGTATTATACATATAAACGTACCTCTTGAATCACTCTATCTATTAAAAAAATCGCTTCAAAATCGGATGCGTAGTTTTAAAGATTTAAGCATACATAGGGACGGACAGACGGCAGCGACTTTGCTTTATACTATGTAGTGATGGTAATCAAAACAAAATTTTAATATCAAATACAATACCTAATATAAAATTAAAATTTATGGATGGGGTTGCCAGATATGCAACTATGATCTTTAAATAGCTGAACCGATTATGATAAAACATGTCATGGTTCTCAGAGATCTGACAAATTTGTTAAAAACCACCATAAAACGATCGAAGTGAGATGATGAGTGATATTGGTTAAAAATAACATTTTATATCTATATTTGTGATAAAAGATAGGTAAATAAAGTTCCTTACACCTTTTTTTATAATGGGGGAAACCTTTTATAGGTCTCCACCGGGAGGGACGGGGCTGGGGTATGTGGGAGTCCCGGTCGCGTGGAGATGGTGAGTTGCGAACCGGTTTACCAACTAAAACAACAGGTCCCGGGTTAGATTCCCGGGTCGGGCAAGTGTCTTTGTCTACACCAGAGGCACTGGCTCGGAGTTTGGGTGTCATTTCTATCTATAATATGTAAGTATTTACAAAAAAAAATGTATATAAGTAGTTTATCATCCATCTCGTTACCATAACACAAGCATTAAGTTGCTTAGCTTGGGACGAGATGGCGTTGTGTGAAATGTCCAAGGATATATTATGGATATATTATATTATACTATGTGTCTGCGCGTGGCGTCTGTCATTTGGGAAACTCCGTAGACTCTGTTTGACTGTGGCTTAGAGAGGGGAGCTGTGTTCTACCCTCAGATGTTTCCAAAGCGCTGTGCGTGTGTGTTCCTTACACATGCACTGGGTATAACCTGTATCGAGGTGGCAGTTTACAAACATTAAATTCACGAACACAAATGACACCTAGACTCAGAGCAAGTCTAGACCAACAAGGCAGTCGTTAAGTCCAAAAAAAATACAACCTGAACTAACTCACTCAAAGTTTTCACTGTTCTCCATCGGTTCCGAACCAGCACGTTTGTTCTTACCCTTACCGGTTCCGACGCGCGAACAAAATGCTTCGTAGAAACAGCTTATCAAATATGGTCGATCGAGTGAAATTAATTCATCCACCAAATTATACTGAAATAGAGCTGCAATTGGTTCAATGGAGGGGGTCCTGATGCATTACGGTTGTGAAATGGTAATTTAGTTGACAATACCTAGGTATAATACAGACTAGTTCTCTGTATGATCATTTTCATCAGATCATTTTAAATAGCAACTACAGAGTTTTTGTCTGCTCTTCCCTGTGGAGCGGCATTCCAAACCGGTGGTAGTTCCAGTATGCACGGGGATGGATGTAGGGTTGAGGGAAAATAGATGGATGGATTATGTGACTGAGAACATGCATATTATATTGCTACTACTACGCAGCCCATACATGACCCACTACTGAGTCGGGCCTTTTCCAATTACATGGAAGGTAATTAGCCTACTGTGCCACGCTGGCCAGACGAGTTGGCACAGGGTTTCTTTGCAATGAACGACAACATGCAGATGTAGATATGATGATAGGAGTGGATAGAGACTACCACCTAGCGTGGTAGACTCTAAGTAAGGGCTAAGAGATGATGATGGAAGTTTTAAACATGACGATTTTTAAAGTTTTTAGACTAAAGCGATTTTCACACATTTTAAATAATTATGACACGGGTCTTAAACGTCAGGTAGTATAAGGTATTTACCTTCAAAATATTTTTCCGCGATTAAGACCCGTGTCATAATTATTTAAAACTAGCTGACCCGACAGACCTTGTCCCGTCTGAACTATGAATATTGAATATCGAATTGGAATAATTAATAATAAATTAATATACCGCCTTTACTTATCGATTCCAATCCCTTATTTAATGTAATTAAAAAAGAAAAAAAGTAATTATGCCAAAAATACCGAACCGTCGCTCGGGACAAACGTCAAATGTTTGACAGGTAACAGTTTGTATGGGAAATAAAATTTGTTGTTTTTATTATTTTACTTGCAATATTTCCATATTTTCTCAATTCCTAAACCTTCCCTGGACTTCCACGAACATTTCAAGACCAAAATTAGCCAAATCGCTCCAGCCGTTCTCGAGTTTTAGCGAGACTAACGAACAGCAATTCATTTTTATATATAGAGATGACGATTTTTATGAGTTTTGATATAAAACCTACACGAATAAAGTTCCTTTTAGTAGAGCAGCATTCCGATCCGGTGGTAGTTTCAGCATTAATGTGGCAAGGGTTGTGGGAGATCAAAACAGATGGATGGATTGTAGGAATGGGGAATTGTGTATGAACGGTGTGACTGTAGATATGACGACTGATAGGTGTGTATGGAGACTACCACCTAGCGTAGGACAGGGGTCGTAAGATGTTAATGGTAACTTTAAATAAGACGATCTAGAAGAGTTTTGTGATAAAACCTACGTAAATAAAGGTCCTTTTTGAGTTTGAGTTTTGAATATGCTGTGTTACCTGAAAACCAGCAGAATTTGCTATTTTCTATCGACGTTCACATACCACACGATGCAACTGCTAACATAATAATCTCCTGAATTCAAAAGTTCTTGCTAAGTACTTGTGTCAAAAGCATGTAGCATACGTTCTAAACTGGCACTGTAATATTATTAAGTTACTAAAACTATCACAATCGACAATCAATAGCATATTGATTGTCAATTTTGTATAAATTATTTAAGCAAGTTTGAGAATCTGTGTTTAAATTTTCGTTCACAATAAATTTGTTCCATCGGAAATGTGCTTTAGCTGTCAAATTGCCTGATCGAGCTCCCCACAGACCTCGTGTGTTGCAAGTTATCGTTATAACCGCCGGAGCATTGTACTGATAGGCAACTCAACCTGATGACCCGATCTCTATTGACCGAATATTCTAGATGACCGACTGTCATCTATTTTTATTCTCGGCAGTAAATAAATTGTTTTTATACACTACTAGTGGCCCGCCCCGGCTTCGCCCGTGCAAAGCGGGAGTGGGTTGTACATAAAAACCTTCCCCTTGAATCACTCTATCTATTAAAAAAAACCGCTTCAAAATCCGTTGCGTAGTTTTAAAGATTTATGCATACATAGGGACGGACAGAAGAATGCGACTTTGTTTTATACTATGTAGTGATTTATCACGAGTATTAAAGAAGTGATTATAATTAAATAAATAACTGAGATGATTTTTTTAAACGTGACACGTAAAATCATTCAATACCTTGATACCACAGACAAAAACATACACTAATTTGGTACTGATTTCAAGCTGCTATAAAATTAAAACCCAGTTTACAAATGTCTAAATATGATGAAAAGACTTTTTGTTCAGTACTTTTCATTACTCTATGTTTTTTTTTAAATACGAAGACCTTTTTTTTAAGTGGGGGAAACCTTTTAAAGGTCCCCAGCCGGTGGGACTGGGCTGGGGTTGTGGGAGTCCTTGTCGCGTTGAGATGGTGAGTTGCGAACCGGTTTACCCACAAAACCTACCACTGTTGTCACCGCGTGTCATTCTGCCGTACGGGAAACTACTACTACGAAGACCCTGCACTGGTTTTTCTTTTTGGTAAAGTAAAAACTTTTAATATATTTTTTTTGTTTTAATCAATTCTCTGCACTTCTTTTAACCTGTATAGCGGGGGCAGTTTACAAACATTTAATTCAAGAACACAAATGACACCCAGAGCAAGTGCCTCTGGCTTAGAGAAAGACACTTGCCCGGCCCCGGAATCGAATCCGGGACCCTTTGATCCAAAGGCGGCACATGTAACCCCTAAACCAACGAGGCAGTTATTAATTAAAATTATTAATTAGTATAGATTTTGCATCTTCATACAAGACACGTCCTTCGAGCATTCTCGAAACTTTCAACCCACGAAACCCCATAGGGATGAAGTCAAGGGAATTGGCTAATAACTAATATTGCATATGACAAGGCAAACTCGGCAGTCTACAGGGCGACTGATTAATGATTATAAATCCCTTTTGCACCATTAGACGACATCAATCATCGATAAGCTGCGCGTTATAACACTTTGTTACACGAAATACGTTGGTTAACGCACTAGTTGTTCCAAGTTTTAAATTTACACAGTAGACCAAGAAAACAGTAGTTTAACTCTAGTATCACTATCACTACATCACTACATAGTATAAAACAAAGTCGCATTCTTCTGTCCGTCCCTATGTATGCATAAATCTTTAAAACTACGCAACGGATTTTGAAGCGGTTTTTTTAATAGATAGAGTGATTCAAGGGGAAGGTTTATATGTATAACCCACCCCCGCTTTCCACGGGCGAAGCCGGGGCGGGCCACTAGTACCTACTATAAAACAAAGTCGCTGTCGTCTGTCCGTCCCTATGTATGCTTAAATCTTTAAAAATACGCAACTGATTTTGAAGCGGTTTTTTTTAAATGGATAGAGTGATTTAAGAGGAAGGTTTATATGTATATAAAATGCATTATATTGTAGAGAAACATTGATAAATTTAGAGGTTCATCATTGCACACGTGCGAAGCCGGGGCGGGTCGCTAGTACATTTATATTATAGAATTTTGTACAACTTTGGTTGAGATTGAAATTTGACTGCCTCGTTGGTCTAGTGGTCAGATGTGCCGCCTTTGGATCAACAGGTCCCGGGTTCGATTCCGGGGTCGGGCCAGTGTCTTTGTCTAAACCAGAGGCACTGGCTCGGAGTCTGGGTGTCATTTCTATCTATAATATGTAAGTATTTACAAAAAAAAATGTATAAAAGTAGTTTATCATCCATCTCGTTACCATAGCACAAGCATTAAGTTGCTTAACGTGGGACGAGATAGCGTTGTGTGAAATGTCCAAGGATATTTATTTATTATTTATTTATTGAAATAGAAAAGTTCTAAGTATCTGAGTTTATAGAGCTAGTTTTTTTAATATATAACGATTTGCAATTTATTTATATTTTTTTTGTGATTAATTTTTAACTAGACTCCTTATTTATGCACGAAAATTACAGTTAGAAATATACAAAATAGGTACTAAAACGCGAGAAATAGATATTACAATTCGTTTATTTGTAGACAGTTTACATATTTTGACTGCCTTGTTGGTCTAGGGCTGAGATGCGCCGCCTTAGGATCACGGGGTCCCGGGTTCGATTCCGGGGCCGGGCAAATGTCTATGTGTAAACCAGAGGCACTTGCTCTGTGTCTGGATGTCATTTGTATTCGTGAATTTCATGTATGTAAGCTGCCCCCTCGATACAGGTTAAAAGAAGTGCAGGGAATTGATTAAAACAAAAAAAAAATATTAAAAGTTTTTAATTTAAAAAAAAAAAAAACCGTTGCAATTATTTATTTATTGTAAGGAGAATCAACAGCTAAAATTTATGAGAAACAATTGAATATGAGACACAGAGCCAATTACAGGTTCTCACGAGTAGAAATAGAATAGGATTCTTAGATCACTAAATGGCAAGCGATAATAATGACAGATATAAAGAATTAAAACAAGCAATAAGCACACAAATCCACTCAGTTACTAGGTCAGGCATCGATGACATGGGTAAAACAAAAGAAATAATAAAAAAAAGAAACATCACGCTACTATTATTATTCCTCGGCTTATCTATTGACAAGCCGAGGAACGTCTGTTTATGTGAGTACTCGAGACGCTTAAGGTGAATGTTCCAGGGTAGCCCGCGAAATTCAAATTTTCTAACGTTTTTTGGAATTTGCAGGCCAGTGCTAGGTTGTATGATGATGAACATCTGATTCGCGGCTGTAAGACGTATGTAGTTACAGAGTTATAATCATCAAACTCATCAATACAACCCTCCAAGCTCATAAAGGTGCAAGAATGTCTTTGAGCTTGAAAAAGTTTTTCTTGCACCTTTATGAGCTTGGAGGGTTGTATTGATGATTATAATTCTATAACTACATACGTCTTACAGTCGCGAATAACATTTTAATCAACATACAACCTAGCACTGACCTGCAAATTGCAAAAAACGTAAGAAAATTTGGATTTAGCGGGCTATCCTGGAACATTCACCTTAAGGCCCCAATGGGCATTCTACACATAGCCCAGCAACAGATATACGGGTTTCTTTACAAATGAAAAGGTCCAAATTAACACTTATCTTTTCCTTGGCTAAAGCACTGAAATTCACATGACAATGAAACTTAAGAAAAAAATATTACTGAAAAAATTATCATCTATGAATTAATCTCGCTTTTACCATACGTGTTATTTTTTAAAATATTAATTAAAACGTGTACAAAGTTTTAAAACATATCTGTATTTATCTTGCTGCATATTTTTTAATTTACTTTTCCCTGGTACGCTTTCATGTGCGTTATATTATATTCAAATTAAAAAAGAACTTTATTAATGTAGGTTTATTCACAAAAAACTTATAAATCATCATATTTAAAACTACCATCTTAATCTTTCGGCCCTTGTCACACGCTAGTAGGGTTGCCAACTTTTTTACAAGAAATAAAGTACATTCAGCTCTATGAAGAATATTAAACAGTATTTTAGAGAAATTGACAGTATTTTTTTTATGTTCTAAATACGTATTTTAGAGCTACTCGCGCAACTTACTAATTTATAATCTTTTTTAAAAACTTTCTACCTACTCGTCACCACAATTATAACGAAATTAAATGAGGTCTTTTTCTTTAATTATTCATCACTAAAAAAATGTGTGGACGTCTAAGTGTAACACATAGTAATGCGATTGCATTTTGATGCTGTAAACAGTCTTTTGTATACTTTATTTTTGTTCAACAGTAAAAAGTATAATTTAGTGATAAACAGTATAATACTGTTCAAAACAGTATAGTTGGCAACCCTACACGCTAGGTAGGCTCCATAGGCTTTCAGTTGCTTGTTCTCATTCACACAATCGACCAATCTCTTAATCCACAACCCTTACGCACATCCACGTTCATACTGAAAATACCATGGGTCGGGCATGCCGCTCCACAGAGAAGAACCAGCAATAAACTCTGTAAGTTGAAGTATGTTTTTCCACGTGACATAAATTTACTTGAAAAATGCTATTTAGTTTTAAGATACTGAAGGGCTATAAATAAGACTGCATTACGAAGAAATGCGGATTTCATGAAACGTATACGATGGCATAGCAACTTTGTGATTTTTTTTTTAAATCCATTGAAATGTATTACTCGCATAATGCAGAATTCCATAGGTACAGAGGATCGAATAGAATAAATATTCCAGTTATAAAATTTTATAATAAAACTATAAGCATTCAGCGTCTCCAATATAAATTCCAATGAACGCTCACGGCCATTTTAGTCCCACCGTTCACTTCGCAACTCTTAGTTGCCACTTGGCATTTTTGGTCAATCTTCGTTACTGATACACAATGGAATGTAAGTCTGAGGTCGCCTTGACCTTTTCCCAATTTTCATTTTCCATAGCGGAACGCTTGTGATGGCTATAAAATGTTACCATAAAAACATAGCTTGCGTGGTACATCGACTCGTACAAAGGCTAGCGTAGTGTTCACGCCGTTGAATGACATTTTACCACGATTTACATGTTTATTGCAAAAGAACAGTTTTATACTGTATATGTTTTCATTATATGTAGGTCAAATAAATTAGACAATAAGTTTTTGGCCAATTAATTCTACCTTTAGGATTATATTCATGTCAGTTGGGTCTATGATGACAAAATAAAATGTTATATTATGTTAAATGAGCTCAATAGTCATGAATTTTTGAACACGATTAATTAGCCTAATACAACCAAGCTTAAAACAAGCGCAGCGAGTTATTTTGATTTATTTCACGGACCGATACAAACACAAATAAAGAAGGTCTAAAGAAGATTTGTTCGTTCTGTCGCTAGAAAGAGCAATAATATAAACATTCTCTGAGCGTAAACGGGACAACCGCTAGTAACAACAGTTCATTTGATAATGTGTGTTTTTGTGGTATGGTTTTATATCCAATCCCATGCACGCACATACGCATGAGCGGATCAAGTTCAGTACCTATTTGAATAACTGCTAGTATTTACAAAACGTCCTCCACTTACGATATAAAATGTTACGACAAAAAACATTCTTAGATGTGATTTAGATGGCGAATCATTTCTTAAATAAAGTAAAGTGCTATCTCCTTCCCTTCAGTGAGAAATCCCACAGCTCACGGCGATATATTCACATTATTATGATCATTAGTTGCTGTGTATGCAAGCACCCTAATATCAGCCATTCAATTACCGCCCAGTTCAAGTTGAAGTGGAACTCTACAAGTACAGGTAAACTAAATTTTAATATCATTCATTCGTACTTAAATACTTTTTTTTCATTTGCAGGGGCAATTCTTTTTTTTTTTTTAATTCCGCGGCAGGAAATTTGGGATCCTCGGGTATTCATGAATAAGTTGAAATACCGCAGACGGGTTCGGTAGGAAGGTATGATAATTTTTAATGGCTGCCCCGAATCGTTAACAAAAGCGAAATAATTAATATTAACAAGATTCCCGTTTTTGTGTTCGTAAAAATGTTGAGATTAAACTGTTTTGTTTATTCTTATTGCTGTTGTTTGTAGTCGTTTTCCTGGACAATACCTATTAATTGAGCTGTGTTGCGATTTTTTAAACCTTTCTCAAATGGCAGTGAATTGTGAAACTAATTTTACGAAATTTAATTCCATAAACACTAACTTATGTACATATTAACAAGACTAAAATACCAATTACCCTAAAACTTAAATACTAAAATATATTATTTAAAGGAGTCCTTTTAGGCAAGGTTCCGAAGATACTGGCAGCGTTCCCCCTTTGAATCGCTAGACTGATTCTTTGTCCAAGGTAGCAGCTCTTCCAATTTTACGACTAAATTTTAATAAAAAACTAACAGTCATGATAATACATAGTATATTGTCGTTATCTAGGTTCATGATAAACCAGAGAAGGAATTAAGATATTTAACAATTATTAGGTTTACAATAGTACATTTTAGGTTTTTAATCAATCAAATTATTTTAATCGAATACATTCGTAAGAATGCTTTCAAATAATGAAAAAACAATACACAAATATTAAAAAAAATACATTCCACTATGACGCGATGCTGAGTCGGGCCTTTACAACTCCATAGATGGTAGTTAGCTCACTGTGTCACGCTGGCCAGGCATTTTGGCACAGGGTTTCGTATCAGGTTTTCCTTCTCTTGCAGCCCGGTCTTCACCCTTGTGATTTCCTTCTGTCACCCTGTCACAGTGGTGACACTGTGTATTCTAAATCCGTCACTACACGGACGATACGCTAGTACAATACGTTCTAGTACAATTGCCTTGTAAAACTCATTACGTTATTCCTGGACGGAAATGATTATTTCTGTCGTTTAAATATACCTAATAAATATTCGGCTGTTTATTACGGGACGGCCATTATTCGTAGGAGCAATTACCGTTATTTTATTACCATTTTCTTAATTATGCCGCACTAATTACAACACGTTGAATTCCGCGTGGTGACCGATTTAGAATACATAGTGTCACCACCCCATTCGATCCTGAGGGTGTCGTAAGAGCTGTATAGAAATGACAAGGCCGATAACCCAGCCGCAAGAGAAGGAAAACTTGATATGAAGCCCTGTGCCAGCCCGTATGGCCTGCGTGTCACACTAGCATAATTACCCTCCATGTAACTGGAAGAGGCCCGACTCAGCAGTGGGTATAATGAGCTGAGTAGTAGTAAAAAGTACAACACGCGGCTCCGCTTGCATTGCAAATGTCAAGGCCGATAACCTGGCCGCAAGAGAAGGAAAACTTGAAAGATCTTGATCAAAAAATTTTTACCTTTTTTTTGTCAGTGACTTGAATGTTTTTGAACGTATGCCTGCGTGATAGAAAACAACGCCTGGGTCTAAGATGGAGCAGGCAATTCAAGGAAATGCTCTGTCGGGCACTGGCTCTCACATACACATGACGAAACACAAACTGCTAGCCGGACTTAAATGTGAGGGTGGTAGCTAGCCGAGCGGACCATTAGATCCTACCACCAAGCGTGCTGTGTTTTGTTGACTTTTACAACACGCGTAATTTCCCAGCGTGCGGTGAATTTTTCAGAATATAAAACATATGCTGCCGCATATTATTCGTGTGTGTGTTACCCTTTCTAATAGAATAATGTTAAAATAAATATTTTCTTTCTATCTTAATTGGACGGTGTTAGAGTTGAGAGGGTGAAATGGGTTAAGAAAAGAAATGGCGCAGGTAAGGTGTCTTTAAAAGTATAAGATAAAAGTTTTCTTTAGAACGACAGCCAATTTATATACAAAATGCACCGAGGACACGACAGTGCATGATACAAAGTCATTGCTCATGCAGATTGGAGGGAAAATAACTTGATACATATTCAAGGGATAAAGTTAGAACATTTTGGAGTCACGGAAAAACTTTCGGCTGTTAAGCCTTTTCAGATTAACTCGAGAATAATTTTGTTAACATTTTTTTTTACTTTCTGCATCCGTGTGGTGACGGATTCAGAATACATAGAGTCACCACCCCATTCCATCCTGAGGGTGGCGTAAGAGGCGACAAAAGGAAATGAACTAGCCGCAAGAGAAGGAAAACCTGAAACGAAACCCTGTGCCAACCCATCTGGCCAGCGTGGCACCGTAGGCTTATAAACCTCCCTGCGATAAGAGGAGGCCTGACTCAGTAGTGGGTTATTTTTGCGCTGACTAGTAGTGGAGTGATTGCTGTCTGCCCTCCACAGACAGTTATAAAGATCAGATGATCAGATCAGACCAGGACCATCAAATCTTCGTGCCCTTCGAAGCGCGGAGGCACTAGAATGTTTATTTTTTTATTTCTCCACTTTATAACCAGTTACATGGAGGGCCGGAAAGGTCGGCACAGGGTTTCGTTTTAAGGCTACCTTCTATTGCGGCTAGGTTATCAGCCTTGTCATTTTCATTTGTCAGCTCTTACGACACCCCCAGGATAGAATGGGGTGGTGACATTATGTATTCTAAATCCGTCACCACACGGACCAAATTTAAAATAATTAAAGTTGTGTTTCAATTTTACACCAAACACAACCGAAACAAAGTACAGTCGCCGCCAATCTTTATGGCCGCTCTGAATGTAGCCGCATTACGCTGCGCACAACACAAAATCAGGTATCAGCGGGACGTACCCGGGGCGGGGAGGCAGGGCACGCCCGCAAGCTTCCTCGCCACCCGCGTGTTAGTGTGAGTGAGCTGCGTTCGTATTGGTTATAAAATGTACGATGCGTAAGTTCGTACCCACACGGCTACATTCAGAGCGGCCGTAAAGATTTTTCGTCTTATATACGCGCCATCGACGCGCGTTTCTGCGTCGTGTCTGCATCGATTCAAAACGCGTATTTGAATTTTTACAGGTGATTTGCGTGCTTATCGCGTCTGTAGGGCTACAGACGCACGTGAGCACGGGCCCTTAGTCGAAACAATGTTTTCTATGTTTCATTTGTCAGTCACAATAATTTTATGGAGAGTAGATCATGTTGTGTAATTTCATTTTGAATTCACAGAAATAGCATCAGTAGGCGTCAAATAATAGCGCCACGCGAAAATACTCAAAGCAATTTTCATGCAAAATATAAGAGACAGACTTCATTACATAGCATTATAGCATTCTGACGTAGTTATTATATTTTCACCGTCTATGAGATCGTCTGAAACGGCGTTATCCTGGCTTGATTGAGGTGAACAAACTTACTTTTAACTTAAACCGAGTATACTTTTATGTAGGTGCCGTAATTTATTTCTACTATACCACTAGAATACACAGTGTCACCAACCCATACCATGCCGAGGGTGTCGTAAGAGGCGACTAAGAGATCGCAAATGAAAGGCAGATCACGTAGCCGCAAGAGAAGGAAGACTTGATACAAACCCTTTTTTTTTTTTTTACGTCGGAGATCCTCATGGACACCCGGCCTTTGGGAAATGGCCGGGGTATGTGGGACTCCGGGGCGCGTATAGATGGTAAATTGCGCCCCGACCTACCCACTAAAACCGACGGCGATCCTTACCTGCCCAAGCCAGGGCCACGGGATTCACTCCCATTGCAGAGAGCATGCTCCGTGTCCCTGGGGGCCTCGGCCGCCAGGGACACCTTCCGCTTGAATCATTCTATCTATTAAAAAAAACGCTTTAAAATCCGTTGCGTAGATTTAAAGATATAAGAATACATACGGACGGACAAGCGACAGCGACTTTGTTTTATACTATGTACTGATGTGTAACTTAGCATACTGGGTAATTTAGCAGCAGAATATTGAAAAATGACGTAAGATAAATAATATCA
The DNA here is from genome assembly GCA_905475355.2 of Clostera curtula. NCBI lineage: Eukaryota > Metazoa > Arthropoda > Insecta > Lepidoptera > Notodontidae > Clostera > Clostera curtula. The sequence continues at coordinate 6,355,698 of FR997817.1, forward strand.
CAGAGTGAATAACAAGATTCGGGTACCATTGTCATTTTATATTTACTGTGAATGTACGTAGCTTAGCATAACGACAACATTATGTAAATGTCTAGAGATTTCGTTAGACATTCCTGTTCACAGCCCTGTAAAGAAGTCATGTTTTAATATAAGGGCCGAATCCCACCGGAATGGCAGCGGCCGGCAGCGGCGGGGCGAGCACTTGCAGTTTGAAATAATTTTCTACTTTATCTACATACATATAAGATCAGTATCGCTATCACCACCGATAAGACGCACGTGGCGCGGCTGTTCGCGTCACCACGGGCGGGCGGCGGCTGCGTCGCGACCATTTCAAGCTTTTCAAGCGATACTGATCTTTTAAGTATGTAGATAAAGTTTAAAATTATTTCACACTGAAAGTGCTCACCGCGACGCTGCCATTCCGGTGTGACTCTGCCCTAAGAGTTAACGTTTCAAATATCGCTGTCATCTTTTAACTTAAAACAGTAATCGCTATTTCTTATCAAAGCATTCAAACTCAAAAGTAAGTTTATTTATATACATATACCAGTATACAACCCGCTTTTTATATCCCATAACTTAGGGTATGATTGCGGTTCGAAGAATTATTATCTTCTATCTATTTAAATAAAAATGAATTGCTGTTCGTTAGTCTCGCTAAAACTCGAGAACGGCTGGACCAATTTGGGTAATTTTGGTCTTGAAATATTCGTTAGTCGTCCAGGGAAGGGTTTAAAAGGTGAGAAAATATGAAAGGTTAATTAAGTTGAAATATTCTGGAATGTATCATTCAGGTTTTTTTTATTGTTTCTGAGGCGGTACGAAGTTTGCCGGGTCAGCTAGTGTGTTATATTTTTTTCCAACTTGTCTAGCCGTCTAGAATGGATATTAAATAGTTAGTCATCTCACAAAACTCTAACAAATCGTCAAGTTTGAAACTACTAGTGGTGCGAAACGCTGCTTGAGTGGTGTAAAAACATAATCTCCCGCTACCGCTCATGACTTTGGTCGTCCCTATATTACTCTGTTTGCCCATTCGCATGTCATCTAGCAATATTTGAACACATCATTGCCCGGATTTTGAAGATAAAGGCAGCAATGACCTATAGCTAAAGGATTAATTGCACGCATGTTCAACGCAAGAAGTAAAAGTGTTATACAAATAAGTTTCACGTATGACGACTGTGGCATTATGCTATGTAGCCATGGGTCGATTTTGGTATGGCCGATGCTAGACGAAAATCTGTTAGACCTTTTGAAGAATATTATACACTAGCTTTTGCGCGCGGCTTCGCCCGCGTGGGCTTCGAACCCGTGCATATTTTTTATGAACATAAAATCGGTTATTGTGACTAAACTATGATAGTTAGATATGTGCTCTCGCGGACTTTTTTGTAGATCTTTATAAGACCTACAAACCCGTAGTACATCATATTGTTCTATTGTCAATAGTTTTTGCAGCGCACGCATAAATAGGTTTTCGATTTTACACCTTGGTTTACAAAATCGTAATTTTCATACGGATCCCTAATTCTTTTGAAAATAAAATATAGCCTATAACCTTCCTCTATAAATGGACTATCTAACACTGAAAGATTTTTTGAAATCGGACCAGTAGTTCCTGAGATTAGCGCGTTCAAACAAACAAACAAACAAACAAACAAATAAACAAACAAACAAACTCTGCAGCTTTATATATTAGTATAGAGTATAGATTTTTTACTACGAATCGGCCCATACATCCCGCTTCGGGCGGGATTGTCCCGCGTTCAGGTTGTCCACAACGAGAACAAAAATGTCCCACTTTTACGAATAAACTTGTATACCCTTTGCACTTAAATATGACATCTTACACCAACATACCCTATATATGTATTTACTAGCTGCGCCCCGCGGTTTTTATTGTACTTACGGTACTTATTGTCGTACCGCGGGTGATGCCGCGGGGCAAAGCTAGTCTAAAAAAGTAGCCTAAGTTACTCCTTATAGAATCAGCTACCTATCACTGAAAGTCCCGTTTATATCGGTCTAGGCGTTCCAGAGATTAGCCGGAACAAACAGACGGACAGACAGACAAAAAATTTAAAAAAGTTATTTCGGTCTATGTACTGTGTATACATACTTACGGATTTAGTAAAAAGTGGTTATTTTATTATTACAAACAGACACTCCAATTTTATTTATTTGTATGTATGTATAGATGTATAGATTTATATACAAAATTCAATAGGCGTCCCGCTTTTACCATAAAAAAAAATTGTCACGTTACCCATACATGACCCATTATTGAGTCAGGCCTCCTCCAATGAAATAAGCCTACTATGCCACACTGGCCAGATGGGCTAGCGCCAGGTTTCGTATAAGTTTTCTTTTTCTTACGGCTACGTTTTCTGGCTTGTTAAGCCTGTTTATTCCGTGTGGTACCATCCTGAGGGTGTCGTAAGTGGCGACTAAAAGATCGCAAGTGGCAGATCACCCAGCTTTTAAAGAAGGGAAACGTGACATAAACCTTGTGCCAACCCTTCGTACCAGCATGGCACAGTAGACTGATTTCGCTCCATGAATTTGGAGGAGACCCGACTCTACTTCTCAGCCCATAAATGACCTACTGTTCAGTCGGGCCTCCTCCAACTACATGGAGGATAATTAGCCTGCGGGTTGTCGGCTCTTACGACACCCTCAGGACGAAAGGGGGTGGTGAAACTATGTATTCTAAATCCGTCACCACACACACCCGTCTCATTAGTGGGTCATTCATAAGCTGAAACGACGGTACTTACCAACTGTGTTTAACTTACCCATTTTATCATGTATTCGGTGTCCGTGGTTCATCATTAAAGGGTTTAGTTACGGCAAAAGTTGTCTCTTTACTTAGGACTCATTATGAAATATTTGAGTCCGCTTATTAAAATGGTCGCCAACAGTAAGTCACATGACAAAGCTTCCAATCAAAATATGACATTTACTGTACACTATGAAACATATTGCCATCAATACATTAATATTATAAAGCTGCAGAGTTTGTTTGTATAAACTCGCTAACCTCAGGAACTATGGGTCCGATTTAAAAAAATCTTTCAGTGTTGGATAGTCCATTTACCGAGGAAGGTTATAGGCTACTTTTTCACCACGCGAGTGACACAGCGGGGAGCATCCATAATTTCACCCAAAAACGTCCACTGCTGGACAAAGGCCTCCCCCAAGGATTTCCACAAAGGCCGGTCATGGGCCGCCCGCAGCCATCGTTTTCCGGCGACCTTAATCAGGTCATCGGTCCACCGTGTGGGAGGCCTACCAGCACTGCGCTTTCCGGAACGCGGTCGCCACAAGAGGACTTTTCTGCCCCATCGGGCGTCGGTCTTGCACGCTATGTGCCCGGCCCACTGCCACTTAAGTTTGGCAATCTTGTGGGCTATGTCGGTTACCCTGGCTTGCCTGCGTATCTCGTCATTACTGATTCGATCTCGCAGGGAAGCTCCGAGCATAGCCCTCTCCATTGCCCTTTGGGTGACTTTGAACCTTCTGATGGAGCCCATAGTGAGCGAGAGCGGGGAGCAGCTAGTTTTTAATATATTGTTATAACTTATTTCATACATAAATACCCCTCTGTTTATTTTTTTTCCAATCTCATTGGTAGGTGTTTTCTTCTCTTGGCCTGTATCGCTGGGGCAGTTTACAAACCTGAGATTCACTTCACGAATACAAATGACACCGAGATTCAGAGCAAGTGCCTCTGGTTTACACAAAGACTCTTGCCCGGCTCCGGAATCGAACCCGGGACCCCGTGACCCAAAGGAAAAGGCCGTTGGATTGTTTTTTCATGAAATTTTGCACACACTGTGTATATTTTGTCAGTACTATCGATCATTCGTTTCGGCTATACGGATTGTGTTACATCCTGTATAAAGGTGTTGGACACAAAAGGTCGTATGGTCAGTAACAAAAATAAAACAAACACATCCGAATCTAATATTTATTCCGTCACATTTAGGACGCCTACATAAGAAAAAATACAACAACGTCAGAAGATAAAAAATACATTCGCTACTACAAAAATCACCAAAATATTATTACACGGGGCGTTTTAGTGAGAAATTATTACAAGATTACTAGACTACATAAGTGGAGTATCGAACGAAATATATGTAACACAAGGCCAAGGTAATTTCTTTTAAACATGAGTCTATTTTTGTTGAATCACGGTTGTATTTTTATTACGATCCATAAACTGCCACAAAGCATTATGTGCCTTTCAATAGTTCCGTTTCTGTAACTAAAAACATAACTTTCTGTTCGTTTGAATAAAGTGACGATAAATCGGCAACAATGAATAACTAGTGAGTAATTTTTTACATAATAATAAAATATTGTTTCATAGCAATAAAGTTTATATCTGTTAATATGTATACTCGAAACCTTCCATGTCCTATATTGTTATTGGATAAATTTATTTTAGGATTTTCACGGCGCAATGTACTTAATACATTGCGCCGTGAAAATCCTAAAAGCGGAGAAACTAAAAAAAAAAAACAATAATATTGCACAAAATCTCCGCTCCTCTTTAGTGGACAGGGAGTTGCGAACTAGCTTAAAATTTATACAAAACCGGTAAGCGAAGCAATTGCGGGCGCAAATCGCGCTCGCAGTGTACCGTAGTAGTACTAAACTCCGCTCCGGTGGACAGACACAGTACGCAACTCCGCTCCGCTTTACTCAGTCGCTCCGCTCCGGTGGACAGGCAGCCTTAGGCCTAGGTGCAGTAGTGGATTGTTTTAGGTAGATGATGATGGAGAAGTTATAAAGTTACTGTTTTGAACAATTTTGAAATCCAAATAATGTATCGAACTGCATAGTGTGGCTACAGTAAAATCATTCGTAACGTGAAGTCAACAATAAATAAAACATGATACAACAACATTTTAATTGCCGAGCCAATTATTATAACGTGGATTTAAAAAATAAAATTCGCTCGTTACGCAATTCAATGTAATAAAAACGTGGAGTTTTTGGAGATACCATTCAGGTATTTTTTTTATTAATATTAGGCCACGTTATGTACATTTTCGGTATAGTGACGGGTTTAGAATATATAGTGTCACCACCGCATTCCATCCCGAGGGTATCGTAAGAGCTGACAGGATATGATAAAGCCTAAAACCTACTCACAAGAGAAGGAAAACTTGATACGAAGCTCTGTGCCAACCTGTCCGGCCACCGTGGTTTATACCCTCCAGTTAGTTGGAGGAGGCCCGACTAAGAAGTAGGTAATTTATGGGCTGAGAAATAGTAGTTGTAGTAGAAAAGTGAAAATATTACGGTATATGTGATTCATGTTAATAAAAATAGTTGTTTTTGAAGATTCCATCCAGCTCACTATTAGGCCTCTGTATGTACATAAAAGATTATTATTAAAATGTCTAACACTTATGACAAATATTTGATCGGCCAAATTGAGTCTTTCACTATGTTTAATATTATTTACCAAAATAGTTCCACTCAAATCCCTGGTTGCATTGAAAATCCAAATATTTGAATGAAGCCCTACAAATGCCTTCAACATTTCGTCAGTCTTTGAATGTTAAAAGTATTATGGATTTATTAACCGGTACAACACCCGACCAGCATCACAACCTCTTGCGACTCGGTTATTAAAATATGTACTTAGATTTGAAGCTGTACACTTCAACTGTTCAGCGGTAGAAAGTTCAATCCTACGTTAGCGGTAACAGCTTAAGATATTTTTTTTCAAACTGAATTGACTTTGGCGTGGTGTTGTCCGGTTCCTGAAAGTTAACTTTTGAATTGCAACATATCGAAATGGAACCACTACATATTATATTATAACAAGTATATAATGGCATAAAATCCCTCAATTGTATTTACAAACCAAATACTAAGACTAAAATACAGTTTCAAGAAATCCCGTAATTCCCAGAATTTATTACTAAAAGCACATTTTATACAATCACATAATGTACACATCGGAAAGAAACTACATCAAAGAAATGTTTATTATTATATTATTTATCTCAATAAAAACATCAAATTGAACTGACAAATTATTATTTTTTTCCAAGCGTAGTTTCCCCACACGGTGTCTCTGTTATTCACCTATTAAAATATATACATATAAGTACTTATTATTACTATGAACAATATATACACTATTATTATCTAATTTACAATTAATTTTAAAACAATATACTTAATGTAATGATTCACACATTTTATTACAAAATAGTTATGTAGTACTCAGTAGTATTATTATATTTGATAATAACTTGTCTAGGTAAGGCTATCACGAGCTGGTGACTAAATAAAAAAAAAAGAAGTTGCTAAAATAAGCAAAATGTTTCCTTAGGGACAAAGCACACTTATCAACTCTGAAAGGGATCGGCACCGTATCAACTCGAGGCGTTCAGTATTATTTGTATGAAACTCTCTACTGCAAAGCACACTAATCGGATTCGTAACGTAACCACCTCGCCTCAGGACAAGATCACGAACGCCGTACGGCGCGTGGTCAACCAGCGGTCCCCGCGCTTACGCCGTTCACGCGCTTATGGCTCGCCGTTCACGCGGTTACGCCTCTCCGCCGCCGCGCTTGCGGGACGTAACATATTCGTAACATTATCTTACGGGCCATCCTTAAGCGCGGCGTCGCCTAGCCGTAGCCAAGGCGACGTATCGGAGCTGCTGATCCGCTTTGGTTACGTGCTTACGTTAGGTTGACGCCTGTTTGACGGCGAGGCGAAAGGCGATACGGTGCCGATCCCTTTCCGTGTTGATAGGTCTGCTGCGTCCTTTATCGTTTTGTTATGCTTAGGGTTTATGTTACACCCATCAAAGGTCGGATGCAAATCGCTAACGGTATCCTCAACGCTAAAATGTATGAGATGACATTTCAAAGTCACGTGACTTGAAAGTTTCTAAATTTCATCTGTCTGTACGTGTGGTGAACGTCATCCTGAGGGTGTCGAAAGTGGCGACAAAAGTAAAAGACAAAGCCGAATACCAAGCCGAATGAGAAGAAAAACTTGAAACGAAACAATGTGCCAACCCTGACGGCCAGCGTGGCATAGTAGGCCAATTACCTTCCATGCAATGGACAGAGGCCCGTCTCAGCAGTGGGTCGTTTCTGTGCTGAGTAGTAGTAGAAATATCATGCCATACACTTTAGCGTGGTAGATACCGTTAGCGGTGTCCTTGTATCAGGCCCAGTCATAAGTTCCCAAAGGCAGGGTATCCATGAGGATCTCCGACGTAAAAAAAAAAAAAAAAGTCCCATGCATAAGAAGTAGAGACTGAGGAATTTACCTACATAAAATACAATCTAGACAGATATGGAAATATGAAAATGAACTACATTATTAACCCGCCCACTGGCTAATCCCGAATTCAGCCGTTTATATGCTACGCCAGAAGCTGACAGCAGCAAAGTATAATTCCTTATAAGTATTATACAATATTGTATATATAACATTATTATTGTAATATTTATAATGTTTAAAATAAATACTAAATATGACCACTGCACTTCAGTTATGCGTGGTAAGTTTAAAACATTAGTATTGTTTACTCATAATTTTAATATAATAATATTTGTTACTTGGATGTGCCTACACTCTTAATCGCAATAATTATATGTTACTAAATTTACCATATTATATTATACACATATAATTGCGAAACATACATATGTTTTATGATAAAACAGCCACGTAGGAAAGGAAATCGCAAATCAAAATTAATGATCTAATACTACTATCACATGGATTAATACTTCTGGCTATATATATATTTATTTAAATAACAGTATTACACAGTCTATACTATACAAATATTACTATAATAATTTATGACTATAAAATTCACAACATCTTATGACTAACAAACTTTTTCATTAAATTACATACCTCTTTGGTCGTTCCAAAAGTTGATACAATTAATATGTACAAGCTACGTCCATTGTCTAAGAAACTAGCACAATATAATTTTAACGCAGTATTTATAACATATTATAATAAATAGTTGATTTCCACTATTGAAAGTATTTAATACTTGCAAACAGCACGCACTGGTACTGTTACGTCAGAAGCTAGTATGCAAATAAATATTCTAGTAAAATAAAGATGGGTTTTACAAGTTTGACGTATCTATGTAGTCTTTTGTGCAGCTCATCATCATCATCATCATTTCAGCCAAAAAACGTCCACTGATGGACATAGGCCTCCCCCAAGGATTTCCACAAAGGCCGGTCCTGGGCCGCCCGCATCCACTGCTTTCCGGCGATCTTAACCAGGTCGTCGGTCCACCGTGTGGGAGGCCTACCAGCACTGCGCCTTCCGGAACGCGGTCGCCACTCGAGGACTTTTCTGCCCCATCGGACGTCGGTCCTGCGAGCTATGTGCCCTGCCCACTGCCACTTAAGTTTGACAATCCGGTGGGCTATGTAGGTGACCCTGGGTTTCCTGCGTATCTCATAGTATTTGTGCAGCTATTACCTGTATATCATAGCTCCTAAACCGGCTATGCGGTTTTTATTAATTTCAAAGCAGTGTTTCTTAGACCTGTTTTATCAAAATCGGGCTATTCAAGCTTTTTTCTATTATCTCTAGCTCCTAAAACGGTTTCTGCCAAACATAATATGTGTGTACTTAAATGTTTGACACAACAGTAATTTAGGCGAAGTAATTTCACTACATCTTTAAAATGAAGCAACAAAATTTAAAAGCCGACAACAAGTAATTAGTATTCATAAACACGTACTCGTTCTGCTGCTGTTTGTAAATATGAAATAACTTATTCTTAATTTACGAGTACCTTACACCATTACACGGATTCCCGAGGAGCACTTTACGTAAGTAGCGACTAGTTTGATTTAAACAGCCTTTAACAATACACCAGTTATTACAAAGATTTTAGACCTTGCTTCTCTAAAGTCCTAATTAAATCACAGTATCCAGGTCTCTTGCACCGACCTCTAGCATTGACGATCATAGGAAACTTTCAGATGCTCTCGTTTCCTCTCTATCGACTGCAGAAACTATTTCCACGCCTTCTTCGTAGTTGTGTAACTTGGTGGTATTATTTCCACAGTAATGCTGGCTAGGGTCTCCGTATTGGCTGTGGTAAAACTCCTCACGCATCATATGGTTCAAATTCGAACACCTGAAGAACAGTATCTCTTGGAAAGGTTTCCTGAAGTCTTTGTTGAGCGTAGCGTAAATTATTGGATTTAGCAAACTATTGAGGTAGCCTAGCCAGAGAAATACGGTACTGATTGTATCAGGAATCGCGTCTTCAGCAACGAAGGGTCTGGTTAAGGCCAGCACGAAGAACGGCAGCCAGCAGATTATAAATGCTGACATAATTATCCCTAGGGTTGTGGACGCTTTGCGCTCTTTAGCTAAATGGAACCGCAATTTCTTTTGATGCGTTGAATGTGGATGAAGCAGGTCCTTTGCGATGTGGCTCTTGTGAGCAAAGTTTGACAATGACGACCGGATTCTGTTGGTAGGCACTTTACTCACGCTCTCTGACGATGTTCTGCGACGTTCTTTTAATTGGAGCTTAGTTGGTGCTAACGTTGTCGGTGATCTGTTAATGGTGTGTATTGGTTTTGTCGGAGTCTTTGGCTGTTGCAGCATGGGACATTGCGACTCGTTAGATTTCCTCTGGCCACTGAAGCACCTGCCAATTGTGCTTTCTTTTTTTTCAACACTGCACTGTAACAAAGAATTATTAAATTAGGTGTTTGTGAATATTGTGAACACATTGAAATTAAGCACTTTATAACGGATCGGTCGTGGCTACAGAGTATTCGTAAAATAATCACGATAATTGTGTTATAATTTAAAAGAATAGGTAACAGTTAGGACAATAATGTAAAGCGACACAAAAGTATTTCTTAAATCTTTTTTCTTCTTCCTTACGGCTTACTGATGAGTTAGGCATTTATTTAGGAAATCAGTAAAGGAAAATGTGCCCAAACTGCTTTTATTGCATATCAAGATATCCTTACGTTGAAGCTAGGTATTTTGCCAAACTAGGTCATTTAACTATCTTATAGGATAGAGAGTAGAGTGATTAGGTGATACCAGGCTTTTTCCGACGAGCATTAAAATACGATGAATATACACATCATAATACCTGCTTCTTAGACCATGTATAAAATATGTACTTACAGTAGTATTCGTGCTAGCAGTGGAACCTCTGGGAGGTGGTTGGGTAGACTGGTTACCCAACAATTTCGCCTCAGCTGCGCCCCCGTTTTTCACATTTATCTCCAGATAGCAATGTGTTTCCAAATGTGATTGAGCACGTTTCTCGTCTTTCACAATTTTCCTAGCTGCCTTAAATATCTTATAGTAAACCACTATCATCACGGTCAGTGGTATGTAAAACGAACCGAAGGTCGCGTAAACCTGATATATCTTGTTCTGCGACACTGAACATGACATTTCAGTCTTCTCATTGCCTAGTATCAGGACTGGGGGCAGCGACATGCACGCTGCTGTGACCCATACGACAAACACACAGAACAGCATTCTTCTGGGAGTTCTCTTGACCCCGTACTCTAACGGTTTTGTTATGGCATAGTAACGGTCCACCGATATCATGCACAGATTAAGGATGCTTGCGGTACAAGAGAGCACGTCACTGGATACCCAAAAGTCACAAATCACTGGTCCAAAAGGCCACCTGCCCAGTATGTCGTAGACTGTAGCAATAGGCATCACTATTAATGCTACACAGAGATCGCTCACTGCCAATGAAACGATAAGATAGTTGCTTGGTCTTCTCAGCTTCCTCACCAAACGCACAGCTACTACGACTAGGACGTTCCCGATTACAGTGACAACTATAACAATGGCAAATACTATCACGAGGAATATTGTCATAGAAATGGAGTACTTGCTATGCTTTATGTGTTGCCCGTTCTCTATGGTGGAATTGTCTCCCAGAGTCCAGTTCAGGGTGGAATTGAGGTTACTGGTATTGAATTCTGGACTACTCGTTGGTTCCAAGTCTACCGCCGACGTTAGTTGTAAAAGAATTGATACCAGAATGAGAATACTGGAAGGCAAAGCAACAAAGCTAGGCAGTGAACAGCGAAGGGTCGCCATACGAATCCCTGTGGGTGACGATTGATTTGCTCGTTACTTTGACGTAACCATACATTGGCTTTGCTTCTGTTCAGACTAAACCAATCGCAATCGAATCAAGTTTGAAATACGACCTCGTCATGAAGCTTTTTGGTTTTGGGATGGAGTCTCTGATTACAATTGAGAGTAGGCTTTAATTGACATATCGCTTGGATTGTGCTGCCAATTCGGAGCAGAGCCATTTGATATTAGAATTTTGAGGGATTCTCGCCTTTTTTGTTACACAATAAGGTCTGTTTCACTCTGAGGCGGTGCGCCAGATGAGAATCGACGGGTGTGTTGTTTTATTGCTCGAGGAAGGCGGGAGCGGCTGCCACTTCAATATCCCGACTGTGGATTGCTTCATTAGTGTCGCTGATTGGTGAAGAAAATTTCCAATCTGAAAAGAAAAGAGAAACGGTTGTAAATCGGCTCTAGAATGGATTGTCTTTTGTTCTTTTGAAGTCTGAAAATTCAGTAATACTTTATCATTGTTAGGTTCTTGTTTTGACAAATTCAAATGAAAGTTTGATATATTGATATTGATCAAAAGATTGAGACAATGACGTCAAAAAATATAAATATAATATACTTTTAATTGCTTTTAACTGAATGTAACTAAAATAAAAATGTATTCGCTTCATAAATATAAATACTCTTAATTTCGTTAAGAATCCAAAATGTTTAGTAAAATATTCAAAGCGATTTCAGCGAGCGCAGAGAACCGTACGCTTGGCTACCAGTAAAACAAAATTATGGACGGTAGATTTAACTGGTTATTTGTACAGTTAAAGACAAGTGTCATCTAGTCCCGTGATTACGAATGCCGCAATGCATTCAAACGTCGGGAATTAAACAATTTCAAAGAATATCAAGTAACATAGTTGTGCATATTTATTAAACAGATCATGGTTGTCTGAACGCATTAATCCCAGTAAAACTAATACTTTCCTCATGCATAAAAGTTCACTCATGTCATTCAACCATTTTTGTGGCTTACGACTCCCAGGTTGGCCAATCACCGCAAAAAGTTTAAAAATTGACTACTGCGCAGGATATATTTTAGTAAATTGTTAATGGTTTTTCCAAATTTACAAGCATAACTTTATTTTCTAAAGATATTGTCGAAAAATCGTGACAAAACTCTTGCCCGACCGCGGAATCGAAACGGTGACCCATGATCCAAACCCGGTTTATCAAAGCACTAGATCAACAATTCGGCTATCTTGTTGACCTAAATCGAGTTGGTGAACTAGGCTACAACAAGATACTAAAATTTTGTTTTTTGTGCACGCACATGCACACATACACGCACTGCGTGAATTTATGTGTTGTAATATTTTATGTTTTATTTTTCTCTGATCCCCTTTCACAACAAATTTTTTTTTGTTTTATGTTTCTAGCAGAAACTTTTTATTGTCAGGGGGAGGTCTGGTTGCCCTGTTAAACATATTTGTTACTGCAGATACCAGTCCCCCACAAAAGTATATGTATACTTTGTAAACTTTTATGGAAGAGTCTTATTATTATTATTTTACAATTCATGGCTAGTTTATTTCCGGATGTATACAGCGATGTTCTCCTACCGTGTATAGAATAGATATTATAGAAAATGTGACGTCATATCCCGCAGAAAACGGGTACCCGACAAAGTCTGTCCAATATGGCAGCGTGACACAGCTTTTCCGCTAATGGCTTTTAGCTAAAACGAGCCGTTTCACGTCGCTCATTGAATAATTGATTTGGAACAAAGTAAATGATGTTTAAATCCCTCATTAAATGTTTTGTCAAATTAACCTTGTATAGATAAAGAAATAAATAACATAGAAATGCCTGTAAATTAATCGTTGATTTTTTTATTAAACCCCTGCAGTATTTTAACCTGTGTTGCGGGGACAGTTTAAAAACATGAAATTCACGAACACAAATGACACCCAGACTCAGAGTAAGTGCCTCTGGTTTACACTAAGACTTGCCCGGCCCCGAAATCGATCCCAGGGCCCTGTGATCCAAATGCGGCACATCCTACCCCTGGGCCAACGAGACAGTCAACATATTACATTTTAAAAAGTGGTGTTTTTGTATAACATCTAAGTGTTAAAATACACAACTTAGTGCACTATCATTCATCCTTAGGTACATTATAATAATGTAAGGATGAATGATAGTGGTTGTGTCAAAGTGGTTGTATTATTATTAAACATATACTAGCTGACCCGGTTTTGCCACATAAATATCGCTATGGCTGAAAATTTTGGGTAGTATAAAAAAAACATATTTTCTGTCCAAAAAAAAAATTTGTGTGCACGATATGCACACAAAATGTCTCAAATCGGTCGAGCCATTTCGGAGGAGTTCAATAAGAAACACCGTGACACGAGAATTTTATATATTAGGATTATATAATAACATATAATGTGTTAAAGTAAGTGAGTTATCCGTATGGCAGATTTAGAATTATACAATGTCACCGTACGACACCCTGACAAAAGGAAATCAGAAGGCCGATAACCTACCTTTAAAAATATAAATATCCTTGAACATTTCACACAACGCCATCTCGTCCCAAGCTAAGCAACTCAATGCTTGTGTTATGGTAACGAGATGGATGATAAACTACTTATATACATTTTTTTTTGTAAATACATACATAATATAGATAGAAATGACACCCAGACTCCGAGCCAGTGCCTCTGGTTTAGACAAAGACAATTGCCCGACCCCGGAATCGAACCCGGGACCCGTTGATCCAAAGGCGGCACATCTAACCACTAGCTGCAAGAGAAGCGAAGTTTACACAGAAATTCACATAGATAAGATATCTCTGAAAAGAGTCTTTGGGAATGGCTGATGTTTCTGTCAGATATACCACCTTATCCGGCCGGATCATCCCTTTCGCCAAAATATTTACATTTTCAATTCCGGCCACATTTACAAAATTTTTCCTGTATAATAAACCAATGTATGACGGGATTGTCCCGCTTTTATAGGTCAATAAAGAATTTTATATTCCCTAAATCGGTGCGAAGCTGGTGCGGGCAGCCAATGCCGACCGAGACGTATAGGTAGTTTCCCGAAGGCATTTACGGCTAGAGTAAGGACGCAACGTGGTTTTAGTGGGTAAACCGGCCGGTTTACCCACTAAAACCACGTTGCGTCCTTACTCGAGCCGTAACCATCCTTGGGCTGTCCTTTAATCAAGTGATGTTTTCTTACATTTTTTAAACCCTCCCTCCCCCTTTGTTAAACGTGGTGAGGTATAACACTACCTTCCCCCCTATTAAAAATCACTTGTATTTTTTAGTAACTACAAAGAATCTTACAGTCAAAGGTTCACACACACACTTCACGCCGTATTTCGGTTTAGAAATCACGCGTTTGACGATAGCGTGATCTTACTATACCCCCTCCCCCCATAATATATTTAGACATAGACATATTCTTTATTGTGGCACAAGACAAAAAAAAGATACAATGACAAACAAACACATGAGAAGATTTTAAAATTAGATTAAACAACAACAATTTCGTGATTTTGCCGAACCCCTCCCCCCTTTCGAACCTCACGTGATTAATGGACAGCCCCTAAAGTGATACTTATTTTAACGCAGATAAACATTTTTCATACTCATCGTCCAACGGTGTGTCAGACAGCTAATATTTAGGTCGGAAAGAAAGACATGGCGAGTCGTCTTTATGATATATAACGCTCTTGTCCACAACATGCTCGCTCCCTTGGACTGTCTGACCCACATCACGTTGAGTTTTGCTTTTTCTGTTGTACACTTTACTCGGTTAATAAAAGGGTTGCCCAAACATCTTGTCATGACCATTATGTTTTTGGTTGAAGTTGTGGATAGTGTTGGTGGTTTACGCGCTAAGGAATGATCATCAAGCTAGACGAGGTGGTATGTATGGCAGGGCCGCGGCACCTATCCCTCGATAACTGTAGTCGGGGATTTTTTAACCGTGCGAATTGCTCTAAAAACTTCGCTATCGCGGTGTAGGATTTTTTGGTAATTCTCGCATTTGTAGGCGCGTTTGTTCCTAACGCGTTATTAGTATAACTTTTGAAATGTTCAATTCCTTGGTGCTTGAGTTATCATGCTCACTTTAAGACTGGACTTTAAGACATGGCAGTGGTGGCGTCGTGCGGCGTGTCGTTCTCTTCCCTGCAATATGGTTGAGGAGGGCGATGGCAGCCGCATGCGTCATGCTTCTGAACAGGTGCCGTTGCTGGGGGTTGGTTGGCTTGGACATAAGAAGGTTACTATTGTCGACTAGATCTGGCTGATGTTTAGCCCTTTGGAACTATTGCGCGAGTTTGCTCACAAATCTGTCTTATAACCAGTCTTGTACCCAAATGGCGATCTAAAAAGAGCAACTACAGAGTTTCTTGCCGGCTCTTCTCTGTAGAGCTGCATTCCGAACCGGTGGTAGATGGTAAATAATTAATTATAAATGGTAAATTTTAAATATATTTTTTTGTTTGACCTGTCAAAAGAGCTCTAATGAGCCAACTTGAATAAATGAGTTTTTATTTTTTTATTTTTGATAGAAATATCATCGATGTTGATCGTTCAGAGTTTTCGGGTAAATTGTGTAAAAGTTTGTAGCATCTCTAGGGGTTGCTAGAGATGCTACAAACTAGCAAGCCCCACCCAGGTTCCATTCCTGGGTGGGGCAAGTTGTCGTTTGTTGTTGTTTCAGCCTATGCATGACCCACTACTAAGTCGGGCCTCCTCCAATTTCATGGAGGGAAATAGCCTACAGTGCCACCTAAATACTGACTATGACTAACACGTGACAATGTTCGTCCAAAAACAGATGTTACCAAAATAAAATATGAGTTTTATTACTCCCGACAGTCATTACAATAATAATTAAAAACACCGAAAAGGGTTATAACTACGTCACTGCCTATTTACGGTCACTCGCAGTTTATAGTTTAGTCTAGCCATAGTAAATGTATAAGCAGTAACACAACAATTACTAGAACTTGGCCCTCCTCAAGTTACATGGAGGGTAATTAGACTACTGTGCCAAGCTGGCCAAATGGGTTGGCACAGGATTTCGTATCAAGTTTTCCTTCTCTTGCGTTTAGGTTGGCCTTGTCATTTTCTTTGTCAGCTCTTAAAACACCCTCATTATGGGGTGGTGACACATATTTATATTCTAAATCCGTCACCACACGGAACACAGCACTACCGAAAGGGTTATTTGAATGCGGTATTCTGTAAGGTAGGAAGTCCACGTAGTTGGGAATCTCCAGCAAGTGTCTATTCAATGAACTCTGGATGTTTGTACCATTTTTTTTAATACAATTGGCGTATGTTTGACTAATCTCGCTTGATGGATGACGAAGATGAGGCTTAAGATGGTACACGTTTGCCTAGAAAATGTCTGTTCACTTTGGCCTTAAAGAGTTCCAGATTACGTCGTTCCGGAAAAACAGACCTCTGTAGAGAGTTCCACTGCTTAGATGTCCGCATAATAAATGAAGAGGTAAATCTATCACGCGTAATGGGGGAATGTCTACAACATAAGGGTGAAATTGCGCGCCGTGCCTAGTCGTTTGGTGTTGGAAAGGGGAAGAGGGTAATAGGTTGTACAAAACATCCCCACACTCACCGAAATGTAACCAAAAAAAACTGAGAGGCAAGCCACTCGTCCCATTCCCAATTTTACGGCAAAAATTTGCACTCTACGCATATTTATATCAGGAATATTCAAAGCTTATATCACCGTAGAAGATATTTACAACCTTACAACGCTTGGGTTCCATAATACTTGCGAGTCACTTTGGACGTCAGTTGGAAGTTTTAGTTCTACTTTGATGTAAAAATATATTTACTGTGTTTGCTCAGTTTTGTCTGGTTACGTACGATGCGTATCAAGCGAATAATGGATTCTTTGCCTTATTTGACGCAATGAGCACTTCTTATGATTTTGCCAGGTACAATACGCTCTAAGAATACGGTTTGAAGTCTTTATTGTATAGTGTAGTTTAAGAGAACAACACATATAGTGTAAATATTTCAACTTCGGGTTGGGGCAAGTGTGTGTTAAGTAAACACGAGGTACTTGCCCTGGGTGTTTTGTGTTCGTGAAATAAATTTTTTTTTTTTTCGTGTGTTGTACTACTCAGCCCATATATGACCCACTGCTGAGTCGGGCCTTCTCCCGTTACATGGAGAGTAATTAGCCTTCAGTGCCACGCTGGCTAAACAGGTTGGCACTGACAATGGATCGCCCCCCACCCAATGGAGATCAGGTCCCGAGGAGACGCCGTCCACGCACACGGCGAAACATAGGAGATCCCGGGGCGGGGTACGGGGATGTCTCGCCACACACGGGATCTGAGGAGAAGCGACGTCCTGCCGGGTGCTCACGGCAGGACGACGAGTGCTCGTAAGGAGCCTGAGGAGAGGAGGAGGGCCTCCTCGTCTGCGGCGGCGTGGTTCTGCATCAGATCCCACAATGCCGCAACAGGACGCGAGTTGGAGCACCCCGGGGAGGTTTAGTGGGTAGGCCCCCACTATGGGGGAGAGTCCCACACTCCCCTCGATGGCCATCCCCGTGGCCGGCGAGGAGGGTTTCGTGTCAGTCACGGAGCATGCTCCCGTAATGGGAGTGAATCCCGTGGCCCTGGTTTGGGCAGACGAGGATCGCCGTCGGTTTTAGTGGGTAGGTCGGGGCGCAATTCACCATCTCTACGCGCCCCGGAGTCCCACATACCCCGGCCAGTACCCAACGGCCGGGAATCCATGAGGATCTCCGACGTAAAAAAAAAAAAAAAAAAAAGAAAGTGTGTTTTAAGTAAACACGAGGTACTTGCCTTGGGTGTTTTGTGTTCGTGAAAAAAATGTTTTTTTTTTTCGTGTGTACTACTACTCAGCCCATATATGACCCACTGCTGAGTCGCGCCTTCTCCCATTACATGGAGAGTAATTAGCCTTCAGTGCCACGCTGGCTAAATAGGTTGGCACTGACAATGGATCGCCCCCCACCCAATGGAGATCAGGTCCCGAGGAGACGCCGTCCACGCACACGGCGAAACATAGGAGATCCCGGGGCGGGGTACGGGGATGTCTCGCCACACACGGGATCTGAGGAGAAGCGACGTCCTGCCGGGTGCTCACGGCAGGACGTCGAGTGCTCGTAAGGAGCCTGAGGAGAGGAGGAGGGCCTCCTCGTCTGCGGCGGCGTGGTTCTGCATCAGATCCCACAATGCCGCAACAGGACGCGAGTTGGAGCACCCCGGGGAGGTTTAGTGGGTAGGCCCCCACTATGGGGGAGAGTCCCACACTCCCGTCGCTGGCCATCCCCGTGGCCGGCGAGGAGGGTTTCGTGTCAGTCACGGAGCATGCTCCCGTAATGGGAGTGAATCCCGTGGCCCTGGTTTGGGCAGTCGAGGATCGCCGTCGGTTTTAGTGGGTAGGTCGGGGCGCAATTCACCATCTCTACGCGCCCCGGAGTCCCACATACCCCGGCCAGTTCCCAACGGCCGGGTATACATGAGGATCTCCGACGTAAAAAAAATAGTAGCGTTTTTCTTCACTTGCGGCTCGGTTTTTGGCCTTGTCATTTCCTTTCGTCGGCTCTTACGACAGTCACAGGATGGAATAGGGTGGTGACGCTATGTATTCTAAATCCGTCACCACATGGATAGAAGTTCTATCTAATTTAGTCTTTTAAACTTCTTTCCTATATCCACGAGGATCTACGACGTAAAAAAAAAATAGGTTTCTTGTCAATTTTTCCTTCTTTTGCGCTTAGGTTATCCGCCTTGACATATCCTTTCGTATGCTCTTACACCCTTAGGATGGAAGGGGGTGGTGACACTGTATTCTAAATCCGTCACCACACGCACTACGATACTCTACAACTTAAAAACAAACAGCCGTGGACCGTGAAACGACTCAATCGTTTGATAAGCCATCATTACATCATCATTATCATCTCTATTATAAAACAAAGTCGATGTCGTCTGTCCGTCCCTACGTATGCTTAAATCTTTAAAACTACGCAACGGATTTAAAAGCGGTTTTTTTAAAGGATAGAGTGATTCAAGAGGTACGTTTATATGTATAACTAGTGGCCCGCCCCGGCTTCGCCCGTGCAAAGCGGGTGTGGGTTATACATATAAACCTTCCTCTTGAATCACTCTATCTATTAAAAAAACCGTATCAAAATCCGTTGCGTAGTTTTAAAGATTTAAGCATACATAGGGACGGACAGAAACAGCGACTTTGTTTTATACTATGTAAAGATAAAGAAGTATGATTTTATGAATTGTCCAACGTCTTTATATAAAAAAGAAAGTCGGACATAGGATACCTGAGATTTTTATCCCGTTCCCGTAGAATGTGATATATTACGTGGTATAACAAAACGTAACTGACAGCGAAATCTTATGTTGTCTATAATTAAATATGGCTGAAAATTTGACAATTAGAAATTTAAATTTAACTGAATATCTCTATAAATTTACACACAATATCTTTATAAATTGTAGCCTATGTGTTATTCTGATGTATAAGCTATATTATTATTATAAAGTTTCATTAAAATCCATTCAGTCGTTTTTACGTGAAAGAGTAACAAACATCCATCCATCCATCCATCCATCCATCTATCCATCCATCCATCCATCCATCCATACTTACAAACTTTCACGTTTATAATATTAGTAGGATACATGCATAATTGCACCCGTGCGAAGCCGGGGCGGGTCGCTAGTTATTTATAAATCACTGTCTGGAAATCTGTATTCAAATAACTAGGTATTATCCGTTAGGAAACTTCCAACACGCAGGAGACAGGGATATAAACAAAAAAACATATCACTTCATAAAAAACACAATGTGTTATTGTTTATCCTTAAAAACCAGTGAAAGCGAATGGGGAATACGGATTACACATGAATTATGCAGTAGGTCTGCCCAGGATTATACGGCGGACGTTTGTGACCACAATGTCGAAATCAAGGATTAAGCTGTCACAGCTAGGGTTGAAATGTCTTGTTTACCGGTAGGAAGATAACAAAACCTTATCATTTGGTTGGCGGAACCAGGGATTTGGATCCCATGCATAACTTTTCAGACACAATGGGATCCCTAGAGCTGCCTGACCGGGGAATAACTCCACCATATAGAATCATTATTATCTCGAACTCAAAAGGAACTTTATTCACGTAGGTTTTATCACAAAACTCTTATAAACCGTAATATTCAAAATTACCATTATCATCTTACGACCCGTCCCATGCTAGATAGCTGTATATAGAGACAGCTATCAGTCGTCATATCTACAGTCATACACAATTCCTCATTCACACAATCAAAACGATATATTTCGGAAATTAATTCCAATACACGCTTGTGCCCGTTCTAGGTTAGGTTTGTTAAAATGAAATGAAAAATATTTATTTAGAGTTACATGGAGTATTTAGTTATAACATCCCACTATTGTTTAATATTGGAGCGACGATCTGCGATAGGTTGCGGGCAGCTGGATGCGTCAAGCTTATGACATGGCGCTATAACACTCTTTAGAGGATGTCCAGCAGTGAACTAGAGTGGGAAGATGATATATTTTTTAAACGAAACCCCTTCACTCGTTATAACATGTATCGCGGGGCAGTTTACAAACATGAAATCCACGAATACAAATGACACCCTGACTCGGAGCAAGTGCTTCTGGTTTACACAAATATACTTGCTCGACCACGGAATCGAACCAGTGACCCATGATCCAAAGGCCGCACATCCAACCAATCATCATCCTAGATCATCCAACCAACCAACATCCTAGACCAACAAGGCCACAGACTATGATTTTAGAAAGGCTTACGTTTCATGTACGTATTTAATCATCATCATCACAGCCAAATACGTCCACTGCTAGACATAGGCCTCCCCCAAGGATTTCCACAAAGGCCGGTCCTGGGCCGCCCGCATCCACTGCTTTCCGGCGACCTTAACCAGGTCGTCGGTCCACCGTGTGGGAGGCCTACCAGCATTGCGCCTTCCGGAACGCGGCCGCCACTCGAGGACCTTTCTGCCCCATCGGGCGTCGGTTCTGCGAGCTATGCCCTGCCCACTGCCACTTAAGTTTGGCAATCCGGTGGGCTATGTCGGTCACCCTGGTTTTCCTGCGTATCTCCTCATTTCTGATTCGATCTCGCAGGGAAACTCCGAGCATAGCCCTCTCCATTGCCCTTTGGGTGACTTTGAGCCTTCTGATGGAGCCCATAGTGAGCGACCACGTCTCTGTTCCATATGTATTTAATAAATACTCTATAAATGCGCGTATCTTCCCAACGCAAACATGAAAGCGTAGTATAATTTATCTACATCATAAATCACGCGTATCGCATTACTGCACAATTAAAACTCATAAGAGCTTCGTTATTTGTTTGAATCACGCTAGGGTTGCCGAAGGCGCCATGGTTGTGGTGAATCAACAATTAGTTAACATTTCATAAATTAAAAAACTTATTATTAAAAAAAAAAAAAATGTAATGGTCATTTATTTAAATTTATAGTTATATGCATGTATAGTTACGATAACTGAGCAATAGTATCCCTTTCAAAACGTAGTAAAACCTTAACGAATAAATAAATTTAAAAGTTTATAATAAAAATTGATCCTTATAACACAGTCTATAAAAATGGTCAGATATCAGATAATGGTCAGAAAAAAGTTTTGTCGAGAAATAGATTGTTTTTTTGCCTCAATTTATTACAAATTTTCGATTATAACTTTTTTTATTTATGATTCTATGACTAAACGTTGCAGAACAAAAGTTGTATATAATTTTATTTGAAACAAAAAAATGTTTATACATTTTTTGATGCAGTTAAACCGTAAAATCCTCCATTTCCAAGATGGCTGCCGTGGGACACGGGGTGCGACCCCACAAACTTAGATTTAATTTTACACTAATCACCCCTTCGTATCTAAAAAATAAAATTGCGTCCTCTGACAAACGCAACCTCAAATGTGACTTTTCAATTGACTATAAAGAAGAATCGGGTGGATTATCTGAGAGAATTTGTACATACATAAAAAAAAGAATCTACACTCGAGAGCAATGAATCCGGGTCACTTAAAGAATCCTAAAAATCTCGGAAACTAAAAATGCTAGGTTAATGCAATAAATCGTATTTAATAGACAATGTAATACTCCTTAAATGAAGGTATTAAAACTTCTTACTTATTGTAAAGTTATATCATAAAAAAATTAAACTTGAAAAAGGGCCACTTTCGAAGATGGAACTACGAAATTACAGCATTTGGTTTTGCTTTTGTTTGTAATCTGTCATTTATGTGGGTACATAAACCATGTTGATAGTGCTCTATATTCATTATTCAAGCTGAAATTATGTCGCTTACGCCTGAAGAATGCACCAGAATACTTACAATGCTGGAAACCAGCCGGAGTCAGCGCGATACAGCCAGGACTGTCGGTGTGTCGCTGTCAACAGTACAAAGAGTTCTCCGACGTTACGAAGAAACTGGTTCTAACCTACGCAGACCAGGAACGGGCAGAACCAGGTGTACCACAGCACGAGAAGACCGATACTTGGTGAACACCATGCTTCGAAATCGCTTTCTCACAGGAACTGAACTCACAAATCAGTTTCGACGCCTCGGAGGAAGTAACCCAAGTGCATGGACAGTAAGACGTCGGCTTGCTGAATCTAACTTAAAACCCCTTAGACCTGCAAACGGCCCTAAACTGGAGCGTGGGCATCGTATTTCAAGACTAAGATATGCCCAGAGCCACGTAAATTGGAGTATTGAAGATTGGTCAAAAGTTAAGTTCTCCGACGAATCAAAATTTATGCTCTACAAGCACGATGGAAGACACAGAGTGTATCGAAGACCAGGGGAAAGATTCAAGCAAGCATGCATCGAAGAAAAAGTAGCCTACGGTGGTGGGTCTGTACTTGTGTGGGCCGGAATTTCTTCTGAAAGTCGCACAGAGCTGGTGATCATAGAAAACGGCTCTTTAACTAGCGTAAGATATGTGGAAGAAATCCTCAATGATCACGTTGGTCCATTTATGGTCAATTTAGGTGAGGATGCTATATTTATGCATGACAATGCCCGACCTCATACAGGTAGGATTGTGAATGACTACCTTCAAGAGTTGAACATTACTCGTATGGAGTGGCCAGCGCGCAGCCCGGATATCAACCCGATCGAGCATGCTTGGGACGAGCTAGGCAGATGCGTAAAACAACGAAACCCTCCCCCAATCACGCTTCGTGAGCTCAAAATTGCTCTCACAGAGGAATGGGAGAATATTCCCCAAAATCGTATAAGGAACTTGGTGTACAGCATGCCAAACCGCGTAAACGCAGTAATGGAAGCACGAGGAGGCAATACGAAGTATTAAAATTCAAGAAAATCGTATCTATCTATAATCGTTTCCTATTTTTGTTTTAAGGAGAGATCAGCAGTTTTTTTCTTTATGTAATTTTGTGTTAATAAAATGTATGGTGACTCAATTTTTTTTTACTTTCATTTAAGGAGTATTACATTGTCTATTAAATACAATTTATTGCATTAACCTATCATTTTTAGTTTCCGAGATTTTTAACATTCTTTAAGTGACCCGGATTCATTGCTCTCGAGTGTATTTGAGAAAATTCTCCATTTCAAAGTTAAAAATATGGCCGATCACGAATTGGTACTTTACTATGGAAATTATTTCCTTTTTTTTTAAACCTTTCCAACCTACATTTTGGAGCCGCGGCCCGTAACGCTCTGTAGCTATGCTAATTTTTCCGACTCAACCCTCGTTATCTGGGCACAACTGTCTCGAGTCTTCAGACAATATACTCGTATACCTACGTTTGTGTGAGTGTAACAGTAACCCTATACACACATAGAAAGGACCGATAGTACATACAGGTGTCCGTGTGGTGACGGATTTGGAATACATAATGTCACCACACAATTCCATCATAAAGGCCGATAATAGGAAATAACAAGGCCGAAAACCTAGCCGCAACAGAAGGAAAACTTGAATCGATACCCTACTGTGCTACGCGGGCTATACGGGTTGGCAAACCCGTCTAGCCCGCGTGGCACAGTAGGCTAATTACCCTCCATGTAGTTGGAGGAGGCCCGATTCAGCAGTGGGTCATTCGACTGCCTCGTTGGTCTAGTGATTAGATGTGCCGCCTTTGAATCAACGGGTCCCGGGTTCGATTCCGGGGTCGGGCAAGTGTCTTTGTCTAAACCAGAGGCACTGGCTCGGAGTCTGGGTGTCATTTCTATCAATAATATGTATGTATTTACAAAAAAAAAGTATATAAGTAGTTTATCATCCATCTCGTTACCATAACACAAGCATTAAGTTGCTTAGCTTGGGACGAGATGGCGTTTTGTGAAATGTCCAAGGATATTTATTTTTATTTATATATTTTTCATGGGCTGAGTAGCAGTTTAAACATGAATATATAAAAAAAACGATGTTGTAAACAGTATCACCAGAAATGGTTTGAGTCCAGCTTATATTTTGGAGACATCCAGAATGCTGGTGTGTAGCTCAGCCATCATTAACATAGCTAAAAATATACACCTAGTATACGACATATACTGCCCCTTCCAAATATTTCGATATACAAAGAAATTCTATCAATTCTAGTCTCCCTAAACTTATTTCCTCCCAAAAATATCAGATATTTATGAGCTGAAACTAGGAAGTACCAACCCTAGATATAACATTCCCTAACAAACCATAAGCTTTTTAATTAAAAGTTACAAGCGCTTGAATGTATTGTTTACAGCATGCATGTCCAAAATCCAAATGTTCCAACCTTTTTTTTTATTGTGGGGGAAACCTTTTATAGGGCCGGGATGCGCGAGAAGATGGTGAAGTGCGCCCGGGTTATCTACTAAAACCTACAACTATTATTCCGGCCTCGACCCAAACCACCTGCGGGAAACTTCCTAAACGTCATCAAGATAGGTCATTTTGGAGGAGGCCCGCCTCAGTAGTGGGTCATGTATTGGCTGAAATGATGATGATGATGAAGCACAAAAGACGCAATGAACATACATGAACATAGGCTACTAAGCCAAGCTTGTACGATAAGCATCACAATTTGTTTTCGGTTTATTTCCAAACGAATGAATTCTTTGTACTTACTATCTCGTTCAGTAATGCGTCGGGTTCTACATATATCAAACTTATTAATATACAACGTGGATTGTTATATCCCATAACGCTAAGGTTAATATTAAAAAAAAAATATGTCACTACATAGTATAAAACAAAGTCGCTGTGGTCCATCCGTCTCTATGTATGCTTAAATCTTTAAAACTACGCAACGGATTTTGAAGCGGTTTTTTGTAATATATAGAGTGATTCAAGAGGAAGGTTTATAATACATGCATAATTACACCCGTGCGAAGCCGGGGCGGGTCGCTAGTTGATAATATGTTATACTTACGTATGGTAACGGATTTAGAATACATAGTGTCACCACCCCACTTTATCATGAGGGTGTCGTAAGTGCTGACAAAAGGAAACGAGGCGTCTGGCCAGCGTGGCACAGGCTATTTACCCTTCATATAATGGAAGGGATAAATGACTCACTGCTGAGTCGGGCCATCTCGTTAGCCTACTGTGCCACGCGGGTCAGATGGGTTTCACAGGCTTTCGTGTCAAGATTTCGTGTCATTTCCTTTTGTCGACTCTTACGACACCCTCAGGATGAAATGGGTTGGTGATACTATGTATTCTAAATCCGTCACCACACGTATAATTCCATTTTCAATCAATCATAATTAATTTAGGTCAACAATTGTCGCTGCTAAAGAAGGAAGGTGGAAGGTGGAAGTCCAGTTAAGATCGGTCCATCCATTTCTGAGATGAGCCGAAACACAGACAGACAGACAAAATTGTAAATTATTTGTAGGTATAGATGAATAATCATGCCTGTCGAATTATTTTGAATGCAAAATGAAAACCAATTATAGCTATAATTGAAAAATAATTCATATCGATTGCAATTCAATTAAATACATTTTAATCTTAAATGAGTCAGTCATTCAAGACTTTATATTCGATTGTTTGGACCAATACATTAATTTCCTTTTTTCAATAAATATCACATCACATCATTATCACAACTATGAATAGTATTGTTTCAATCGATAAATAATCCTGACGAGGTCTTGTCACAAAGGTAAGGAAAACTTAATACGAAACCCAGTGCCGATTCCAAAGATCTCCACAAAGGCCGATCCTACGCCGCCAGCATCCATCGTTTCCTGCGACCTTAACCAGGTCATCGGTCCACTGTGTGGGAGGCCTACCAGCACTGCGCTTTCCCGAACGCGGTCGTCAAGGACTTTTCTGCCCCATCGGGCATCGGTCCTGCGCGCTATGTGCCCTGCCCACTGCCACTTAAGTTTAGCAATCCTGTGGGCTATGTCGATGACCCTACTACTATCGCACACAATAATTTTCCCGTAAAATGTAGATACTGCATCCACATAAATATTGTAGGATTTATGTGGATATTATCGAAACACCCTAACACGGTACCCAGCTGAGCTTCCATTTTTGAATGTCAGTATTTCAACATTATCTTTATATTTATTTATTTATTTACTCTTTATGTACTACAAACACGGTACACAAGGCGGACTTAATGCCATGCGGCATTCTCTGCCAGTCAACCTTCGGGTTAAAAGGAAAGAGCATATGGGGTACAAAAGGAATACCAGATATATATATATATATATATATACACATAAATATATATAAACACATACAAATATAATGAATACATACTATAATATTAATATATAAATTTTTACAATATACGTAATATATATAAAAAATACAATATATGGGGCATGTAAATTTTTCTATAGAACAGATTGACTCATCAAACTCAAACTCAAAAGGAACTTTATTTACGTCGGTTTTATCACAAAACTCTTCTAGATCGTCATAAATTTAAAGTTACCATTACCTATCATCTTACAACTCCTGTTCCACGCTAGGTTGTAGTCTCCATACACATTTATCAGTCGCCATTCCTACAGTCACACCTTTCATACACAATTCCTCATTCTTACAATCCATCCATCTCTTTGATCTCCCACAATCCTTGCGTCCACCCACGTTCATGCTGAAACTACCACCGGAATGCTGCTCAACAGAGAATAGCCGGCAAGAAACTCTGTAGTTGCTTTTTTCAAATAATTTGTCTTGTTTACAAAAGCACTTAACAGCACAGTGAGAGCAAGTTGGCCAGATAAGAAATGAAAAGAAATCTCATCACGATATCTCTGGAACCATAAGACCTAGAGACTTGAAATTTGGTATTCTTTTCACCGAGTAGAGGTCAGCGACTTTTATGACATTCCAAAAAAAGGGGGTTCATTATTTGGCTAAACGACGTTTGCGGGATCACCTAGTCCTTCTATATTTACAAACTAGTGGCGCGTCCCGGCTTCCTTGTCGCCAAACGTGTGTATAATATGTTAGTAATCATATTTTGACTATTATTAAGGGCCTCCGCGCATTATGCGGCCAGGCCGCGCCGCCAAGTCGCTGCGGCCAACAAATTTTTCTACGATGTATGTAGATGCGCACATTAGGCGGCCAACGACAAACATCGCGACTCAATTGGCCGCCTAATGCGCGGGGGCTCTAAGTGTCCATCGTGAGCAAAACAAAATAAATGATTTGAATTTCTATCCCTGAAGATAGCTAAGTGAACATTTTACTCTTTATTTAGCACAATAGAACATTTACTCCGTTTATTTTCCTTAAAAAATGAATTTTACATATCAATTTACTTTAGAAGAGCACTTAGAAAACTGCTAAGTGGTTGGATAAAAAGTTCAAGAGTTTGGACCGCAGCCAAACTTTTATAACAAGGTTTTATTGTAATTGCCTTTTGTCCTTTGGAGTTTAAAATATAATTTACAAAGTACTATTTGTATGTACTACCTGGTGAGTAATTAGCAAGGATCAATAAAAGTAGCCTAAGCAACTCCTTGTTACATCAGATATCTGCCAGTGAAAGTCCCGTCATAATCGGTTCAGCCAAATCAGAGCATAGCCGAACAAACAGACAGACAAAAACTGTACAAAAAAAAAAGGTTTTGGTACATGTGTACGTACCATACATGCATAAGTCTAAATGCACTTAGTAAAAAGCGGTTATTTTGATATAATAAATCATACACTCCAATTTTATTTATTTGTATAGATTTAAAATAAACCCATTCAATATTGATCGTCTTTCATGAGGCGACTAAAGAAACGTGAATAACGGTGCTTAGTATAGCCGGCAACCATTTTGAGCTAAAAGTGCCACAGCCCTCCACCAATCGGGTAGGATTTACCCTGCTTCGTTACACACAGACATTAGACAGAAAATTCGACTACTCAAAGTCGTGTTTTCAGTTGTTTGCCGTTTGTAACAGTAAAGAACATGGTGCAGTACTTAGTGGGTAATTTTTATCATTATATATTTTATAATATAAATATTATATCAAGTATAGGAAAAATAAACCCTGAAAAGGGATTGGATCAGAAATGAGGAGATACGCAGGTAAAACAGAGTTACTGACATAGAACTTAAATGGCAGTGGGCAGGGCACATTGCTCGCAGGACCTACGCCCGATGGAGCAGAAAAGTCCTCGAGTGGGGACCACGTTCCGGAAAGCGCAGTGCTGGTAGGCCACCCACACGCTGAACCAATTATCTGGTTAAGGTCCCCGGTTAAACGTTGGATGCGGGGCGGCCTAGGACCGGCCTTTGTGGAGATCTTATGTCATGCAGTGGACGTCTTTTGGCTGTAATGATAATGATGATGAGAAAAATGATCACAATCTCTTTGCCTACGCTACAACTAACGTTATCTGATAAACAAGGCCGCTATAAGCTACCAAACTTCCAATATTAATTTAATTAAAGTTATCGATAACCACGCAATTGAAATGATAACGAAAGTGGATTCCGTTATCGTTAAGCTACACCAACTTGGTAAATTCTGGGGGTGTACATTAGGCTGAGTGAAATTAGCTGATGCTCGTAAGACCATCTAACTTTGTGAATTGTAATACAATGACGAATTCACTTTTTTTCGTTTCACTTCATTTATTTATTTAATAGATACATCGGTTCTCAATTCCTAAGTATTTTATAAAAATACATCGCCTGTACAATAATGGGATACGATTACCAAAGACAGGCGGTGTACTGTCCCTCGCACTAGGAAAATCCTGTACAGTGAGGTTACAGGGCGCACCTCAGTGCAAAATTGGCAAAAAGTACAAAATAAGCTGGACATGATGTGTGTGTGCGTTTTGTTTTAGTCGATTGCTTTTAAACATTTATGTTTCTAAATACAAAGGTACAAAGTATTCAACCGATACAGTCAGTGTTGTGTGCCGTAGTGACAACCCTACGTGTGTACAAAACCAAGTGAGGGTAGGAGACCAAAGTACCCTCACTTGCCACCGAAAAAACTTGCGGTCTGCAGTCAGCTCGCGACCACGGCCATTGTAACATGGTAATAACAGGTAATAATTCAGTGCGCGATAAGTCCCGTTGAATGTTTATAAGTAGTGTTTTATGTGAGAGTTGTATTTGATATTAATTAATATTAATAAAAAACATATACAAGGAATCAACAGCAAAAATCCAGACTGAAAGGAAAGGAGTGGCCTTCAAAATTAGAAAGGGAGTACGGCAAGGAGACCCCCTTTCACCAAAACTTTTCTCGGCTGTACTAGAACATTTATTTAGGAAAATTAATTGGGATACATTTGGGATAAACATAAATGGCAAAATGCTTAACCATCTCAGATTCGCAGACGACCTAATTCTACTTAACGATAACCAAGAAGGCTTAAAAACAATGCTTAACCAATTGGATAGAGAAAGTAAAAGAGTAGGCCTGACTATGAATCTAGACAAAACAAAACTAATGACAAACCACACAAAAACACCTATTTTTTTAGACTCCAATATAGTAGAATATGTGGATGAATACACATATTTAGGACAAATCATTGCCCCGGAAAATCAGATGCAGAAAGAAATATGCATCAGAGTAAATAAAGCTTGGAAAAGATTCTGGTCCCTAAAGGAAATAATGAAGAACCCACACATACCTCTTAAAGACAAGACTCTGGTATTCAACTCATGCATTCTACCATGCTTAACTTATGGAGCACAAACCTGGGCCCTTACTAGTAAACAGAATGGAGCACTCAAAGTGTGTCAAAATAAAATGGAGAGGAGCATTCTAAACCTCAAGTTAAGGGACAGAATTAAACTTAAATATATAAGAAGCAAGACAAAAGTCACAGACGTCACTTACACTGTGAAAAAGCTTAAATGGAACTGGGTAGGCCATATGATAAGAAGCAAAAAGGAAAAATGGACAAAAGACGTTACCGAATGGTACCCTCGAGACGGAAAAAGAAGGAAAGGGAGGCAAAAAATAAGATGGGAGGACGATATCAGAAAGGTAGCTGGAACAACATGGCAAAGAAACGCCGCGAACAGGGATACATGGGAAAGCCTAGGGGAGGCCTATGCCAAACGGCAAACTGATAATACTGTTACTGATGTCGAAGAGAAAGATTAAACATTAATTATTAAAAGTGCAATGCAAATTATTATATTAAAATAGATATGAATTATAATTAATAATAATAATAATAATAATATTTATTCAAAAATCATTTTTTACACTATAGTAACTATAAATGCAATATTATACTAACTGTGCTATGCTTTAAGTGCCTGAACTAGGAAAACCTGTGTCTCAGGCGTATTGGGCTATAATTTTCTTAAAAATAATCACTTTTCACTTCATTATCAATACACTTTTCGTAACGTGTTACTAAGAAAAAATGCTTTAGCAGGTACAGTTAATTTACTAACAATAATAGCTATATTTTATTTTAGTACCATTAATAACTTCTCTGTATCTTCGTACGATAGATTTTGAAGGACATCTTTCAGTACTTTTTTGCACATTCTATAGTTGAGTGGATAGATGTCTGTTATTGCATTTAATTTATTGTATAGAATTGGTCCTAAACAAATATAAAATTTTGATGTAAAAGCATGTTTTGTTCGTCTGTTTTGAGGGCAAACTATATCCTTCCGTCTCTTATTCAAAATGTCAGTGCTATATGGAAGAGACGCATGCTGCTTTAGTACAGTGCCCAATATAAATAGTTGCCGAACTGTTAGTACTTTACAGGATTTGTAAAGGTGGTTAGTGGGAAAGAAGAAAGGGCGAAAAGTAGATACCTTAAGGATTGCTCTCTGCGCCCTCTCAATAGATATTAGTAACGATTTACTTATTCCACCCCAAGATGTAATACAGTAGCTTAAAATTGATTGGCATAACGCAAAGTAGACCTGCCAAATTATTTTATTATCAGCGATATACCGAAGCTGTTTAAAAACGAAAATCAATTTGCGAAGTCTGCTATTTAATACGTCTACGTGTTGTTTGAAACTAAGTGTTTCATCTATAATGATACCTAGATATTTAATGGTTTTTGTATTTTGAATCATAGGGCACCTGCATTGATTGGTAGAGTTTCTGCAATAATGAGCGTATAGAGGAAGATTATTTGGTATCACTGACTTACGCATGGAAAATCTAATGTAGTGTGTTTTGCTGGCATTTAATGTTAGTAGATTTTGCTGAAGCCATTTATTAACAACATTAAATCCCTGTTGTGCGTATCTAAAAGCGTCTTCTTGACATTCAGCTGAGAAAAGAAGAACTGTGTCGTCAGCGTAAGATATGATTGTGCCATGATCCAGCCTTAAATTGCAGAGGTCATTCATATAAATCAAGAACAAAGTCGGTCCTAGTATACTTCCCTGAGGAACGCCAAAGGATGTGTTTTTTTGATCAGCGCTCGTCACGTTACCAAGCCTTACGCATTGGGTTCGGTCTGTAAGATAACTGGTAAAGAGTTTCAGTTGAGTGCCTCTTATACCTATCATTTCAAGCTTGCGCAATAGAATGGGTACGGAAACTGAGTCAAAAGCTTTCGAGAGGTCCAGAAAGATCCCGAAACTGTTTTTACTATTGTCTAGTTCCTGAGCTAGGTAGTTAGTCAACTTATGGACAGCATCTGCAGTTGATATCTTAGGTCGAAAACCAAACTGATATCTGGACAAAATCGATTTTCCTTCTAGGTATTTCATTAATCTATTATTAATTATTTTTTCTAGAATTTTGGACATAGATGGTAGTAAGGATATTGGTCTATAATTTGTAACTTGGTCTTTACTGCCTGATTTGTATATCGGGATGACAATAGCTTTTTTAAGGCACCCGGGAAAATGTCCTGAAGATAAACATTTTTGGAAAATGTTTGTAAGTGGTGGTACTAAAACATGCTTGCATTTTTTTATGATCTTATTGGGTATATTATCCCAGCCGGTGGCACAGTCATCTTTCAAGCTCATAATTATATTTTTAACTTCAGTTTCATCAGTGTTGAGTAGTGCAAAGGAAGTTAAATTGTTGTTAAATGTAAGCCGAGTGCTCGCTAGGTGTTGTGATTGATTACTAATGTTTTCGGCCAGGCACTTGCCAGCGTTCACAAAGAAATTATTTATTAAATCAGCCGATGTCGACTGGGATGAGTGCGCTTTAAGTAGGGGTGAGGAAGATTCGTGCTGTTTTGTTGTGTAGGTAATGTTTTTTATACACTCCCATATCTTTTTACTATTAGTTCCCGCTCTTTCAAGTACATTTTTATTGTAGTCTATTTTTACTTTTTTTAAAAGATCATTGCAGAAATTTCGATATCTTTTGTATGTTATTTGCAGTATTTGATTATGTGGACTTGATTTAGCTTTGTAGTGCAGTTTATCTCTATGTTTTATACTGCGAATGAGCCCTGGCGTAATCCATGGCTTTATGTTAAAGATTTTGTTATTCAGTCGAATGTGGGTTGTATTTTTGTGTATTGCTTGCTGAACAGTTTCTATTAAGTAAAGCATACAAAACTGTGGGTCAGCGGATTGATAAACTGGAGCATAATCGATATTGCGCAGTTCTTCTTCAATTTTGCTTATATTTAATTTAGTAACTATGCGCATGTTTTCGTCTTTCGGTAGTTTGCAATTTAAGGTTAGTAGGACAGCCTTGTGGTCTGTTATTGTTGAATTAATAACAAGTGTTAGTGCAGGAAAGCGGGTTTTAATTATGCTGTGGTCCAAGCAGGACCCACTGTTATGTGTGGAATGCGTATGTGCCGGGAGTAAGCCATGAAAAGAACATAAATTGAGATACTCTTTAGCAGTAGCATCGGTACTTTCTGGCATTATATTAATATTGATGTCACCTGTTAAAATTATGTTTTTAAAAGTAGATAACTTTTGTAAGGTTTCATTTAAGGACTCTATAAAGTTATTTATATTATGGAATGAGGGGGGTCTATACAATGCTAATATTGCAAATTCTGATCCGATTTTGATCAGTAATCTATTACAGTCATTTATATTTGGTTCTTCTACACAGACATTAAGGTAACTTTTTGCATAAACTATCACGCCATCGTTTTGATTATAGTTTACATTGGTCTTGTACATACTATATCCCGAAATTTGTGGTACGTTATACTGCTTGACAAGCCAACATTCTGTTAAAACAATGACGTCACAGCTCACGCTGATTCTTGCTAGTAATGTACAGAAGTTATCGAAGTTTTTATAGATACTGTTATTAATTATTAATTATTAATTAGTTATTAATTAATTAATTGTAATATATTGCAAAACTATATACTACAAGCTAAAATGAAATGTATAAATATGAAATGAAATTAATTATCGGTAATAAAGGCTATTTTGATTTGATTTGATTTGATTATTAATAATTTAATATGCAACCGCTTATGTCTGTACGCACTGGCGATTGAAATTTTATGGCGGTTTAGTTGGCCGCGGTTTAGTTGGCCAGCCGCTAGTGCGTACAGAGGCTTAGTCTCCTTTTACGTCACCTTCAGTAACACACATTGTACCTTGTCACCTTGTGTATTGTAAATTCGTCACCACACTGAGCGATGGTTAGCCTGCTGTATTGTGTACTCGTAGATCCGCCCAGTTCCCATTCCGCTACCACCGTATTCGAACTTTTGGAGTTAGGTTAGACACAAAAAAGGGTCGTCTCGTGGGCAGGACAATGAAAAAGTTTCATTGCAAACATCAATATTGTCCCTTATTTTGGTATTATCTACCTGCCCGCTTCACTGACCACAATACAGAAGTGTAACGCGTTTGGTTTGGTGTGGTGGTGTTGTGTTGAAAGTGTTTTTTAGTAAGATTTGTGGCCAGAATTATCAACGCTTGAACTTGAGTCATAAAAATATATCGTGCAAATACTCGTATATATATTTTTTGCTAGCAAACGTAACCTGTTATTGGTATCTGCTTACCGAGTTATCGGTCTCGCAGAAGGAAGCATTGGTAGTTTCAGCATGAATGTGGGTGAACGCAAGGATTGTGGGAGACCAAAAAAAGATGGATAGATTGTAAGAATGAGGAATTGTGTATGAAGGGTGTGAATGTAGGTATGATAGGTGTGTATGGTGACTACCACCGAGCGTGGGACAGGGGTCGTAAGATTATAATGGTAATTTTAAATATGACAGTTTAAAAGAGTTGTGTGACATAACCTACGTAAAGTTCCTTTTGAGTTTGAGTGATGTCATGAATTAATGATATGGTAACTTCACCTACCATTAAACATAAGCTTTTACTTTTATAATACTTTTACAATTCGGAGTACTTCCACTTTACAGAAATTAAAAGACCTTTATAATGTTAGATGTTAACCGAACTTGTGTCAAGTATTCAGTCGCGTTAATTACTGTAATTACTCCAAAGTACAGTCAGCAGGTAGGTTACAGAGAGCGCCTTCAAAGAGTTCCTTCAACGATTAATTTTTTCCTTGTCTTCGGAGAATCCTCATCTATACCCGGTCATTGGGGTTAGGTGGATGATGTGTAAAACACACTTTAATTTTTTTAACGAAACTAATGCAGTAGGTCCCGTACTTAAAGACATAGAGAAGTAGTAATAAAAGGCATACAGAAATAAAGTTATTCAATAAACTTATTTTGGAACAACCGGGCATTTGATTGTCGATTTTAACTCTACCGAATTAAAGTCAAAATCGTGAATCAAAGGTAAGGTGGAAGGTAATTGTTGGCAGTTTTGGTAATCTACTACTACATAATGCTAACACAATCCCGTCAGTTTTAAAATTATGCCACATGTTTATGACATAAGAACTTATGATTGTTTAAACAATACCTCTGCACTAGGTGTCGGCGCTTCTACAAGGCCTCCACAGGGCAACAGCGCGCGGGGCGCTGGGGACGCACCCAACGGACAGCGGCTCAGCCTGCGCCGCACTACACTCGCAATTACACTCCCAATTTGACCACAACGAAGGAAGCTTGCGCACCAGTGCACTCCCAAATAACTAACATCTTACTAATATTATAAACGTGAAAGTTTGTAAGTATGGATGGATGGATGGATGGATGTTTGTTACTCTTTCACGTAAAAACTACTGAATGGATTTTAATGAAACTTTACAATAATATAGCTTATACATCAGAATAACACATAGGCTACAAGTTATAAAGATATTATGTGAATTACAACAATATAAACAAGTCAAATTCAAAATTTCTAATTGTCAAATTCTCGACCATATTAAACTATAGACAACATAACGTTTCGCTGTCAGTTGCGTTTTGATAAAGTAGGTTTTATACGGACGGGATAAAAATCTCAGGTATCCTATGTCCAACTTTCTTTTTGTTTTAAATATATATAATGCGGAACAAAGTTTGCCGGGTCAGCTAGTTTTAAATAAAACAATTCCATACCGTGCAACTACGCAAGAGTTTTCATTTCTTATGTTCCTGCTCGAACACTAGGTATATCATGTATCGCGGAGGCAGTTTATAAACATTTAATTCACGAATAGGTACAAATGATACCTAGACTAAGATCAAATGCTTCTGGTTAACACAAAGATACTTTCCCGACCCCGGATTTGAACCAGGGCCCCGTGATCCAAGAGCAGCACATTCTTTTGTTTTATCAGTGAAGGGTAATTATTCTTATGTGCCATCCTGCCAGACGGGTTGGCACACTTGAAAAAAAATTCAAGTGTCCTTCTCGTGTGGTTAGATTTTATGCCATGTTATTTCTTTTTGTCGTCTCTTATGGGCTCAAGGCCAGGGCAGTAGCCATTACACTATGTGTTCCAAATCCGTCCCTACATAAATAAATAAATATCCTTGGACATATCACACAACGCCATCTCGTCCCAAGCTAAGCAACTTAATGCTTGTGTTATGGTAACGAGATGGATGATAAACTACTTATATACATTTTTTTTGTAAATACATACATATTATAGATAGAAAAACACCCAGACCCGGAAAAAATACTTGTAGGTCGTACAAATATTTCTTCCGTGCGGGGATCGAACACGCGACATGCTGCGCAGCAGTCGATCGCTCAACCACTGCGCCAACCGTGTCGTCAAACATGACATGATGATGAACATGAACATGATGTCTGACTGTACATATCTCATTGTAACCTACTTAGCATTGTACTCTACAATGTAAAGTACAAAAGGTCACTGTGAAAGGAGTACATAATTTGTTGACAAAGGTCTTCTTTGTTAATAAAAATCCGACTGATATACGGTTTTATTTAATGTTGGCTTCACAGAGTCATTATGTATGTTTTTATCCATTATGCAGGAATAGTGGTCGAAAATCAACCTTAATTTAAATTATCACTACATAGTTTTTTGACTGCCTCGTTGGTCTAGTGGTTAGATGTGCCGCCTTTGGATCAACGGGTCCCGGGTTCGATTCCGGGGTCGGGCAAGTGTCTTTGTCTAAACCAGAGGCACTGGCTCGGAGTCTGGGTGTCATTTCTATCTATAATATGTATGTATTTACAAAAAAAAATGTATATAAGTAGTTTATCATCCATCTCGTTACCATAACACAAGCATTAAGTTGCTTAACTTGGGACGAGATGGCGTTGTGTGAAATGTCCAAGGATTATTTATTTATTATAGTATAAAACAAAGTCGCTGTCGCCTGTCCGTCCCTATGTATGCTTACATATTTAAAACTACGCAACGGATTTTGAAGCGGTTTTTTAAAATAGATAGATTGATTCAAGAGGAAGGTTTTTAAGTATACTATATACACACTGTAATATTCTTATTTGATGTAATAAAACTAAATATCAGAACTAGCATATAAATTCGCCAATAAATTATGACTAAACAGATTATAGACCGCATCTGCGATGTTTGCTACTCTCCTATACATTTTTCACACAGCGTGATTACCCTCCGCAACCTGGTAATTATATAGTTTGATCAGCTGTCAGTTTTCACGCTACCGACTACATGTAACGACGAGGGACCAAGTTAGGCCCTTCGTACACAAACAAGGCTACGCAAATCTTCGATACTCAACGATTTTAGTCTTCAAGCGACTACCGCCGTACAAATCCATTGAGGTTCGTACACGAGTCGCGTCGCCGACATTCGTCGCGCCTGTCACGCGCTACCTGCCGGACGAGGTCGTCGCTACTTAGATCGCGGAGATTTCCAAGATGGCGGTGGATTTTGATGGATTTCCAAGTGTGATTTGTTTAGCCGGTACACATATAGTGACTGAATAGGCAATTCGCGTCTTGCGATTTAATGTCGTGTGTACGGACCGTGCTCGCGACTTGATATTACTGTAGTATACAACATTAGTATCGAAAATTTGCGTAGCCTTGTGGACGAAGGACCTTAGAAGTAACAAATGATGGACATACATCAAACATTCGCAAGAGCCAGACGTTGCTTAACCTACGGATCGATTTTGTTCCGCACTATCCACTAACTTATTTATTTCAACCTTTAAATGATTCCCCCCCCATTTATGGAAGGAAATTAACCTACCGTGTCACGTTGGCAAGATCTCATCAAATACCAATTACTCTTCTTCCTTCACTATTCATCATCATCATCATCATTTCAGCCAAAAGACGTCCACTGCTGGACATAGGCCTCCCCCAAGGATTTCCACAAAGGCCGGTCCTGGGCCGCCCGCATCCACTGCTTTCCGGCGATCTTAACCAGGTCGTCGGTCCACCGTGTGGGAGGCCTACCAGCACTGCGCCTTCCGGAACGCGGTCGCCACTCGAGGACTTTTCTGCCCCATCGGGCGTCGGTCCTGCGAGCTATGTGCCCTGCCCACTGCCACTTAAGTTTGACAATCCGGTGGGCTATGTCGGTGACCCTGGTTTTCCTGCGTATCTCCTCATTTCTGATTCGATCTCGCAGGGAAACTCCGAGCATAGCCCTCTCCATTGCCCTTTGGGTGACTTTGAGCCTTCTGATGGAGCCCATAGTGAGCGATTACTATTACTCCTAATAAAACTTAATAGCTTAAATTTAGTTTCAAGCTCTTAGAAACGGTTCCATAATTGTCTGAGTAAGAAAAATAATTCAATTTTACCAATTTCCAAACGACCGACTCGGTGGCGTAAAGCGTCCTAAAGATGTCTTGAAATAACAACATAAGTTATTCTCCACTACTACTCAGCACTTAAATGACGATCAAATCCATGGAAGGTAATTGTTAGCCTACTGTGGCACACTTATCTTAATCTTAAATTATGCGTCACGTTGTTCATCCGCGATGGGATCCAAAACTACTCAACAAATTTTAAACAAATTCGCGTATCGTGTGCAGTTTGAGTCAACTTGAAAGATGGCGCTATGTTAAAAGTTAAATTAATGTATGTCAATGTTAAATCTTATATATAAAATTCTCGTGTCACAATGTTCGTTCCCATACTCCTCCGAAACGGCTTGACCGACTCTCATGAAATTTTGTGAGCATCTATTTTTCATCCACAACAGGGGGGGGGGGGGTTAATTATTGCGGGATCAGCTAGTGTACTATAAGAAAGCCACAGCAACGCGTGGCCGGGTCTGCTAGTAGTATACATAGAAGTAGTGCAGAATGCGAATATTTTTAAACAAATTAAATCAATAAAAGGAGCGCACACACACTACCACGTATTTGACATACACACACGCATATACACTCTTTTGTTTATTGTTAGAGTATGAGGTAAAATTCAGAATAGGACTCTAATTTATTTAAATGTTTTGGTCTCTAATATCCTTTTATAATTGGTCGATAGGTTATATTTATATTATTTTACTAACCAACCCGGCAAACTTCGCACCTCCTCAGAGTTAATAAATTATTCCAGAACGTTCCAACTTAATTAAAATATGTACTGCAAACCTTAACTGAAAAAAATAACCCGTATTAAAAAAACATATTTTCTCACCTTTTAAACCTATATATTTCAATATCAAAATTAGCCAAATTTATTAAATTAGCAATTAAATTTTATTTAAATAGAAGGAAAGATAGTTAGATTTACTATGACAATTTTGTAACTGACCATTGTGTCCTGTGCATAAACGATTTGTCTTTGATTGCGACTAGCCTTCTCTATGACCTCCTCTTTTTTAT
The DNA here is from genome assembly GCA_905475355.2 of Clostera curtula. Lineage (NCBI taxonomy): Eukaryota > Metazoa > Arthropoda > Insecta > Lepidoptera > Notodontidae > Clostera > Clostera curtula. The sequence goes on from FR997817.1 coordinate 6,395,484, forward strand.
GTTAATTAAGAAGAGTAAATTGCCTGAATAAGAAAACCGCCCAAAGTCCCCTTTGCCAAGGAGAACCTGTACCAACTCTATTTCAATTGCTAATTTCCGCAGAGGTTCCATCTCGTTTCGTAACACTTTGATATGCAATCACAAATTTACATAAGAGTTTTATTGAAAATCTGGCGTCTTCTTTAATAAATTTGACGACTCCTGGTTTGTTGTGCTTATAGCCTTTCAGTGTGGTGACGAATTTAGAATACAGAGCCTCCCCACCATTCCATCCTTAGGGTGTTGTAAAGCTGCGTACGGACAGCGCGTTCCTGTGTTACTCCTGTACCTACGGACCGCCGCGAACCTGAACGCGAGGTCAATCGATCCCGAGAGCTACGCAAGCCTCAGTCATTCGCCATTTTCATTATTAAAACTCGATGAACACGCGTGTTTGTTTATCAATTATGGGGTCCAAATATAGCGTACCCGGTCGTACGCATCCTCTTTGACGCGCGACCAAATACTGACAGACGGCGGCTCGCTGCGAGCTAGTTCTCGCTGCACTCGTTCCCCAAGAGTGTACGCGTAGTTGCCAGTATGGACATGGCGTTCATCTGCGTACGGACGGCGCGTACATTAGGTACGCGTAGTCAGTTACGCGTGTACTGAATGCCATGTCCATACTTGCAGCTACGCGTGTACTCCGGTCCGTACAGGAGCTGTACACGTTTTTTGTTGTTGTCGCTGGGGAAAGTCACCGAGGCTTTCATCGGTGGCGGTTCCCCCGACCCACCACCGGCCTCTCAGGCGAGGGCAGAAGGGGTTCGCATCGTCACGACCCCTCTCCACTCCTGCCTCCGTCCATGGCGCGAGTCAGCCGGAGCTCCCTCCTTTGCGACCCGCCCCGCAGCCCCCTTCTGCGACATAACGGCCCTCGGTCAGCCCTCGGGTTAGCGACACCCGAGGGCGTTGGTGCATCGCAGCGGTCCAGGACTCGCAGGGCAACTCTGAGGACAGAGGAGTCCCTGGAGCCCCAGTCCACTGCGGCGTTGGGTGCCGCTCTTTGTCTCACCTCTCCCCGTGGGCCCGCCCGGCATGGGAGGCCCTGGCCGGTATGGCCCCACGGATCATTGAGGCACTCAAGCCCCTTCACCACGACAAGGTGGCAACACAGTCGAGGGGAGGACACGCGTACCTGACGTATCCGTACGCAGCTTAAGAGCCGACAAATGGAAATGACAAGGTCGATAATCTAGCCGTAAGAGAATGAAAACTTGATACCTAACCCTTTTTTTTTTTTTTCGCCCGGGGTAAAATTCTTGATGTACTTCCTCGCCGCCCACGGGGATGGCCAGCGAGGGGAGTGTGGGACTCTCCCCCATAGTGGGGGCCTACCCACTAAACCTCCCCGGGGTGCTCCAACTCGAGTCCTGTTGCGGCATTGTGGGATCTGATGCAGAGTGCCAACAAACTTCCCTCTATAAATTTAGAGGAGGCCTGACTCAGAAACGATATCGTGGATAAATTAATGACTGTAATTAAATTTTACGCAATCACTTGATCTGTTGCTGATGTAAGCTTCTTCGTGGAAGATAAAATACTATAGGATTCCGTCTATATGAAGATAATTAAATGTTTTGCTTGATGTTAACAAGGCGTAACAATCCCTGTATTCATACGCACTGAAATATAAGTACCTAATGGTAATTGTGAAAGAAATTGCTTTGTCAAGTGTCTGCTTTAGTTCAAAATGTCCACAGCAAAATCACTACGCTCACCACAGTGAGAAAGTCGAGTGGTTTCCCAATCAGGCTCCGCGCCTGTGCGGTGTTTTTTTGTTTTTTTTGTTTTAGGCGGAACCCCTGCACTATGTATTTTATTTTATTTAGCACACCACCACTACAATTACAAATACACATAAAAATAAGACAAATCATGTTCTCTTGTGAAGTAATTTTACAAATTATAGGTATGCATGGCATTGGTAAAATCGATAAACAAAAAGAAAACAGTGCACACGACTAAGAGTAAATCTACTTAAATATAACTAAATTACATAATTTGACACGATATTCAGCAGGCTATATACAACTGCTATATTTTATTATTATTTTCAAATAGTTTCAAGAGGAAGCGCATGAATTTCATGGAGAAAATATCTATGTTATTATTTGTAGATTTAGAAATCTCTTATCATGACCTGTATCGCTGGGGCAGTTTACAAACATGTAATTCACGAACACAAATGACACTCAGACTCGGAGCAAGTGCCTCTGGTTTAGACAAAGATACTCGCTCGACCCCGGAATCGAACCCGGAACCAGTTGATCTAAAAGGGGCACATCTAACCCGTAGACCAACGAGGCAGTAACCTTAGCTGGGTATCTGGGTCACCAGGGCGTGGAAATATGGTAATTAGTGCCTCAACCTACCCACTAAAACCATCAGCGTTCCTCGTTTGCGTGCCTTAGGGCTGTGGGCTCACCTAATGGGGGAACGTTACCCCGAGTAGGGACGGGTCAGAATATAAAACTTCCCCGCCGCACGCTGGGATATAACGCGTGTTGTAAAACTCAAAAAATCCCAGCACGCTTGGTGGTAGGGTCTAATGTCCGCCCGGCTAGCTACCACCCTCACATCTAAGTCCGTTGCCAAGCAGTTTTACTGTGTTCCGTCGTGTGTATGTGAGAGCCAGTGGCTGACAGGGCATTTCCTTGAATTGCCTGCTCCATCTTAGACCCTGTCGTTGCTTTCCATCTCGCAAGCCTAGGGTCAAAGGACTTCAAATCACTGTTAAAAAAAGACATGCTCCGCGATCCGCTCAGTCGGTATTTTAAGATTTTTCTTTTTTGTTGCACTGTATAAAAATGAGATAATTAGGTGTGTTGGCAAAGTGCCTCGTTCTTGTAACCATTAGAACAGTTTACATCTGGAAATAAAAGTTGTTTTAGTGAACAACTATTTACAGTGTAACAGCTGTTTTTCCGTGTGGTGACGGATAGAATACATAGTGTCACTACCCCATTCCATCCTGAGGGCGTCGTAAAGGCCGACGAAAGGAAATGACAAGACCGATAACAGGAGAAGGAAAACTTGATACGAAACCCTGTGTTAACACGTCTGGCCAGCGTGGCACAATCCCTGTAATGGGTGGAGGCCCTACACAGCAGTGGGTCATTTATGGGCTGTAAAATGGAGTGGTAGTGAACTTATCGTAATATATCTGTAGAAAAATGGAGAATTACTGAAGTTTTTGAGTAAACCTGGCAACTCGGTAAGCCGCGCGTGGTACCTGAATGCATCAAGCAGATGCTATGGCATTATGAGGCACTTTAAGGGAGGCCGAAGTGCATCACTGAACTAAATAACTGATAGACAAAAAACTTAAAGCTTTGTCTAGGCTGATCAACTCTAAGCGCTTGCGCGACGCGTCGACAGCTGCATTTGACTGTGCCGTTGACAACATACCGTTCGTGTGTATGAGCGCTAAGATAAATCCATAAAGAATTATTTACGGGGCTTGAAGGGCTTATAGAAACCCTTTTATAAATCTTATTATAATAATTTCCTAGAATGGTTAAACAAAGAGAAGATCAGAGTGATTAAGAGCCGGCACCTAGTCCCTTGAACAAAGACGTAATAGGAAAAATACCCTTGAGGAAAACCATCAAAGCGATATTGTATATTGTCTTTTATTGTGGTCCGTTAAGAATATAATAAGCCGTGTAATTTCTGTAATTACAGACGCAAAGATTAATTCAAATTCATTTTGGTTACAAGATTAATTTACCGAGTGATAGGATGTCGTGAGCTTGAAGAGCTGCATTTTAATCAAGTAATCCTGGATTTAGATACTCAGCCATATCGTTTCAAAACGAATATATTTTATTTACATAGGGCGCGGGTTTTAAAATTATTTTAAAATTTAGTTTAGTTCATACAAGTATGTCGAGGAAACATGCAAATCTATGTAATAATATGTATTACATTCATATTATTTAATACTGCGCCATTTTCATAAAAAGGTGTACAAAATTTTAGCTTCACGTATAATATTGATACTTGGGTTCTCTCAACTAGCTATCGTTAATATTATCTAACAAGCTTAGTGGTGTAATTTCCATAATGTTTCGTGGCTCAGGACTCATTTCTCAAGTTATGACACTTTAGCCAGCTGCTGACTAAAATTTTAAGAAAAAATATGTCTGTTTTTCCAGGAATTTAATACACAGTATTTGTATCAGCAGTATTAAGTATCTTTTTTTGTTGCAAGTTGTACACTTTTTTTTAAACGAATATCCTGCACTAGTTATAAGCATAACCTGTACCGCGCGGGCAGTTTAGAAACATGAAATTCGCGAATAAAAAAAAATTACACCCAGTAGCAAGTGCCTCTGGTTTACACAAAGACCCTTACTTGCCCGGCCCCGGAATCGAACCCTTGACCCCGTGATCCAAAGGCGGCGCATCCAACTCCTAGACCACAATGTAGCCACTGCGCCTTTTACAAATTGCTTTAAGGTTTTTGTTACACCATGTAAATCATTACTGAAGCGAGCTTCACTATCACTACATAGTATAAAACAAAGTTGCTGTTGTCTGTCCGTCCATATGTAAGCTAAACGCTGTGAAACGCTCTGAAACGGTTTTTTAAATAGATAGAGTGTTTCAAGAGGAAGGTTTTTAAGTAGAATACATGCATAATTGCACCCGGGCGAAGCCGGGCCGGTCGCTAGTGTAGTAATAAATCATGAATGTGAAGAAAGTTGAGATCGCCTCGGGATCGAAATCGGTTCGGAACATACCTTATGCATGTAAAAGTACACGCATTGGAAGTCACGGTTAAAACATAGTAGAATCCCAAGAATATAACGTTAAGGTAAATTTCGGAATGCGGGCGTGTCTAACATGATCCGCCTCAGGATTTCACAAACAATGCCTGCTACGAACAGCTAAACATGAACCCTTTCATGAAAATTGGGGTAAATATTATGTTTTTATTATTCCCACAAAAAATTCCTCGTAGTGAATGTTTAGAATACATCGACGTGAGTGTTGACGACACGGTTGGCGCAGTGGTTGAGCGATCGACTGCTGCGCAGCATGTCGCGGGTTCGATCCCCGCATGGAAGAAATATTTGTACGACCTACAAGTATTTGTTCCGGGTCTGGGTGTTTTCTATCTATAACATGTAAGTATTTAGAAAAAAAAATATTTATGTAGTTTATCATCCATCTCGTTACCATAACACAAGCATTAAGTTGCTTAGCTTGGGACGAGATGGCGTTGTGTGAAATGCCCAAGAATATTTATCGCTTCAGCTGAGTAAGACTCACGAAATGAAATGCAGTTAACCAACCATATTCCGTGTGGTTTAGATAGTGTCGTAATTTAGAATAGATAGTGTCACCAGCCTTTTTTTTCGAGGGGTAAATCCATTATGGACTATCCCCGTCGCTCTCGGGGAAGACCGACGAGGGGCGTGTGGGGCTTTCCATCCCCGCGAAGAGGCGGAGGCATACCCACTAAACATGGCCCCGTTGTACCATCCTGCGCAAAATCTGTCCCGTGGGCCCTGACAGTTACTCACCCTATTCTATTCTAAGGGTGTCAGAACCGACAAAGGATACGTCAAGGCCGAAAACCTAGCCGCAATAAAAAGGAAAACTTGACATTAAACCATGTGCCAACCCGTCTGGCAAGCGTGACACAGTAGGCTAATTAACCTCTGTGTAATAGAAGGAAGCCCGACTCGTCATTCGTCCTTTCAGCCCATAAATGACCCACTACTGAGTCGGGCCTCCTCCAAATTCGTGGAGGGAAATCAGCCTACTGTGTCACGCTGGCAAGACGGGTTGGCACAGGAGATCCCGGGGCGGGGTACGGGGATGTCTCGCCCCACACGTGATCTGCGGGGAAGCGACGTCCTGCCGGGTGCTCACGGCAGGACGTCGAGTGCTCGTAAGGAGCCTGAGGTGTGGAGGTGGGCCTCCTCGTCTGCGGCGGCGTGGTTCTGCATCAGATCCCACAATGCCGCAACAGGACGCGAGGTGGAGCACCCCGGGGAGGTTTAGTGGGTAGGCCCCCACTATGGGGGAGAGTCCCACAATCCCCTCGCTGGCCATCCCCGTGGCCGGCGAGGAAGTCCATAAAGGATTTTACCCAGAGCGAAAAAAAAAAAGGTAGGTATGTATCAAGTTTTTCTTCTCTTTCGGCTAGGTGATCTGCCTGTTGCGTTCTTTTAGTCGCCTCTTACGATACCCTCAAGACGGTATGGGTTGGTGACAATCCCGACTCAGCAGAAGGTAATTTATGAGCTGGATAGTAGTAAGCCAACTCACACTCACTGACCAGACGAGTTGGCGTAAGTTTTGCATCCAATTTTCCTTTTCTTGTGGCTAGTTTCTTGCAAATCACCGCGTCGCGCGTCGTCTCTTACGACACAGGATGAAAACACATGGAAAAATAGAACGTAAGACAAAGATTTAGAATTGATTTCACATTGTGATTGTAGTAACGAATCCAAAAAATAGGGAAGAGGCAATTGATAGAGCCACGACTCAATAGTGACTCTATTTACGAGCCGTTATGATACACTACACATTCTGATTTTATCTCTGAGTAGGATTGCGCGCAGGTAAATAGGGTAGCCCGCAAATGGACCATGCCATCACGAGCCATATGCGACAAGAGTAAGCCTCCGACCCATCCCACACATCCATTTAGATTAAATTGGACCTTTGCCGCAGAGAAATTTCGAGCGTGTCCGCTAGTCTGCGAACGCTGCCTAACAGAATACAATATTCATTTAGCGAACGCACCTGTTACATGAATGAAGAATTCGGAATGATATAGACAGTGCTGTGGTGTTTTTATCCATTGACCGTATTGAGTGTGTTAGATTGAATTTTTTCCTTTCTTGTCGTTTTTTTTAATGAAATTCATCATGATCATATTTAATTTATAAGGGAAATTAGAAATTAGTAGTGGAAACAGGGTCACGGAGCATGCTCCCGCAATGGGAGTGAACGCCGTGGCCCTAGTTTGGACAGTCGAGGGTCGCTGTCAGTTTTAGTGGGTAGGTCGGGGCGCAATTCACCATCTCTACGCGCCCCGGAGTTTCAAATAGCCCGATCCCCAAGTAAAAAATAATACTAAAGAAATAACATAAGGATTAGTATGTGCCATTTCTCTTTTGAGCTCTGATCATCTCATGCGATCTCTGCCTCACGCGTTTCTTTAGTCGCCTCTTACAACATCCTCTGGATAGTGTGAGTGGAATGAATGTGCACCATTTCTATTTGTCCTAGTGGCGACTGATTTAAAAAACATATTATCACCACCCCATTCCAACCTGAGGGTATCGTAAGAGCCGGCAAAAGGAAATGACAAGGCCCGAAAAGGCTAGTCGCAAGAGATGCCGCCTTTGGATCAACGGGTCCCGGGTTCGATTCCGGGGTCGGGCCAGTGTCTTTGTCTAAACCAGAGGCACTGGCTCGGAGTCTGGGTGTCATTTCTATCTATAATATGTATGTATTTACAAAAAAAAAAGTATATAAGTAGTTTATCATCCATCTCGTTACCATAACACAAGCATTAAGTTGCTTAACTTGGGACGAGATGGCGTTGTGTGAAATGTCCAAGGATATTTATTTATTTATTTATTTATACGAAACCCGGTGTAAACCAGCCAGCGTGGCACAGCAGGCTAATTACCCTCCAGGTAAATGGAAGAGGCCTGGCTCAACAGTGATCTGTGGTCTGAGTAGTAGTAGTGGTAATTTTATTTGTCTTGTTCGACAAACAATCTAGTGCTACCATTACACAAAAATATTATATCACCGTCTGCTGGCATTGAACCGTACACAAATTTGGTTAAAACTTTTCATGCTAGAATGCTAGAATACAATATAATAAAGAATATGGAATTATATACGTCTTTTTATCCATTGATCATATAGATCATATAAATATGTAGTTATGTATATTGTATTGTACATTATACACAGTAGTGAAAACTTGTAACATATTCATAATCATTTGTTTTAAGCACTGTACCACTTAGCTGTAAGTGTTTCATAAATAATAAAACAAAATAAAATGTGTAGATAATATACTCTGTTGGTGTGGTGTTGTCTCTTGATCTTGAGGGTGAGTTTTAAGATCCGACAACCTAGCCGCAAGATAGGGAAAACTTGATACGAGAGCCTGTGCCGACCCGTTTGACCAGTGTAGCACAGTAGGCTAAATACCCTCTATATGACTTATCTGGACTCTCACAGTCAAACTCAAACTCAAAATTAACTTTATTTACGTAGGTTTTATCACAAAACTCTTATAAATCGTCATATTTACAGTTACCATTATCATCATCATCATCATCTTACGATCCCTGTCCCACGCTAGGTGGTAGTCTCCATACACACCTATCAGTCGTCATATCTACAGTCACACCTTTCATACACAATTTCTCATGTTTACAATCCATCCATCCATCTCTCTTCATCTTCCACAACCCTTACGTCCATCCACATTCATGCTGAAACTACCACCGGTTCGGAATGCTGCTCTACAGAGAAGAGCCGGCAAGAAACTCTGTAGTTGCTTTTTTCAAATCAATGGGTTTGTTTACAAAAAGCACTTAACAGCATAGTGGGAGCAAGTTCGCCAGATGAGAGAAACACACAACACGTTAACGCATGAATGACAACTAGGCCTTGGGTCAGGGCCAATCAAATACAAGTCCGCGAATTAATAGCTATCCATTGCGTCGTTGCTCACACATACAGTGTACAATATATGACATTGTCTAAATGCTACGTACAAGTGAGATATATTATTCAAGAGGCTAAAGGAACAGAGCACAGGCACTAAATGACAGTTACTTCCAGGCATCAATGTCACACAGATAGTCATTGACGCGGTAGTACCCTTTATTAATTAAAGTAGATTTCACAACATTTTTAAACTTTATGAAAGGTAGACTGACAATAGCGTCAGGAATTTTATTAAACAAGCGAACACCGAGGCCTACAAAAGATCCATGGGCTTTCTGCAGTCTGTGGTGAGGTATCACTAGTTTATGCCTATTCCTTGTCCGGATAGTGGACGTAGTGACATCACAGTTGGTCTTAGACTGACTGATATTCTGTCTCACAAATAAGATATTAGCAAGGATGTGCCGTTACTCTACAGAGTTTCTTGCCTGCTTTTCTCTGTAGAGCAGCATTTCGAACCGGTGGTAGTTTAAGCGTGAATGTGAGTGGACGCAAAGGTTGTGAGAGATCAAAATATATGGATGGATTGTAAGAATGAGGAATTGTGTATGAAAGGTATGAATATAAGTATGACGACGGGCTAATGGTAGTTTTATGTCGATTTTTAAGAGTGATAAAACCTACGTAAATAAAGTTCCTTTTGAGTTTGAGCAGTTGGTAACTTTTGGACTAAGAATTGAGAAGTACATGCATACATATAATCACGCCTCATTCCCGTAGCGGTAGGCAGATACCACTTCTTTCCACTTGCTACGATCCTTACATACTTATTTTGCTACGTCCACTTTCATTATTCCCTTCATAAATGCTCTTCCGTTTAGGGTACTCTTGACCTGGCCCTTTTTTAAGACGTCCCTGATTTGGTCTTGAAACATCCGCCTAGGGTCACCCCTTCTTACACTTTCATTAGCACTCGCCTTGAACACTTTTTTCGTCAGGCGCTCTTCATTCATTCTCTCGACATGGCCAAACCATCTCAGCATACCTTTCTCAATTTCTGTCACTACATCTTCTTTCAGACCACAAGGATATTCCTGAAGCGCCTCGTCCACGATAGATTTACATTACGGAGAGCAGCTGTCATAGGGCAATCTCCGACGTGTACACATTAGCGAGACTACCCTAGGTAATGTGTCACTACAGTCTCCGTAGAGACTAGCGATGCGAAAAGAGAGCTCTCGAATTATCTACATATCATAGATCAGTCTATCTATAGTCGTATTTTTAATTAGACTTAGTCAACTGACGGGACTGTTTATTTAAGAATATCTAGTCTACGAGTAGTGTAGTGTGTAGTGTAGTGTAGTTGGAGCTACCCTACGATAGGGCAAAGAACTGCATTTAGGCGCTCTATTGATCTCTACGTGTACGTAGAAATTAAAGTATAGATTAGATTAGTTGTCAAGCTGTCTAGCTCTATTCTATGACAAATTTAAGTGGCAGTGGGCAGGGCACATAGCTCGCAGGACCGAAGCCCGATGGGGCTGAAAAGTCCTCTGGTGGCGACCGCGTTCTGGAAGGCGCAGTGCTGGTAGGCCTCCCACACGGTGGACCGACGCCCTGGTTAAGGTCGCCGGAAAGCAGTGGATGCGGGCGGCCCAGGACCGGCCTTTGTGGAGATCCTTGAGGAAGGCTCCAGCAGTGGACGTCTTTTGGCTGCAATGATGATGAGACATATGCATGTCAAACTCAAGTAAAGTTACCGGCAAATGACAAATGTAGATTGTACTCCAAAATAATCCTGAGAATGACTAATTGTTTCCATCGTTCCCCAAAGTGACGTGTACGGGGAAAGTTTCGCGCGGATAATGCTCAAGTTTCTCGCGTCGCCATGGCAACGATCGATCAAAAAGTTTGCTAAGAAACTTTGCCAGTACATGTCATTGTTACTACCAACTCTACTTTGAAGTTAACTATCTAATGAATATAATAACATGATCAGTTTTGTTCATGCTTGTGGTATGCAGGGAAACTCAGAGGGCTTAGCAGCCGTAACCCCATCCTGAGGGTGTCGTGAAAGCCGACAAAAGGAAATTACAAGGCCGCTAACCTAGCCATAAGAGAAGGAATACTGGATACGAAACCCTGTGCCAAACCGTCTGGCCAGGGTGGCACAGTAGTCTAATAGCCCTCCATGTAACAGGAGGAGTTCTCAGCTTTGGGTCATTTATGGACCCAGTGGTAATAGTCGTAGTTGTGTGGTATAGTGTTTCTGAGCATGAGTCATGTCAGGTTCTATTGACCTGCCCATATAATTAAACTAGCGTCCTGCCCCGGCTTGGCACGGGTGCAATTATGCATGTATTATACATATAAACATTCCTCTTGATCACTCTATCTATTAAAAAAAACGCTTCAAAATCCGTTACGTAGTTTTAAAGATTTAAGCATACATAGGGACGGACAGACGACAGCGACTTTGTTTTATACTATGTAGTGATAAATAAATATCCTAGGACATTTCACACAACGCCATCTCGTCCCAAGCTAAGCAACTTAATGCTCGTGTTATGGTAACGAGATGGATGATAAACTACTTATATACATTTTTTTTCTGAGCTACAAAAACACCCAGACCCGGAACAAATACTTGTAGGTCGTACAAATATTTCTTCCGTGCGAACCGTGTCGTATGACATAGAAATACTACTACTCAGCCCATAAATGACCCACTACTGAGTCAGACCTCCCCCCGGTCACCAGGGAGGATAATTAGCCTACTCTGGCCAGACTTGATACGAAACCCTGTGCCAACTGGTTTCGTATCAAGTTTTCCTTCTCTTGCGGCTGGGTTGCCGGCCTTGTCATTTCCTTTCGTCGGCTCTTGTGACACCCTCAGTATGGAACGGGGTGGTGACAATATTCTAAAACCACATAGATTTAGTAATATAACGAAAACTATACACAATGCTCTATTCCATTTGATTCATAATGGTACAAAATAAATCTAGACACGCCATTTATCAGTCAAATGCCTTTTATATTCCGAAATATGTCTGAAGGAAAGCATGAGTCATCGCTGCCGTACATTTGCTTGAAACTTCAATATATTCTGGTCAGAACAAGCAATAGTGTACTCCCACGCTCTGCGTATAAACTGACAAATGGTTCTGTTACTTTTCACGCGTGATTGGTATAATCTATATTGTTAATACGTGACGCAAAATCTTTGTAGCCCTTTTTACGAAAATTGCGCGAACGGAAGTGTGTGGTGTTTTTTTTATCCGTGACTTGAATTCCTTTGACCCTAGGCTTGCATGATGGAAAGCAACGCCAGGGTCTTAGATGGAGCAGGCAATTCAAGGAAATGCCCTGTCGCGCACCGCACATGACAAAACACAGTAATACTGCTTGGCGCCGGACTTAAATGTGAGGAGGGTAGCTAGCCGGGCGGACCATTAGATCCTACCACCAAGCGTGCTGGGTTTTGTTGAGTTTTACGACACGCGTTATTTCCCAACGTGCAGTAGGGATTATATTCCGTCCCGTCCCGAATTTCCCACACTTATAGTTTACTAGCGGCCCGTCCTGGCTTCGCACGGGTGGGATGTTACCCGCGGGTGACGCCGCAGGGGGAAGCTAGTAAAAAAAAAGTAGCCTAAGCTACTCCTTATATCGCTACCTATAAGTGAAAATCCCGTCAAATTGGTCCAGCCGTGCCAGAGATTAGCCGGAACAAACTGACATACAGACAGAAAAAAAATGATATTTTGGTCTATGTAGGTACTGAGAATACATACTTACGCATTTAGTAAAAAGTGGTTATTTTATTATTACAAACAGACACTTCAATTTTATTTAATTTCCCAAATCAGTCTTAAATTTATAAGTCCGTCTCGTCCTAGGTGTGTCTACACACCGAAGCCGGCACAGACCCGGCGGGCAAGCCGACGCGGGTGGCCTGATTTTAACGATCAGGATATTAAAATTAGGCCGCCGACCTTACCCGCCGGGTCCGTGCCGGCGGGCAAGCTTCGGTGTGTAGACACCTTAAGGGCTCGCCAGGTCTACACCAGAAAGCAATTAGTACAGAGCCCACAGCACTTCCAAATGACGCTCCTAAAACAATTACTCAATAAAAACACATCTGTTTCCACGACGCTTATCCATTCGTTAACATCTGTAATTGAAACCTTTTCTTAACCCTCCAACGCTGTGTTAGTGTCATTGAACGGTAGAACTATCATTGAACTTGTTGGCTACTGGCTGATAAGAAAAGAGTATATTAATATTAGTGTTCTTTTTATAAAATATTGTCTTTGTTATATGTCAAATATGCTCGTTTAATACAGTCTACTGCTTTAAACCGAACGGACGTTTTTAATAGAACTAACTAGGATATATTTTGTACACGTTTTATTTATTTACTAGCGACCCGCCCCGGCTTCGCACGCGTGCAATGATGAACCTCTAAATTTATCAGTGTTTCTCTACAATATTATGGAGGTATTATACATATTATTTATAAACCTTCCTCTTGAAGCACTCTATCTATTCCAAAATAAAACCGCTTCAAAATCCGTTGCGTAGTTTTAAAGATTTAAGCATACAAAGGGACGGACAGACGACAGCGACTTTTTTTCAAATACGAAAAGTCAAAGACCACAAAAAAACGTAACTTTTTTTATTAAAGAGAGGTGATGGAATATAGCCATGAACTCTTTAACCTATGTAGTGATAGTGATTGGAAAACTGACAAGTTATACAAAACAACCCTGAGTCAACTCGTCTGGCCAGCGTGGTCATCATCGTTTCAGCCCGTAAATGACCCACTACTGAGTCGGGCCTCCTCCAAGTTCACGGAGGGAAATCCGCCTACTGTGCCACGCTGGCAAGACGGGGTGGTACAGGGTTTGTTTCAAGTTTTCCTTCTTTTGTGGCTAGATCTGCCTTTGGCGTTCCTTTAGTTGCCTCTTACGACACCTGACGCTGATTACCCCCCATGCAACTGGAGGAGGCCCAACTCCACAGTGGGTCTTCTATCTATGTATTGCTATCTATGTATATATATGGTTTCGTATCAAGTTTTCCTTCTCTTGTGGCCAGGGTCATCTATTCTTACGACACCGGGCCCCGGCAGGAGGGGTAGACCCAAAAAGTGCTGGCTTGACGTCGTAAAGGGTGATATGCGTACCAACGGGCTCACTACCAGGGATGCTGAAGACCGTGCGAAGTGGAGAAGAAAAAGTCTGAAAGCGGACCCCGGGCGCCGAAGCGAGAGCTTGGGCTGCAACCGGGATACATCGCAAAGATGATGATGATGATCTATTCTTACGACACCCTCAGGATGGAATGGGGTGGTGACATTAAGTATTCTAAATTCGTCACCACACATCTATGCATACGAAGCCGAGGGCTTAGCTTGTATGTGAACAATGAAGTCCGTGAAATTATAAAAGTAATGTTTAAGTCGTTCAGCGCGGATCGTTTACCATGTAGACAGTTGACGAAGGATAAATTGAAAATTAGCCAAACTGAACGGTTTGTCTTCATTCAGTGTGACCTAGTTTTAAAAGTGTGATCTTTAGTGATGTTTTGGTCAGTGCTAAAACGTGGGTACAAATTTATTTTTTAGTAAAGAATGGTTATTTTATTATTACAAACAGACACTCCAATTTTATTTATTTGTATTGTAAATTGTAGTAAATTGTCAAGATATTCTTTTTTACTGATGGGGTATAGTAATGTGTGATTAAGTTACAGAAGCTTCGCCTAGTTAACTTTACTTATCCAGACCTGTGTTTAGACTTCAGTTAGATAAGATGTGTTTTATTTTATTCTATACTAGCGACCCGCCCCGGCTTCGCACGGCATGTTTTATATAAACCTTCCTCTTGAATCACTCTATCTATAAAAAACCGCTTCATAATCTGTTGCGTAGTTTCAAAGATTTAAGCATACATTTCCGGAAGGTTCCGGAAGGCGCAGTGCTGGTAGGCCTCCCACACGGTGGACCGACGACCTGGTTAAGGTCGCCGGAAAGCAGTGGATGCGGGCGGCCCAGGACCGACCTTTGTGGAGATCCTTGGGGGAGGCCCATGTCCAGCAGTGGACGTCTTTTGGCTGAAATGAAGATGATGATGATGAAGCATACATAGGGACGGACAGACGACAGCGACTTTATTTTATACTATGTAGTGACAAGACTAGCTTCGCGACTTCATGCGCGAGGAACAGTCAATTTGGGTAGCATTTCCATCCGCCCTTTCAACCATTTACAGCCCTTTTTCCCAAGCAAGGCTTTAGGCTATTATCTGTGTAATTTCATTTAAATCGGTTAAGTCGTTTTTCGGACAGTTACGTGCGCAAAATTTTCTATATAATTTGCTGGTTGCCTAGATGCGATTGCTTTTTAGTGATAAGGCCGCCAATTGTATGTTGCGTTTATGTCGCATAAAATATGAGCAATAAAGTGTTTTCTATATATCTATCTATCTATTTATAATATTAGTAAGGAAATTGCTTTTTACATAATAATCGTGTTGTGTCAGTTGATCACATATACACTTGGTTTTTTTTGTAGTCTATTTTTTTATTAAACAAACTTATAATAAAAGATCTTGAGTCCGTTTAGAGGTTAGATATTTTGGAACATAGCCAAGTAAGTTAACGCATGTTTAAAACAATTTCTATAACATTTTGGACATTTAAATCGAAATCTGTTGGTCTGTTTAGAAGGTGCAACTACGCAAATGTATTGATATACAGAGGTGATCCTCTGTTGTGTCGGTTCAGTCTATGGTTGTGACTATGTTTTCAATTGAAGACCAACCTCAGTAATCAATCTGAAATTGTCCGTGTGATGACACCACCCCATTCCATATTGAGGGTCCGACAGAAGGAAATGACACGGCCGAAAACGCAGCATTTCATAACTTGTTATGAAATCCTATGCCAACTGTCTCGTTGGTCTAGAGGTTAGATGTGCCGCCTTTGGATCAACGAGGCCCGGGTTCGATTAGGGGGTCGGGCAGGTGTCTTTGTCTAAACAAGAGGCACTTGCTCTGAGTCGAAGTGTCATTTGTGAATTTTATGTTTGCAAACTGCCCCCGCGGTGCAAGTTACTTAGTGAAAGAAGAAGAAAGAAAGAAAAATGGTTTATTCAGCACAATTTTACCTTAAATACTATCTATAATTACTTATCTAATAACCACTTTTTACTAAATCCGTAAGTATGTATACACAGTACATAGACCGAAATAACTTTTTTCTTAATTTTTGTCTGTCTGTCCGTCTGTCTGTCTGTTTGTTCCGGCTAATCTCTGGAATAGCTAGACCGATTTAAACGGGACTTTAGACACTGATAGGTAGCTAATTATATAAGGAGTAACTTAGGCTACTTTTTTTAGACTAGCTTTTCCCCGCGGCGTCTCCCTCTGTACGACAATAAGTAAGCGCGGGTGAAACCGCGGGGCGCAGCTAGTACTCTAATATAAATTGCGCTGAAACGGCGCTGGTTCAGCATAAGCCAGACGGAATGCCTGGCGCTGGTTTTCAACCAGACCTATACTGACGAATTACTTCTCGTTCGTTCGTTTGTTTTAAAAAGAAACCCGGCCGGCCACCGAGTGCAGTAGGCTAATTACCTAAGGAGGCCCGAAGTATAGGCTGAGAAATAGTAGTGATAAAACAATTGTTATTTGTTATGAAAGTGGTCAAACCTCATGCACGGAAAATTTGCGCCATCGGGTATTTTGTGCCGACCTTTCTCGCCACGGGTTAATAGGCGGACCCCGCCGAGCTGTCAGTCTGTCCATCGTTCAGTTTTATTGGATCGTCAGCCTTATTGGAAGGTGGATAGATGGTCCATTAATTTGTTATAGGACTACATGTGCCGCATGTGGGTGTTGGGTAAATTGAGGGCAGTCACTTAGACGTTTTGATGGCGAGCAGTGAAAATGGGTCAATATTGAAGAGGGAGCACTTAATTAGAAATTACTTAATTTAAGCGTTTAGTGAATAAAAGATTTTTGCAAAAAATATAAACAGACAGAAAAATCATCATCATCATCATTTCAGCCAAAAGACGTCCGCTGCTGGACATAGGCCTCCCCCAAGGATCTCCACGAAGGCCGGTCCTGGGCCGACCGCATCCAATGCTTTCCGGCGACCTTAACTAGGTCGTCGGTGCACCGTGTGGGCGCGCGCGGGCGTGCCCTGCCTCCCCGCCCCGCGTACTTCCCGCTGATTTTGTGTTGTGCGCAGCGTAATGCAGCTACATTCAGAACGGCCATAAAGATTGGCGCGGACTGTATAGAGTATTTTATCGTATTATATTCTATACTATCTAGTTATTGTGTAGATTAAGGCTATTCCATTATTCTCTGAAGGCATCCTGAAAGTCTCTACGGCGATTCGTTTTTGTCAAAACATCGCAACCAAAGAGCTATTTATTTAATTTATTACGTAGCTCGTTACTCGAGGGTTAATTACTTAATAATCCCGGTGAGAGACTCAACGGCAGGGTTTTGACCTATTTAAAGCTGAGATGGCCAATTATATGAAAAAAGAGGTTTCATATTTTCTCCCAAGAGTGGCGTATCATCATCATTTTGGCTTTCCCCATTTACCCACATAGGATTTCTACAAAGGTCGGCCCTTAGCCGTCCGCATCCATATTTTTCCGGCGACCTTAATCAGGTCGTCGGCCAAACGTGAGGGAGGTCTACCAGCATTGACTTTTCTGTCCTATCGGGCGTCAGTCGTGCGAGTTATACGCCCTGCCCACTGCCACTTAAATATGGCAATCCTGTGGGCCATGTTTCTCCTAACATGGCCCGGATTGCCATACTTAAATAACTCTGTTTCTCCTGCGGTTCATTCAATTGGTTGCAGCGGTTTATTTATTTATTTATTTATTTACACTTATGCACAACAAATGAACAAAGGCGGACTTAATGCCTTGGGCATTTTCTGCCAGTCAACCTTGGGTGGTGCAAAGATAAAGTGTGGTAGGTGTAAAATAAAAATAAAATACCTAATACATACACTACATGCATACAGTACATATATACACTACATAGGTACATACACTATATTATACACTACATACATACACTACATACATACATAAACTACATACATGTGCTACAAATATATTAAATAAGGTTATAGAGATAGTTAATGATTCATCACTTCCATTCCGACTAATTAGTAATCTCTAAATGGTTACGAAGTCTCCGCTTAAAAGTGTCCCAACTGTTGACCATCCTGATTTCCGGAGGTAGCGCATTCCACAAAAGGATGGATTGTATGAAGAAGGAGCGGTGTAAAAAATCGGAAGAGTGGGTAGGACATTGGAGTTGTCGGTTGTCTGTTTCTTTTCCACTTTAGTAAACGTCACCTGACCCAGTTGTGAAGATTATCATAACACCATAAAGCACCTGGCACTCAGGTTTATTGAGGCCTGCGTTACGAGCAACGGAAGGGGTCAAGTTTTAATATATGCGCCGTCCTAGTGTGGTTTGGGATCGATGGATTTAGTTTATTACGCTAGGGGGAATAACCCTGTACGTTATTGGCGCAATATATGGCTATTGGATGCGGTGTTTTTAATATATCAGACCAATAAATACTGTCGTTGTGAAGGTTTTTTCTTTTAAATTACCGGTATTTTCATCAAAATTCGGTTAGAGACTCTTTTGAGCGTTGCAGGAAATTATTTCATGGCGTGTTATTTTATTTTATTCCCAACGTTTAAATAAAATAATACGATCAGAACCGACACGAAATAATTTCTTGAAATTTGAAATGATAGTGAAAACCCAAGACATCATCTTTTGAGCGTTTTTCTATATTCCTCCCATCCCAACACACACGATAACATTAAAGTCCCTTAGTATTACTGATGCGAAATCCATTCATAACTTAACCAGAAAAAACTGAAAAATGTAACTTACTATTTTATATTGTAGATAAATTACATCGTTGATTATCTGGAACAAAAACAAAACAAATATATTATTTTAACTAGCTGTACCTCGGGCACGTTGCTACGCCACTAACTAAAATAAATTTGAAGACATTACGAGTAGGTACATGTATTCAATTTTATTTTTGATCAGAAACCTTCGTGGGCAACACGTGGCTGAAAATAATCATATGCGTAGTGTACAATTTTATAAAGGACAAACAGACAAACATTCATTTTTTAACCCCCGACGCAAAAAGATGGGTGTTATAAGTGTGACGTGTCTGTCTGTCTGTCGGTCTGTCTGTCTGTCTGTGGCTCCGTAGCTCGCGAATGGATGAAGCGATTACAACACAGTTTTTTTGTATGACAGGTGAGTTACGGGCGAGTGTTCTTTGACCGATAAAAATCGATTTAGTCGTTTAAAAGTTATGGGGGGTAAAAGTGGGGAAGAATAACCGAAAGTCTGCAAATATAATCGAGTGGGGTCTCAAATGAAAGCGCATCACGTGCACATTACAAATAATATGTTCCACGAAAATTAGTTGAGCCCTGAAAAAAGTCTGGGGGTAAAAGTGGGGGAAATATATGTGGTGCGGAGAAAATGATAATGCCACAAGAATCTATGTATTGACAACTTAACAACATCTACATCATAATAAGCGAGTACCTATAAAAAGCAGAAAATAAAAATTTAATTAAAAAATTAAATAAACCCCCGACACAATGAACGAAGTACCCTTTAAAAAAGTAAAAAATAAAAAATATACATCGCCTTGGGTGAGTAGGAGCGGGAAAGTAGGAGCGGTCCCCCAACGCGATGTATTTTTTTATTTTTTACTTTTTTAAAGGGTACATCGTTCATTGTGTCTGGGGTTTATTTAAATTTAATTTTTATATATAGAGGGTTGATACGACATAGGGGCATTTTTTAACTGCCTATACTAGGTATCATTTCCAGGCTCTGTACCAAAAATCAATTAAATTGGAGCAATAGTTTAGCCGCAAATGACTTTTTAAATTTTTAGCTCATTTGAACATGATGTATCTTTCCTAACAGATGTTTATGCCTAACGCATCGTTTATTAACCTTAGGGGCTGTCCATTAATCACGTGATGTTTTTTTTAACATTTTTTAACCCCTCCCTCCCCCTTGGTGATACCTGGTGAGGTTTAAGACTACCCCTCCATCCCCAATGAAAAAATCACGTGTATTTTTTTTGTACCGTTACGAATTCATACTAATCACATATAGTATACGTAGTGTAATTTAATGCCCCTCTGTCATATCAACTCTGTATAAGACTAGCGACCCGCCCATGAACCTCTAAATTTATCAATGTTTCTCTATTATATAATGCATTTCTTATACACATAAACCTTCCTCATAAATCACTCTATCTATTAAAAAAACCGCTTCAAAATCCGTGGCGTAGTTTTAAAGATTTAAGCATACATAGGGACGGACAGACGACAACGACTTTGTTTTATACTATGTCGTGATGATAGTGATAGTGATGATGATATGCTGTCATTACTAGCAAAACCTATTTAAATTAATACTGAATAGTGTGTAGAGTAGTATTTTTGTACAGTATGTTTGAGCATGGTTCGATTCCACGCTGGTAATAATAAAACAGTTGGTCTAGTGGTTAGATGTGCCGCCTTTGGATCAACGGGTCCCGGGTTCGATTCCGGGGTCGAGCAAGTGTCTTTGTCTAAACCAGAGGCACTGGCTCGGAGTCTGGGTGTCGATTTCTATCTATAATATGTATGTATTTACAAAAAAAAATGTATCTAAGTAGTTCATCCATCTCGTTACCATAACACAAGCATTAAGTTGCTTAGCTTGGGACGAGATGGCGTTGTGTGAAATGTCCAAGGATATTTTTTTATTTATTATTATTTATAAAATAATTACTTATTGCAGTTTAATTTTTTTAGAGTCGTGCTCGAAATAAGTAATTTCGCTATTTATGCCAGTTTTTGCCGTCCTTGCCTCCTCTACTCTTTCTTTTACATCGGAGATGCTCCTGGATACCCCGCCGTTCGGGCTAGCCAGGTTATGTGAGACTTCGGGGAGCAAAGATATGGTAAATGGCGCCCCAACCTACCCACTAAAACCGCTGGCGATCTCCGACGATCCAGAACATGGCCACGGGATTCACTTCTACTTGTCAGCCCATAAATGACCCACTGTTGAGTTAGACCTCCTCCAATTACATACAGGCAGTGATATTATATAAATAAAAAGAGGTAGATATGTTTCAAGCGCACGCCAAGTGAAGACTCGAAAACAGGCCAATTGGTACGTTTCGACTTTAGTCGCGTTTAGTGCTTTTTGTAAACAAGACCAATAATTTTAAAAAAGCAACTACAGAGTTTCTTGCCGGCTCTTCTCTGTAGAGCAGCTTTCCGAACCGGTGGTAGTATCGGCATGAATGTGAGTGAACGCAGGGATTGTAGGAGTGCAGAGTTGTGTGTGAAAGGTGTGAATGTAGGTATGACGACTGAGAGGTGTGTGTGGAGACTGCCACCTGGTGTGGGACAGGGGCCGTAAGATGATAATGGTGTTTATAAATATGACGATTTATAAGAGTTTTGTGATGAAACCTACGTAAATAAAGTTCCTTTTGAGTTTGAGTTTGAGTTTAACCACATACAGAGTTTGTCACTTGTAGTGAATTTTAGAATAATAACAAAAATGCCGTCCTGTGTGTTTAGAAAGTGTACAAATTATTGTTCCAAAATTAATCAATCACAAGGGATTTCCTATCACATGTAAGTACATAAAATATATTTCGATTTAATAGTGTATTTGAATAAAATTAGTTTAATAATATTCATAAATAATGCTAGTAAAGAAACGAGACAGTCAATACTTTTTGTCGCGAGCACGACAAGGACGCATGTACTACGAACATAGATTTTAAGTACAGATTCGAACGTAGGCACTAAAGTAAGAATTACCCTGTTGTACAGTTTCCTTTACCTGTTTTTTTATATTAATTAATAATATTTGTTGTTTAATTATTTGTGATTTTTTAATATTTGTCATAGACCAGGAAAAAAAGAAATAAATTCGAAGGTGATTAATTATTGACTATTGTGTTACTATGGTAATTATTTGTTGGCGATGAAAATGGCAATCTAAAAAGAGCAACTACAGAGTTTCTTGCCGGCTCTTCTCTGTAGAGGTGCATTCCCAACCGGTGGTAGATGGTTAATTTTAAATTTTATTTTATTGCTCGACTTGTCAAAAGTGCTATAATGACGCAACTTGATTATATGATATTTGAATTTAAATGCATAATAAATAAATATGTATTACCCACTTAAACATATCGACCCAACCACGAGTGCTGCAAAGAATTCGAAATAATCTAATAAACGCGATAAGTCCGTTAAAAAGTGTTTAATTTCTTTGTACATATTAACTGTTTCATCAAATTTTTTTTCTTACCTAGTTCCTATCGAAATATCCTTCTGTTCAACAAAATCGTAATCTATGGTTCGACATAACACTTGAAGTGCAATCGTTCCATTATAGCTATCTTTTTTACTCACGTGCTTAGCCCATCTTTTGTACTTTTCATTAATGCTACTTGTCAACATTGCGCACTATATCGGTATGTATTTATGGCGGGATCAGATTTGAAGTGTCGGTTAGTATGAAGGTAACATTATCTAGTAATATAAAATCATTGCATAGAGGGTAATTAGCCTACTGTACCATGGTGACCAGACGGGTTGGTACAGGGTTCCGTATCAAGTTTTCGTTATCTTGTAGCTAAGTTTTCGGCCTTGTCATTTCCTCCTGTTGACTATTCCTGTTGACTATCCTATTCCTATACAGCCTCAGGATGGAATGGGGTGGGGGGGGGGGTTGCCTTGCCGGCTTGACTTTGCCTAATCTACAGGATGACTGTTATCTTGGTATCAATATTTAAATGTTTAGTATAGTATACTTTCGTATAGTATAACGTACGTAGTATACGATACACATAGTAAAATTATAAAAAAGAAACAGTGTTTACAGTAAGAATATGAAAAATATATTGCAAAAATCCTGGAATAGTCGCGAACAGCTAACAGTTGACGGCTAATAAATTAGGTTTTATTCCATTACGTTTTATCGTTCTTCGACATTTGAAGCAGTCATTTTTTATATGGAATTTTGCCAATGAATCTTGACTGACACATATTGGTAATAGCAATCAGCTATTACTGAGTAATTCCTGTCAGTTATTAGTATTTTAAATAAATGTAGCCCCTGCACTTTGTATAACCTGTTAGTGTGCAGTTTTACAAACATGAAATACACGAATACAAACACATAAAAAATATACCCCGTATCACGTATTGTTAATCCGTCATCACATTTTTTTAGATTTACTCAGCTTCTCTTTAATGGAGATCTATTGGTTATATTATTGAAACAACTGTAATAAACTTTTATACAAAATTACGCCATAAAAATAATTCAATTTAAACTTTGTGGAAGAATATAAAATAGTCTGGGCACATCTTCCAACAATAGTGTCGACATAGGATAGGTATATGCAGCAGGCTAACTTCGCAACAAAATCAAAAAAAGTTTACCTTACTTTATACCAAAATATTATAATCCCCCTAAGTGTTAAGGGTGGTCGTAGGGTAACCCTTAACAGTTAGGGGGATTATAATATTTTGGTCCCTTAATTAATTTTTTAGACAAACGTTTAGTTTTATTTTTTTATGATACAGCAGACAACAATACATATAATCCTAAATGCTGCGATCAACCCCCATTTTAATAGCGATATTTAAATGGCAAAACAGCGTTTGCGGGGTCATCACTATCACTACATAGTATAAAACAAAGTCGCATTCTTCTGTCCGTCCCTATGTATGCATAAATCTCTAAAACTACGCAACGGATTTTGAAGCGGTTTTTTTTAATAGATAGAGTGATTCAAGGGGAAGGTTTATATGTATAACCCACCCCCGCTTTACACGGGCGAAGCCGTGGCGCGCCACTAGTCTAGTATAAAAATGTATAAAATTGTTTCTTTCTAATCCATTAATTTAAAGACACTAATAAGAAAAAAGATAATTAACATTAACAAAGATCTTTGGAAGATAATTAACACAATATAAGTAAAGTAATTTTGGAAGAAATGAAGAAAAACCCTCTTTTAAAAAAAATCTCTGGACGATGTAATCTTGTGCCGAAAAATACACATTAGAGAATATAGAATATGCATAATGTTTATTTTGGAATGTTACAATTATGTATAGTAGCTGAAGTGGAACTACTGTTTGTGTATGCACTATGAAAACGCGCTATACATTTATGATGAGCATTGGCAGTCGGTTCGAGTATTTTGTCCAAAATTAGCTCCAGCGACCTTCCATTTATTGACAGGTCGAAGACGAATGTACGAAATTTCTTATCAACATTATAATTCATCATTCCAGCCAAAAGACCTCCACTACTGGACATAGGCCTCCCAGGCCATTAGTCCACCAGCACTGTGCCTTCCGAAACGCGGTCGCCACTCGAGGACTTTTCTGCCCCATCGTGTGTGCCCTACCCAATGCCGCTTAAGTAAAGCAATCATGCAGGCTATGTCAGCAACTCTGGTTGGCCTGCGTATCTCCTCATTACGGTTTAGTGACCGAATTGAATAACAGGTACATTCCGGCTGTCTTGAATCGTATATAGCAGTCGATACACGAAGTCAGCGGCGTCATAACTGACAACTGCTTAAACTAAATTATTATCGGTTGTTGCACTCCGTTGGTCCGTGTGGCTTTAGAATACGCAATGTCACCAACCCACACTATCCTGAGGGTGTCGTAAGAGGCGACTAAAGGAACGCAAGAGACAGACCACCTAGCCGCAAGAGAAAGAAACCGTAAAACAAAACTCTGTGCCAAACTGTATGGTCAGCGGGGCACGGTAGGCTAATTTCCCTCCATGAATTTGGAGGAGGGCCGACTCAGTAGGTAGTGGGTTATTTATGGGTTGCAATGACGAATATACAATGAAGACGACGAACTATTTTAGATGGGCCTCAAAGAAAAAAAAGGTGGTATGGAAATCGCTCCATGTAAATTTTAATAGTCTTGGCAAGTATGAGTAAAGAGATACAAAGTTTATAACATTCTTCTTCTGCCTGGCGTTAGTCCCGGCTATTGCCAGGGTCCGCCTTCCGACTGAGCTTCCTCCACTTTGCCCGATCTTCAACGTCCTTTTCAGTTAGACCATTGGCTCTCATGTCGGATTTGACGACGTCCAGCCAGCGCTTGCGAGGGCGACCGCGGGACCTAGCCCCAAGGACAGCCATATTCATGCATCTCCGACCAACGTACTCCATAGGGCGGCGCATGATGTGGCCATACCGTCGCAGACGACATTCTTGCAGTTTATAACATTACCAACCTAATTTAGTCAAATAAACAATACAGATTAGCTGAATGATTTTCGATTGGCAAAGCAAACATAAGCACATTCAACAAACTATTTATCCAAACACTATTCGCGTGTAAATCAGAATTAAAGATACTTTAATACGGCTATAGACAAGATATTCCAATCTTATTTACGTCTGTGCAACATCAAAGCTCAGATAAATATATACATATATTTCAGATAAATGTATGTATGTTTAATCATACATATTTATGTGCACATTATGTAACACATTACTATACTGAACTGAGCGGAAATGGTATCAATATTTATTTCGTCATTTCTTTTTAAAGATCCATTTTCATTTGCCTTCAAAATGTAATCGATTTGTTGTTTTTTCTTTTCATAAAATTAAACTAGTTATAATATTTATCGTAGGGTAGTTTACAAACATGAAAGTCACGAGCACAAACTATACCCAGACTCGGAGAAAGTGCATCTGGTTTACACAGACACTTGCCCAACTCCGGAATCGAACCAGGGACCGATGATCTAAAGGCCAAAAAAAAATCCAATCCAAAAAAAAAACCTTTTTTTCGTCGGATATCCTCATATACTGTTGGGGCTGTGGGGTTATGTGGAACTCCACGGCGCGTGGAGATGTTAAGTTACACCCTACTAAAACCTGTACCGCGGGGGCAGTTTACAAACATGAAATTCACGAAGACAAATGACACCGAGACTCCGAGTAAGTGCCTCTAGTTTACACAAAGACACTTGGCTGACCTCGGAATCGAACCCAGTACCCCGTGATCCAAAGGCGGCGCATCCAACTACGCAATCTGTTTCATAGTCATTATCATCATTAGAGCCAAAAGCGTCTCCCAAGTATTTCCACTAAGGCCGGTCCCCAGCCGGCCGCATCCATCGTTTTCCGGCGACCTTACACTGGACGTCGGTTCACCGTGTGCCACCAGCACAGCAATTTCCGAAACGCGTACTTCTCTATCCCATTAGCCGCCAGTTCTGGGAGCTATGTGCCATACCTGCTGCCATTTAAGTTTGGCACCTTGTGGGTAACTCTGGTACGCCTGCGTATCTCCTCATTTCTGATTTGGTCTCGAAACTCTAGCAAAGCCCACTCTATTTCCCTTTGGTGACTTTGACCCCTTTGCAGTTTTAGTTGTTTGGTTTTATTTCAATTTCCAGTCTTTTGTGTCCTTTTGACTATTAGGTTTACTGGCACAATATTTTGTTACCGCAATTTCAGTGATGTCGGGGATTTTTTTAAATTATTTATTTTATAAGGTATCTTTCCCGTGGTAAAGGAAAGGAGTTACTAGTAAATTGGATAATCCTCCTCAATAGATAGATCCGGTTATCCGGTTAACTAACCGTAATATAATAATAATAATATCCTTGGACATTTCACACAACGCCATCTCGTCCCAAGTTAAGCAACTTAATGCTTGTGTTATGGTAACGAGATGGATGATAAACTACTTATATATTTTTTTTTTTGTAAATACGTACTTATTATAGATAGAAATGACACCCAGACTCCGAGCCAGTGCCTCTGGTTTAGACAAAGACACTGGCCCGACCCCGGAATCGAACCCGGGACCCGTCGAAACAGTGAATGCGTATATATTGCTGAGTTTCATAAAATTTATTTGGGTAAGTAACCCTTTGACCGACTATCCGACAGAGAACCAAGGTCACAGACAGAGCTCAGAGAATTAGCAGACTGAAGTGGCAGTGGGCTAGTCATATCTGCCGAAGAACCGACAATCGCGGGGGTAGACGAGTTCTTGAGCGGATACCGCCAATCGGCAAGCGTAGTGTGGGACGGCCCTCTGCTAGATGGAGCGACGATCTGCGAAAGGTTGCGGGCAGCAGCTGGATGCGTCAAGCTTGCGGATAGGTTTTTGGCCCAGCCATTTCCTACTGTCGTCTTTTACGACATCCGTAGGATGGAATGGGATGGTGGCATATATTCTAAATCCATTGCCACAACGGCAAAACAGGGTTTGTAAATAAATATGTCATCTATTGACAGGTAGTAAATTACGTTGGTCGCACATCGGTTGGGGTTTTTAAAAAGAACACGGATAGGAATGTTATAGATTTAATAAAAAAACAGTTATTCTTAAAGGACTAACTTATCTAATGCACTATTTGGTTTGCCGCGACTTCTCCGATCGGCGATCGATGGAATAAAGCGTTGGCCGATTGGTCATGCGGTTGCAGGTGGAGGCGCGATGAATCGCCTCTTGCGAAATTTGGAGTTCTTGCTAAATTGCTGACAGTCCCAAAAGATCGTGGGAATGTTTGGGGCTAGCGG
Source organism: Clostera curtula (assembly GCA_905475355.2). Lineage (NCBI taxonomy): Eukaryota > Metazoa > Arthropoda > Insecta > Lepidoptera > Notodontidae > Clostera > Clostera curtula. The sequence continues at coordinate 6,422,895 of FR997817.1, forward strand.
GCATCTGCACTCGTAACACCTCCCCTCCTAGACCGACAACTCTTTGCTAATGTCTAATGCAAAAGTTGCGGCTTTCAAATCCTGTAGAGACATCTCACTAGTAGTCGAAGAATCCTTTTTATTAGAGACGAGTGACATGATGTCCGGTTTCTTCACTTTTCCACGAATGTAGAATACGATTATTATTGCAGAAATTATACTTATTACTGCCAAGAAATTAGCTGGAATTATGGCGTGGTATATGCTTGGTGAGTCAGTACTCTCGGCTTGCATCGGGACTTCCATTGAAACTTGCTGTTGAATGTTATGCAATTTATTCAAGTCGATTGTTGTAAGATTATAACGGGGTCCGTCGTTCTGAGAAAATGAGACTCCTGGGAATGACATAATTTCCATCGGTTTTCCACGTAACTGGTTGTTGATATTAGCCAACGTGAATTCGGGCGTACTTAATTTGCAGTTATGAGGAATGGTTACTAGAAAACTGCCTTCTATGATCTGGTGTTGCTCCTGACTGCAAGACATCTGTACTTTAGTTGGCCTTGGGAATGAAATGATGTAATGTTGGTTATCTAGCTCAACTAAAGCTTCCTTGGACAGAAAGATAGGCGTGGGTTGACACGTTTCATCTATCTCCTGTGAAGTTATAAGATGGTAGATGCAATCGCGTTGAGTTCGGGTTTGGTGATTGATGTTTTCTTCGCATAGATACCAAGTATCTATCTTCGGGCATTCAGCCTCCATGTACACATACTCATTGGGATTGGTTGCCATAAATGGAAATGGAGATAGGATGACTTTATGATTACTGTTAGGGACTGGACAGAGTCTATATAAATGATAAGTAGAGGATGAGGTAATGGGGAATTTAAGAACTACCACGATTTTAGTATCTATAAAGTAAGTGCCTATTCTTATCATATTATAATAATATCTTAAATCAAGATCTAAAATTTGATCGGTGCTGTAAATACTTTTTAAAGTGCTAATTAAACTTTTTAATTCACTTATACCTAATATAGAATGGTGCATGGTGCTAGTACGACTAAAAGCTAATATGTTTTCTATTCTAACGATCTCCGTAGAGAGATCTTCGACATTTTCGCTAATGATAAAAAATAGCTGAGATATCTGAGTATAGTAAGTAACTCGTTCGTTACCTATACTTGTATAATTCGTTATGTAATTTAAAGTTTTAATTATCTGTTGCTGATTCCTAGTTAAATTACTAAGTACCTGAGATTGTTTCGCTGTTAACTCCTTGAATAAGCTAATGTGTTCATTAAAAGAATTTGAAAACTTTAGATCATTGCTTTGTAAAATATGAAGTGAATTTTCGAATTTTATAGCGTCATTGTGGTCAAGATTGCCTGTAATACTTTTTACGAACGTTCCGAGGGGATTAAATAGTCCTCTCTTGATTCTAACAGGTTCTAGAGAGTCAAGCTGACGAGACAACTTTTCAATCTTATCAAATAAATATCTAATTTGATACTTGAATAAGGTAAAATTTCTGTTGGAAAGTTTGTTTGAAGAATACGTTATATCTGAGTGTAATGAATTAATGTGATGACGAATGTTGTCTAAGTCAATGTCTTGTAGAAATGTGTGGTAATGGGAAATAATTTTAGTTGGTCCTAAGTCAAAAGGTAGTAACCCGGGTCCGTCACGTAGACTGTCAAGTCGGATGTCTTGCGCTAGGGCCAGGTATGTCAGGCATATTGGGGTCCTGTAACAAATTAGGATTATTATTTTTTAAAGGTCTTTTAATTCTATTCTTTGCCACAGGGCCTCGTTTTTTAGAAGTGTATATGTGTATTGGCAAATTCGTGACAACCTTATCATGTGTGAATCTACTTGCTAGCTTATTTCTGTCAGCTAATGGATTTCTAATGTAAATTTCTTGGTCTTGCTGGTAGTCTATCACTGGTTGTCTATTTGTATTGTGTCGAGTTGTAATCGCTACTCGATCACCGTATGATGATTCATGAATTATCTTATAGACTGTTTCCATTTTGTCACGATGTTCCTGCATATATTGTTGTAATAATCGTTCCGTCAAGTCTATGTCTGTCGGGTCTCTAGGGTCGAAATGTCCTGTAGTAAGGTCATAGGGCCTACATTTTGTCAAACTATGTACGGAACTGTTATAGGCAATCAAGGCATATGAAACTAAGTTTGAAAGTGGTTCGTGCTTATGTTGTAATTTCAGGAGTCTAAGGTGTTCCAATAAAGTACTGTGGAAACGTTCTATCATGCCGTTTTCATTTGGGGCATGCGCGGCAGTAGTGTGGTGCTGTACTTTATGCATTCTTAAAAATTCAGCTATAATCTGATTCGTGAATTCCGTTCCCTGATCGGTTGTCAATGTTAACGGGAATCCATGATGGCTGGAAAATATTAATAGTGCTTTAAGAATGTTGGGGGCTGTACTGTCGGGGATTTTATAGGCTTGTGCGTACTTTGAGAAGGAATCTATGATTGTCAAATATTTATCATGATCGATACTTAGAACATCGGCGTGTATTAATTCAAATGGTTTGGAAGGCGGTGGCACTATTCTGAACTGTTGCTTTATAGGATTACGGTCGTATTTTGCACAACCGCAAATTACACACTCGTTTATGTATTGAGTAATGCTGTCTTTCATTTTAGGCCAGAAGTAGCGCTGTGATAGCGATAAGAGAGTTTCGTTGATACCGCGATGGTTCGTTTTTCCTTCGTGGTACTTTTTTATGATATCTTGTTGGTTTAAAAATTCAGAAACATTTTCTAGATCGCTTTTTACCAAGTATAAATTCATTGATGAATTTTTGAAAGTTTTTTGTATGATTGGGACAATATTATACATTTTATTTAAGGGTTGTACTAATATGGCGGTTCGAATTTTAGGGTCCACGTAACTTTTGATAGCATTAATTATATCGTGTTCTAGCTGCTCTTCAGAAATATCAAGAACTATTTTATTGTAGGTATCAAAAGGTTTTGTGAATTTTGGTCTAGTTTTAGTCGAGTTTACTATGTTTAAAATAATTTGTCTTTTGTATTTATTCAAAGGCAATTCCGTGATAGGTATATCAAGTATCGGGTTTTCTAAACCTGTGTGGACTGTTGAGGTGGTATCAGGTATGTCGTTTAAGTCAGGAGTCGGACTAACAATAGGTCTTAGACTAGGCGCGGTATCAGTAGATGACGAACTTATTAGTGGTCTGTCGTCTGGTGCGGTCAAGGTCGAAGATGATGATGATGATGAATCGGAAATGTTAATGACCATTGATTCTGTTTGTTCATTGTGAATTTCTATGCGAGACAAGGCGTCTGCATTACAATTAAGTTTACCTTTCTTATAAGTTACTGTGAAATCGAATTCAGATAATTTTAATTTCCATCTAGTGAGCCTTGAACTCGGCTCTTTTAAGTTCATTAGCCATAACAAGGGCTTATGGTCGGTGACTACTTTAAATTGATGACCAAAGAGATAATGCCTGAAGTACTTGGTAGCCCAAACTATCGCAAGGAGTTCTTTTTCGATAGTTGAATAATTTAATTCGCTGTCATTAAGAGTTCTTGATGCGTATGCGATTGGTCGATCAGAACCTATAGGTCCTTGGGATAAAATTGCTCCTAAGGCAACGTTTGATGCATCTGTAGTCAAGATGAAGTCTTTTGTGAAGTCAGGGTATTGCAAAATAGGGTCATTGGTCAAAAGTACTTTACAGTCTTCGAAACATTTTACGTATTCGGGGGACAAATAAATTTTTGCGCCTTTTTTCAAACATTTAGTCAAAGGTTTCGTCAGTCGAGCAAAGTCAGGTATAAACCGTCGGTAATAGCCTATTAGTCCTAAGAAACCTTTGATTTGTTTCGATGTCCTTGGAATAGGATATTTTAAGATTGCGGAGATTTTATCTGGATTTGGTTTGATGCCTTCCGGGGTTATAATGTGGCCTAAATACGGCGTCTCATGCTTTAAAAATTCGGATTTATCCATTTGGATTTTAAAATTTGATTCCCTTAGTCTTTGAAATATTTTTTTGAGATTGACCATGTGTTCCTGAAGGGAAGTAGAGAATACTAAAATATCATCTAAGTAAACCACGCAAATGACGTTTTGAAGGCCCCTGAGCACATTGTCCATAACTCTTTGAAAAGTGGATGGAGAGTTTTTCATACCCATTGGCATGCGAAGGAATTCGTAATGCCCATGATCAACACTGAAGGCTGTCTTGTGAATATCTGCTGGGTCGGTCTCCACTTGGTAAAAACCACTTGCCAAATCAAGGCTAGTAAAGTACTGGCACTTGCCAAGCTTGTCTAGTATGTCAGTTATGTTGGGAATAGGGTATTTGTCATTTATAGTCTTTTCATTGAGTTTTCGAAAGTCAACTACCAGTCTCCATTTAGTTTTGCCTGATGCGTCCACTTTTTTGGGTACGATCCAGATTGGTGCGCTCCAAGCTGATGTTGAAGGTCGGATGATACCTTGTTCTAACATCTTAGTAATCTGATTTTGTACTTCCTGTTTATGTACATGAGGATATCTATAAGTTTTACTATATACGGGAATTTCATCAGTCGTCCTAATGTGGTGTTTTATTTTATTAGTAAAAGTAAGGGGTTCGTCTTCTACGTAAAACACGTCTGAATATTCTTTGCACAAATTTAACAAATTAGCTGTCTCTTCTGCATTTAAATGCTCTGTGCGCAAATGCGATAAGACATGTCGCGTGCGTTCTTTCGAAGAAATAGTTATCGGAGTATATTGTTCATTATAAATGTGAGTTTGGTTCTTAGAATTTGATAAGTCAGGTCTACTACTGACCGTAGTAATTGTGTGGGCGTCCAACGTAAACAAAATATCTTTATAGGTGGGGTTTCCTACTTCTACTATACAGTGGCAATTAATTACTGTAGTTATGCATGCAGGAATACGGCAATGTTGGATTATTTGTTCCCTTACCAGTATATCACCGTCGGGTGCATTTAAAGGAACTTTTAATAACTTAGATGTTCGTGCGGGTATAGTTTCTTCAAAGAATAGAGCATTCTGAGAAGTGTACTGTCTGATTGGGTTAAGTGCGAATTTTGTCTTAAGTATGAAGTCCTTTAGGTCGATCTCTGCTTCCCATGCTTTTAGCAAATCATGTCCAATTAGTCCGTCAAAGTAATTATGAAATTTATACACATATAATTTAATATAACTCATTGAGTTAAATTCTGGAAAACAAGGAAGGGTGATTGAATAGTTATTTCTAGTTGTTGCGTGTACGTTAGTTACTTCAAATGGGTCAAAGTTCAAAGGAATATCAGAAAAAAAATTTTTTACGGCTTCCGGGCTAATAAATGATTGGTTAGCACCAGTATCAATTAATAGCTTTAAAGGTGGGTCTTGTATCTGTATATAAGGTAAGTGTCGTTGATTATGTATATGCAATTCTATTCTGGGGCATTGAAATCTGGGTCTAGGCGAAAATCCTGTTGGTTTTCAGGTGTTTCGTCTTGTAGATCCGGTTGGATCCGGGAATTTTCGTAGTCACGTTCATATTCTAATGCGGGACAATCTTCATAGGTGTCATGGCCATAGTCATAATCATAGTCTTGTTCTGTCATGTAGGGATGATTAAACTCATTATGGTTCATCTCCCTGGTCTTAAAATAATTATGTGGTGGTGGATTACCGTGTGATCGCCAGTCATGTCTAGACGGAGGTAAAGTACGTGCTACGGGATGACTAATGCCACTCATAGGCTGAGGGCGATTATTATTATTAATAGCTTGTACTCTAGGTGGAATTTTAAATCCGGTGGTCATGTTTGATCGAGGTATAGATCTGAACATTTGTTGGGTCCTTGAAGGCCCTTGGAAAGGTTGAGTTCCTGTTTGATAGCTACTGGGTTGTGGTCTATCCATAGTAAAACGGTGACTCATGTGAAATGGTGTGTGTGCTGGTACAGATAACGTATTAAAACTTTCCGGTTTTCTATTGGAATTAGTACTATGCTTATTCTGAAGGTATACAATATTTAATTCTTCTTGAGCGTACTCAAGAGCAAGTTCGATGGTAGCAGGTCTCATACATCGAATGCGAGAGCCTAAGGGTTCTCTTAGTCCTTTCAAATAGGTTTGTAAAGCTAACTTTTTATAAAGGGTCCTTTTGGCTTCTATTGTCGTATCTATAGTCTCGTGCAGCTGGACATATGTTACGATAGTACTAAGGAGATTTTGAATGCGTTCATAAAAAATACTTGGGCTGTCACTATCTTGCTTAAGTAGTGATAGATCGCTATACAGTGACGACTCATCTCGGTGGTCTGAAAAGTTGTTAATTAATGTGTTTCTAATACCGTTCCAATCACTAGGTGTACCATTAGTGGAAAGTGAACGCGCTGCTGGTCCTGTAATTTTATTAAGTATGCCATTGAGCAAGGAATAGTTCTGGAGCTCATGGCCAGGTGCAGGGTTCATATACGTAACTACTAGTTGGTCACATATATTTAAAAATCTAATTAACACATTGCTGTTACCGTCAAAATCAGGTACCAGGCGTAATGCCCTATATATTTGGTCGGTAACGTCTCCTATCCTAGTTTGGCTGACGTTATCTAACGACTGTGGATTAGCCATTTCGTTATCTTCTAAAATTCTATCTAAATTACGATTAGTGTCCCTCTGCTCGATGCGGCGGGCGCTTCTTCCTAAATCTAATTTGTTGTCCACCCTACCAGATCGTGGGTGGAACATAAAAATTGCGATAATTTTTCCTATCTCTAATCAAATTCCTACAATTCTACGGTTAACGTTACTCTGCACGGTGCGGAGTACGTTTTTTTTTTTTTTTTAATTACGTTGTTCTATCCCTACTCGATTGTGGGCGGAACACGTAATAGAAGAAATTGCGATTAATTTCTGCCTAACTATTCTAACTTCTAAATTCTATCTACCCTACTAGATCGTGGGTTCAGCGATAGGGAATTAGGAAGATTAACTAAATCTAGCGGCAACCAAATGAGATTGTGCAGCTCACAGTAACAATTCTGCGAAGTTCATCTCTTCGTGGCGACGGACGTCGATGTCTGGATGCCCTGCACGAAGTCCTCTCCCCGTGTCTGGAACCGCGATGGCCCTGGCCCTCCGATGGCTTCCCGTAGGTTTCACTCGGATAGTCAACTCGTCGACGAAACGAATATCAGCGCGGAAACGATAGCGGAACACGCACTGACTCGACTATCCTCTACCGACTGCGCCAATTACGTTGGTCGCACATCGGTTGGGGTTTTTAAAAAGAACACGGATAGGAATGTTATAGATTTAATAAAAAAACAGTTATTCTTAAAGGACTAACTTATCTAATGCACTATTTGGTTTGCCGCGACTTCTCCGATCGGCGATCGATGGAATAAAGCGTTGGCCGATTGGTCATGCGGTTGCAGGTGGAGGCGCGATGAATCGCCTCTTGCGAAATTTGGAGTTCTTGCTAAATTGCTGACAGTCCCAAAAGATCGTGGGAATGTTTGGGGCTAGCGGGCATCTGCACTCGTAACAAGTATGTAAATGGTACCCAAAGCAAGTAATCCTAGAACCAAAACACTTCTGAGCCTGTGAGCAGCGCTTGCAATTCAACACTTGAACTACGGTTTAGCATATATTTTTACTGTGACGTTTGAGCGAATTCCAATGACTCCATCTATTACATCATAGACAAAGCGCTGTGGTGCACGTCAATGCAGCATAAAAAAACCACAACGAGCGCCAATATACACTTCCCGGTGAATGTAAAACAATGATGTGTGGTGCAAGTCCTAAGAGAAATGAGCGCAGGTATATTGGGCCGAAGTCATCGTACTTAGGATCCTCGCCTACGACGACTTTTTGTAGCGATGCCGTCGCGCGTCCGCATCGATACCGTCGCGAAGTGGTCGCTAACTGTGTGCCCTCGCCCACCTGGTCGCGATGTTGTCGCGCTTCTGTCGCGAAATTAATTTGTGGACATCATGTAACAACGTTTAAAATACTAATAAAAACTATGATCTTAAATTCATATATTGTTATAGAATGTCATATTCGATGTCATTGCTTTCCATTTTAAAACCAGAGTTGACACGCAGAAAGTCGCGATGCAATAGCGCGTCGCCGGCACCACTGTAGCGCGTTGCAAATGCGACTAACACGCTTTAGAGCGATGCTGTCGCGCGTTTAGTAAATGCCTGAAAAAAGTCACCGTGGGTGAGGGCCCTTAAACAACGAATGCAACGAGGTACGAGGTAAATTTCATTACGTACTATTGGGTAATCTATATTTTTTATCCCCTTTATTTGTAAGAGGGGTCGGCGGTGAACAAGCGGCGCAACCCGGCTACTCTCTTAAATATCAACGGTTTACCTTCACACGTCGCGTTTTGAACGCCACATATTTATGAGAACGCAGTGTGCAGCAGCGGCGGTTACCCGTTAGGCGAGTAAGCTACTATCTGGGGGCATCCCGGATTACTGGGACATCCTCAATGAGACTCTTGTCGATTGCGGATTCCAGTACCGGGCGCAAGGGTTGGGGTAGGACCAAGCACCTGGGCGTAACGTCGATTCCTCCTCCCCGCTCTCTGACTCGCTCCAGGCTACACAACGATCTGCTGCTTCTCCATTGTATCAGGGTTATTATAAATCGCTTACGCCTATAACTTGCATCTGGACCTTCCACCGGTTCATATTCAAGTACATAAATAAACCGTAGATCATCACAGGCAGTTTCCCAAAATAAACATTTTAGAAGCATTTACACACTGTGCGTTTTTGTCCAACAAATCTAAACGAACATAGGCTCGTAGATTTAGAATGTATTGGATCACCAACCCATTTCGTTCTGAGGGTGTTTTTACAATTTTTTTTAAAGTGGACTGGCATAGCAAACTGGCGGTAAAAGTAAATAACATTGAAATAATGATAATAATTTGTAGAATCGTTTTGAACAAGGCGTATATAGCCTTGTTCAAAACTGAGCCTCAAAAAAGTAAAAGTAAGTTTGTTTTATATCCCACGCTCACTTTACTGACTTTATTAACTACTCAACTGCCATAAACATTTGAATGACAAGCTTTATGTGCCCAGTAAGTATTAAACTTAGCAGAGGTTGATTAACCAGCGGAATGCAATATCAGGTATGCTTCCTCGAAATTAAATTGGCATGTACTGTGGAAGAACAAAACTTTCGTGCCGCCAACTTAACAAAATTACTTACAAAATATTTTATAAAAAAAACCGTGTAATGTTTTCTTCCTATATTCATATTTCAAAACGCCTCGAAATGCCGTTGAAATGGCGTTCAATAACGAAAGAGAAAAATTAGCTCTCTTTTTTGTTTTTATGTGCTCATTTTGGATGCAGCAGACACGAACGAACGAACGTCTTCATCAAGACGTTTGTTTTGAAATGCGACGCAGCGAATTTTTTTGTTAATAAAAAATACCTTATAAGGTAAATATTCAAATTTTTCCAAAACCCGGAGATGAGAAATTTGAAATATTACAAATTTCATTACAGGCAAACGGAGAACCATCAATCAGGATAAACGCCAATTTCGACTCGAATAACCTAAAACGTCAGACAATAAACATAATATCCGAACGGTTATTTGCATTATTATTGACATTTGAATAACCGTCATTTGTTTTTTTTTTATTTCATATCGAATTTTGTTTACAGGGAGCTCACATGGCAGTAAAAATAACTGCAGTAACATTGCCATTTTTTATTTCCGTGACAACTGGCAAAAACACATATAAAAATCTAATATATAAAATTATCGTGTCACGGTTTTTGTTATTAAATTCCTCCGAAATGGCTCGACCGATATTGATGAAATTTCATATTCACATTTGGAAGGTCTGCGTATCGGAAAACATCTATCTTTCATCCCCCTAAATGTGAAGGGTCCACACCTATTTTTTTATTTTGTTTGTGGTTTGGGGCGGCAATCAGTAATGAGAAGGGCGCTCCACTAAAGCGGGCCGGCACTAAGCTCGGGTTAGCAGCGGTTATATAGAACTCCGGTACACTACCCACTGAAACTAGGGGTATACCTAACGTGACCATTTTATTTTCTTGTTTGAGCGGGACGCCTACTGACTTTTGTATAAATAAATAAATATATATACATATATAGAGTACGTTGGTGTACGTAAGATATCATATTTAAGTGCAAAGGATATAGAGGTTTATTCGTAAAGCGGGACATTTTTGTTCTCGTTGGGGACAGCGAGACGGACAGCCTGAAAGCGGGACAATCCCGCCCAAAGCGGGACGTATGGTCACGTTAGGTATACCGTCATACGTCTCGATTGGGACGCCACAAGTATGTGAGGACACATTCTACTGCAGAGTTCTGACGGCTTGTGACTATCGCAGCGCAACCCAGGCAACAGGGACGCTCTCAGTCAGTGAGGCTTGTGTCGGCGGTAGGTACCCCGACCCACCACCGGCCTTTAAGGCGAGGGTACGAGTATGAGGTGGGCCTAACGTCACGCCCCCCTCCCCACCGGCTACCCCCTTCTCTCACCATCCACGCCAGCCCTAGGCCTAGATGAGTCTGGCCTGGCCCAAACCAGCTACGACACTTTGACTGGCCTTTCGCTGTAGGCCCGCCCGACATGGGTGACCCTGAGATGATATCGCTCCAACGGATCTTGTAATTTTGGCCATTCGATAGACATATTATTTTTTTAAAAGACGCACAGGTGTTGTTCGATTTTTAAAAACCAAACTAGTCTATGGTGAGTCTGGATAGCATCTAATGACTCATTTGTTTTGTTTAGCTTCCACCAACAGCTTATAAATAATATCAAACAGAAATACCTAACGGGATTTACATTTCAATTTAGTGTTTAGTTTTAAAATAATTCAGAATTAGTTCATAAGTTTGTTTTCACTTGTCTATTTGGTAGTTTTGCGTTGGAATTACATCAGATGGAACATTTAATTCAGATCAATCTTCTTTCATTATCGTTTTCGTTCTGTTCAGAATGAGGTCGACATGACTCATGTCTGTTCGGTATTTTTCTAATTACTGCGGCTTCGTGTAGGTACCTACCTAACCAAACGTCGTAACTATGGCGGCAAATGAGATAGATAGATTTCTGTATTGCCACTTAATTTTTTACATACATTTTACATAATAAATAATAATAGAAAAAAAAGCAATGGCAATGGGCCCAGTAAACCTACCCACTCCTCTGATTTTTTACACCGCTCCTTCTTCGTACAATCCATCCTTCTGTGGAATGCGCTACCTCCGGAAATCAGGATGGTTTATAGTCGTGACATTTTTAAGCAGAGACTTCGCAAGCATTTTACTAATTAGTCGGGGTGGAAGTGATGAATCATTAACTATCTTGACAACCTTAAATAATATATGTATATGTAGTATAATATGTATGTATGTAGCGTATGTAGGCAGTGTATGAATGTAGTGTATGTATGTAGTGTATATATGTAGTGTATGCATGTAGTGTATGTACCTATTTAGTACTTATAATATATATCTGTACAATATTTTCTTATTTTACACCTACCACATTTTGTCTCTGCACCACCCAAGGTAGACTGGCAGAAAATGCCTAAGGCATTAAGTCCGCCTTTGTACATTTGTAGTGCAAAAGTGTAAATAAATAAAAATGCTGAGGGAGCTGCACTTGACCCAGCTTCACCCAGCGCTGGTTTACAGCCCAGACCTGACTACGAAAAACTACTTATTGCTAAGAAGGGACAACTGAATATGGAGGAAATATTACTACTATAGCTATGGAGCGGGCTATGCTCGGTGTCTCGTTACGAGATAAAATTCGTAATGAAGTCATCCCAGCGAGAACGCGTGTCATCGACATAGCCCATAGGATTAGCAAGCTGAAGTGGCAATGGGCTGGCCACATCTGTCGTAGAACTGACGGCCACTGGGGCAAACAGGTGCTACAGTGGGGACCACGGACCGGCAAACGTAGGGTGGGACGCCCCCCTGCTAGATGGAGTGACGATCTGCGACGGGCAGCCGGCAGCAACTGGATGCATAGAACCGAAGACCGGGTTCAGTGGCGAGCCATGGGGGAGGCCTACGTCCAGCAGTGGACGGAAATAGGCTGATGATGATGATGATGATGACTAATGCTTTTCGCCCATTAATGACCCACCCGTGAGTCATTAATGGGCGGCCTCTTCAAATTAAATGGAGGATAATTAGCCTATTGTGGCACGCTGGCCGTATGGGTTGGCATTCTGCATCAGATCCCACAATGCCGCAACAGGACGCGAGTTGGAGCACCCCGGGGAGGTTCAGTGGGTAGGCCCCCATTATGGGGGAGAGTCCGGGGATGGCCAGCGAGGAAGTCCATAAAGGATTTTACCCCAGGCGATAAAATTTAAAAACAAGGGTTTCAGCCACCACCTATCTTGATGACGTTTAGTGGATAACCCGGGCGCCCTTCACCATCATCTCGCGCCCGTGGACTCCCACATACCCTAGCCCCTACCTCCTAGGACCTATAAAAGATCCCCCCCCCCAAAAGGTTTGCGTAATATTTTTTCTTTCTCTTGCACCTAGGTTTTCAGAATTATCCATATATTTCTTATTTTTTTTACAGATATTCAAAATTATTATTATTATTTCCTTTTGTCGGCCCATACGACACCCTCAGGCTGAAATGGGTGGCTACACTGTGTATTCTAAATCAACAGCATTATAATAGATCAGACAATTGAGGTAGCTTTGATGGGTTTATCGGCCCCCAATGTATGTTGTCTCTTTCTCTTCAGGCCCCATTTTCATTCAATTCAATTGAAAAGTAACTTTATTTGTATAGGATTTTCACAAAGGTCTTACAAATCGTCAGGACTGAAGGCCAAGGCACAGCGTCAGCGGAAGCGTGGCGCAGACGGTTTCTTTATATTGTTCGAATCATGAAATACGACACACACAATTCGTATTTCACACTTACCCCGCTCACGCCTCCGCTCCGGCGCTTGTGTGTTTGTACCTTGAAGCTACGACCGGTTCGGAATGCTGATATATTTATGTAATAGGCTTACGTTTGACTTCAATCTCGCATAATGTAAGGCGAAGATGAGTCTTAGGATGGGACACGTTTACTTAGACAGTGTATTTTCACAGCTTTCTTGCCTCCTCCACAGAGAAGATCCGGCAAGGAACACTGTAGTCGCTTCTTTTAAACTGATCTCGGTTTAATGGTAGCTTATAGAGTTGTGAGGGTAAATTCGCTTATTATATACCAACACAGCCAGTGAACCCATTGAACCTCTCACAGAATGTGAACAATCACAAACAAATGATAAATACAGAAGCAGTTTAAACAGTTCTTGTACACAGTCCTTGTGAAACCGGATTTGGAGAGAGAGAGAGAGAAATTCTTTATTGTGAATTACTTTATTGCGCACATGATACTTTATTGTCATTTAGAATACATAGTGTCACCAACCCATCCCATCTTGAGGGTGTCCTAAGAACCGACGAAAGGAAATAACAAGGCCGGTTACCCTAGCTATAAGAGAAGGAAAACTTGATACGTCTGGCCAGCGTGGCACAGTAGGGTAATTGGATGTAATTGGAGGAGGCCTGACTCAGCAGTGGGTCATTTATGGGCTGAATAATAGTAGTAGTAGTATACACACTCCATCAGAAGGCTCAAAGTCACCCAAAGGGCAATGGAGAGGGCTATGCTCGGAGTTTCCCTGCGGGATCGAATCAGAAATGAGGAGATACGCAGGAAAACCAGGGTCACCGACATAGCCCACCGGATTGTCAAACTTAAGTGGCAGTGGGCAGGGCAAATAGCTCGCAGGACCGACGCCCGATGGGGCACAAAAGTCCTCGAGTAGCGACCGCGTTCCGGAAGGCGCAGTGCTGGTAGGCCTCCCACACGGTGGACCGACGACCTGGTTAAGGTCGCCGGAAAGAAGTGGATGCGGGCGGCCCAGGACCGGCCTTTGTGGAGATCCTTGGGGGAGGCCTATGTCCAGCAGTGGACGTCTTTTGGCTGAAATGATAATGACACAGTTCTTAGGGATAACTATCAACCTTTGACATATGGACAAGATTGGGATGTCCGCCTTTTTTTTTTAATATGTCTAATTTAAAAGACGCTTATCCGCGTGGTCACGGATTTATAATACACTAGCGACCCGGCCTGGCTTCGCACGGCTGCAATGCTGATACTAAATATCTATTTCTCTACAATATTATGCATGTATTATACATATACTTCCTCTTGAATCACTATATGTATTTAAAAAACCCGCTTGAAAATCCGTTGCGTAGTTTTAAAGATTTAAGCATACATAGGGACGGACAGACGGCAGCCACTTTGTTTTATACTATGTAGTGATGGTGTCATCACCCCATTTCATCCTGAGGGTATCGTCAGAGCCGACAAAAGGAAACGATAATGCCGAAAACCTTATCGCAAGAAAAGGAAAACGAAACCCGTCTGGCAAGCGTAGAACTAGGTTTAGTTTAGGTTTGGACGACGTCCTGTCGGGTGCTCACGGCAGGACATCGGTGCTCTTCTCCAGTCTGCATAGTGGTGGTGCCCCAGGCGAGGCGAAGTTCCCACAATGCCACCGGCATGGACGCGTAAGAGCACCCTGGGGAGGTTTAGTGGGTAGGTCCCCAGTCTGGGGGAGAGTCGCTGGCCATCCCCGTGGCCGACGAGGAAGTCCACAAAGGATTTTACCCCGGGTGAACAAAAAAAAAGGTTCAGGTTATGTGTTAATAAATAAATAATCATTAACATTAGCAAAATTCTCCGTAAAACACTGTTGCTGTCTCCTAGCCGTCTTGGTTTCTAATATATTATTTACAGTGGGATAAAAGCTCACACTTTGCGACGCTACGAATATTAAATGAGGGTACACTACACTTAATGAGAATGATCAAAGTATTTAAACACCCTTTAGAAAGTACGTGATAATGTGATTTTCATTAGAGTGGTAGGATATACTGGATAGAAAACCTGCCCTCCTGCCTGCCTCCGTGAGGTGACGGATTAAGAATACATAGTGTCACCACCCCATGAAATGACACACTCAAATTACATGGAGGGTTATTTGTCTACCGTGCCACGCTGGCCAGACGGGTTGGCACAGGGTTTCATTTCAAGTTTTCCCTCTCGTGCGGCCAGGTTTTCGTCGTTGGATGTGCCGCCTTTGGATCAAGGGGTCCCGGGTTCGATTCCGGGGTCGGGCAAGTGTGTTTGTGTAAAGCAGAGGCACTTGCTCTGAGTCTGGGTGTCATTTGTGTTCGTGAATTATATGTTTGTAAATACACCCAGAATGTTTTTTTTTAAATAGGTTTCCTTCTCTCGTGGCCAGGTTTTCGGCCTCGTCATTTCCTTATTTCGGATCTCACGACACTTGTGGTTACACTATGCGTTTAAACCTGTCACCACAACATACAGTTGATTGTTCCCTGTATTAAAAGTTTCTCTGAAAGATCCGACAGAGAACTAAAGTTACTGACATAGCTCAGAGAATTAGCAGACTGAAGTGGCAGTGGGCTGGTCATATCTGTAGAAGAACCGACAACCACTGGGACAGAAGAGTTCTTAAGTGGAGACTGCGAATCAGCAACAGTAGTGTAGGACGGCCCTCTGTTAGATGGAGCGACGATCTGCGAAAGGTAGCGGGCAGCAGCTGGATGCGTCAAGCTGAAGGCAGGGCGCTATGACGCTCTTTAGGGGAGGCCTATGTCCAGCAGTGGATTATTGTGGGCTGATGATGATGAGCCCACGATAGTGTCCATAATGTCCATCTCAAGGTTGTCTGTAAGAAATCGCATTTAGTGATTAGACCGCCCCTTGTAGAAATTATTGTTGTATATATTGTGTTCTGTTTTTATTTCTTTGGACAGTAAAGAGTTTATCTATCTATCTATTAAAAAAAACATATTTACGGTAGCCACGGCGATTCTGAAAATAGCTCAACATATTAATTAGGCTTGCTCTGCGCTCACCACCATTTTTTTAACTCATCGCTGTCAACGCACTAATTTGTTAAAATTAAATTCGGTCACGGACAACCATTGCCAACTAAGAATATAATACTAACTATGAAAAATGTTGTAGATTAAAAAATCATTAACAAACCTCTCTGATTACATTTTATTGTCTGCGTGGTGACGAATTTTTAATACACAATGTCACCAACCACCCGGGGAGTGTCGTAAAGGTCCATTAATCACGTCGTGATGTTTTTTAACATCCCCCCCCCCCTCCTTGGTGATAGGTACCTGGTGAGGTATATCTCCGTGTGGTAGCGGAGTAAGAATACTACCACCCCATATCTTCCCGTGGGTGTCGTAGAAGGCGACTAAGGGACAACAGACGTTGGGCAGCAGCGACGCTCTGTTAAAAACACACCATCCATCACTGCGATCGCCAACCCGCCTGCCAAGCGTGGCGATTATGGCAAACCCCCCCATGAATGAATGGATACAACTAGGAAAACGGCCCCCAGTCCCCGGCAGCCCCACTATTCCTTCGGCCACGGTAGCAGCCAAGGTAACGGTGGGGCAGGGGGTGCGAACAATCTCCGGCAGAGATCCGGCTACCACAAAAAACGACGGCTGCACCTGGCAACATATAACACACGGACACTGCGGACTGACGAGAAGATCGTAGAACTCGAGGAAGAGTTGAGCAAGTTGCGATGGGATATAGTGGGGTTGTCTGAAGTCCGAAGAGAGGGAGAGGACACGATAACCCTCAAATCCGGCAATTTGCTCTACTTCCGGGAGGGCGACCAACAGTCCCAAGGTGGTGTTGGGTTTATCGTCCACAAGTCCCTTGTGAGCAACGTTGTTAAAATCGAGAGTGTGTCGACCAGGGTGGCGTACCTTATACTCAGAATAACCAAGCGTTATTCGCTGAAGGTCATACAGGTATACGCACCGACCTCGGCACACCCCGACGAAGCGGTGGAGACAATGTATGAGGACATTTCCTCGGCCATACATGGCTCTAGAACGCACTACACCGTTGTTATGGGGGATTTTAACGCGAAACTGGGCAAGCGGAGTGGAGATGAGCTGCAAGTGGGGCAATTTGGGTTTGGACACCGGAACCAACGGGGCCAGACTTTGGCTGGTTTCCTGGAGAAGGAGGGACTCTATATGATGAATTCCTTTTACAAAAAACCAGAACAGAGGAAATGGACCTGGTTGAGTCCGGATGGCACCACAAAAAACGAGATAGACTTCATCATGTCGACGGAAAAGCACATATTCAATGATGTCTCCGTGATCAATATGGTCAAAACCGGAAGCGATCACCGCTTAGTACGAGGCACATTGAATATCGACGTTAAGCTTGAAAGGTCGCGCCTGGTGAGGTCTACGCTGCGTCCCGTACCAGTTCAAATTCAAATCCCGGAGAGCTTTCAGCTCGAACTGCAAAACCGCTTTATAAGCCTAGGCGTTGACGTGGACGATTATAATGACGGGTTCGTGGAGACTGTCCGCAAAGTTGGGTCGAAGTTCTGTGAGACCCAACGCCTGAAAACGGCCAAAAAGCTCTCGGACCTCACCCTAAATCTCATGGACGAGCGACGGAAAATGGTTCTGCAGTCTACAGATGATGCGACGCAGCTTCGGATGCTCAATAGACAGATATCAAAGTCCCTGAAGCGTGATATACGCCGATTCAACACGAATCGTGTTGAAGAGGCTATTGAACGCAACAGGGGCTCCAAGGTTTTTGCCAGGGATCTGTCTATTGGGCAAAGCCAGCTCGTCAGGCTGAAGACTGATGACGGCAGGATCGTCACGTCGAAGTCCGAGATTTTGGGTGAGGTCGAGAGTTTCTATGGACAACTGTACACGTCTACACAGGAACCCGTCATAAATCTAGCAGACGACCCACGAGCTAGATTAACCCGGCACTACACAGAAGACCTCCCGGACGTCAGCCTGTGTGAGATCGGGATGGCTCTCGAGCAACTTAAAAACAACAAGGCGGCGGGTGATGACGGAATTACCGCAGAACTTCTGAAGGCGGGTGGAGAACCGATCCTTAGGGCCCTTCAGAAGTTATTCAATTCCGTCATACTCGAAGGACGAACGCCAAAGGCATGGAACAGAAGTGTGGTGGTGCTGTTCTTCAAGAAGGGAGATAACACCTTATTGAAGAACTACAGACCCATCTCACTTCTGAGCCATGTCTACAAGTTGTTCTCGAGGGTCATCACAAATCGACTCGCGTGCAGGCTTGACGATTCCCAGCCTCCCGAACAAGCCGGTTTCCGAAAAGGCTTCAGTACCTTAGACCATATTTTAACGCTACGGCAGGTTATACAGAAGACCGAGGAGTATAACCTGCCCCTTTGTCTGGCGTTCGTGGACTACGAGAAAGCCTTCGATTCGATCGAGACGTGGGCAGTATTGCAGGCTCTCCAGAGGTGCCAAGTCGACTATCGGTATATCGAAGTGTTGAAGTGCTTGTATGAAAACGCCACCATGTCAGTCCGACTCCAGGACCAGACCTCGAAACCGATCCAGTTGCAGCGAGGTGTTAGACAGGGAGACGTTATCTCTCCGAAACTGTTCTCCGCTGCACTGGAAGATGTTTTCAAGGTTCTGGACTGGAAAGGGCTGGGCATTAATGTGAACGGCGAGTACATCACTCACCTTCGATTCGCTGACGACATAGTCGTAATGGCTGAGACCATGGAGGGCCTCACTACGATGCTCGATGGCCTCTGTGGAGCCTCCGAACGAGTCGGCCTTAAGATGAACATGGAGAAGACGAAGATCATGTCTAATATCCATGTTCAAGCCACTCCTGTTAACATCGGAGGTTCTACCCTCGAAGTTGTTGACCATTACATTTACCTGGGACACACTGTCCAGTTAGGTAAGTCCAACTTCGAGAAAGAGGTCAATCGTCGGATCCAACTCGGCTGGGCAGCGTTCGGGAAGCTGCGAAAGATCTTCTCGTCCACAATACCGCAGTGTCTGAAGACAAAAGTCTTCAACCAATGTGTGTTGCCAGTGATGACATATGGAACTGAGACGTGGTCGCTCACTATGGGCTCCATCAGAAGGCTCAAAGTCACCCAAAGGGCAATGGAGAGGGCTATGCTCGGAGTTTCCCTGCGAGATCGAATCAGAAATGAGGAGATACGCAGGAAAACCAGGGTCACCGACATAGCCCACCGGATTGTCAAACTTAAGTGGCAGTGGGCAGGGCACATAGCTCGCAGGACCGACGTCCGATGGGGCAGAAAAGTCCTCGAGTGGCGACCGCGTTCCGGAAGGCGCAGTGCTGGTAGGCCTCCCACACGGTGGACCGACGACCTGGTTAAGATCGCCGGAAAGCAGTGGATGCGGGCGGCCCAGGACCGGCCTTTGTGGAAATCCTTGGGGGAGGCCTATGTCCAGCAGTGGACGTCTTTTGGCTGAAATGATGATGATGATGATGATGAGGTATAAGACTACCCTCCACCCCCCATTAGAAATCACATGTATTTATTGTACCTACAAAGAATCTTACACTCGAAGGTTACACTACCTTTTCGGCCGCTTTTCGGTTTAGAAATCACGCGTTTGACGAAAAAATAAATACACATGATATCTTATCCTCATCCCCCTTGTGATATTTCATGATTTTTACCGACCAAACCCCCCCCCCCCCCTATCGAACCTCACGTGATTGATGTACAGCCCCTAAGAGGCGCTTAAAGGAACGCAACGGGCAGACAACCCAGCCGCAAGAGAAGGCAAACTCGATACAAATCCCGTGCCAACCCGCTCTGCCAGCGTGGGACAGAATTTGGAGAAATGATGATGATAATAATTTAGTAACTGGGTTATCAAACTCAAAACTCATTTAATCAAGTTAGCCCATTACAGCTCTTTTGACAAGTCAAACGCTAAAATAAAATTTAAAATTTACCATCTACCACCGGTTCGGAATGCACCTCTACAGAGAAGAGCCGGCAAGAAACTCTGTAGTTGCTCTTTTTAGATCGCCATTTTTTGTTACAAGACTGGATATAAGACAGATTTGTGAGAGCAAACTCGCGCAATAGTCGCAAAGGGCCAAACATCAGCCAGATCTAGTCAACAATAGTAACCTTCTAATGCCCGAGCCAACTGACCCCCAGCAACGGCGCCTGTTCACAAGCATGACGCGTGCAGCAGCCATCGCCCTTCTCGACCATATTGCAGGGAAGAGAACGACACGCCGAACTACGCCACCACTGCCATGAGTCTTATAGTGAGAATGATAACTCGAGCACCAAGGAACTCAATATTTAAAAAAGTTATAATAAGGCGTTCGGTTCGTATCGGTCCCGTTACCCAGTCGAAATAGTGTGTATATTTTTTTATGGAAGCCACCAAGGGTTTTCTGATTTCATTATCCTTCATGCTTATGCATCAATGTTTCACTATATTATTTCTTGGTTGCCCCACCCGTGTTCATTTTAACGTGAAATTACATTCCGTATTAAATCCATTGGAGTCAACATTTTATATCGTCACAGTCTGTCTCATTCACTTTTTATAATCTTCTTTTTTTTCGGTCCATAAATGACCCACTCCTCCAAGTAGATGGAGGCTGGAATGGGGTAACTCCGTCCAGTTTTATAATATGGGACCATGTCATTCATGACCATTCATTTTATAATATGGGAAAAGCTAGTATATAAATATCCTTGGACATTTCACACAACTTCATGTCGTCCCAAGCTAAGCAACTTAATGCTTGTGTTATGGTAACGAGATGGATGATAAACTACTTATATACATTTTTTTTTGTAAATACATACATATTATAGATAGAAAACACCCAGACCCGGAACAAATACTTGTAGGTCGTACAAATATTTCTTCCGTGCGGGAATCGAACCCTCGACATGCTGCGCAGCAGTCGATCGCTCAACCACTGCGCCAACCTACTTCGGTAACAGTATCTTGACATGTTTCTGGAAAATGATAGCCTTGGCTACTGTGGCGAAATGAATGCAAGCTCCTTCAGACGAAGGACAAAGATAGATTAGCTTTGTCATCGCCCTGATGGCTCCTCAAATC
The DNA here is from genome assembly GCA_905475355.2 of Clostera curtula. Taxonomy (NCBI): domain Eukaryota; kingdom Metazoa; phylum Arthropoda; class Insecta; order Lepidoptera; family Notodontidae; genus Clostera; species Clostera curtula. The sequence goes on from FR997817.1 coordinate 6,443,976, forward strand.
TCCGGAGATTGGGGATTAGTGAGATAAACTCTGTGTTTTTAATTTACTTTTTCAATTTAAAATCAGCGTCTTCGAATAATTGTTCTGTTTGTTGTAATAAGTTCGAAATTGCAAACTTTTTAACGGTCTTATCGCGTGTGTTTTACATTATTTAATTCCCGACGTTTCGAATGATTTTGAGCTGTTTTGGTCACGGTAGAGACTAGACGACAGTTGTCTTACGTACAAAGAAACGTTATTGATAATGTTCTCTGTGCATGCACAGATCTCTCGCGGTGTTCATGAGTCTTGCAGATCAGTGTTGAGCTTGACATTTTACCAATATAATGAGAGTATTCCAAGCAGGAGGCTTTTGCCAACCATCCTCTTTATTGATTTGATGTTTTTAAACTCGATAGCTACGCGGATCACTACTGGGATGTAATGGTTTTGAGGTATATCAAAGTGTATGTAATGGTTTTTTTGTTATTGCTCTTGGTGGCAAACGAGCTAGCGACCCACCTGATGGTAAATGTTAACCGCCGCCCATGGACTTTGGCAGTGCCAGGGGCACAGCCAAGCCGTTGCCTACCGTGAAGTGAGTGCTCTCTTTAAACCTCGTTTGAAGGAGGCCATGTCCTAGCGCTCGGGAAACATCGTCATTCTTTAACCTTAGGACGAGTTGTCTATACATGATGTAAAAAATAGCGACTTCATTAGACATTACGTAAGGATCACTGCTGATATAGCTACTGTGCTAAATTTCAGAACGTTAAGTAAATCTTTAAAGTGTCATATAATCTGTGCGAAATGCCATGGAAAAACTACAATTTACCATAAAAAATAATAAAAAATTTGAAATGTATTTGTGCAGTCAGTCGCACAAATTCCGAACAACTGCACTAATTTGGATAACCAAATAATTATCCTAATTGGTATTATCGCTATTGTCAGGTTTGTTTATAAGCAAATCGATCGGAACATATTCTTTAAACGTCCCATAATATAAAAGTGGACAGAGTTACGTGTGGTGACGGATTAGGATACATAGCGTCACCACCCCATTCCAGCCTAAGGGCGACACCCTTAAGAGCTGACAGAAGGAAGTTACAAGGCTGAAAACCTATCTAAACTTGGAGGAAAACTTCAAACGAAACCCTGTGCCAACCCGTCTGGCCAGCGTGGCACAGTAGGCCAATTACCCTCCATCTAATTGAAAGAGGCCCGACTCGGGCGCAGATCGATGGTGATAGCGCCCCGCCTACCTACTAAAACCTTCGGTGTCCCTCAACTGCCCGAAACAAGGCCACGGGTTTTACTCCTCAAATGCTACTAAAAACTATTTTAGCGTAGATCAACTTCCTACAGATGAAACTAGCATATTCGTATCTAGTAAGTCGATTATACAATAGCCCAATTGATTTCCAATCCATCGAGTTTGTCACGGACCACGAAATAGCTCACGCATTTGTTAAAATCAAACAACGCTAAACTGAAACACATATATATACCCCTCAAAGGGAAACCACGGCAAAATTACTGCCTGTTGTGGTTTATGTCAATTACATATCCAATATAACATGCTGACTACAGAGAGAGATTAATGCAGGAATTAGATACAATAGTATGTAGAAATTAATCCTCCGTATCGGGAAATAACTTAATATTAAGTACATAGCCAGTGTTATACAGAGTTGATATGACAGAGGGGCATTAAATTACACTACGTATACTATATGTGATTATTATGAATTCGAAACGGTACAAAAAAATACACGTGATTTTTCATGGGGGGTGGAGGGGTAGTTTTAAACCTCACCAGGTATCACAAAGGGGGAAGGAGGGGTTAAAAAATGTTAAAAAAAAACATCACGTGATTATTGGACAGCCCCTAAGGTTAATACCTAAACGATGCGTTAGGCATAAACATCTGTTAGGAAAGATACATCATTTTCAAATGAGGCAAAAATTTAAAAAATAATTTGCGGCTAAACTATTCGTCATTCATCGTCATCATTTCAGACAAAAGACGTCCACTGCTGGACATAGGCCTCCCCTAAGGATCTCCACAAAGGCCGGTCCTGGGCCGACCGCATCCACTGTTTTCCGGTGACCTTAACCAGGTCATCGGTCCACCGTGTGAGAGGCCTACCAGCACTGCGCCTTCCGGAACGCGGTCGCCACTCGAGGACTTTTCTGCCCCATCGGGCGTCGGTCCTGCGAGCTATGCCCACTGCCACTTAAGTTTGGCAAACTATTGCTCCAATTTAATAGATTTTTGGTACAGAGCCTGGAAATGATACCTAGTATAGGCAGTTAGAAAAAAAAATATGCCCATATGTCGTATCATTATTATTTAGCCCATACATGAACCACTGCTGATTCAGGCGACCTCCCATTCCACGGAGGGTAATTAGCCTACTATTCCACGCTGGCCAGAAAGGTTTACACAGGGTTTCGTTTCAAGTTTTCCTTCTCTTGCGGCTAGGTTTTTGGCCTCGTATTTTCCTTTTGTCGGTTCTTACGACACCCTCAGGATAGAATGAGGTGGTGAGACTATGTATTCTAAACACATCACTACACACTATTATAGTTTAGCATCTAAATAAATATATAAATTGTAAGATTGCCGTTCTATTGTAGATTTAATCTGTGCTTTGCGTTTAATGGTAACATAAAAGAACTCGACCAAAAATTAACAAACGATTGTACCTAAGCCAATTTACCGAGAATATTTAACTATAAAATTGGAGCCGACGAAATTTGTGAAGTAATAAATTACTAACGTAATTGCCGGCGTCTGAATTAGTACTAAGGTAAATGCGCCTAATTTTGCGGGTGCTAAAATGAAAGATGCAGTGACAAACATTGAGAAAGGTATGCTGAGATGGTTTGGCCATGTCGTGGGAATGAATAAAGAGCTATTGACGAGAAAAGTCTTTAAATCGAGTGTGAATGAAAGTGTTGGAAGGGGTAGACCTAGGCGGACGTTTCGATACCAAATCAGGGACGACTTGAATAAAGGCCTGATCAAGAGTACCCTAAGCCAAATAGCATGTATGAAAGGAGTAATGAAAGTGGACAAAGCGAAACGAGTATGTAAAAATCGTAGCAAGTGGAAAGAAGTGGCCTCTGCCTACCCCTATGGGAAAAAGGCGAGATTATACGTGAGTATGTATAATGGCTTCATATTCCGACAACTTCACACGCTCGCTGGAGGTAGACTGAGAAGGACCTTCAGTTTTCAGAATCCAGCAGCTGAATGACGTCATCCTTGGGTAGTATTGTGTTTTTGTGCATCAGTAAAGTCACTAAAACTAACTGTATGAGCAATGTAGACCTATTTATTCGCGGAGTTTATTTATTTTTTATTTATTCAACTTCATGCATATTAATACATTGGCGGACTTAATGCCTACGGCATTTTCTCCCAGTCTACCTTCAGGTCATGCAGAGAGAAGAGAGGTAGGTGCACCTTCGAGGGTATCAGCAAGATAATTACAATAAAACATATACAATATACATATATATCTTACAAAACATATTACATACGTACATACATATATAATGATATCACTACATAGTATAAAACAAAGTCGCATTCTTCTGTCCGTCCCTATGTATGCATAAATCTTTAAAACTACGCAACGGATTTCGAAGCGGTTTTTTTTAATAGATAGAGTGATTCAAGGGGAAGGTTTTTAAGTATAACCCACCTCCGCTTTGCACGGGCGAAGCCGGGGCGGGCCACTAGTAATTCTATAAACTAGACAAACACACTTGCTGACACCTCAGATTAACCAGGCATCTTCAATCAGATTGTATAGAAGAATGATATCATATATAATTAAACTAGCGACCCGCCCCGGCGTCGCACGGGTGCAATGATGAACCTCTAAATTTATCAGAGTTATGGGTATATTATACAATATTAAGGGTGTATTATACATAAAAACCTTCTATAAAAATAAAGACAGACGACAGCGACTTTGTTTTATATTATGTATTGATGTAACGTGGTCAAGTTCTTATGTTCTAATTAAAATAAGTTCAACTTAAAATTGAGGATACGGAATATCACCAACCCATACCTTCTAGGGTGCTGTAAGAGGCGACTAAGGAACGCAAGAGGCAGACCACATAGCAAAAAGGACAATTTTATACCTGCATCAACCCTTCTTGTCAGTAAGGAAATTTCACAAAGTAGGGAAATTTCATCAGAAGATCATCAGAAGGCTCAAAGTCACCCAAAGGGCAATGGAGAGGGCTATGCTCGGAGTTTCCCTGCGAGATCGAATCAGAAATGAGGAGATACGCAGGAAAACCAGGGTCACCGACAAGCCCACCGGATTGCCAAACTTAAGTGGCAATGGGCAGGGCACATACCTCACCGGACCGACGCCCGATGGGGCAGAAAAGTCCTCGAGTGGCGACCGAAAGGCGCAGTGCTGGTAGGCCTCCCACACGGTGGACCGACGACCTGGTTAAGGTCGCCGGAAAGCAGTGGATGCGGGCGGCCCAGGACCAACCTTTGTGGAGATCCTTGGGGGAGGCCTATGTCCAGCAGTGGACGTCTTTTGGCTGAAATGATGAAATGGGAGATTTCTAACAAAACAATAAAATATACAAAAATTAAGGAAGATGTTGGATTTCTCGATGTGGTGACCGGCTTAGAACAGGTAATGTCATGTGGTTTCCGGATTCCTTATTTCATCCTGAGGATGTAGTTTTGGTTGCCTGGAAGAGACCGCGGTATGCGATAAAGCCGCCCAATGTACACTTTACGTTAAGAATATTTCTATTTTCTGTATCTTTCTTAATCTAATGTGAAATAAGAGTTTATAAATAAAAATAAAATCACTATTACTATCACTACATATTATAAAACAATGTCGCTGTCCCTATGTATGCTTAAATCTTTAAAACTACACAACGGATTTTGAAGCGGTTTTTTAATAGATAGACTGATTCGAGAGGAATGTTTATATGTATAATACGTGCATAATATTATAGAGGAACACTAATAACTTTTGATGTTCATCATTGCACCCGTGCGAAGTCGGGGCGGGTCGCTAGTCGATACATATTTAATAAAATACATACACTATATACTGCTAAAGGTTACTGAAGAGAGATTCCATAGCAAGACGTAAGGAGATGCTCTCGGAGTTTTCGTTTGAATGAGAGTCTAGATTCTGCCATCCTAATTTCCGGAGGCAAGGCATTCCAGAGCATAGTAGCTTGAACGAAGAAAGAAGAGTGAAGGAAATCTGAATGATGGCTGGGACATTCCAGAAGACGATTATTATTTGAGCGAAGCTCCTTTTCATGTGAAGAGCACAGAAAGCGGAAGCAGGGCATTAGATATTCAGGGCTATGTGGAGTGAATAGAATTGAGAAGAGAGTAGTCAAAGCCCTGAGTTCTCTACGTTGCCGAACTGGCAACCAATTCAACGACCGTCTGTGCTCTGACACATGATCAAACTTACGCAAATTGAAAATGAATCGAATGCAGTTATTAAGAAGGCGGTCAAGTTTATTTAAAAGATCTGCATTCAGGTCAAAGAAGCAAACATCACCATAGTCAATAATAGGGAGAATTAAGGTTTGTACAAGCATTACTTTGACAGACAGAGGGAGCATATTCTTCAACTGATATAGGTATCGCAGCACTCCGGTCACTTTTTGGGATACACTATTGACTTGAGGTATCCAGCTCATCGTATTGTCAAGGTAAATACCAAGATCTTTGACATCTGAGCTATATGGAATGGTATAGGAGCACAAAGTTATGGCCGGCAGCAACTGATAATCAATTTTTTTCATATTTTGACGACTTCCTATAATTATTGCTTGGCTCTTGCTCGGATTTATGGAGAGACCGTACTTTTGTGACCAAGCTTCCACAGCAGCTAGGTCACAATTCAATTTGCTTATAGCAACAGTAATTTCACCAACCCTAGCCTGTGTATAGATTTGCAGGTCATCGGCGTAAAGATGATACGGACACCGAAGTTCAAGGGTTAATAGGTCTATATATATTGAAAACAGAAGTGGAGAAAGAATGCCGCCTTGTGGAACGCCAGTATCTAGATCACGGGAATCTGAAGTCAAATCTTCTGTAATTACAGATTGTTGGCGTCCACGAAGATAAGTTGCGAACCATTTAAGTGCCTCCGGTGCCACTTGAATATGGGATAGAATTGAGAGAAGGATGTCGTGACTGACGGAGTTAAATGCATTTGAGAAATCAATCAACACCATAACTGAGACTTTAGATTCCTCCATGCCTGACCTAACGTCGCCAGTCACTTTAAGGAGGGCGGTGGTGGTACTATGACCAGGTTTGAAACTTGATTGGAACTGGCTAACAAGGGAATTATGATGGATGAAGTTGGAGAACTGCCTATGGACGCACGCCTCCAAGATCTTCGATAGGAAAGGAAGTATGGATATCGGGCGAAAGTGACATGGGAGCGATGGATTGGAGATTTTTGCCAATGGGCGAACATAGGCTTTGCGCCATAGGGATGGAAAATCCCCATACTCGAGTGAAGAATTAATTATATGAGTTATTGGCAAGAGGATATGATCGAGTATGAGGATAATCATGTGACGAGTTGTATTTGATTGGCCCTGTCAAGGCCTATTCGTCATTCAATGCGTAAACGTTGCGAGATTTTTTCTCATCTGGCGAACTTACTCTCACTATACAGTACAGTGTTTCTTGCCGGGTCTTCTCTGTAGAGGAGCATTCCGAGGTTGGGAGATCAAAAGGTTGTGGGAGATCAAAAGAGATGGATAATTGTAAGACTGAAGTTTTGTGTGTGAAAGGTGTGAATGTAGATATGACGACTGATGGGTGTGTATGGAGACTACCACCTAGCATGGGACAGGGGCCGTAAGATGATGATGGTAATTTTAAATATGATAAATTCGCTCTATCAGGTAAAGCGTAGTGTTAGCAGCACAAGGAATCTCCTTCTACTTCCCTGGTAGTGTCATAGTTTCACTTTTTACATGGTTGACGTCACGTTAGGGGCACGTTTTTTTTACTCTTATCGGCTGACCTCGAGAGCCGCAATAAAAAAGCAACCAAATACCTTAATTTGTGTTTTTGTGGAGAGGAAACAGTTCGAAGCCTATTTTACATGACCCAGCTGCCTGGGACTAATCTGTTCCCGATCAATATACTTTATTTAAGTTATTGTACATAATACGAAGGATATTGGAGCGCAACAATAGGACCGCAACACAAAAAAAATTACAAGCTATCTGATTTTCTTGCCAATTCTTTTCAGCAGTGGTCGCGTATATAAATATTATGAATAATATGTTGACTATTTGTAAGGTTTATTACACATAGAACAAATAAATTGCTGCGATTGTGAAGCAAAATAAATTATTGGAATTTGAATTTAGAATTCGCGGAATTAGGCGTATTTACCTTATAACCTAAAATACTGCTATCGGTGGTGCCTGGAGTTTTGAAACTAACCGAACGCACCTGTATAGTTGGCACTAAATGGAAGTACAAACTAGTACACAGTACTCATTAGATACTCGAACGTGAGGAAGGTGTTGTCTCTTGATTGAACATGGACATCCATTAGGGCTGCCACATTAGGTACGAATTAACCTTATCAAGTGCTAGGTTGACTTTGAGCTTGAAAAAGTTTTTCTTGCACCTTTATGAGCTTGGAGGGTTGTATTGATGATTTTGATGATTATAATTCTATAACTACATACGTCTTACAGCCACGAATAACATTTTAATCAACATACAACCTAGTACTGACCTGCAAATTGCAAAAAACTAAATAAAATTTGAATTTCGCGGGCTACCCTGGAAACGGGATGTATCGAGTACATTTTACATTATTTCCTGAAATTTCGTATGCTTTGCAGAAGTACCGGATAAACCTTTCGGATAAATCCGTCAGAAAGAGTATAATTTCAACGTTATATATATTTTTTAATTCATATTTTTGAGAATATTTACTTTTAATTTACTATAAGGGTGACGGGTTTAGGATACATAGTGTCACCCACACCATTTCATCCTGCGGGTGTCGTCAAAGGCAAAAGACTTAAAAGCAGAATTTGCTTCGTGTAAATACTACTATTACTACTTAACCCACTGCTGAGTCGGACCTCCTCCCATCAGAGGGAGGGTAAGCTAGCCAGACGGATTGGTACAGGGTTTCGTTTCAAGATTTCCTTCTCTTGCTGCTAGGTTTTCAGTCTTATCGATTCCTTTTGTCTGCTCTTACGATATCCTCTGGATGTAATGAGGTGGTGTCTCTGTGATTACGCGTCGTGTAAATAGTGGTAGTCAATTTAATTAGGTTTCCCCAGTAGCCAAACCTAATCAAACTGGGAAAAGGCAAGAAATAACTTTTAAAATATCTGGCGTGACAACCCTAGCTGCGACATTCAATCTGATCTGAACCGTAAGTGAATTACTTAAAGGTGTTTGTGTTTGCGAGTTGGTGTCTCTAGTCATAATTGAATACTGCTTAATTTGTAGTTTCAACAAAGATGGCAGTAGTTAAGAACTATCGTCGCTTCCTGGTAGATACTAAAGAAAAAAATTGTGCTATTGATGTGACGGATTTACAATACAGACTATTACCAACCCCCACTATCCTGAGGGTGTCGTAAGAAGCGACTAACGTAACGATAGAGAGATCACCTAGCCGCAAGAGAAGGAAAACTGGATACGAAATCCTCGCCAACCATGTAATTGGGAAAGACCCGCCTTAGCAGTAGCTCTGATTAGAAGTATTAGTAGTTTGGATGTTTGTTAGCACCTGGCCGTTAGGGAGCAGCCGATAATGTGGAACTCAAGGTCGCCATCGGCAAGGAGTAGGCACGCCAACTGTCCTGGGGCTAAGCCAGCAATCCTTAGACTAAAATGTTCTTCTCGCAAACATATTTTCCAGCACGGGTAAACTTAGAATTAAACGAGACATACTTTGTTACGGAACTGTCCGCTTGCCAGGAAAAGAAAAAGAAGAAGAGAAAACGCGCGATCCTAAAGGAAATTTAAGTTAAAAGTGATCGAACAATAATATTTATTTAAATTACCATCCATATTTATGTAATTTTATTTTTTACAGTAAAATACAAATGCTTACCCATAGATAGCAGTTATGATGGTAATCTGTAAGAAAACATAAAATAAATTAGTCATGTAATAAACATTTAGCAATCCTGTGAGTTATGTCGACAACTCTGGTTTTGCTGCGTATCTTCTCATTACAAAGTAGCTAAACCCAGCACGCGTTGCTACGCCACTAACTAAAATAAATTAGATGGAAGACATTACACAAATATGTATTCAACTTCCTATTTTTTTTTTGTTCCAAAACCTTCGTGGTCTCATGCACAACACTTTGCTGATGAGCATCACAGGATCAAATGCATAGTTTACGATTCTATACAAGACATAAAGAAAAACATACATTTAGGTTTATATTTTGACCATTCAATTCTTTTATTCAGTATAATACATTACATATATTCTAGCATATAGTTTACAGATCCGCAAATCATAATCGATCTATTGATATAAGAGCTACAATACCACTGACAGACACACAAACATGCCAAACTTGTAATACGACCATTCCTTTGATAGTCTAGGGGTTAGATGAGTCGCCTTGGAATCACAGGCCCCTGGTTTGATTCCGAGGTCGGCCAAGTGTCTTTGTGTAAACCAGAGGCACTTGCTCTGAGTCTGGGTGTCATTTGTGTTCGTGAATGTTTGTAAACTGCCCCCGCGATACAGGTTGCACATATTGCAGGGGCTTCGTTAAGCAAAAAAAAATACACCTGTAATTGTCAGAGGCTAAAATTAATGGTCATCGGTCCACCGTGTGGGAAGCCTACCAGCACTTTTCTGCCCCATCGGGCATCGGTCCTGTGCGCTATGTGCCCTGCCAGTGGCAGTGGCCACTTGTGGGAATCCTTGGGGGAGGCCTATGCCCAGCAGTGGACGTCTTTTGGCTGAAATGATGATGATGATGAAAATTAATGTAGAATAAAAAGAAAACGATTCCTTTCGCAACAGAACCCGGTGTAACCCGATCCAAAGGTAAATAGTCAACACTAGCTAAGTACGAAACTGATACTAAGACTACACCAGTATCCGCCAACTCCATTACGTGTAAGAGACCCTTACGACCGGGTAACTGAGCTTGGCGACAGATACTGAGGCCTCGGAGTAGCGGAGAGTGAGCGATAAGCGTGGTTAGTACTGCAAGAGACATTTTAAATATGCAATGTCGTTGTACTAGTCTTGACAAGAGGTTGGTATCCGAGGTAAACTTAAACCCAGAAGGAACTATAAGTACTACTACTTCTCAGCCCATAAATGACCCACTGCTGAGTCGAGCCTCCTCCAAGTACGTAGAGGGTAATTAGCTTACTGTGCCACGTTGGCAAGACAGGTTGGCACAGGGTTTCTATCAAGTTTTCTTTCTCTTGCGGCTAGGTGATCCGCCACGACAACACAGACAATACTAATCGAATGTTCCAAATATAATATATTATATATTGAATGTCAGTTAATAGCTATTTTCACCTTGTGCATTTTTTGTTTATCAAGGGCATGCGTCATATTGTGGTCAACAGCGCACGTGAGGCATAACCCTAACGCATGCACGATGACAGTTGAAAGCGAAGCGCGCGCTGTCAGACAAGTATGCCCGCGTCAGATGGATTTCTGTGCCCTAGAGCGTTTAACAACAAGATGGCGGACTACAACACCGAGTAAAATATTCTCGTCACACATGTTTCCTATAGCTGTCATAAACTACAAATGAACTAAATGTCTATGTTGGCGTTGCGTTCGTTAACGCTTTTGATTGAAAGCGCCAAACGAAAGTTGAATAGAAACACGAAGACGAAAATTGAAGATGAAAATGCACAATGTGGGCATAGCTAATAATCGCTAAAGTATCATCACTATGGCAACTTAGATAACGATATGGAGTTGGGGTGACCTTTAGCGATAAAGAGGTTACCGACACGTGAAAACGACGCCCCGTATCTCACAATGTAACACTACTCGTAGTTTGGGATTTTTACTATTTCTGCGTTCTTTTCTTGTTATTTATATCGCGTTCTTCAAACAAGTCAATGTAACCTGCTCGTTTATCCTTTTAAATCATCATCATCATACTAATTTCCCTCCATTATGGATACAAGACGGGTTGGCACAGTTTGTATTAAGTTTTCCTTCCTAGTCGTCATCGTTTCAGCCCATAAATGACCCACTACTGGGTCGAGCCTACTCCAAATTCATGGAGGAAAATATTAATTAGGAATTATAAATTTCCTTCCTAGTAGTCCTTTTAAATAATAGCTTATGAAGCGGGAAATTTATTTGCATGACCTTTTTAGTTAGGGGGGAATGTGTACTTAATCCTCCTGAGGGTGTCCTAAGAGCCGAGAAAAGGAAATGACAAGGCCGAAAACCTAGCCGCAAGGAACACTTGATACGAAACCCTTTTTTTTTTTTTTTCGCCCGGGGTAAAATTCTTTATGGACTTCCTCGCCGGCCACGGGGATGGCCAGCGAGGGGAGTGTGGGACTCTCCCCCATAGTGGGGGCCTACCCACTAAACCTCCCCGGGGTGCTCCAACTCGCGTCCTGTTGCGGCATTGTGGGATCTGATGCAGAACCTGAGCCAACCCGTCTGGCCAACGTGGCACATTAGGCCATTTATGGGCTGAATAGTAACAGATGGTAGCACACTTTTTGTGTACCTAGATTAAGACGTATCCGATAATGTGAGTGCACCTTTAGAGTGTAAATTGTCCTCCGTTTATTCAGTTGTAAAAAAAACACGGACTTTTTTAAAAATAAATCACCTTCCGTCCCAGTTTTTGAGTCGCTACATGCTGTCAAATTGCCGATGTCAGTGGGTTCATGACTAGTCGGACCGATTTAGCACTAGCCAAGAATAACAATGTGCTTAGAACAAATATATAGTTTGCACAGACCTAATTTTAAGATGTTCATTCAAACATTTGTGAAAGACTTTTTTCTTTTAACTAGCTGACCCGGCAAACGTCTTACCGCCTCAGAATCAATAAATAAAAACCTGAATGACAATTCCAGAATGTTTCTACTTTATTAAAATATTAAACAATTGAACTGAAATATTCGTGTGAGTCCAGGGAAGGTTTAAAAGGTGAGAAAACATGGAAATATTCATAATTAAGACATGTCAACGTCTGTCGGGTCAGCTAGTTTCAAATAAAAGAGTGGTAGTGGGCAGGCCACATAGCTCGTAAGACTGGCAGCCGTTGCTGCAGAAAGATAGATAGATGAACTCTTTACTGGAAATCATCAGAAATCACAGTGGACGAATGACCTGGTTAAGGTCATTGGATATAATGGATGTGGGCGGGTCAGAACCAGCCTTAGCATACATACAAAACCATTCCTGAGGGCATCGAAGAAGGTGACTAAAAAAACGAAATAATTGAACTGGCCAGTCTGTCTGAACCTATACTTTTATTAACACGCAAAGCCGCGTGATATTTCTAGCGCAATCCAGACCCGATGTTAGATCAAAACAAATGCGAATCCATTAGGATAATTGATTTGGAGAAGTTCCTCTCTGCAAATAAGATTTGAACAATTTTATTGCTTTATTCATATTTGAGAGCGTCTAAAAGAAATGGAAAGGGACCTCTAATGACATTAATTCTTAAATAATTTAGAGTGCATAATTCATCCTCTTTATTGCTGAGTTTAATAGCTTCTGTACAGTGTTACCACCGTCATAGTTGCCTTTTTGTTTAAAAGAGCAACCACGGAGTAAAGACTAATCGACTAATTTGACTACATTTAAAATCTCTGCCTCACCAGTAAATTACAACAAAAACATTATAACTTTATCTCTTTACTAGCAATTATGCATGTTTAATAACATATAAACCTTACTCTTTAATAACTCTATCTATTAAAAAAAAACAGCTTATAAATCCGTTACGTAGTGATAAAGATTTAAGCATACATAGGGAGGGACAGACGACAGCGACATGTTTTATAGTATGTAGTGATTAAGTTCCAAACATAATTATACATTTTTGTATTTGCCCAAATCATTGATCAGCAATGGAAGCTATATAATCTAATACAAAAGAAGTAGATATTAAATAAACACATCTTTCATGATTTGCATATTTTATGATTATAGGATTTCCCATTTGTAACTAAATTTAAGAGCTTAAAGCAGAAAAAGAGAATAGAAAATAACTGTTTCTTAAAAATTAACGTTCGAAACTCAAACGGAACTTTGAACTTTAGTTTGTTCCTAGTCTTTAGTGTGTTTAAGTATTTTAATGTTATTCATTTTTGTTTTTCTGTTTTCTTATGTATTAAATATACCTATCCTTGGCTTATGCTCAGCACTTTAACGGAGCTTTATCTACGTAGCTTTTATCATTATTATCTACGTAGCGTAGATGTGCCGCCTTTGGATCAACGGGTCCCGGGTTCGATTCCGGGGTCGGGCAAGTGTCTTTGTCTAAACCAGAGGCACTGGCTCGGAGTCTGGGTGTCATATCTATCTATAATATGTATGTATTTACAAAAAAATATGTATTTAAGTAGTTTATCATCCATCTCGTTACCATAACACAAGCATTAAGTTGCTTAGCTTGGGACGAGATGGCGTTTTTTGAAATGTCCAAGGATATTTATTATTTATTTATTATTATTATATAAATGCATCGGCCCTTGTCCCACGAAGGGGCTGACGTGCGATATTGGATTCAAAAGACACTTTAAGAGACACATACTCAGAAATTTGTAATTTCAATTTAATTTAAACCTACTCGTGTAACAGACATGTATGTATAAATTATGGTATGGCACCGCTTCAGAATGAGATCGTCGATCATAATGTGCAAGTCAGTATAATTAATCACAAGTATTTCATGGGCAACGTGTGTGGAAGCGAACTCACTGAAATATTGAACTTCGTTGGGACATATTAGCTCCCAACGAAAAAAACGTCTTGTGTTAGTTTGTTGGCATGTCTTCTATTTAAGAGGGGTACAGCATAGTATAGCAAATGATACAAACCCTTTTTTTTTTTTTCGACCTGGGTAAAATCCTTTATGGACTTCCTCGCCGGCCACGGGGATGGCCAGCGAGGGGAGTGTGGGATTCTCCCCCATAGTGGGGGCCTACCCACTAAACCTCCCCGGGGTGCTCCAATTCGCGTCCTGTTGCGGCATTGTGGGATCTGATGCAGAACCACGCCGCCGCAGACGAGGAGACCCTCCTCCTCTCCTCAGGCTCCTTACGAGCACTCGACGTCCTGCCGTGAGCACCCGGCAGGACGTCGCTTCCCCTCAGATCCCGCGTGGGGCGAGACATCCCCGTACCCCGCCCCGGGATCTCCTATGTTTCGCCGTGTGCGTGGACGGCGTCTCCTCGGGACCTGATCTCCATGTGCCAACCCGTCTTGCCAGCGTGGCACAGTAGGCTAATTTCCCTTCATGAATTTGGAGGAGGCCCGACTGAGTAGTGGGTCATTTATGGGCTGAATCGAAATCAACAGCATAGGGAAAGGACCTCCAACTTACAACTATAGCCTTGTCAACACGTTGTTGAATCTCAAAATCAATGGCCTTTTTTTTTTTTCGCTGCAGCTACTATTTTCAGACTAACGAAATTTAACTACATGTTTTTGGAGACTTACTTATTTCTCCCTCTACGGGGACGATATATATAGTGTCACCACTCCATTTCAGCTTGAGGGTGTCGAAACCCTGTGCCAACCCGTCTGGCCAGCGTGGCACTGTAGCGGAGGCCCGACTCAGCAGTGGGTCATTTATGGGCTGAATTTGCCGCCTTTGGATCAACGGGTCCCGGGTTCGATTCCGGGGTCGGGCAAGTGTCTTTGTCTAAACCAGAGGCACTGGCTCGGAGTCTGGGTGTCATTTCTATCTATAATATGTATGTATTTACAAAAAAAAAATGTATATAAGTAGTTTATCATCCATCTCGTTACCATAACACAAGCATTAAGTTGCTTAGCTTGGGACGAGATGGCGTTGTGTGAAATGTCCAAGGATATTTATTTATTTATTTATTTAATATTAATTGTTAGCACCTGAAATTTGTCACTCAAACATTAGATTATAATTCCCCCAATCAATCATGGCAAGGATACCGCATTCACCTAACTCAAAAACTGTCAAACTTGAGAAAGGCTTTTGATTGCAGAAACCGCTCGCGTGGAACTTTTATAGGTAAGAGTGGTAGCTCCCACGGCCAACTGTTCTTTTAAGAGCCCCCGGTTGGCTTAGTGGTTGAGCGATCGACTGCTGCGCAGCATGTCGCGGGTTCGATTCCCGCACGGAAAAAATATTTGTACGACCTACAAGTATTTGTTTCGGGTCTGGGTGTTTTCTTTCTACAATATGTATATATTTACAAAAAAAAAAAATTATGTACTCGTAGTTTATCATCCATCTCGTTACCATAATACAAGCATTAAGTTGCTTAGCTCGGGACGAGATGGCGTTGTGTTAAAAAAAAATAGAACATTATGGCCTCCAGTCGCCGCTACTAAACCACCAATGGTTCATTCAGACCACTATACGCCGTCACCAGTGGCATTTACTGGTGGCTGGATCCAGCCTACATTGGCTGGCACTGGTGGCAGTTGTTCAAGTGTATGGCCGACGACTGTAGCCGTGTGTATGCGCGAGTCGAACGACAAAACGCGGCCACAAGAAGCGAGCGCGATCGACTCCAGCAGCTTGTGGCTCGGACGCCAACATATCTGCTACCATTATAATAATAATAAGTTTATTGGCACAAAATAGGCATACAAACAATTATTCTTAAACTAGTGGCCCGCACCAGCTTCGTCCGTGCAAAGTGGGGGTGGGTTATACATATAAACCTTCCCCTTGAATCACTCTATCTATTAAAAAAACCGCTTCAAAATCCGTTGCGTAGTTTTAAAGATTTATGCATACATAGGGACGGACAGAAGAATGCGACTTTGTTTTATACTATGTAGTGATAGTGATAGTGATTAACACATTTGTAACACATCGCTTGTATACCCCATGGCTGCGCCAAACGGAAACAAATTCAGCATATGCAAGACAATTAGTAGTCTGGCGCTGGTTTTCAATTGTTCCCCGTTTGCCAATAAGAGCAATTTACGAGACAAAATTATATTAAAATTAAAACCAAAGGACAGAAAATGAAAATGAAACACCCATATTGCTTGGACATAGAAACATAACTACTACTACTATTCAGCCCATATAGGACCCACTGCTG
The DNA here is from genome assembly GCA_905475355.2 of Clostera curtula. Lineage (NCBI taxonomy): Eukaryota > Metazoa > Arthropoda > Insecta > Lepidoptera > Notodontidae > Clostera > Clostera curtula. Next base: position 6,460,284 of record FR997817.1, read on the forward strand.
AGTCCAGTGGAGGAGGCTACATGAAGGGTTTTTGGCCTACTGTGCCACGCTGGCCAGTATTGCCACACTGTTCAAATACAAATCAAATTTTTCTTCTCTTGCGGCTAGGTTAGCCGTCATTTCCTTTTGTCGGCTCTTACCACACCCTCAGGGAAGAATGGGATGGTGACACTATGCATTCTAAGTCACCACAAAGACTACCACCTTGCACTCAACTAATGTTTTCAAATAAATTTAATTACCGTATTAATTAATTAGCTCTAACAAAGCACTCGTATTATATTCATGAGTGCCAAATTAAAGCAATGATCAAAGGGCACCTTTTACAACGTTACTTTGCGAATAATTAATGAGCAGAATTGATAATATAATTCTCATTAGTCCGCAAAGGGATTTTGGAAAAAAAAATAATCTTACATAAAATTGTGTATAATCTTGAGACTTTGGGTGAGGCCAAAGAGCGTAATTTTGTGAGTTGTGAGTCGCGTAATTCCTTAACCGATGACCTGGTTAAGGTCGCCGGAAAGCAGTGGATGCGGGCGGCCCAGGACCGGCCTTTGTGAAGATCCTTGGGGGAGGCCTATGTCCAGCAGTGGACGTCTTTTGGCTGAAATGATGATGATGATGAATTTCTGCTGCATTCGGATTCATACAAAAGTCCAGTTCGTGCCACACGGCGACGCAAAATGAGTTGTGAGCCGACTCACACGCATAATCCGACTTTCGGTCGCGTCATTTCTGCTGCATTCGGTTTCATACAAAAGTCCAGTTCGTGCCAACAGATTTTCTGCAAGGCAGAATTTCAGCAACCGAATTTACGCGACTCCCAACTCTCAAAATTACCCACGTTTAGCAGCTAAACAGAATTTCTGCTGGGCAGAAGTTGAGTGACCGAAATTACGCGACTCACAACATTACGCTCGGTTGTCTTCACCCTTATTCTTGTTATTAAATCTTTAAGTAGAGGTGGAAACACGTTTGTGGTTTTAGGTACTTTGTTAAAGCTAATTAACTTGAACTCTACTATACTATTACTCGACTCGGCTGTGGGTCATTTATGGACTGAGTAGTAGTAGTAATTTTAGTTCTGTAATTGGAAGAGGCCCGACACACCAGTGAGACGTTTACGGACTAACATGAAGTAATGTGGGCTATGGTAGCACCATACAGTCCGCGCCGATCTTTATGGCCGGTTTGAATGTAGCCGTGGGTACGAACTTGCGCGTCGTACATTTCATAACCAATACGAACGTAGCTCACTCACACCAACAGGCAGGTGGCGAGGGCGCTTGCGGGTGAAAAAAGAGCGCGCGCTGGCGGGCCCTGCCTCCCCGACCCGTGTACGTCCCGCTGATACCTAATTTTGTGTTGTGCGCAGCGTAATGCGGCTCTACATTCAGACCGGCCATAAAGATTGGTGCGGACTGTACTTTTAGTGTAATGGTTATTGTGTCGGGGGTTTTTTAAATTTTTAATTTAATTTTTATTTTATACTTTTTATAGGTACACACTTAATATAATGTAGATTTTGTTAAATTGCACGTGATGCGCTTTCATTTGAGACCCCACTCGATTATATTTGCAGACATTCGGTTATTCTGCCCCACTTTCACCCCTCATAACTTTTAAACGGCTCAACCGATTTTTATCAAACATGTCTAAGAACACTCGCCCGTAACTCACCTTTCATACAATATAAACTATATTGAAATCGCTTCATCCGTTCGCGAGCTACGGTGCCACAGACAGACAGACAGACAGACACGTCAAACTTATAACACCCCTCTTTTTGCGTCGGGGGTTAACAAAATTATAACACCCCTCTTTTTGCGTCGGGGGTTAAAAATATAACAATAAGTGTCGTGTAAGTAGAAAAAAAATCTAAAGAAAAATAAATTTAATCACCACGCGGGTCAAACCGCGGGGCGCAGCTAGTCACATCATAACATTTTGTCTAGTCTAGGTTATTATTTTTATTTATGTAAGAACAGGCAGATAACTGCATTCCACCTGATATATGTGAAAGACCCCATATTGTAGGTGGGTGGAAATAAGAGTTGCCAAATTTCTTAGTTCGCGATGGCATGGCGGCTACAGTGAATCGGTGGCACCGAAGCCCCACACGCGTATTACGACAAAGGAAAGGAGAGGGAAGGATAAGGGAGAAAAGCTCTTCTGAGCAGAGTCCTTGTGGTACAGTCGGTAGAATGCACTCAGAGCAGCAATTTAATAGAAAGACAGAAAAAACACGTCGGTTTACGGGTCAAAAACTAAACGAACTAATAAATAGTGAATAAACAACATAATTCTAAAAAACTTATCTAACCTACCCTAAGGTGACCTTACACCAGTGAGTCGACAATAAAATATAATTGAAAACCATCCACCTTAATCGTAACCGAACTTTTTGTTGAGCTGGCACGCTAATTTTGGAACAATTCGGGCGCTACCCACAAAGACAGACAAAAACGCTAACGTAGTGATTTCATTATGACACAAAAGAAAATCATCCAGGTGGAAAAAAAGGAAACTTCTCTTCGACCATAATAAGTTTTTCTAGGTCAGTATGGTCCGGTGATTTCCCTCTATGAAATTGGTGTAGGTAAAACTCGCAGTGGGTAATTTACGGTCTGAAAAACCGTTCGTCTTGTTCTATTAAGGTGGGAATATAATACATAATGTGTAAATGCTTTCACTAATTCACAGACATGTTTGTACCACCATCACCGTAACCATTTTATTTAAAAGAGCAACCATGGAGTTTCTTCGCGGCTCTTATCTGTGGAATGGCATTCCAAACCGATGATAAAAGTATAAAAGTCTACCCTGAATAGGCTAACTGCCAGTTACATTACATTACATTGAGCGATCGCCATCTGGTTCATGTAGTGACGGATTTAGAATAAATAGTGTCACCACCCCATTCCATCCCAAGGGTGTCGTAAGGGCCAAAAACAGGAAATGACAAGGCCGATAACCTAGCCACAAGAAAAGGAAGACTTGATATGAAACCATGTGCTAATCCGTATTGCCAGCATGGCACAGTAGGCTAAATACCCTCCATGTAATTGGAGGAGGCCCGACTCCGAAGTGGATCATTTATAAATAAATAAAATAAACATCCTTGGACATTTCACACAACGCCATCTCGTCCCAAGCTAAGCAACTTAATGCTTGTGTTATGGTAACGAGATGGATGATAAACTACATATAATATACATATTTTTTTTGTAAATACATACATATTATAGATATTTATGGGCTGAATAGTAAAATTCCCCCCGCGTCATAAGGTTATACCATACAGAATATATACCATAGAGCACCGCAAACGTCATTAAAATGTCTCTATCTATATTTCTGTTAGTCTGTGGTCCAAATGAAATAGACAAGTCGTAAACCAGTCGTAGTTTAGTCGATAAAAGCAATTCCTTACGGACCAACGCTCCGTATTAATTACACTACGATTGGGCACGGAACAGACATGTGAACACTGAACAACAATAGGAATTTATTGGATATGAATATTCTATTGGTTATATGCGTCTTGTTCCACCTCCATCGAACGACCTTCGACAATATGGAGCGGTATAAGTAGTGAAGAATAGAGTTCAAAATGGTTTCAAAGCAGTAATGTAGATAGGTCGTTATTCTTCGGAACATATTAACAGTGTGATTACCCGTGTGGTGACGTATTTAGAATACAGTGTCACCAACCCGAGGGTGTCGTAAGGGCCGACTAAGGGAACGCCAGAGGCAGATCACTTAGTGCTCATTCACGTTGACTCGCGGGCACGGTGGCGGGGCGGGGTTCGCGAAACATCAAACATAATGACTAGCTTACCTGCTAATTTTACCGCGCGTGAGTTTCGTACGTGATCACTTGAATATTACGCCATAATTAAGTGTGATATTTAGTGACAGCGCCCGCCACCGCGCCCGCGAGTCAACGTGAATGAACACTTAGTCGCAAGAGACGGAAAACTCGATACAAACCCTGTGCCAACCCGTCTTGCCAGCGTGGCGCAGTATGCCAATGCCCCTCCATGAATTTGGAGGAGGCCCGACTAAGTTGTGAATCACTCATGGGCTGAAATGAATAGGTGTTACCCGTGTGGTGACGGATTTAGAATACACAGTGTTACCACCCCATTCCATCCTTAGGGTGTCGTAAGAGACTATAAAAGGAAACGACAAGGCTGAAAACCTAGCCACAAGAGAAGGAAAACTTCATACAGAATCCTGTGCCAACAAGTCTGGCCAGCGTGGCACAGTAGGCTAATTACCCTTAATCGAAGGACGCTCGACCTGGCAGTGGGTTATTTATGAGCTGAGTAGTAGAATACATGCTGTCAACAACTCTGGCGATCCCGAGGGCGTCGCAACAGACGTCTAAAGACTAAAAGTTACGTTGTGTAGAAAATCTAGCCGCAAGACCGACGCAAAAGACTTTGTTGGTCTAGGTCGGGCCTTTGTGTAATCTAGACACACTTGCTCTGGGTTTGGGTGTCATTTGTGTTCGTGAATTATGTGTTTGCAAAGTGCCCCAATGTACAGGTGACGCACATCGGGGAAAAAACATATTAGTTTTTTACCACTGCATATAGTCCGCGCCAATCTTTATGGCCGGTCTGAATGTAGCCGCATTACGCACAACACAATATCAGGTTACAGCGGGTCGTACATGGGGCCGAGGCAGGGCACGCACGCCCGCCCCATTTTTCACCCGCAAGCGTCTTCGCCACCCGCGTGTTAGTGTGAGTGAGCTACGTTCGTGTTGGTTATGAAATGTACGATGCGCAAGTTCGTAACCACGGCTACATTCAGACCGGCCATACAGATTGGCGCGGACTGTACATGGAGCGTCTATCATCTATTGATGCAACGCTTACCTTGTAAAAAGTCAAAGCATGAGCAAGCCTCCACACGCGCATCACCGTGGTGAGAATACTTATTGTCACCACCCCATTTCAGCCTGAGTGTGTCGTGGGAGCCGACAAGAGGAAATTATAAGGCTTAAAATAGGCTAGATTGACAGCGAAAGAAACCGTTTTGCCTCTGCTTCCAGCGTGATACTTCTTACTTCTCCGCACATACCCATCTCCAAGTCCGGCCTCCTCCATCTACATGGAGGGGATTTTACCTACTGTGCCAGGTGGGTTGGCATAGGGTTTCGTATCAAACTTTCCTTCTCTTGCGGCTAGGTTTTCAGCGGTATAATTTCCTTTTGACTGCCTCGTTGGTCTAGTGGTTAGATGTGCCGCCTTTGGATCAACGGGTCCCGGGTTCGATTCCGGGGTCGGGCAAGTGTCTTTGTCTATACCAGAGGCACTGGCTCGGAGTTTGGGTGTCATTTCTATCTATAATATGTATGTATTTACAAAAAAAAATGTATATATGTAGTTTATCATCCATCTCGTTACCATAACACAAGCATTAAGTTGCTTAGCTTGGGATGAGATGGCGTTGTGTGAAATGTCCAAGGATATATTTATTTTTATATTTATTTTGTTGGTTCTTACGACATCCTGAGGATGGAATAGGATGATCACACTATGTCTTCTAAATCAATCACAACAATAAGGACACTTTCAATTAAGGCGTTTCATGACGGCATGCTCAAATAATTTGAAAGCACATTTACTATTCAGCACACCGCTGAGTCGAGCCTCCTCCAGCTACATGGGGGGGGGGGGATTAGCCTACTGTGCCACGGTGGCCATACGGGTCAAGTTTTCCTTCTCTTTCGGCTAAGTTATCGGTGTTGTCATTTCCTTTTACAGCATCTACGACACCCTCAGTATAGAATGAGGTGGTGACAATAAGTATTCTAAGTCCGTCAAAATGCAGACAGAAAGCGACCCAAATCCTCGTGATATCATCGCCGAGGTTCCTCTCCCACATCGCTTTATTACCCCATTACATAATAAAAGACTTTGTCGGCCCATAGTTCGCAGCCCATTCATACAAAATTCAGAGGCCACAACGCTAGGGACCATCATTACCCAAATTAGAATTGATGTGCGCCCAGTTCAACCGATTCCGGGGAATATGGCTATTTGAATAAGCACGCAAGCTCTCGAATTATGCAGTCTGAATAGAAAATTGCTGTTTGCTTTTTAAAAGCAACGGAATATAGTTGATGTTGTTCATAAAAGAAAAAACATAAATTAGCAGAGGTATTATTGGCGACTTTAGTAGGTATAGAATAGAAAAATGCTTCATCACTATCACTACATAGTATAAAACAAAGTCGCTGTCGTCTGTCCGTCCCTATGTATGCTTAAATCTTTAAAACTACGCTACGGATTTTGAAGCGGTTTTTTTAATAGATATAAGAGTGATTCAAGAGGAAGGTTTATGTATAAAACATGTATGCACCCGTTCGAAGACGGGTCGGGTCGCTAGTTAAAGTATAAACCAATTATGGCGTTCACAATCGTCTACGGATACATCTTATTTATAACACTTCTACCTGGTCGGACCAAACGAGAATACCCGGCGGAAGAAACTCGTCTTTTTTTAAACGCCATATTACAATGACCGTGTACATACAAATAGTTTCGAAAGGCGCTCAACTAAAATATGAATTTTATAATGAAACTAGCGACCCACCCCAGCTTCGCAATGGTGCAATGATTGACCCCTAAATTTATCAGTTTCTCTACAATATTATGGACGTATTATACATAATATAAACCTTCCTCTTGAATCACTCTATCTATTAAATAAAACCACTTCAAAATAAGTTGCGAAGTTTTAAATATTTAAGGATACACAGGGACGGACAGATGACAGCGACTTCGTTTTATAATATGTCGTGATTGTGAAAAAAGATAGAATAATTTAAAATGAAATGATGAGTTTTGAATCCAGTGAGGTGAGCAACCCCAACAGCAGCACCTGTTCACAAGCATAACACATGTGCCAGCCAACGATCTCCTCAACCATATTATCAAAGGAAAGTATGTCACTATAATGCCAGCAGCAATATCTTCCAGACACTCGTTATAGAAACAGACGAATTTTGGTAGGCAATTTTTCATTTCTCGATCTTCTCAGCCCATAAATGACCCACTGCTGAGTTGGGCCTCCTCCAACTATGCGATAGCTAGTGATTTTTTTCAGAGGAACTCACTGAACGTTGATATCTCAGGCTTACTCCAAAATCGTTAAGCATTTTACAGAGAACTGCTTCTTTTGAATAATTTTATGTCTTCATCTCGGATGGCTATAGGTTTGTTACATCCTGTAAAGTGTTCATCATCATCATCATTTCAGTCCATAAATAAACCCGCTACTGACTCGGGCCTCCTCCACATTAATGAAGGGAAATTAGCCGAATCCCGTGGCCCTGGTTTGGGCAGTCGAGGATCGCCGTCGGTTTTAGTGGGTATTATCTCTACGTGCCCTGGAGTCCCACATACCCCGGCCAGTCCCCAACGGCCGGGTATCCATGAGGATCTCCGACGTAAAAAAAGAAAAAAAAGGGTTTCGTATTAAGATTTTCTTATCTTGAGGCTCGGTTTTCAGCCTTGTCATTTCCTTTTGCCGACTCTTACGACACCTCCGGGATGGAATGGGGTGGCGACACTATGAATTTTAAATCCACTCTTTTGTTCAAATTTTCATTTTCATGTGAATGCAAAAGATAGAGTTGGTTAAAATGTGCCGACATACTCGTATTTATTTTATTCTCCCTGGCGGTTCACTGCGTCGCGGCGCACCTGTGAAAAGCCCGTACTGAAACGTGTGTCGTTAAGAAAATCATAAACGTTTTATAGCGCAATCGCCTGAACAAGATAAAGTTGCCAATAAAGTGCGGTCGGCTAGAAGTTGGTGCGGGTACAGCGATAAAATGCCTTGTCGGACAGAAACTGAAATTTTTATTTCAGTCATTTTCCCTGCGATATTAAGTGAATATTATAACGCATTCTTATTTTTCATTATAACACACGTTATCTGTGTGGTGACAGATTTAGAATACATAGTGTCACCACCCCATTTCATCCAGAGGGTGTCGTAAGAGCCGACAAAAGACAATGACAAGGCTAAAAACCGAGCCGCAAGAGAAGGAAAACTTGTTAAATAATCACTACATAGTATAAAACAAAGTCGCTGTCGTCCGTCCCTATGTGTGCTTAAATCTTTAAAACTACGCAACGGATATTGAAGCGGTTTTTTTAATAGGTAGAGTGATTCAAGAGGAAGGTTTATATGTATTATATCTGCATAACTAGTGGCCCACCCCGGCTTCGCCCGTGCAAAGCGGGGGTGGGTTATACTTAAAAACCTTCCTCTTGAATCATACTATCTATTAAAAAAAACCGCTTTAAAATCCGTGGCGTAGTTTTGAAGATTTAAGCATACATAGGGACGGACAGACGACAGCGACTTTGTTTTATACTATGTAGTGATTGCACCCGTGCGAAGCCGGGGCGAGTCGCTACTAATATATAAATAAATATCTTTGGACATTTCACACAACGCCATCTAGTCCCAAGCTAAGCAACTTAATGCTTGTGTTATGGTAACGAGATGGATGATAAACTAATTAAATACATTTTTTTTGTAAATACATGCATATTATAGATAGAAAACACCCAGACCCGGAACAAATACTGATGATGAAGGCACCGACTCAAATATTGTTTATTGATTGTTGTTGGCTTTATACTTATTTGTTGTTGTTGAAGTGGGATTACATTTTTTGTTAAAAAGCTTTTATAGCAGATTTACTTGGGTGTCCCCTTCAAAAATACACCTAACTGGCTGTAAGTAATAGGCTGGACCGATCCATCAGGCTGAATGGGCCCGTCAGAGGTTTTGATTGATGACTTGGCGTGACCCAACTAGTTTTTAGCGGTAAACTTTTTGCAAAGAAAAAATGTATGACCTGTACACGTCACGTTTCAACAAATAATAGCTTAAAGAACATACTGCCGTAAAAACATATAACATTGTTTTTTTGGTGACTAGCTCTGCTCTCTACTTAAGTCATCTTTTTGTGAACAATTTAAATTTTGCACAGGTTTGTTTTTCCGGGTGGTGGATTTTGTATTATCCTAATTTATTTTGAGGGTGTTATCTAACCCAAAGGTTGGATTAGCATAAAGAGCATACTGCCGTAAAAACATATAATATTGATGTTTTGGTGACTAGCTCTACTCTCTACTTAATCATCTTTCAGTAAACAATATAAATATTGCACAAGTTCGATTTACCAGGAGTTGTATTTAACATCACCATAATTCATCTTGAGGGTTTTTTTTATATCCAATCAAATCTGAAACAGTAATAATTTGTCACTAACCCACACTATCCTGAGGGTGTCGTAAGAGGCGACTAAAGGATCATAAGAGGCAGATCACCTAGCCGTATGAGAAGGAAAACTTGATACAAACCCTGTGCCAACCCGTCTTGCCAGCGTGGCACAGTAGGCTAATTTCCCTCCAGGAATTTGGAGGCAGCTCGACTCAGTAGACCCACTACTGAGTCGAGCAGTATTTATGGGTAGAAACGAGGAATAATTTAATAAAAAAAATATTTTAGTTTAATGGTAATTTACTTTTATTGTTTTATTAATTTATGGTACAAGTCGATTGTTCTACTACGAACACTATTTACCATAAAATGACGAGCAGTGAATTGGGCAATGTTAGTGTTTTCGAAAATCAGCAACATTCTACTATAGCACGCGTAATAACATATCATTAGGTCCAATTTGTACCAATTGCCACTTTTGAACTGCACGGGACAATGAATAAAAATGATGTTTTAATGCCTTTGAACTATGTGGACCCTTGATTTTAGGTTTTCTTATGGTCTCTCATCTCATGACCATTCGCGGTATACAGGGTGGTCAAAAAGTCGTGGATCAAACGCAACCAGCGGTTAGATGGGGTTATCAGCAGCAAAAAATTGTTCTACGGGAGGTCCCTAAGGTCAACCCCTGCAGAGTTATAATTGATTTTGTGTTTTTATGAGAAATTGTCCTTTTTTTACTAAAACTTGATAAAATTCCACAAAATCTACATCCTGTATCTTTTTAAAAATTTTCAATTGATTGGTACTGATGAGCCCTTTCGTTGGACATGCTATTTATGGTAGTTTATTGGGTGTGTTAAAGATAACATTAAGTTTTCCGAAAGACATAATTCTTAAATCAAAACTTGTTACTTACTTCGGACCCCACTGTGAAAAAAAAAGACTCTACAGAAAAGTGCCACTGTATCACAATTTTTGGCGCATTTAATAGGGATTCTAAAAAGGTATTACACATGGCTATGCGTGGCTTCAATATCTTTCAAGGACGATCTTTCGTAGCAAGGCCAGAGTTAATTCATACATAAAACTCGGTTAGGCCTACTAACCTAACCTTACCTAAGCGTGATCGTTTTCCGGACTACAGGGTCTATATCGTCGTTTCAGCCCATAAATGACCCACTACTGAGTCAGGCCTCCTCTAAATTCATGTTAGGGAGATAAGCCTACTGTGCCACGCAGCCAAGACGGGTTGACACAGGGTTTGCTTCAAGTTTTCCTTCTGTTGCGGCTAGGTGATCTGCCTAATGCGTTCTTTTAGTCGCTTCTTACGACACCCTCAATATGGTATGGGCTGGTGACACCACACGGAAAATTTATTAGAATTGTATTCTTTATGTGCGTACATAATTCGTACACGGAGGGAGTCTTACCGGGTCAGCAAACCCTGTGCCAACCCGTTTTGCCAGCGATGCACAGTAGGCTAATGTCCTTCCATGAATTGTGAGCAGGCCCGACACAGTAGTGGGTCATTTATGGGCGGAAACGGAGACGATAAAGAATAAACAATGTCACCAACCCATACCATATTGAAGGTGTCGTAAGAGGCGACTAAAAGAACGCATTAGGCAGATCACCTAGCCGCAACAGAAGGAAAACTTGAAGCAAACCCTGTGTCAACCCGTCTTGGCTGCGTGGCACAGTAGGCTAATCTCCCAACATGAACTTAGAGGAGGCCCGACTCAGTAGTGGGTCATTTATGGGCTGAAACGACGATAAAGACCCTGTAGTCCGGAAAACGATCACGCTTAGGTAAGGTTAGGTTAGTAGGCCTAACCGAGTTTTATGTATGAATTAACTCTGGCCTTGCTATGAAAGATCGTCCTAGAAAGATATCGAAGCCACGCATAGCCATGTGTAATACCTTTTTAGAATCCCTATTAAATGCGCCAAAAATTGTGATATAGTGGCACTTTTCAGTAGAGTATTTTTTTTTCACAGTGGGGTGCGAAGTAAGTAACAAGTTTTGATTTAAGAATTATTGCTTTCGTAAAACTTAATATTATCTTCAACACACCCAATAAACTACCATAAATAGCATGTCTAACGAAAGGACTCATCAGTACCAATCTAGTGAAAATTATAAAAAAGATACAGAGTGTAGATTTTTTCGAATTTTATCAAGTTTTAGTAAAAAAAAGACAATTTCTCATAAAAACACAAAATCTATTGTAACTCTGCAGGGGTTTACCCTAAGGACCTCCCGTAGAACAATTTTTTGCTGCTGATGGCCCCATCTAACCGCTGGTTTCGTTTGATCCACGACTTTTTGACCACCCTGTATATGTGGGCCACATTTTGTGTATGACGTTTTTGACAAGTGTTCTATCCTAACCTTGCCATTAATGTCAAATATGACGTATACGTTACTACTATTCCACCCATAAATGACCCACTGCTGGGTCGGACCTCCTCAAATTACATGGAGGGTAATAACCCTATTGTACCACGCTGGCAAGTCGGGGTTTCGTGCTTAGTTTTCCTTCTCTTGCGCCCTGTTTTTCGGCCTCATCAGTTCCCTTTGTCGGCTCTTACCACACCCTCAGGACGTAATGAGTTGGTGATACTATGTATTCTAAATCCGTCACCACACCGGTAATTGTTGCTCAATCTAACTTAATTTTATAATCAGTGCTAAGTACATAATTCCTTTATTAAAATCCCTGTTTTTTTCCGTGCACTGGAGAGCAAGTAAATTATGTGACTGAACAAACTTTAAAGATTTTTTTGCATAATACCTTTCTCCGTACGAAACGTAATCTTTTGTTGTTAATTGAAACGTCAAAAACAAAACTCCAGAGATAAACACAAAAACGCGGGCTTTTCTTTTTTTTTATGATAAATGTAAAAGAAGTATTGAGTTAACACAGGCGGTTTCTCTTTATGCCTTGAGAATGAGAATTGTATTTTTAGGTTTTTAATAGATAAGGAGCCGTGTTTACTCAAACATTATTTTATCGCTTAAGTACGTGCGGTTAACATTCTTAACAAGTTCCTGCCTACGACTGTGCTATGTATATGTAATTAATTCATGTTAAAAATTATTCAAATATTTGTATTTAGCTTGGGGTCAACATACATGCTGTCCGTCCCTATGTCCGTCCCTATGTATGCATAAATCTTTAAAACTACGCAACGGATTTTGAAGCGGTTTTTTTTAATAGATAGAGTGATGCAAGGGGAAGGGTTATGTATAACCCACCCCCGCTTTACACGGGCGAAGCCGGGGCGGGCCACTAGTGTAGAATACAACAACTTACCCCATCAAAGTTTGGTATATTCCCGTGCTCATAAAAATCATGTAAACAGTTACCAATTGCCAAATTAGGTTATTACAAAACCAATTACCAAATTATGAACAATTTCCAATTTAGGTAATTGTTGATTAAGTATCGTACTCAGATTTTTTGTTCTGATTATGTATTGTACGCAGTTGGCGCAGTGGTTGTACGACCTACAAGTATTTGTTCCGGGTCTGGGTGTTTTCTATCTATAATATGTATGTATTTACAAAAAAAAATGTATATAAGTAGTTTATCATCCATCTCGATACCATAACACACGCATTATGTTGCTTAGCTTGGCACGAGATGGCGTTGTGTGAAATGTCCAAGGATATTTATTTATTTACTGTGTTAGACGTTTATGCAGCGTTAACAAACTATTAACAATTACCAACGGTTAATTGTATGGATCCCTATTATATTGATCAACCTACATAGTTATGTAGCAGGAATGTCTGTCAGAAAATTCAGAAGAGGGATACATTTTGAATTTGATATTTATAACTTTTTCATTCTTAGACTTTTTGCAGAATATCTTCTTCTTCTTCTTAGATTAATGGCTTGTCATGTTACAACAACATTACTCCGCCAAATGCAGAATATCGTTATTTGATATTCTACTACCCCTACTAAGCCCATAAATGGCCCACTAAGAAGGGCCTCCTCCCATTACATGGAGGGTATATGGATTTTGCCAACAGATTTTTTTCGATAAAAGCAAATATATTAAATAGCCAACGACGTTCTGCGAGCCCTGATACACATTTTCTCATCAAATTAATTTACAATTCCATTCGCATTTTTAAAGCTAATTTCAATTCTTGAAACATTATTTAATTAAATTTAAAGATAACGTATTATTTCTCACCCATCTTCATGATAACAGCAATCTTAGAGTAACACGTTTTTGCCAAGTTGACGCCGAAATCCTGTCACTGTGTGAACACTCACACCACGTAAATACTTTAGTTTATACAAATACTATCACGTGAACTATATGTTTGTAGTAAGTTCTAGTAGAAAGTAGTAGTCTGATGTCTAAATATAAAATCAATAACACAATCATCTCAGAAGTCTCAAAGATTTCACGGACTTCGTACAGAAATCAAACTACAAGCAACACACGCTTGTGCAATGCACATAGGCTCACCAGCACGATTGTCTCGGTACAGTTGGGAACACTGCGATCACGCGTGCCTCCCAATTAAGCCCAGTTTTGTCCAAAAATGAAACAACAAAAAAAGAGATTTTGTTACTGTTCAGTTTATGGATATTTTAATCTCTACAGTTAAACAAACTGATAAGAGTACCACGATAGATTCCTCGCATAAGCCCGAGTTGACATGAGTGTGACTTCTGTACCTAATTACGTTGTGCTTGGTCCTGAAAGATGACTTGGGTCAAGTTTGTAACAAAAATTGATAATTGCTGTAGAAGAAGATGGACAATTAATTGTCTGAGAGCTTTTATCGAGCGGTATAACGCAGCGGAAAACTGACAACTAAAAATCTGAGGAACTACTAAATGCCAATTAATTGAATTAATTCGAAATAGCCGGTGCTACATATTTTATGATCAAAGTCACTATGAAAAACAATCGTGCATCTTAATTACTAATCTAATCATATAATTATATCAGAGTAAGCCATCTGTTACTATCAGAAGTTTTACTTAATGTCCAACTATTAATTACTTTCTTGCTAATTGCGAAACTTAATTAGGACAACTTGTAAATAAAAGTGCCCGCCCCTGCTTTTTAATTGTATCTCTTACTTAAAGGACCAATCGAGTGTTTTATCTGAAGGTTGCTGAAATATGAGTATTTAACAAAATCACGCATGCCGTTTTGGAGACTATATGATATGTACATATACATACATCGATTTTCATATTCATAACCTAAACTATCTATCTATCAGCCACAGAAGTCCACTGCTGAACATAGGCTTCCCAATAGATTTCCACAATGTGCGATCTCGTGCAGACTTCATCCACCGACTCCCAGCGACCTTTACAAGGTCGTCCGTCCACCTAGTTGGGGGTCTTCCCACGCTCCTCTTTCCCATACGTGGACGCCACTCCAAGACTTTTATGCCCCAGCGGCCATCTGTTCTTCGGGCCACGTGGCCTGCCCATTGCCACTTTTCTTAGCACCCTCTGCCCTACCGTTATTTTATTTAAAACTAGCGACCCGCCCCGGCTTCGCACGGGTGCAATTATGACATATAAACCTTCCTCTTGAATCACTCTATCTATTAAAAAAAACCGCTTCAAAATACGTTGCGTAGTTTTGAAGATTTAAGCAGACATAGGGACGGACAGACGACAGCGACTTTGTTTTATACTATGTAGTGATATATTTAAAAAAAAACCCTAAACTACGCACAGATATTTTTTTTAAATCGTTTCTAGTCTAAGATCGTATCCAATGATATAAAAGTTTAATTTTATTATTTTGGAGGAGGTTATTTTGGATTTTTTTTATGCATGACGCCGCCACTCGGGGGTATGGCCGTCGATTATGTGGGACTCCAGAGACTACTTGTCTATCCACAAAAACTCCAGGGATATACCCTCACACGGCACGCTTGGGGCGCCATAGGTTGGCGTAAACACATTACACCGTGATGCCCGGACGAGGTGCCCGATACGCGGGAAAGCGACTATATGAGGGCGTCCCGGGCAACTGGGATACCCCCAGACATTGAGGATTTCGTCATTGGCGGGCCACTTAGATACAAACCCTATGCCAACATATCTTGCCATCGTGGTACTGTAGTCTAATTTCCCTCCATGAATTTGGAGAAGGGCCCGACTAGAAGAAGTGTTGCTTGTTGTAAAAAACTAAGGCGTTCGTTTCAAAGTATATAGCAATGGACTCTAATTCATTTATTTTAATATGCGAATGAAACAACCTATTTATTGAAGTGTAGGAAATTAAAACAAAAAGTGTGATATGAAATAATGAAAAATAGACCAAAGTTTTAGTTAAAATACCGAATCTATATTAAGATATAGATTCAGAATATGTTCTGATCTCTATTGATCTGATCTTTATTTTATCATTATTGCATCCGTTAAATGACCCACTACTGAGTCGGGCCTCCTCCAAATTGATAGAGATAAATGATCGTATTTCATATTAGATATGAGTCTGCTGCAATGATGATGAATGAAATGACGATACAAGATGTAGCACATAAATTGCCACATCTGGCAGAAACAGTAGACGTAAGTACTTGACAATAATATATTGCTCAAAGTTTTGTTACATGTACGTATATGTATTTGTACATTACTAGTTTACAAGTAAAGATTCTCCGGGTGCTATCGTATTTAGAATCCACGGCGTCATTAACCCGTACCATCCCGAGGGTGCCGTAAGTGGTGACTATGGGAAAGCAAGGGGCAGATCACCTAGCCGCAAGAGAAGGAAAACTTGATACAAACCCTGTGCCAACCCGTCTTGCCAGCGTGGCACGGTAGTTTAATTCCCCTCCATGAAGTTGGAGTAGGCCCGACGCAGTAGTGGGTTATTTATAGGCTGGTCCAGGTCAAAAGATAAATGCTCTGTGTTCGTGACTTGGTTGTGAAGTTGGCTGTTTTGTATAAAGAAGCTATTTTCGGCATAGAAGCGCGTAGAAGTGAAATTTGACGTGGTGGAACATTCAAGTGAATCCTAACGATATATCCTGTATCATCATCATCAGCCCACATTAGTCCACTGCTGGACATAGGCCTCCACTAAAGAGCGCCATAGCGCCGTGTCTTCAGCTTGACGCATCCAGCTGCTGCCCGCAACCTTTCGCTCCATTTACCCTGTATGGTAATAGCCAATCCAAAAGTATTCTTAAAGGATAAAATTCTGGGAAGTTTGACGTTCTATCATATGCCAAATAAATATAGCATATTTTTTCAAAAGTATGCGATGTCTCAAGCCGCAACAACGTGCATAAAACAGTATAGACATCGCTTGCGGCCGAATGAGCCCTTAGAAAGTTTAAATTGACGACGGATACGTGTGTGGCTAAGGGACCGTGATTAAATTTAATCTTTGAGAATAATCTTTGTGTTATTTGATAAGGGAGTTTCTGACGTCATGAGGGGAAAAGTTTAATGTTTCTGGATACTCTGCTTCTTCTATCTCTTGGCCGGAATCAATAAAACAATACGTTTGCTGGAAGCCTGGAAAATGTGACGGAAGTTATTATGTATAAGCTAAGCAATAGTCCATGTGGTGACGGATTTAGAATACATAATGTCACCACCCTATGGGTCTCGTAAGAGCTGACTAACGTAAATTAGTCCTAAGCTGCAATAGGATAATAGGTTAGTACAATTGCAATAAAAAACCTATATATATCCTCATGGCCGCTAGACGCCAGCCGGGTTATGTGGGACTCCGCGGAAAGATGGTAGTTGCGCCCCAACCTACCCACTAGAACCAACGATGTCCCTTAACTGCCCGAGACAGGGCCACGGGTTTCACTACTCCCGATGGGGGAGCATGCTCCGTGACCTTGATGGGGCCTTGGCCCGCTTATACAAGCAGGCCCCACGCTTTAATGGGGAGCTCTGGACGCTCTCCAACCCACCGAGAGGCACGTGCGGGACATTGCACGTGCCCCCGTCAGGCGCCGGATGAACTGGTGCCTTACACATGCGGTTGCGGCAGCAGCCGTGGCACGCCTGCCTGTGGCCACCACCCGCTGCTAGTGGTGGCAGCCCTGGCGTTACCGCCTGGCCGCCCTCCACTACATTCACCACGCCGTATTTCGCGGCAGGTTAAGGCTTTCGAGGCAACTCTGAGGACAGAGGAGTCCCCAGAACCAAAACCCACCACGACTCCCCTTGTGCCGTTCTTCGTCTGGCCTCTCCCCGTGGGCCCGCCCGGCATGGGTGACCCTGAGCCGGTACCATACCGGCTCAGGGTCAACCATGCCAGGCGTTGGCCATGCCGTTGGCGGGGCCACCAACGGATCCTAAAGGCACGCTAGCCTCCTCACCACAACAAGGTGGCAGCACGGTCGAGGGGCTGATACAAAACCCTTTTTGGCCACGGGATTCACTCCCATTGCAGAGAGCATGCTCCGTGACCCTGGGGGCCTTGGCCCGCCTCTTAGTCAAGCCACATGCTCTGAGGCGGGCCCCTACGATATGAGGGGGGGGGGCTGTATTGCCCTCCCCCATTCCACCATTGGGAGGCGCGCGCGAATCGCGGCGTACCTTCCTCCCGGGGGCTGCTTTGCGCAGGCGACGGACTTTCCCAGGTCAATCGCCCGCAGGCCCACTTACGGCGGGCGGGGTGAGCCAGCGCCCTCCGACGCCCGTTCCGGCGCTGACGGTTTGGGTTTGGTTTTCTATTGTGACTACTCAGTTCTGGTCATTTCCTTATACCAGCACTTACGACACCCTCAGAATGGAATAGGGTAATTGTAATGCAATCGAGTAAGAGGCATAGAGAATTAATAGAAGCTCTCTGTTTGTTCTTAATTAAAATACCATTTTAGAATATCTCTCCAAATTGTTATATTTCTCTACACAAGACAAAGTTTCCTTAAAATGTTTGCTTCATCTTTTTGTTGTACACGTTCGCAACGACACACAGTGGGGCATTTATCAAAATTAGGCGGTCAAAATTATTTTCTTTATTTTATGTATTATAAATAGTTTATAATTATTATATCTCAATTATATAAGCTTTTGGTGAACGAAAAAATCAATTGTTCATAAATAACAAAATTAATAATAATAATAAAATTAATATGAAGAAAAACAAGAATTACAATTCTTTTATTTGCTATGTCTCCAGCCACAAACTAAGCTTATTTTTAAATGATGAAATGTGGCCGGATGGTATATGTTTTAGGCGCTTTGTACAGTTTCGTAGCAAAGTAAACAAAGAGGGTCAACTAAAGTATAACAAATTTAATGAATAAAATGGCTACAAATACACATTTGAAGTTTGTAACATTCAACTGTAAATCCCTAAAAAGATCTATTGAAAGTGTTAGGTACCTATGTAAAACAGCTGACATAGTGTCATTGCAGGAGACATGGCTGCTGCCTCATGATTTATCCGTGCTTGGAAATATACATGACCAGTTTGAGTACACTGGGAAGTCGGCGGTGAATACCTCTGCAGGTATACTCACAGGACGACCGTATGGAGGAGTAGCAGTGCTATGGCGAAAAGGAATCTTCAAATCTGTGTCTATAGTAAAATGTAGTAGCGCTCGCATTTCAGCCATAAAAGCTTGTTTAGAAGACCGCACAATATTAGTGTTCAGTATTTACATGCCAACTGATTCGACTGAAAATCTCCTCGAATTTTCTGTGTGTTTAAGTGAATTAAGTGCTGTTATTGAGTCTAGTGATGTAGAAGCGGTTTATATGATGGGAGATTACAACTCTCACCCTCATCAACCTTTTTGGAATGAACTATGTAACTACAGCACAGACCAACGGTGGATTTGTGCCGACACAGAATTGTTGGGTCTAAATTCTGATAACCACACCTATGTTAGTGACATGAACGGGAGCAGGCGCTGGTTGGACCATTGTTTTGTGACCCAGGCTGCGTGGCAGACAGTTGTGAGTGTTAAAATAGAGTATGATGTTTTTTGGTCTGATCACTTACCGCTGGCCATCGAGTGCAACTTGTGTACAGTTGCCCAAAAAATCGTTATCAATCAGTCGCTATGTAACAAAGTAAAATGGCATGAACGTGACAGTGATCAGATTGAAAAATATTATAATATCTGTAATCGTGAATTCCGGAGCATGCACTTTCCGGAGCTTTTTATGACATGTGGTGATAAATGTTGTGATTCTGAAAAACACAGACGTGGGCTTGATAGTATGTATAAAAGAATTGTACATATTATGTCAGACGCAGCTATACAGACCCACAGAGGTGACCGGCCGCGGGGTAAAAGACACGTAATTGGGTGGAACAAGCACGTGCGCGCTGCGCACTTAGAGGCTAGGCAGAAGTATCAGGTTTGGATTCTTTTTAATAAACCTAATTCCGGCAGAGTTTGGGATGAGATGCGAGAAAGCCAAAAGATTTTTAAAGGAAAACTGAAATGGTGTCAAAATCACCAAGAACAAATAAAAATGGACTTAATATCTTCTCACAGATCATCTAAGAACTTTAGCCGATTTTGGAAATCCACAACCAGCCTTGAGCTCAAGCCAGCCCTTCCGGTGACAGTTGCCAGCTGTGGCACAGCTAAAGGTATAGCGAACATTTTTAAAGATCATTTTCTTGTTGTCTCGCCCCTGGGCCCTTCGGTTGGCGTGGCCGATTCTGGGACTAATCGAAACAGCCCTGTTATCAGATTCACAGCCAAAAAAATATCTGATATTATACAAAAAATGACGGGTGGAAAGTCTCCTGGTCACGACAGTCTCAGTATCGAACACTTAAAATATGCGGGGTTCCATTGTGCTCGGGTGTTGTCTATGTTTTATTCTTTGTGTATCAGTCACTCTTATCTTCCACCTGACTTAATGAAAACGCTAGTTGTACCCATTATTAAGAATAAGACGGGTGATATCACAGATGTAAATAATTTTAGGCCTATATCGCTCGCTACTGTGATTGCTAAAGTGTTTGACGGTTTGCTGGACAATATATTGGATAATTTCTTAAATCTACATGACGCTCAGTTCGGGTTTAGGCCAGGACTTTCTACTGAAAGCGCAATATTAAGTCTAAAGCAAACTGTCAGATACTACACAGATAGAAACACACCAGTTTACGCGTGCTTCCTTGACCTCTCCAGGGCTTTTGACCTTGTGTCATATGATATTTTGTGGAATAAGCTCAGGGAGGCAGGCGTACCTGCCGAAATAATTCGGGTGTTTCAGTATTGGTACTCCAACCAAGTGAACTTTGTGAAATGGCAAAACACGCTTTCTGATGCATACAGATTGGAATGCGGGGTGAGGCAGGGGGGACTTACCTCACCGAAGCTTTTCAATCTGTATGTAAACGAGCTGATAGCTGGGCTCAGCAGCAAGCGCATCGGATGCTGGATTGATGACACTTGTGTTAATAACCTTAGCTACGCTGACGATATGGTGCTGCTGGGCCCAACTGCCACTTCAATACGGGAACTTTTAGACTGCTGTAGCAAATACGCTGCAAACCACGGTCTGTTGTATAATTGTAAGAAGAGTGTCTACATGATCTTTAAGGCCGTCGGAAAAAAACTATCTCTTGAGCCTGTCATTACACTTAATGGACAGGTAATGCAAAGAGTGACACAATTTAAATACTTGGGACACTGTGTCTCTGACGACCTTAGGGATCATGCAGACATTGAGCGAGAACGCAGAGCTCTTGCAGTGCGCGCTAATATGTTGGCCCGCAGATTTGCTCGTTGTAGTGAGGATGTAAAAATAACTTTATTTAAAGCGTATTGCCAAACTTTCTACACGAGTAGCCTGTGGGTCAACTATACGCGTGGTGTATTGGATAAACTCCGAATCCAGTACAATAACAGCTTCAGGGTGCTTTTGGGCTTGCCCCGTTTCTGCAGTGCCTCTGGCATGTTCGCACAGGCACACACCCATGACTTTTTCGCCATGGTGAGATTAAAAACAGCCTCACTATTGCAAAGGACGCGGGCAAGCCCAAATAGCATTCTGAGGATGTTATCGAACAAGCTTGACTCACCTATTCTGCAACATTTTATGCGAATACTGGTGAGGCAAGAATAGTTTTGTTTTTTATTTATTAAATTTCACTTATGTTTTACTAACATAGTTTTTAAGCTGCCTTTCACTAACCTATGGACCTCTGTTGTCTGCCAAATAAATAAATAATTATTAATAATAATAAAAAAAATCACGTTTTATTGATAAAACAAAAAAAAATCAGGAAGAGGAGTCCCACGTCTCTTCACCAGAGCTGAAACCTTTTGTTTCATTGTCAGGCCCTTCTATGCCACTTTCCTCGTCCGAGGAATTCTCTTCAGCCGTGTGGGGCTGAGCTGACATAAGCATTTTTATTGCTTCTTCGCTATGTGGCGTAGACCTGTTTTTAGGTTTTGGTCTTATGCTAGATATCAAGGGATCAGAGCTGAGCAATAATCTGTTCATTACGTCTAAATTGCATTGCTCCCTAGAAAATTTTCTAGCGTAATCCTGCCGATACAGTCGAATATGTTTATTACGCGCCTCTGCTGCTTCTTCAGATAATAAACCTATAGGCAAAAGTGCATTTTCCATGACAGTTGCGCCATGAATTAATATTTTATGCATCGTGGGTGTCATCGGATGCCAGGGATATAATTCAATGTAAATCTTCGCAGTCTCATACCCATATAGAGCAAACTTTTTTAAATCTACTTTATAAGAGCTGGATATGACTTCCAAAATCACTTTCAAGCGTTTTAATAGATTTAAATCCACGCCGGTGATTTCAGCAGCAATTTCAGGATTGGCAAAAAATCTTCTACTAGTATTGCCATCGTTGGTATTGCCAAAACCAGCTTTCGGCACATCTACTAGTAGGCCCATTTGCTCTCTAAATTTTTTTTGTATTTCTGCCTTTTTCTGTTTGACAATGTCTTTGTCATTTTCCGACCTTAACTGCCATTTTTGAACAGGAATCTTGTATGCCAAATGAAGTATGCTTTCAAAAAACCGAATCCTAGCATGCAACACGGATAGGCCAAACTGTAATGCGTCGCTATCAACAGTTTTCTTCATATCGAGGTTATTAAATTCTTTTGATGTAGCACCACAGATGAAGCATCTCATCGTTGAAGTAGTTGAAGTTGCAGCGTTACACACTTTTGCATCAACCATAGTCAGAGTCATGACGTGCTTTGCACTTAATAACATTTCGCTCAGCACGAATTCACTGGTTTTCAATGCATTTATAGCCTCTTCGACATTTGCGATTTCAGACTTAGTGTTATCCACTGTTTCTTTAGTAAAACGGATCCTTATTGGTCGACAGAATCGTGGCGAAGAAGGAGTTGGATTTTGCCAAACAACTTTTTTGTTTGAACCACATATTAACTGTAGCGGAACAAAGCAACTTTGGAAAATGTTGCTGTCACTCGCATCTCTATCTTGCATTTTTTGTTTGTATTGTGATTGTTGCGACCCATCACATCCCCATTTTGAAATTAGGGTCAAAGAGTGACGGTCTTGTGGACTTAATTGTTTAAGTACATCCTCTAAATATGTTGCCAAACGTTTAGCTGTATGGTCCAATAAATCCTGCAGGTTAATTTCAGCACATGTTTCAGTTATCCGATACGCATCTTTCGCCGGATAACAAGTCTTTTTTGCTTCCTGTAACAATTTGTAGCTCGGATAAAACTTCTTGTTGCCATTTCTAATTATTTCATATTGTCGCCTTGAAAGATCAGCTTCCACAAACATTGAGAGGGCAGTTGTTGGATCTTGTTTTTTACACTGCTTGGTTATTTTGTAAGCATTTTTATATACTTGAGCTGTCTGCGGAGAGTTGGTAATGTTTTTTAAAATATTGGATGCAATTCTCTCTCCAGAACTTTGAAGGGATGTCTGAGCAGCATGTATTAGTAATTCTTTTTCAACAGCACTGCGCACTTCCCTTGTTTTTCTGCGTTTACTCCTTTCACTTGAATCTATAAATGACTTTCTTGGTCGACCAGAAGAACGTCTTCTAGCCCTTGGTATTTCAAAGGTTCCTTGCAACCACTTATCATTCTTTTGAAGGAAAAGCTGTGATTTTTTATGAGCTTCTATCCACTTTTTCTTAAATTGAGACTTCAAATAAGATAATTTATGTTTCACTTCCTTCTTTAGTTCTTCACAATACTCATCTTGCGATAAAATATATCTCTCGAGATAATTCAACTTTTCGTCAAAATTATGCAAGTCTTGTTCCTGCATTTTGTTAAAAAGGTGTTTACGCGTTACTACTCGCATTCCTGAGGTACCCTCAGCTTCTGAAATGGAACGAAAACTGGTTTAAAAAAGGAAAATAAATAATTAGCAAATTCGATGAATTTCTACTACATCATTCATTGATGTTGAAAATGTTGATTTCACGGGAGATCACGGCCAATTTCATCGTTTTCAATTAGCCTAAATACTCTATTTTATGTTACAACTGACAAACCCAATGGGACGAACCCTGAAGTATAACAAAAACCATTTTAAAAACAAAAAAATATATTTCAATACAACAATCTCGAGCATGGTTTTTAATCTTCAAGTACGCTGTATTTTTTTTTAACCATTGGAATAAAACTTATTAATATATATGTATTCTTACCTGTTATACCTGAATCCATCACAATATTCTTCACAACACACCCCAAAATAAAAATATTCACTTTTAAAATAGCAGTTTTTCCCAAAATGTCTAAACGCAATACGAACACTTAGAGCGACGATCAAGTTTAGACTGACATACCTCGGCGTGAGCTTCCAGTGCGGAAGCGGGTGGGGTCACCCATTGTTCTACGGTTACTCACCAGTCGCAGGTAGTCATTTTTTTTTACCTGCGACATATTTCAAGGATTGTATTTTTGACCGCCTAATTCGTAGATTTGCCCGTTCGTGCGACACCTAAATCACCCGTGTTTGCTACTAAGTGTCCTTCTTACAAGTTTCCCAAGACTTTTATACATAATTTATCGTCGCTAAAAACTTTTTGTTGTGTTACAAAATTGTAGTCACTGCCCAAAGTTGTCCGGTGAAGATTTTAGAATACACAGTGTCACCAACCGACACTAAATAATAAATAAATAAATATCCTCGGACATTTCTTACAACGCCATCTCGTCCCAAGCTAAGCAACTTAATGCTTGTGTTATGGTAACAAGATGGATGATAAACCACTTATATACTTTTTTTTTGTAAATACATACATATTATAGATAGAAACCACCCAGACCTGGAACAAATACTTGTTGGTCGTACAAATATTTCTTCCGTGCGGGAATCGAACCCGCGACATGCTGCGCAGCAGTCGATCGCTCAACAACTGCGCCATCCGTGTCGTGAGACGACACGGATGGCGCAGTGGTGGCGCAGTGGTACTTATATACTTTTTTTTGGAAATACATACATATTATAGATAGAAAACACCCAGACCCTGAACAAATACTTGTAGGTCGTACAAATATTTCTTCCGTGCGGGAATCGAACCCGCGACATGCTGCGCAGCAGTCGATCGCTCAACCACTGCACCATCCGTGTCGTGAGACGACACGGATGGCGCAGTGGTTGAGCGATCGCTCCTGAGAGTGTCGTAATATCGTGAGAGTATCCTGAGAGTGTCGTAATAGGTGACTAAAGAAACGCAATAGGTTTTTTTTTGTTTACGCTGGGAAAATCCTGCTTCTCGGGGGTGGGGTCTGCGGTTATGTGGGACACCGGAACTCGAGAAGCCTCCTCCTACCCGGCCCCCGTCTGTGGCACGGCTACTGTGCCACGCTGGCCAGACGAAATGGCTGCCTCGTTGGTCTAGTGGTTAGATTTGCCGGCTTTGGATATACGGGTCCCGGGTTCGATTCCGGGGTTGGGCAAGTGTCTTTGTCTAAACCAGAGGCACTGGGGCTCGGAGTCTGGGTGTCATTTCTATCTATAATATTTTTTAATTACAAAAAATAAAGTATACAAGGACGAGATGGCGTTGTGTGAAATGTCCAAGGATATTTATTTATTTATTATTTATTTATAGGGTTTCGTATCAAGTCTTCTCTTGCGGCTAGGTTTTCGAGCTTATCACTTCCCTTTGTCGGCTCTTGCGACAACCTCAGGAAGAACTGGGGTGGCGAAACTATGTATTCTCAATCCGCCATCACACGGATATGTTTAGGCCTGTATAACATTATACATTCGACATTACTCATTCATGTACAATAGAGCCAACTAGAATTTAGTCATCGCTATATTAATCGTTATCGTCATAGACTTCAATAAAAATTAGAAGTGGCCCCATTTTTGCAGATTTTGATAATCATGTAATAATATCACTTTTAAACCAATAAATAAACAGGTTTCGTTCGGGAACAGAAATGTTGTATTGCGTGCATTCAGAGTTATAACACTTCCCGTGTTCAGAGATTTATGACCACTACAAAGTTTTATTGCTTTCGTACGACTGGTCGTGTTTGTGTAAACTATTTGTGTTTAGGGAACTGAAATATTCCATTGTCTCGTATAAAAACAGAATAAATTGGAATGAAGTGATTCATATTACGGTAGACCGGATACAGTAGCGTATATTTTTTAAGAAATATTTTGAAACGAATACGAACGAAAAAAGATTAATATTTTAATTGCAAGAAAAACATAAATTCCCACTCGTACCAAGCCGGGTAGCTAGTGTAGTATAAAAGTATAACAATATAATGTATTTAAAGATGTATGTATAGATAATCATTTTGTCAGCAGGTAACGTTTACCGAGACACAAATCGATATTGAAATATCGTGCTTCACATAGAGCCGTTGCAAACCCTAAAGCAACAAAGAGGTAATATTTTGAAATTCCGGAATAACATTAAGCCGTTGGGAGATTAATTCGCTCACTTCAGTTTGCTATAGTTTAAGTTAGGCTCTGAAATACGACCCTGTGACCGCGTTGCCAAATTGCTGTGGTAAGGGAGCTGGCGTGCCTTTAGCATACGTTGGAGACAGCGTCGTGGTGGGTTTTGGTGTCCGCAGAGTTGCAGCGTCAGGAGGATAAAGCATGGCTCTGTCAACAGCGAGAGCAGAGGAATGGCAAGGCTTAGAAGTCAAGGCTGCCACCTTTAACAGCATCTCACACTCTGATGGTTATGGTTCAGAAAAAAAATCGCAGAGCATTGCAGGAAATGATCTCTTCACAAAACGATCATAACCGTGAAGAGATCATTTCCTGCAATGTTTAAAGATCGTGAAAACCTAAGACATCAATCGCAGAACATACATGGGGGTGATTCTGGTACCCCAAGAGGTGCTCTGGACTTCCTCTTGATACTATTTTTTGGAACACCCTGTATATATATATATATATATATATATATATGTAGAAGATACACAATTTAACAATTTATTCGTTCAAAATGACCAGTGTCCGTTAAAATTTAAGTACCTTGATGATAACTAATCAGCATGTACATAATTCTGATTAAATTATGCAACGTAATACTATACAGAACAAATTAATATACAATAAAAATGACTTTTAAATTTATCTTGACATTCAAGAATTTGTCCGCCGCGTCTAAACATACATAATTCAATGATGCAAACATTATTCAGCATAATCTTAGTTCATTGTAATAAAGTCAAAATTGCGTGATCATTCCCGTCATGCATTTCCCACGACAAATGGTCACACATATTCCATGTCACAATGCCACGAGCGTACTGTGACCGATTACATAATGACACATCCGCCGTAATAAATTTCCTCCTTAACTTTGACCTTGTTGGTAGTGTCCAAGAGGCATGAACTAAATATTAGCTATTTGTACAAAAATACATAACTTATCCACTCTTAAGTATTTTTTTAGGTTATTGTTTTAACTGATGACAGTTGTTTGGTATGCAATAAAGATTATATCTATATATATTTACGTAACTACATGTAGTTACGTAAAAATATATATAGTTACGTAACTACATGTAGTTACGTAATCAAAATAATAGTAATAAAAATAGATAGACATGACCGGGGTGTTTTTTTAATAATAAAAACTACCCCTGCCCTAGGTATAACCTGTACCGGGGGGGGGGGGGCAGTTTACAAACATGTAATTCACGAACACAAATCAGACTCAGAGGAAGTGCCTCTGGTTTAGACAAATACACTTGCCCGACCCCAGAATCGAACACGAGACCTGGTGATCCAAAGGCGGCTCATGTAACCCCTAGACTAACTACTACTAGAATACTGCCATAAATATTTCGTATGGGATTTATTAAAATCTTTAGATCTTTTCATTTTTAAGCGTTCTTTAGGCTCTACAAAGATTTAGCACTGAAATTAGACAAAATGCTCCTTATTGCTTCCTTTTATTTAATAACTAGCTGGCCAAGCAAACTTCGTACCGCCTCAGAATCAATAAATAAAAAACGTGAATGATATAATTTCTCACCTTTTAAACCTTCCCTGGACTCATGAATATTTTAAGACCAAAATTAGCCAAATCGCACCAGCCGTTCTCGAGTTTTAGCGTGAGTAACGAACAGCAATTCATTTTTATATATAAGAATATAATATGGGAAGAAAGAAGGGAAAAATAGTTCATTTTATAGACACGACATTAAGACCTAGCTAAATTTAATCCGTGTGAGAATTATCTAATTAAATGAGCTTTTCTTTCACTTATATGCCGTAACTGTCATCGTGAAATGATTATACTTTTTTGTTTGTGTGACGCTAATGCCATGTCTATTTTATTACGAGCTCTCGAAACATATCCGATATAGTTTTACGAGTTGGATTATTTCTCGCTTTTGGTCGATCCTTTGTTGTTTCGTGCCGGGCGTCTGTAAAAAGGGTATATTTTCACGTCAGTATTCGTGATAGTCACTGTTTTCGATGTGTATCCCCTAACTCTCTAGAGAAATAAAATATTCCAGCATTGGATACCTCAATAACGCTACTGGAAATATGGAGTGGTTTGACATCTAAATAAATCATTGCAAGTGATTTAACAATATTTTGAGAGCTTCTTCACTATCACTACATAGTATAAAACAAAGTCGCTGTCGTCTGTCCGTCCCTATGTATGCGTAAATCTTTAAAACTACGCAACGGATTTTGAAGCGGTTTTTGTAATAGATAGAGTGATTCAAGGGGAAGGTTTATGTGTATAATATTGTAAAGAAACTCTCATAATTTTAGATGTTAATCATTGCAACCGGGCGAAGCCGGGGCGGGTCGCCAGTTACACTTATAGTATTGTATCATCACTATCACTATATAATACAAAACAAAGTCGCTTTCGTCTGTCTGTCCCTAAGTATGCTTAAATATTTAAAAGTAGGTACGCAACGGATTTTGAAGCGGGTTTTTTAATAGATAGAGTAATTCAAGGGGAAGGTTTATATGTATATAAATTGCATAATATTGTAGAGAAACACTGATAAATTTAGATGTTCATCATTGCACCCGTGCGAAGCCGGGGCGGGTCGCTAGTACATAATATGATGTTATAGCTTAGTGAATAGTGTGGTATAATATAATAAATAATTAAATCGTTTATTTCATCAGTAGTTACATCGACTGTAGGTATACATTTAAATAAAACTTAGAAACAGTCTGCGATAATGCCGTTGCAATAGAACTGCAGGTCAAGCTACTTCTTGCTGTGTAGAATGTCGGATGGTTGTCTATAATTTTTGGCATCTGACCTCCTCCGTGCTTCGTAGGGCACGCAAAGACTGCCTCGTTAATCTAGGGGTTCGATATGACGCATTTGAAGCAGTGGGTCCCGGGTTCAATTCCAGGGTCGAGCAAGTGCCCATGTGTAAACTAGAGGCTCCGAGTCATTTGTGTCCGTGAACTACATGTTTGGAAACTGCTCCCGCATTACCTATACCTAGTGCAGGGATTTCGTTTATAAAAAGAAAAAAAGATCTCGTTACCTGTCATTCTAACATCTATGGCAATAGATGTTAGACAGCTGGTCTTAACATTAATTATTTGTTGCCGGCTTGACCGAGTTCATTAATTACCCAAATAGCACAGTCAAGGACATTGAAGAAGTAGTTATGCTGTAAATCTAATTGCTAGAGTTATTGGAAGGGGGCCCATGAAAATTGCAAATTGAGATTATTTTTGTAAAATCATATGTAATCATATAAACAACATGAAAATTAAGAAATCAGCCCATGAATGACCCACTGCTGAGTAAAAGGGTAATTAGGCTACTGTGCCACACTGTGCCATGCTGGCCAGACGGGTTGACACAGAAAGAAAGAAAGAAGAAAGAAAACACATTTATTCAGCAAAGCACACAGGACAACACAACTTGGTTACAGCATTAAAGCTCGGATGTTTGTGGAACATAGCGCTGGAACTCCACATGACTTCTAGCGCACGCCATTTGTATGCGAATATTTATGTTCGCTATACGTGTTTGACAAGTGTTCTATCACCAAATAGATATACATTAATGACGAGCACAAATAGCAAAGCACCGAATATATAATATATAACCACTAACCACACAAACAAAAACAAAGAAAATGTAAAAAAGTAATAAAAACTAAAAAAAAGTTTTCCATCTCTTGCGGCTAGGTTATCAGCCT
Source organism: Clostera curtula (assembly GCA_905475355.2). Lineage (NCBI taxonomy): Eukaryota > Metazoa > Arthropoda > Insecta > Lepidoptera > Notodontidae > Clostera > Clostera curtula. Next base: position 6,490,159 of record FR997817.1, read on the forward strand.
TCTAATTTCCTTTTATCGGCTCTTACGACACCCTCATGATGGAATAGGGTGGTGACACTGTGTATTCTTAATCCGTCACCATACGGACGGATGAAATGGTTGGTGACTCTATTATATTCTTTGGAAATTATGAACATATTAGACTACAAGCTATCTCATCTTGAGGTATTGATTAGGATCCGCAATGATACAGATCTTATCCTAACAATAATAATATCGAATGTAGATTTTGCTTTTTAAAAACACGAGAGTTTTCATTTTATGGTAAGACCTACTGCACCGATCTTTGACTTAGCTCTACTAAAGGTAAAATCTTAAAACTAGAGTAAAACAGGGAATAATTCTTGTCACGTCGTCGAGGGCTGTGAGTCAGGCGAGCGGTGAAAACCGGATGGCTCAAATGATGTGATGAAAGGTTTTATGGCGCAAGTGCGAAGCTATTCCAACCACAGATGTTCAGCATAAAAAAATGAAAATTATTTGCGTTTGTATAGCTTATATGTAAAAAAAGCGCGTTGCATTCCGGGAGTGCCGGCAGAAGTGAAAAAAATACTAGCTGACCCCGCAAACGTTGTTTTGCCATGTAATTAAATAGGGGTTGATCGTAGGGAGGTCAAATTTTAGGATTATATGTATTTTCGTACGTTGTATCATAGAGTAATACCAAAAAAAAATCACAAACTAAAAAATATTTTTTGGCTGAACCACACTTAACACTTAGGGGTGTTAATAATTAGTTAAAAACCTATTCTCATACCTACTGAATATGCATATGAAATTTCATCAAAATCAGTCAAGCCGTTTCGGAGGAGTATAAACACTAAAACTGTGACACAAGAATTTTATATATGAGAAAGAAAAGATTAGCACGATAAACCGCTAACTATACGCACTAACCTCACAATGTAAACCAAAGGAAAACTTGATTCAGTACCTTGTGCCAACCCGTTCGGCCAGCGTGGCACAATTACCCTTCGTGTGATTGCGGGTTTAGAATACATAATGTTACCAACCCATATTACCTTGAGGGTATCGTATGAGGCGACTAAAGAAAAGAGGACCCAACTAGCCGCAAGAGAAGAAAAACTTGATACAAACCCTGTGCTAACCGTTATGTCAGCACAGTAGGCTAGTTTCTTTCCATGAACTAAGAGAGCACAACCCGGCAGTGGGTAATTTAAGGGCTGAAACGATGACTCTACGGGTCCGCTATACCTTGAGTTGATGACAACATTCTTAATACTTCACCGTTTGGAAAATGTATCTTTACGTACGCCTAAATCCCACGCAAATCAGCAAATGTAAATTGATCTAAAAATATATAAAGCACTTATTTATAGACAACTTTCCGTCTTTGATGTTTCGCATTTTGATGCACAAAATAATTAGGTACAGAAGTTTATGTATCTACGTTATTCAAATCAAATCAAATCAATACTCATTTAATCAAGTTGGCCCATTAGAGCTCTTTTGACAAGTCAAACACTAAAATAAAATTTAAAATTTACCATCTACCACCGGTTCGGAATGCACCTCTACAGAGAAGAGCCGGCAAGAAACTCTGTAGTTGCTCTTTTTAGATCGCCATTTTTTGTAGAATGGATATAAGACAGATTTGTGAGAGCAAACTCGCGCAATAGTCGCAAAGGGCCAAACATCAGCCAGATCTAGTCAACAATAGTAACCTTCTAATGCTCCAGCCAACCGACCCCCAGCAAGGGCGCCTGTTCACAAGCATGACACATGCGGCAGCCATTGCCCTCCTCAACCATATTGCAGAGAAGAGAACGACCCGCCGCACTTCTTCTTCTTTATTCTTCATACTACGCTCGCTAGTGTCATCAGCGTCGGGTCATGCCAAAAAATATATCTTATTTGTTTAAACGGTACCTCTGCGGGGTCAGGTTCCAAACATGTAATTCACGAATACAAATAAAACACAGACTCAGAACAAGTGCCTCTGGTCACAAAGCCACTTGCTCGACCCTGGAGTGAAACCGGGGACCCACGATCAAAAGAGAACAAATCCAACCCCCTAGACCAATAAGACATATCATAGTAGTTGTTTGATTGACTGCTGAGAATAAAATATCCACAAACTGAACAATCCTTTGTTGTCTCATTATCTCAAGATGCGTATCTCAAACGGATGGCTCTCACGCTTGCACTGTTGCCAACAGTGCCGGACTATCGTGTCCGTGAGCGATGTCTATGTGTGCGTTACTCGAGCGGACGTTGTATGTACATTGGTTTCTGAACCTAATTACTCTGTGTTTGAAGCCTATTTACCATTAACACTAATCCTCATTAGGGATGTTTGCAGAGTCGTAATTTATATGTATTATTCACTCTACCTTACTAAGCGGATTCTTTCCGTCTTTGATCTCAGTAGAATATATTTACAAGGTACTGGAGTTGAACATGGCTTCTCAAATATAAAATGTATCACCGGATATTTTGTTTCTGTACGCAACAAACTTTTAATAAAATATTTCGGTTTTCTCCAACAAAGAGACCAAATATTAGAGATGAAACGGATAGCAGCTTGGCCTTCTGGTAAGCCGTCCAAACGGTGGACAACCTGGTTAAGATCGCGAGAAAGCGATGGATTCAGGCGGATAGAGCCTTTGTGTCAATTCTTGGGGGAGGCCTCTGTCTGCAGTGGACGACTTTTGGCTGAAATGATGATATGCCGTGATGGTCAAATGGGTTAGCACAGGGTTCAAGTTATCCTAATCTTGCGGCTATTTAATCCGCCCTATCAACATCCGCAGGATGTGAAGAATATTTCTAAAGTAAAAAAATGTCTATACTTTGCTTTAATAAGTCATCATCTTCCATCTTTCGGCAGATGCTCGTCATAATCCAGAAAGAAAGAAAGAAAACAAAGGCATTATGAATCTAAGTTACGTCACGTTCTTAACATGCAAATATAAGTGTTACTGTTTTATTCAACAAGTCAGCATTTTCTGTCCGAAATTCTTTCAAAACCTCCCATTGAATATTTAAATCGAACCTCTAACTTTGGGACACAGCGTTGGCGTCGTGAGTAAATTAATAATCGGCCCTTTTTTACCATAACGATGTTTTTCTTTTCATTCAATATGCTCATAGGACCGCATTGTAGCAGTACAATAACGTTGACAGACCTTTGCACTAAAAAGTCATAAAATATTTGCGAGTCTACGTAACAAAATAATTGTACGTGTGGAGACGGATTGTGTAACCACCAAATTCCATCCTGAGAGTTTCGTAAGGGCCGACAAAAGAAAATGACAAGGCCGATAACCTAGCTACAAGAGTACGACCTTGATACGAAACCCTGTGCTTTTATTACCCTACATGTAACTGGAGGAGGCCCGACTCAGCAGTGGGTCATCTATGAGTTGAGTAGTAGTGGTAGAAAAAAAAAATGTGTTACTGAAAATAAATGAAGGCTAATTTCCAGTAGTGGATCAAAGCGGGCTGAAGATTATTTATCATTCAAACTCCCTGCTGTAGTTTCTTCTTGCCATCAGGAGAGTCATGTGCATGTTCACCATCGTCGTGGTATAAAAAAATAATTATATTTAATTATAAAATAATATACTTTATACGGTCAATATTTTTTTTCTATACTTCTCTAATTTCTGAACGCATCCTGTTCCTGTCAGATGCGGATACTTACTTTTTGTATTTATTCTGATTTCAATTCCACTCCAAATTAATTTCTGAACGCAACCTGTTTATCTAATACGGACAGTTGGTATAAAAATTGAAATTTACTTTTTATTTACGAGTATTTCTTTTTAAAGATCACTATATACATCTACTAGGAAAGGTTCAAAAGGTCCAAGGAAGGGTCCAGGGAAATTTAAAAGGTAACACACTTTAATCTTCCTTGGACTAGTACAAATATTTCAATCCCATATTTACCCAAATCGGTCCTACCGACTTGTTGAGGGATTAGCAAACGGGTCGGCACATGGTTTCGTATGAAATTTTCCGACTAGGTTATCAGCCTTGTCATGTCCTCTTGTCGGCTCTATCGATACCCTGAGCGTGGAATGGGGTGGTGAAACTTTGTATTCTAAATTCGTCTTCACACGGACACATATCGGCGCTTTACAAGAACGTGAAACGAGAACGTGAAATCTCAAACTCCACTTTCCTTCAAGAAACCGATTTTAAAGCACGAAAACAAGGTTCATTAAAATATAGTTTGGAGATGTCACGTTGTTTTAGCAAAGAAGCGGTATCGTGGTCTCATATCCGGATCACCTGTCACTTAACCAGCAGTTTAACAGCATTTCGCATCTGCTAGACTACAAGCACTTTTAATAGAATAGTCAGTACTAAATATTCATCTAAGCAACTTCGTCCTACTACAAACAGCTAAGATTTAATTTAACGCAACGCTATGTCTAACTTAGTATCTACTAATTGTGCACTATGTTGGTTCTGCGTAGTTCCAGCCGGATCCCTATTGTGGTTCTTGCTAACTTTGTACGTGGAAGCGTTTGAACAGTTGGTGCTTCTGGTATTACAATTGATAATTTTGCAGGAAACACGGAATTGTAATCTTATACCGGCTGTCCTATAGCTATTGTTGCCAACAGGCAATTCAACCTTTTATATATTATTGTCTTTTATTTACTGTATTTATATAATATATTTTTTAATACGCTTTTATTAGCTTCGCTTGTATGTATGTAACGGAATCATTGAACATGATTTTGACCCAGTTAAAAACGTCGGATTGACACGAAATTTGGCATACGTAATAAGGACCGATGACAATTCAATATTTTAAACATTTTTACCCGTTATCATTAATAGAATATAATAATAACAACAGTGATCAAGGTGGAACACCGCTCTTCGATGCAATAGCTAATAGATATGTTAATATCATAAAGCTATTGCTATATTTTTTTGTGATTATTGAGCAATAGCTTTATTATATTTCAACAAAAAAAAAAAAATAGTTAAAAAAAAATACGCTTTTATAGAAAATGGAACTAAAAAAAAAAGAAAATAAATTTGAATTAAAAATAGTGTCAGGAAATATGATTTACAATAAAAAGCGTGGGGTGCTTTTCAGGATATTATCAAAATAACCCTTCTAGTCATAACTGTTCATAAAATATTTAGAACTATTGATACCATGCACCCCACGCTTTTACAATAAAAACATTTTTTCTGGCACTATTTTTAATTCATATTTATTTACTATTTTTTACTTCCATTTTCTATAAAAGCGTATTTATTTAGTTTTTTTTTAAATGGAATGTAGTATGTGGCAATCGTTGCTGTCATAATGTATTAGAAAACGATTACAGGAGTTTATTTTGCAAAGAGCAATGGAGAGGGTTATGTTCGGAGGTTCCCTGCGGGATCGAATCAGGAATACGGAGTTACCAACATAGGCCACTGGATTGCCAAACTTAGGTGGCAGTGGGCGGGGAACATAGCACGCAGGACTGACGCCCGATGGGGCAGAAAAGTCCTCGAGTGGCGACCGAGTTCCGCAAAGCGCAGTGCTGGTAGTTATCCCACTTGGGGGACCGATGATCTGGTTAAGGTAGATGCTGCTCAGGACCGGTTCGATTCCGGGGTCGGGCAAGTGTCTTTGTCTAAACCAGAGGCACTGGCTCGGAGTCTGGGTGTCATTTTCTATCTATAATATGTATATATATAAAAAAAATTTATATAAGTAGTTTATCATCTCGTTACCATAACACAAGCATTAAGTTGCTCAGCTTGGGACGAGATGGCGTTGTTTGAAATGTCCAAGGATATTTTTTTATTTAATCCTCGGGGCAGGCCAGGCCTATGTTCTGGAGTGGGCGTCTTTCGGCTGAAATGATAATCTCACCGATACGGGATTACGCATCCGTGGCCCTCAAAAATGTCAGAATATACTCATGCTATCACCGATTGCCGTTATCAAAGGAAATTTCAACAAACAGATTCGCTACTCAGATAAGTTATCGATGTTCCTTATTGATTGTTGTTGACAATTTTGACTCCTCACGTGTTTAGGTAATGTGTGATTCGTATAGATTAAATTGAAACGCGTGTTTGTTGCATCTTCTACTAGTACTCAGCTCAACCACTGTTGAGTCAGGCCTCCTCCAATTATATGGAGGGTCATAGCCAACTGTGCGGACATGCGTACATTCTTTTGCGACTAGGTTTTCGGCCTTGTCATTTCCTTTTATCGCCTCTTCCGGCTCTTTGCGACTATTGCGCGAGTTTGCTCTCACAAATCTGTCTTATATCCAGCCTACAAATGGTTTACACAGTGTTTCTTGCCGGTTCTTATCTGTAGAGCTGCATCTCGAACCGGTTGTAGATAATAATCAATTTTTAATTTTATGTGATAAATTTAAATTTTATTTTGTTGTTTGACTTGTCAAAAGATCTCTATTGAGCCAACTTGATTAAATGAGTTTTGATTTGATTTATTTTAAATCCGTCACTACATGGACCTGATGACCTGCATCCAGCAGATCCAGACGTTGCTTGACCTGTAGAACGATTGCATACCGCAACCCGTCCAGAGTCCGCAAAGCTACGGTTAGCATGCATAATATTATCAAGATTCCGGATAGAATTAGCAGTCAAAGTTAGACCTCGTTGGTCTAGTGGTTAGATGTGCCGCCTTTGGATCATCGGGTCCCGGGTTTGATTCCGGGGTCGGGCAAGTGTCTTTGTCTAAACCAGAGGCACTGGCTCGGAGTCTGGGTGTCATTTCTATCTATAACATGTATGTATTTACAAAAAAAATGTATATAAGTAGTTTATCATCCATCTCGTTACCATAACACAAGCATTAAGTTGCTTAACTTGGGACGAGATGGCGTTGTGTGAAATGTCCAAGGTTATTTATATTTATTTATTTATTTTGCATAGGACACTTACAGATTGTCAACATATTAATATAATTTACACAAAGCAAAGTAATATTGTTTAACACCAGGTCGGAACGCGACCACTGCTGAGAAGAACTGGCTAGAAACTCAGATGGCTTGTCATTCTTTTCTTTTTTATTACTTTGCTTTGTTACTGTCCTATTTAATAATTTAATATAATATATAACCCAACAAATTCCATAAAATAAACTGTTCTATTGGATCTGGAAAGCGTCAACTGAAACGTGAATATTAAAACAATACAAAGTAAACTTTATTAAAATAAAATAAAACTTCCTTGGTCTAGTGAGCCGACCAACCCCAAACAGCAGCACCTGTTCACAAGTATAACGCAAGTGACGGCCATCGCAGAAAGGTAGAACCAACGATCTCGTTTCCTAGTACACAGTATTTAGTTGAAATACCGGTATTATCGTTATCCGTTATCGTTATCTTCGATACTAATATCACAGCTACTGTTATTCATTAAGCTGATAGCGTTAAGTGTCGCTTGTTAATTAATCCGATATAATTATTGCCATCGGGCGCCGACTGAATATTGAATTTGCCATTAGAGCCATTTCATAATGGAGTTGTCCTCAGAGGACCCGTATGTGGAAGTAACAAACAAAAAGGCTACTACGCAGCCCACAAATGACCCACTGTTGAGTCAGGTCTCCTCCCGTCACAGGGAGGGTGATTAGCCTACTGTGCCACGCTGGCCAGACGGGTTGGCACAAGCCTGAGGTGTGGAGGTGGGCCTCCTCGTCTGTGGCGGCGTGGTTCTGCACCAGATCCCACAATGCCGCAACAGGACGCGAGTTGGAGCACTCCGAGGATGTTTAGTGGGTAGGACCCCACTCTGTAGGAGAGTCCCACACGCCCCCTCTCGCCCACCCTGGAGGCCGACGGGGATAGTCTATAAAGAATTTTACCCCGGGCGAACGAAAAAAAAGGGTTTCGTTTCAAGCTATTTGTAGTTATAATGTTATCTTTATTTGTTATTTTTGTTTTTCTATTAATTTAAGTATGATATTTTTGTATATATGTATAGTATCAATTTATTAAAATTACATAGGATTTATAGTATTTAAAAGTTATATAATATGTATTAGAATAAGGTTATATATGTATTTATTTTTTCATGTACTACATGTATTTGTCATACTAGCTTTTGCGCGCGGCTTCGCCCGCGTGGGCTGTCGAACCCGTGCTTATCTCTATGCATATTTTTTACGAACATAAAAGCGGTTATTGTGACTAAACTATGATAGTTAGATATGTGCTCTTGAGGACTTTTTTGTAGACCTTTATAAGACCTACAAACCCGTAGTACATCATTTTGTTCTATTGTCAACAGTTTTTGCAGCGCACGCATAAATAGGTTTTCGATTTTACACCTTGGGTTACAAAATCGCAATTATCATACGGATACCTAATTCTTTTGAAAATAAAATATAGCCTATAACCTTCCTCGATAAATAGACTATCTAACACTGAAAGAATTGAAATCGGACCATTAGTTCCTGAGATTAGCGCGTTCAAACAAACAAACAAACAAACAAACTCTGCAGCTTTATATATTAGTATAGATTATATATTAGTATAGATTGTATAAATTATTGCACACCCTACCTGCCGTTTTCAAGTTCACAACTCCTATCCATCCAAAGGTTGTCTGGAAGAAATCGCCCTGTGCGATAAGACCGCCCATTGTTCATTTATTAGTTGTATTTCTCTGATGCCATGTTAACCTTTTCTGATATTGGTGTACAATATCGAGTATTCTATTCTATTCTATTTTCTCTCTTTGTCGGTTCTTACGACACCCTCGGGCAAAAGGGCTGCATACATCTTTTTAACAGACACAACACCAACTTCGGCTTTCCATGTGGTGAGGATTTAGAATACACAATGTCACCAACCCGTACTTGAGGGTAAAGAGGTGAAAAAATACATGCCGCAGGAGAAGGAAAACTTGAAACGAAACTCTGTGCCCGTCTAACCAGCGTGGAACAGTTAGCTAATTACTCTCCATGTAATGGGGGAGTCCCGACTCAGTAGTGGGTCTTTTATGGGCTGAGTAGTAGTAATTTGTCACTACACTGCACAGACACGGTTGGCGCAGTGGTTGAGCGATCGACTGCTGCGCACCATGTCGCGGCTTCGATTCCCGCACGGAAGAAATATTTGTACGACCTACAAGTATTTATTCCGGGTCTGGGTGTTTTCTATCTATAATATGTAGTAATGTATTTACAAAAAATAAATAAATAAATATCCTTGGACATTTCACACAACGCCATCTCGTCCCAAGTTAAGCAACTCAATGCTTGTGTTATGGTAACGAGATGGATGATAAACTACTTATATACATTTTTTTTTGTAAATACATACATATTATAAATAGAAATGACACCCAGACTCCGAGCCAGTGCCTCTGGTTTAGACAAAGACACTTGCCCGACCCCGGAATCGAACCCGGGACCCGTTGATCCAAAGGCGGCACATCTAACCACTAGACCAACGAGGCAGTCAAGTCAGTTTAAAAAAAATGTAACATTTAAGTAGTTTATTATCCATCTCGTTACCATAACACAAGCATTAAGTTGCTTAGCTGGGGACGAGATGGCGTTGTGTGAAATGTCCAAGGATATTTATTTATTTATTTATATTATAGGTTGAGTAGTAGTAATTTGTCACTACACTGCACATAGGACGCAGGACTGACGACCGATGGGGCAAAACAATCTTCTAGTCGCCTCGCCCCCCCACATGGTTGGCCAACGACCTAGATAAGGTCGCCGGAAGATCTACGTCCAGCTGTGGACTTTTTTCGGATGAAATGTTGATGATGTTCCTAGTTTAAAATACTGCTTCGTACGTGTCATGGAAACTTGCAATTTTATTAATAAACTTCGCGAATAGTTCTCGCCAAGTTCTCGAGCCCTAAAGACATTCATAAAGTTCCTAAGCGTTCTTAGGCTTGCTTAACTTTTAATGGCAGCAGCAGTACTGGAATCATTTGTTATTTATACGCTATCGATTCCGTCGGCGACGCAGATTTGTGTTATTTTTGTTTACACAAACTAAAGACTAAACTTTCATCACTATCACTACATATTATAAAACAAAGTCGATGTCGTCTGTCCGTCCCTATTTATGCTTAAATCTTGAAAACTACGCAACGGATTTTGAAGCGGTTTTTTTTAATATATAGAATGTTTCAAGAAGAATGTTTTTAAGTATAAAACACCCATAATATTGTAGAGAAACACTGATAAATTTAGAGGTTCATCGTTGCATCCGTGCGAAGCCGGGCGGGTCGCTAGTAATAAATAATTGATAGCTTCTGTTTTTTAAATATATATTTATGTTATTTTTAAAAATATCTCCGTAAATGACCCACTACTGAGTCAGGCCTCTTCCAAATTCATTATGGGAAATTAATTGTTAAGAATCTGGGGATTTTTATAGATGACACATTATCGTGGGTTCCACAACTTAAAGAAACTAGTCGACGGATTTTTGCATCTGTGGGGTCCCTGAGGCGACTGCGCAGTTTTTTACCGACTGCCACTAAAATTGCGCTAGCTCAATCTCTTTTGCTCCCTACACTTGACTATGCCGATGTCAGCTATCTTGATCTCACAGAGGAGCAACTTAACAAACTTGAGCGACTTCAAAATGTTTGTATAAGATTCATATTTGGTTTACGCAAATATGATCATGTATCAGAATTTCGTGAAAAGCTCAAGTGGCTCCCAATTCGTCTTCGTCGGAATACTCACATCCTTTCACTGCTGTACAGTACTATTTTTCAGCCCACTACCCCACATTATCTTAAAGAGCGTTTTCAGTTCTCCTGTGACACACATTCATTGTCCTTAAGATCATCAGAGGGCTTAACACTGGCAATGCCAATGCATTCCACGCGATTTTACGATAAATCCTTTACTATTCAAGCTGTGCGCCTGTGGAATGCTTTGCCATTGTCGGTAAGGTGTGCTCAATCCTTAACGAAGTTTAAAAGTATGGTGAAAGAGCATTATTTGACTTTTGGTTAGTCGTACTTAATATTTTTAATTATTTATAATATGTATATGTTTACTTGTTATTATTTATATATAGTATATCATATGTACACTGCAACTACTCATATTTGTTTCTTGTTCCACCTAAGTCCATCCAACGGTTGTCTGGAAGAAATTGCTTTCAGCAATAAGACCGCCATTTGTACTGTACAATGTTCATGTTGAAGTTTCTTTTATATTTTTTTGGTGTACAATAAAGAATATCATTCATTCATTCATTCATTATGGGCAGAATAGTAGTAGTTAGTATTTTTGTATTTGTCTAAACGGTATAACAATTGCTAATAGTAAGAAGTGTAATCAATTCTCTTAGTTCAGTATCGTCAGTACAAGAAAATAGAACGGAACGAAAGTAAGCCGATATTGATTAATGGCGAATTTCGACGTCTAGCGTCAGTAATTGTATCGTTTAGGGCGCCAATTTGCCGAGCATAATATGTATTGCGAGAAGTGTACTAAGGATATCTATCAGTCAGCCCATATAATATGTAGCACGCGCCTCTTCAAATGACATGGAGGGTAATTAGCCTACTATGCCACGCCAGCGAGAAGCCTCGTTTCAACTTCCTTCTCTTGCAGCTTAATGGTATGATCATTTCCTTCTGTCAGTCCATACGTCACCATCGGGGTGGAATGGGGTGGTGACACCATGTATTCTTAATCCGTCACCACACGGACAATATGGCACTCCTTAATTTTTGATGTATATCTTTTTTTTTATATCCTTGGACATTTCACACAACGCCATCTCGTCCAAAGGTAAGCAACTTAATGCTTGTGTAATGGTAACGAGATGGATGATAAACTACTTATATACATATTTTTTTTGTAAATACATACATATTATAGATATAAATGACACCCAGACTCCGAGCCAGTGCCTCTGGTTAAGACAAAGACACTTGCCCGACCCGGGAATCGAACCCGGGACCCGTTGATCCAAAGGGTACCTACCGCCTTTAACCACTAGACCAACGAGGCAGTCTATCTCCAAGTAAAGTCTTGTTAACCAACAATTTGTAAATAATTCCTAGATTTATCAAAGTCGTTCAGTATGTGGTAGATTTTAATTTACACCTTGTAATAGTTTTAATTTTATGTATGGTTGAATGTTTCCTATGGAACATTTGAGGGCAAGTCTCTATAATAGTTCAAGTGTACCAATTTAATTTTCTCTAACTGAGACATTTGGATGAAGAGAATATTTTTTTATTGCAAACTTTCCAGAGGTAGTTTACACGAAACTACATTGAAGAGTCAGTGAGCTGTATTAGAATTCATTGGGAACGGAAAAGTTTAAATAAAAATGAAAACTTTTAGTTTATGGAATTCAAAATAAATTAATGTAATTCCGGATCGTTTTGTCGATTTTTCAGGTGTTGCTTGAACATATCTTCATAAAGTGGCCCGGCGAATAGGTCCTTTGGGCTAGTAGATGTTTTATACCACGTTGTTTAATTAATATTGATAATAAATAGGTCGCAAAACCATCGCCAGCCAGGCCCGTGATTCTCCCGCTAATTACAAGCAAGTCCCGAACGGCCGGGTATCCATGAGGATTTCAAACGAAAAATATACACAGATTCGCAGATTGACAAAATAATATTAAATTTTACTTTTTCAAGTAGCCTAGAAAACTTCAAAATTCGTCACCCTATGTCACGTGTTACAAAAAGACGATTGAAAAAGAGTTTTTAATACAGTTGCTCAAAAAGTGGCATATTGCAGGGACGTATAGCGTTCGGGAAGTGGGCTATTACACACGCGTGCTTTTTCTTTACCATTCCCGCACTAGTGCGTTTTCTTTCCCAACTATCAAAATAATGTCTTTTATAAGGTCTTTTATAAATCATTGAAGTTTTTATTATTCTTAGATTACGTATATTTCTAAAAAGAAACTACTTACTCATTTGTTTCAATATCAGATTTAATGATTTGATTGAATGAGTTAGTATATATAGTTGCTTTTGCCTACTAGAATGGGTGAAGAAAAAATAAATCTCTGCGTATATTCTACGGTCGGCGCCATTTTTTTTATGTCATAAATGATTAGTTAGTTGAGTTTATTGTGTTTTTATTATTTTATTAAATTGCTTCATTTTTTCGCAACTGTATTTTAAAATAGTCGTTCAGTACACGTGCGGAACCGTCATTGCAACTTGTTCCGACTGTCAACCCTCGCCTTCGGCTGCGCCTCGGCTCGGGTAGACATTTGTCGGAACTCTTTGCAATGACAGCCTTTCCGCACTTGTAATGAAATATACTATTTCAAACAAAACGGTGATATAGTTATTTTTTTTAATCGAATCCTCTGGTCTAGCTATAACCTGTATCGCGGCGGCAATTTACAAACATGTAATTCACGGACACAAATGACACCCAGACTCGGAACCAGTGCCTATGGTTTAGATAAAGACACTTGCCCGACCCCGGAATCAAACCCCTAGACCAACGAAGCATAATTTCTTCAAGATTCACTTAATGGTTCGTTTAACTGATAAAAGAATAACAATTTCTGGAAGATAAGAAAAACCATTTCTGGAATTTGACAAATATGTGTATTAAAGCGTGCGAGTAAAAGGAAAGTATACGTTTTTCTAAGAATTTTCCACCCTAATACCGCCAACGATAAATAGGCCATTCAACGCAGGAATTTCCCCAAATAACAGCAACCTACGTTAACGAAATTATCCGGTTGTATGTATAAACAAGTACCTATTATGGAGAAGTAAGTTTTTGTTCAATGTGTGTTGCCATTACAGACATATGGTACAGTGACATGGTTGTTATATCGTCTCGGTCCCATCGAAAGGCTCAAAGTCACCCAAAGGGCAATGGAGATTGGAGAGTGCGTGTTTAGAATACTCAATGTCACCAACCCATACCATCTTGAGGGTGTCGTAAGAGGCGACTAAAAGAACGCAAGAGGCAGATCACTTAGCCGCAAGAGAAGGAAAACTTGATACAAACCCTGTGCCAACCCGTCTTGCCAGCGTGGCACAGTAGGCTTATTTCCCTCCATGAATTCGGAGGAAGCCCGACTTAGTAGTGGGTCATTTATGGGCTGAAATGACGACGCTCGGAGATTCCCTGCGTAATTGACAGAATTGAATACCAGAGTTACCGATATAGCCCACAGGATTGCCAAACTTTTGTGGCAGAGCACGTAGCTCGCAGGACTGTCACCCAACTGGGCAGTAAAGTCCCCGAGCGACCGCCATCCGGAAAGCGCTGTGGTAGTAGGCCTCCCACACGGATGGATGGTTTGACAGACACTAACTCTAAACCTGAAGGAGTCCAGACTCAGTAGTGGGTCATTCGTATAACGAACTAACGAATCTCGTATAATAGTTTTGGCTAATTTTGCTTATGATATATTTGTAGAAGCTTATGGAAGGTTTAAAAGATGTGAAAACATAAGGATTAATATATTACCCAATAAAAAAGTGTTTGTTGGCGGTACCAGAATTCAATATATAAAGACTGAGACTGACTGCTTGAACACGCGCTTTGGAATATTAGATACATTAGTAAGAATTTTCAATTGTATTAGTCTTAATGGTAAGATGAGGGTGTGGTGCTCAGAATTTACTATATAAACAGAGATCGTTCTAAAAATTGATGTAAACATTTATTTCTGAAATTTCTTTTACCACGTCTTGAATCTTGATAGACTTGACAGATCATTCAGTTCGGTCCCGCTGTGCTGTTACGCCATAGAGATTCTATTTTCAAAATTTGAAATGCTTATCTTTAAATATTTGGGTTACCAAACTACTTTAATAATTGTTTTTTTTTTATTTCACTCACCGTGAAAATAAAAATGATTAAATAAATATTAAACGATATACCCAAAGTTTAATATTTTATAATTTCTTACAGTTTAAATATTTAACAGTTATACAAGGACAAACATTCATTATTTTTGTGTACAGTTGTGTACAACAGATACAAGACTGGATATAATACAGATTTTTGAGAGCAAACTCGGGCAATGGTCGCAAAGGGCCAATATAACTACTGTATACTATACTAAGTACTTAAAGTATATGTACTCGGAAAAACCCCAATCAAAGCAGTAGAGAGCAAAGTGTATTCATTCAATATTCAGAGAAACAGAGACGGAATTGTAAGAGTATGCGCTCTCACAATTCCATCCAATATCGGTTCAAATTATTCAAAGCTCAATTTAGTTTAAACTTGATAATATTAAATCCTTAGACGCTTCACCGTCTCAGAGCTCTTACGTGCGACCAACGTAAATCCATTTATACTAAGTTTTACTAGAATATTGAAAATCTAATACATTCTAAATGATAAGTTTTTATATTAGATTTGAGCTCGGCTACATAAAGAAACCGCTGGCTTGATTAAATAATTTTATACGATAAACTTTACTTTATTTCAGGTGTTCAAAAGTTAGATGATTAATAAAGAAATTTGTAATGTTTGATTTTTTAACAAAGCTTTCACCTCTGAAATTTTAGAAAATGAATTTATTAGTCTTTTAGACTAATTAGACATAGACATTTAAATAGACATATTATTTATTATGGCAAGGCATACAATGACAAATATAGACATAACATAGATCTTAAAAATAAAATATACATCAAATAATTATTTATTTATTAATTAATTCATTCACTTATTTTACAAATAACATATTTGTAATACATATTTGGAGGAGGCCCGAACCAGTAGTGGATTTATGAGCTGTAACGAACGAAGGAACGAATAAATATTATAAAAAAAATCGCAATGTAATTAATTGACTGAACTAAAAATTTTACGAAAAAATTGCGTTTTAGGATAAAAATCTCTTTTAAACATTTTGATACGAAAATTGATAGTGTTGGCGACGACAACTAATTAATTTCAAGACATTTATATTTATAATTAGACTAAATTTACCGATTGGTAGGCGACCTTGTAAAGGTCGCTGGGCGCGGCTGGAAGTACGGGATCGTAGTTTGAGGTAATTTATGGGAGAGGCCTATATTCAGCTCTTAGTCATCGTCGTCGTCGTTTCAGCCCATAATTGACCCACTACTGAGTCGGGCCTCCTCCAAAGTCATGGAGGGAAATTAGCCTACTATGCCACGCTGGCAAGACGGCTCTTAGTAGCTATCATTAACTAGCCAGCAGATTTGATTTTTCTTATAATAGAACGACGGAAACAACCCAGTGTGTCACATGACAGTAAATGAATACTGCCCATATACACCTGCAACACTAAAGAAGCTGCAAGTACGTTACCAGTCTTAGAGAAAGGAATTGACTCGCTTCTTGTTGCCATGTCGTATCGGCTCGGAAATAGCTCCGCTGCTTAGTGACTGGACTAGTAAATATAAATAAATATCCTTGGACATTTCACACAACGCCATCTCGTCCCAAGTTAAGCAACTTAATGCTTGTGTTATGGTAACGAGATGGATGATAAACTACTTATATACATTTTTTTTTTTGTAAATACATACATAATATAGATAGAAATGACACCCAGACTCCGAGCCAGTGCCTCTAGTTTAGACAAAGACACTGGCCCGACCCGGGAATCGAACCCGGGACCCGTTGATCCAAAGGCGGCACATCTGACCACTAGACCAACGAGGCAGTCAAAAAAAAAAAAATACATGTGTACCTATTATCGGCTCTACTATGTGTAGCTGTCCCCAAGAAAATTACGTGGCCGAAAACCTAGCCGAAACGGAAGCAATACTTGAAACGGCGCTCTGTACGAAACCGTCTGGCCAGCGTAGCACTGTAGGGTAGGTACCCTCCCGTCTCAGCAGTGGGCCATTTATGGGCCGAACAGTAGTAGTAGACGGATATTTGAGAAATGGTTTCTTACATTCCGACAGCCTCGTTGGTCTAGGGGTTAGATGTGCGGCCTTTGGATCAACGGGTCCCTGGTTCGATTCCGGGGTCGGGCAATTGTCTTTGTGTAAACCAGAGGCACTTGCTCTGAGTCTGGGTGTCATTGTGCTCACAAACACAAGTACAAGTCATAGCAGCGGTATTGTTTAAAAAAAAAACATTCCTCTTGGGTGTATTTAAAAAAAAACTAATGTCTACATAAGCACACCAAACTCCACGTCTGTACAACTAGCGGTCTGTGTTATACGATACAATGCATATTTTATTACAATTCTTGCAAACAAATCAAATATAATTTAGAAGTCCCGTAAGGTACTGCCATTTCTATTTATGAAAATTGTATTTTTCCATTCAATCTACGCCAAAGAATCAGTGTCAATCTACATTTAAAATGAAATCCAATTACAAGAGGAGTTTGTACGCCGTTGAAAAATGCACCTTATTTACCACAAACGGAGTCGAGATGGCGGAAGAATTTAATTAAGCATCGGTAACAGAGTTTAGATAGGAACTTACATAATTTGATTTGTTTCTTTTTTCAAAAAATTACGAAATCAAATTGGACCTAATAAATTAAAACGCTTAGAGTTCGAAATAGAGTTTACATTTAAGTTTAAAGGGTAACAGAGGCGGCAGATCAAACTATGTTTTAGGTAAAGCTATTTTTTTTTAAATCCGGGCTTCTTATTCTTCTTCTCTTTCATATAACTTAATAGTCGCCCAATAGTCAAAATTCGGCCATAATTAATTTAAATTATAGATCCGTGGTGTGGTGGCGGATTTAAAATACATAGATAGTGAGATCACCCCAATCCATCCTGAGGGTAAAAGCCGACAAAAGGAAATGACAAGTCGGAAAAGCTAAAGCTGCAAGTGAAGGAAATCTTGAACCAAAACCCTGTGCTAACCCGTCTGGCCGGCGTGGCACTGTATAATTGCCCTCCAAGCAGGAGGCCACCTCAGCAGTGGGGCATTTAAAGGCTGAGTAGTACACTAACTCCGGATGCTTAAGGTGAATGTTCCAGGGTAGCCCGCGAAATTCAAATTTTCTTACGTTTTTTGCATTTGCAGGTCAGTGCTAGGTTGTATGTTGATTAAAATGTTATTCGCGGCTGTAATATGTATGTAGTTATAGAATTATAATCATCAATACAACCCTCCAAGCTCATAAAGGTGCAAGAAAAACTTTTTCAACGTCAAAGTCATTCTTGCACCTTTATGAGCTTGGAGGGTTGTATTGATGAGTTTGATGATTATAACTCTGAACTACATACGTCTTACAGCCGCGAATCAAATGTTCATCATCATACAACCTAGCACTGCCCTGCAAATTGCAAAAAAACGTAAGAAAATTTGAATTTCGCGGGCTACCCTGGAGCATTCAACATAAAGACTGTTTGTTACACACGCGCACAAAAACTGAAGATTTCTTGTTTGACACACATACTTTTAGTGTGTGTGAGCTACACACTAAAATTCCGCGACATAATTGATATTATTACCGAAATAAATTATATTAAAACGTAAAACCGTATTTTCCAGCATCTTTGCTTTTATAAAGACTAAACAAAGGTTATTATAAATTTAAATAAAGGTGAACTTGTTTCTTTCTGCATTCCAAAATCCTCTCACGCCATTTTTATTATAATTGTATTGACTTTGAATAAACATGAATTCAGAATACACGTGACATTAATTTTATTATGTTAGTATTAATAATATGTATATTTGTATTCTCGTATTGCTTTACAAGCTTATCATGATCATTTTATTTCAATATAAAAAAAATATATATTAAAACGGATACCAAAACCTCGGAAGGATTTGGCACATTAAGGTTTAGCCTGAAATTTCACAAAAGTTAAACAAGATTAACCGCGCAGGGTCGTAAAAAAAAATGGCAGCTACACAGTTTCACTGAGAATATTTTTAAACGTTAATTAAGGTAATTTCGTTTATTAATTTTAAATGAGATTATAATTATAATTAAAACTTGGAATTTAAATACGTTATAGTCGTTTATCAACATTTCTAGAAAACCACGCTGTTCGTTAATTAAAATTGTGTGCATCTACCGTCTACTATCTCTCTGCATCACCCAAAGGTTGGCTGGTAGATAATGCCTAATAGCATTAAGTCCGTCAATGTACCACGTTACGTGAAGCATTTAAATAAATAAAAAAGACTAAAATAAAATACATAAGTAATACACTAAAATAAATACTTCATATATGGGTGGATTAAAGCTTCAAAAAATGTAGTAAATGTGGACAATATCGATATAAGTCGGTAATTAGATATATACAGCTAAAGTTTCTCTGTCTTTTGTCGTCACTCCATTTCTTCCTAAGGGTGTCGTAAAAGAAAATGACAAGGCCGTTAAACTAGCCGCAAGACGAGAAACACTTGAAACAAAACCCTGTACCAAACCATCTAACTGGAGGAAGCCCGACTCAGCACTGGGTCATCTAAACTCAAACTCAAACTCAAAATTAACTTTATTTACGTAGGTTTTATCACAAAACTCTTATAAATCGTCATATTTACAGTTACCATTATCATCATCATCTTACGACCCCTGTCCCACGCTAGGTGGTAGTCTCCATACACACCTATCAGTCGTCATATCTACAGTCACACCTTTCATACACAATTTCTCATGTTTACAATCCATCCATGCATCTCTCTTGATCTTCCACAACCCTTACGTCCATCCACATTCATGCTGAAACTACCACCGGTTCGGAATGCTGCTCTACAGAGAAGAGCCGGCAAGAGATTTTATATATTCGACTAGCGACCCGCCCCGGCTTCGCACGGGTGCAATATTGACCTATAAACCTTCCTCTTGAATCACTCTATCTATTAAAAAAAACGCTTCAAAATCCGTTGCGTAGTTTTGAAGATTTAAGCATACATAGGGACGGACAGACGACAGCGACTTTGTTTTATACCATGTAGTGATAAGCGGCGCGGCGCCGTCAAAAACGGCAAAGCCCTTTTGAGGCTCGGCCATTTTGTCCGCATAGTAATAGCCGATTTGGATAATATACTGTTTACGTTAGTGCGAACTTTACTTGAAATATTGAGCGGGTTCAGCGATTGAAAGATTGCGTAAGCGGTCAAGATTTATGTGTTTACGGTATTCTGTTGGAGGTGAGAGCTATATTGAACTTTGAAAATTCATCTGGAGGATATGAAAAGCGTTCTCTAGAAATTTAAGCGAAACGTCACCCGATTGAGAAAGAACCTTGACGTAAAAGAATATTATACTATTTAATTACTTCTCAATGACCCACTGTTAGCTAGACTATAGTGCCACCCAGACAGGATGGCATAGGGATTCGTATCAAGATTTTCCTTCTCTTGCGGCTGTGATTTCGGCCGTATCCATTTCCTTTTGTCGGCTCTTACGACACCCTCGGGATGAAATACGGTGGCGACACTATGTATTCTAATTCCGTCAAGGGGGACCGGGCAAGTGTCTTTGTGTAAACCAGAGTCACTTGCTCTGACTCTGCGTGTCTTTGTATTCGTCAATTACACGTCTATAAACTATTGCCGCCATACTGGTTGCAGATAGGGCAGAGGTTTCGTTTAAAAAAAACTGGAGGAGGCTGGAATCAGCAGAGGGATGGTATTAGTAGTCGTATTATAATATATGTGTGTGTGTGTCAAATACATGGTAGTGTGTGTAATGCTTTTTTAATAATTTAATGTAACTTTTATGCTAACTTAAAAATAATTAAAGCCTTCTCTTTATAAATTCTAATACACTTCTGTCCACGCCATTTTTGTATTTAATAAATAAATAAAATAAAATAAAAAATACAAATAAGAAGCAATGTAGCAGGATCAAATAGAGGCTTCTATTTGATCCTGCTACATTGCTTCTTAATTACCACTATGTTTAATTACTAGCAATTTTTGTACTTATGAGTACAGAATTTTGCTTCACGTACTAAACGTATTATCCCCACCCCGGAATCGAACCAGCAAATTAGACCAACAAGGCAATTAATTAATAAACGATGGTAGCGTGGGAGCTTTAAAAATCTGGATACGAAAACTGGGTATGAGAAAAATATTGCTTTTTAGATATATTATAAACAGTTCCACAGTAGCGGTTCTAAAAGAAACAATTTTTTTATGTAGGTATGAAAATAAAAATAAGCGGAGCATTTAAAAATAATAAAACGAAATGATTACTCGCTTTGTCTTTACGACAATACATTTAACCCAGGGCTTTCAGAGACACCATAAAGTTTATGTTTCTCTGTACCTATTGTCATAACTTAAGCTATTTTTAGGAAATAAAATATAGAGCGACTAGTGACATAAATATTTGCTCTTAATGTAATTTAATATAGTGTGTGTATAATTTACTAGTGCTATTTAAATATTTTCTTTCTGTTCCTGAAAACGGTTATTTAACAAGTTTCTGGCGCTTTGTATCCAATGTGTTCTTATAATAATCTTGCCAATAATTATTAAATTCATAACATAGAATAATATTTCTCTCGATACAATAAATATTATGTAGTAGTAGTAATTAAAAGAGGCTCCGTGTGGTGACGGATTTAGAATATGCAGTGTCACCAACCCATATCATCCCGAGGGTGTCGTAAGAGGCGACTAAGGGGACGCAAGAGGCACACCACCTAGCTCCAAGAGAAGGAAAACTTGATACAAACCCTATGCCAACCCGTCTTGGCACGGTAGGTTAATTTCCCTCCATGAATTTGGAGGAGGCCCGACTCAGTAGTGGGTCATTCATTGGGTGAAATGACTACTGCTAAGAAAACACTAGTACTACCACACAGCTCATAGATGCCCCACTGTTGAGTCAAGCCGCCTCCAGTTACATGGAGTGTATTTATCCTACTGTGTCAAGCTGGGTAGACTGGGTTGACACAAAGTTTCCTTCGAAGTTTTCCTTCTCTTGCGGCTAGGTTTTCGGCCTTGTCATTTCCTTCTGCCGGCTCTGATGATACCACCCCATCGGTGAAATTAAAATTAAAATGTTTTTTATTCGAATAAATTCTTGCGAATGCTTTCAAATAGTTGAAGATTATAACAGAAAAAAAAAGAAAAATTGAAATTATTAATCATTCAATTTTTACCACTGGTTCGGAATGCCATTCCACAGGTGACACCAAATATTATAAATGCGTCACCACACGGCAAAAATATCTATGTATGTATATTGTAATGAATTCTTAGGTTTCGATAATTCTGAAAATATACTTATGTATTTTAAATGGAAAAAAAAAACATTTTTCAATTTAAAAACTGCCATTTTCCGCTAGAGTTTTAGCCAATCAGAACCCCCAATAAATAATTCTATGCCCGATGAGGCTCGTAAAAAGTTCTACGCTAAGTTATGCGGCGCTTTGAGTCGTGAGGAAATGTCTCAACGACAGCGATTAAGTGTTTTAGTTTAGCGATTTATTTGCTGGATTAGTAAAACACGATGGTGTTTTACCATGGTCAGTTCTTTGTGCCTTGTTTACAAATTAAGCGCTCATGTCGATACATATTTCATTTTGAAATTAGAATTGAAAAATATTGTTTTTTGGAAATGTACAGGCCGAAAACCTAGCCGCAAGAGAAGGAAAACTTGTTACAAAACCATGTGCCAACCCGTCTGGCCAGCGTGGCACAGTAGGCTAATTGCCCTCCATGTAACTGGAGGACACCCGACGCAACGGCGGACAGCGGCTATGGGCTGAGAAATAGTCGTCGTCATTTCAGCCCATTAATGACCCACTACTGGGGCATTAATTGGCCTCCTCCAAATTCATGGAGGGAAATTAGTCTATGCCACGCTGGCAAGACGGGTTGGCACAGGGCTTGTATCAAATTTTCCTTCTTTTGGGGCTAGGTGATCTGCCTCTTGCGTTCTTTAGTCGCCTCTTACGACACCCTCAATACTGTATGGGTTGGTGACACTAAGTATTCTAAATCCGTCACCACACGGACAAGTAGTACCTAATAGTTATATCGGGAAGATTTGATAACAACGTTATCTCATGTAAGCGTGCGCTCGCTTCGCGACCTGTGATATTTCCCTCAGGAACTACAAATATTTCAGAGATAATATTATATTGTCATTTTATTTGGGGAATAAACTAATATCATGCGAAACAAAATACATGTATGCCGGCTAATTTGATTCCGAAAGAAAAAGGTTGTGTTTTATTCTCATTGTATAGATCTAATAATTTGGATACGGTTTAATGGTAAATAATATTTAAAAAGGTTACTGAACGAGCGACGCTAGAAAACCTCTTTGCCAATTAAACGGCAATTATGTCCACATCCTTTCGACCGACAATGCAATATACGGACACACAGACACATCAAACTTAAAACTCCTCTATTGGTCGGGGTTAAAAAGATCCCTTGTTACCAGCGATAGAACCATTTCCTACGAACAATAGGGGCTGTCCATTAATCACGTCAGGTTCGAAAGCCTTCGGCAAAAGTCACGAAATATCACAGGGGGTTAGTATAGTAAGATATCACGTGTATTTCTTTTTCGTCAAACGCGTGATGTCTAAACCGAAAAGCGACGTGTAGCCTTTGAGTGTAAGATTCTTTGTAGGTATTAAAAATACACGTGATTTTTAATGGGGGTTGGTGGGTAGTCTTAAACCTCACCAAAGAAGAGGGGAGGGGTTCAAAAATGTTAAAAAACATCACTTGATTAATGGACAGCCCCATACATATTTTGTCCGCGGATTTACACGCCTGTATCTGGATAGAAATAGTTTTCTCGAAATCCTTACACCATAATTCAAATAAGATGCAAAAATATCTCATGAATCTCTTGAATAAATAAAAATCATACTCAAAAATCTGTTTAGACTAAAATGCTTGTTAAAAAAAAGAAGTAAAACGTTTCCTTGCGGAGGGGCATTCGCCTAAAACAAAACTTGTGATGATGATATAACATGTTTTTAATTACTTAAGCTCCACGATTTTTTTTTGGGAAAAAGATATTTTAAGTAATCCTCGGAATTAACGTAAATGCGCTCTTTATCTGGTCACTTGTAATTAGGTGAGGAGTAACATCCGCCATTCCATCTTCAAGATGTCGTAAGAGACGACGAAAGGAAATGACAAAGCAGAAATCCTATCCTCACGAGACGAAATATCCTTGCCAACGAGGCCCCGTAATTTCCCTCCATGAAATTGGAAGAGGCACTCAGCAGTGCAGCTTTTATGATCTGAGATGGTGAGTTAATCGTCTGCCTCCGGGACATAGTACCAGTGGGAGTCGTTTTTCAACCCACTACTGAGTCGGACCTCCTCCAAATTCATGGAGGGAATTTAGCCTACTGTGCCACGCTGGCAAGACGGGTTGGCAAAGGGTTTGTATCAAGTTTTCCTTCTCTTGCGGCTAGGTGACTGCCTCTAGCATTCCCTTAGTCGCCTCTTACGACACCCTCGGGATGGTATGGGTTGGTGACACAGCGGATTCTAAATCCGTCACCAACAACACCACCGTACTGGTATTCATTTTAAAGAAAGTTATTACCGGTAGACGTTTTAGATGGAGCTCTGGGACAGCAGTCGCGTATTCCGAATTTTAGTGGCGAAAAATGTTAATCTATACCTTTATTAAATCATTGTATTGCAATTAATAAACGTTCGACTAGAGCCATTCACTCTTTGTTCACGTCCTAACTTTTTGTTTCTGATACCGATTTGATGGAGTTTCGGTGTTAGCATGAAACGATTTCGGGGGCAAACATTTATGGAATACATCGAATGTTATTTATTCAACAATTCCAATAAAATCTCACTATGACTCGTGTACGAATCCCATGGATTTGTATAGCGGTAGCCGCTTGAAGACTAAAATCGTTGAGTATCGAAGATTTGCGTAGCCTTGTTTACGAAGGGCCTTAGACGCATGACAAATGACAACCGCTGGTTCAGATGTGCTGTCCAGCTTCAAGACGCCTCGCCTCATTTGATCCGCAACAATTTACTGGCATTACACTAGCTTTCTAACAAAAAATATAAACTGACTAATCACTGTATCACTATCACTACATATTATAAAACAAAGTCGTTGTCGTCTGTCCGTCCCTATGTATGCTTAAATCTTTAAAACTACGCAACGGATTTTGAAGCGGTTTTTCTAATAGAGAGAATTATTCAAGAGGAAGGTTATTAGTATAAAAAATCCAATATAATATTGTAGAGAAACACTGATAAATGTAGAGTTTCATCATTGCACCCGTGCGAAGCCGGGGCGGTTCGCTAGTACATAATATAGGCACTTAAAAACTTTAATATTAGAATACCTTAAAAACTTTAATATGAACCTTGGTGTCAATTTAAGTTGGACTTTGTATGGAACTAGTTTAACATTTTAGTGCATATAAGTGTAATGTTCTAGGGCTCTAGTAACAATATCGTAGAAGTAACACATATCTTACCATCTTACAAATCGTTTTGTTCACATCTAATACAAATGAATAAAATTGGAGCGTCTGTTTGTAATAATAAAATAATCACTTTTTACTAAATGTGTAAGTATGTATAAACAGCACATAGACAAAAACAACATTTTTAAAATTTTTGTCTGTGTCTGTCTGTCTGTTTGTTCCGGCTATTCTCTGGAATGGCTGGACCGATTTTGACTGGGCTTTGACTGATAGGTAGCTGATGTTATAAGGAGTACTTTTTTTTGACTTGATTCGCCCCGCGGCGGCGCCCGCGGGTAACATCGCACCCGTGCAAAGCCGGGACGGGCCGCTAGTATTTCATATTTTCTGCCAATTTCGCGCTCCTCATTTAAATATTAGTAATAGTATATTGATTATATACTACTACTACTACTGCACTGTTGTCCGTGTGGTGACGTATTTAGAATACACAATGTCACCAACCCAATCCGTCTTTAGGGTTTCGTAAGATGCGACTAAGGGAGCGCAAGAGGCACATCACCTAGCCCCAAGAGCACGAAAACTTGATACAAACCCTGTG
This sequence comes from Clostera curtula, assembly GCA_905475355.2. NCBI lineage: Eukaryota > Metazoa > Arthropoda > Insecta > Lepidoptera > Notodontidae > Clostera > Clostera curtula. The sequence continues at coordinate 6,516,032 of FR997817.1, forward strand.
CCAACCCGTCTTGCCAGCGTCGCACAGTAGGCTAATTTCCCTCCATGAATTTGGAGGAGGCCCGACCCAGTAGTGGGTCATTTATGGGCTGTAACGACGACTACTACTAAGCCCATAAATGACCCACTGCTGAGGCGGGCCTCCTCCAATTTCATGGAGGGTATTTTTTATAATTTAAGGTAATTTTCACAGGGAGCCTACTGTGTCACGCTGGGCAGACGGGTTGGCACAGGGTTTCGTATCAAGTTTTCCTTCGTTTGCGGTTAGGTTTACCTTTTGTCGGCTCTTACGACACCGTCAGGATGAAATGGGATGGTGACACTTTGTATTCTAAATCCATTACCACAAGGAAGACTATTGTTTACATGCTTCAGTGTATCATGATGGGCAAGATAGAGGGCAAGCGACGAATGAACTGGAATAAACAATGCAAAACAGCTATTCCTGATGGCCGATTTTCGGTAATGGAGAGACACTTAAAGAAGAAGAATAAGTATATTGTTTGTGTAAATAAATAAAAAAAACACTTACATAATAGATTCTTTTGTCTGTGCCTCAATCGTTGTTGGGAATCTGAAACAGAAAAAGGAAATATTAATAAATCTAAGTTTATAAAGATGGTTGTGGGAATAATAACGTCTATCAAGATTGCCTGACAGGGTAGTGTAGGGGTTTGTCTCGTGTCGTTTTTTCTTTTATTTCACTAGATAATGTTTTTTTTTTATTAATTTGTTTATGTGTAAAATGACTAATGCAGTTGCAATAAATGCAGTTGAGATGAGAGCGTTAAGAAGTATGATAAGAATTAAACTGAGTGACAGGATAAGAAATAGTGAGATAAGGAAGCGTTGTGATCTGAAAGAAGATGTAGTGACAAAAATTGAGAAAGGCATGCTGAGATGGTTTGGCCATGTCGAGAGAATGAATGAAGAACGATTGACGAAAAAAGTGTATAAGGCGAGTGTGAATGAAAGTGTTGGAAGGGGAAGACCTAGGCGGACGTTTCAAGACCAAATCAGCGACGTCTTGAAAAAAGGCCAGGTCAAGAGTACCCTAAACCGAAGAGCATGTATGAAGGGAATAATGAAAGTGGACGAAGCGAAACAAGTATGTAAGGATCGTAGCACGTGGAAAGAAGTGGTCTCTGCCTACCCCTACGGGAAAGAGGCGTGATTATATGTATGTATGTAAAATGACTGGGAAGTGACTGTTTGAAGACACTTTACTGAATGTCTATTTATAGTCAGTATATGGAAATTTTCATACTCTTTGAAGGTAGATTCTTTATATTACAAAGCAAATGGTTCATTTGTACAAAAAAGGTTGTACAAATATCTTTTTCGTGGAAAACTCGTTGTGGCAGATTCCAAACAAAAACATTGGAGATGTTGCCTGCGGTAAAATTAATTAGCCTTCATAAATTTATAAATGATCAAATATGTTTGCTTCATTAGAGAAGAGTACTGGTTTTATGTGGATTTCTTTTACTAATTAGTATAATATAGTAGGTATACTTAAAAAAAACTGGTAGGATACGCAATTTATACTCGTGAATGCGACAGCATTTTGAAAACTCGAACTCAAAAATAACTTTATTTACTACGTAAATACAATACTCTTAACTGTTTAATCACAATGCTCATAAAAATCATCGTAAGTAATATTACAAATATCATCTTTCTACCTTTGTCCCAAGCTAGGTGGTAGTCTGAATACACTCCTGTCGGTCGTATGTAAGTATAGTTGGTCAATAAATTCAAATAAAAAAAAAATAAGTCAAATAATTTTTATTTACATAATCGGCAAAGCGGTAATAAGCTTTTTTTCTAAAGCTTTGTCTTCGCAATTCGCTAAGTTGGATGGGCAGTTTGTGAATCCATGACAGAGTTATCTATTATATTAATCAAACAATTTTATTATGTTCAATACTAACAATTCGAAGCCCTTCAATTAATCAAAGCCATCCACAGATAATCGTTGATAACCGCAAATCAAGGTCCTTACTTCCCATAATAATAATAATGCCACCAATCATACGTACATGCAAAGGATAAACCAACTTTAAAAACGGAACTGAATAAAAATTAAATTAAAAATTTAAATAAACCCCCGACACAATGACCTACGTACCCTTTAAAAAGTAAAAAATAAAATATACATCGCGTTGGGGGACCGCTCCTACTTATTTATTACCTGACCCCTGGTCTGGCCGGACGTCTGGCCAGCGTGGCACAGTAGGCTAATTAACCTCCCTGTGATGGGAGAGGCCCAACTCAACAGTGGGTCATATAATGGGCAGAGTAATAAAAAAAACTTTACATCTACTTATACCATTTTTTTTTTAATTTTTATGATTGACAATCAAATATCTATCAAAACTAAACTGACATTTACACCTGTCAGTTTTTTTAATAAATCTAAAATCATTAATTTATTTAAATTGATAAAAGTACATTGCAAGACTTAAACACAACTTAAAAAAAATGGATTACTTATTGGGTCCTTTTAATTTTAATTACTATTTACGGAACCGATGGTGTTAGTATATTGTAGGTAATATCGTTTATTCCGCATTTTTTAATCACATAAAACATAATAGTGAAGAGGAAGCATTGAACGTAATTAAGGAAATAATTTAATCGTATGCTATCGGAACAGCAATCATTTAACCCAAATAAAACTCATAACTTACAACACCTTATGAAGTTATTGTTAAATTATGCCAAGTCACAATGTTTAATGTTGAATTTATAATAAGTAATAACGAATATTTTAGTTCAATAAATATTAACAGGTGTTTATGCTTTGTATAGTGAGTGGTAAAAATTTATTGTTGTCAATTCGAGTATTCAATATCAAGATCAACTTTATTTAAATACGTTCCATGTAGTAACGGATTTAGAATACGCAGTGTCACCCATACCATCCCGAGGGTCCCATACTATCCCGAGGGTGTCGTAAGAGGCGACTAAGGGAACGCAAGAGGCTAATCACCTAGAAAAGGAAAACTTTATACAAACCCTGCGCCAACCCGACTTGCCAGCGTGGCACAGTAGGCTAATTTCCCTCCATGAATTTGGAGGAGGTCCGATTTAGTAGTGGGTATTCATGGGCCTTATACCCCTATTCACGAAAATTGCGCGGCCAGAGGAGTATGAAACTTCCCACACCATAGACAGGCAGGACTGCTGATACATATATACTGTGTACAAAACTACAGAAAAACGAAAACTTTTTTTTATTTTGTCGAAACTAGCGCGTTATAACTGGAGAACAAATCTGATTTAACTCAAGAAACATTCATTATCATCAATCATATCAGCCAAAAGACGTCCACTCCTGGGCATTGGCCTCCCCAAGGCTTTCCACGAAGGCCCGTCCTGAGCCGCCTGCATCCATTGTTTTCCGGCGACCTTAACCGGGCAGAGAAAGATTGGCCATAGAAGTTAGTAGTGTGGGAAGGAATTCACGACGGCCGGTCCTGAGTCTCCCGCATTCATCGCTTCCGGCGACCTTAACGAGGTCGTCGGCACTCGTCGGTCCACCGTGTGGGAGGCCTACCAGCACTGCGATGGGGCAGAAAAGACCTCAAGTGGCGACCGCGTTCCAGAAAGCGCAGTGCTGATAGGTCCCACACGGTGGACCGACGAGTGCCGACGACCTCGTTAAGGTCGCCGGAAGCGATTAATGCGGGGGACTCAGGACCGGCCGTCGTGAATTCCTTCCCACACCACTAACTTCTATGGCCAATCTTTCTCTGCACGGGCTGCAAGTTTGTGGAATTCTTTGCCACTTTATATTAGATGCACGGAGTCATTCCCTATTTTTAAAAAACTGGTAATAGAACACATTTTATAACCTAGTACATAGATATTCATAAATATTGTATGAATATCTATGTACTATTTGTATGTATCACTTCACTATCACTACATAGTATAAAACAAAGTCGCATTCTTCTGTCCGTCCCTATGTATGCATAAATCTTTAAAACTACGCAACGGATTTTGAAGCGGTTTTTTTAATAAATAGAGTGATTCAAGGGGAAGGTTTATATGTATAACCCACCCCCGCTTTGCACGGGCGAAGCCGGGGCGGGCCACTAGTCTATTATAATCATTTATATACTATAGAGTATTCATTCTATCAACTATTTCTTTTTTCCTTTCCATATTGCTTAATAAATAATTAGTTGTATATGTATTATTGTACCTTTTACTACCCTTTCTTAAATTCTAATTAATGTCCATCCCAAGGTTGTCTGTAAGAAATCGCATTTAGCGATAAGACCGCCCTTTGCACAAAGCGTTGTATTTTTTTGTGTTCTGTTTTTTTCACCTGTGCAATAAAGAGTATATCTATCTATCTATGTCCAGCAGTGGACGTCATTTGGCGGAAATGATGATGATGATGAAATAAAACTAATTTAGTTCAGAACAAGTCAAGTCCACTTCACGATGGTCAATATTTATGAAGGTAAAACCCAAATCCGGGGTCAAATGTTACACAACTGTGATTGAAAACTGACATCGGTTACCGAGAACTAACTGCAGTTTGTTTGAATAGATTAAACTTCCAACTGTTTTCCCTAATAGTAACTATTTGTTTTATATGGAATAGTAAGTGATAAGAATTACACGTCTAAAATAAAGTAAATGAGTTAGTAGTTAAATGAGTTTTTAAATTAGAGTTTGTTTAATTACATTGAGGAATAGTATACTTTCTTAGTCACTATTTGTTTTAGAAAATATTCCAAAATTTATTTATTACATTATAAAAACATAAAAACACTGAACTGTTTAATTGTAGATGGAATTTTTTTTTTGTTCGCCCGAGGTAAAATTCTTTATGGACTTCCTCGCCGGCCACGGTGATGGCCAGCGAGGGGAGTGTGGTACTCTCCCCCATAGTGGGGGCCTACCCACTAAACATCCTCGGGATGCTCCAACTCGCGTCCTGTTGCGGCATTGTGGGATCTGATGCAGAACCACGCCTGATACGAAACCCTGTGCCAACCCACCCGGCCAGCGTGGCACAGTAGGCTGATTACCCTCCCTGTGAAGGGAGGAGGTCCGACTCAGCAGTGGGTCATTTACGGGCTGAGTAGTAGATTTTCTTTAACAATTCCTTCATCTTCTGGTAATATACGACTAATGTATTCGCAATGTGTGTTTAGCAATGTGGTGATGGATTACAAAATTTCGTCCATACCAATGTGGATGTTGTGAGAGGTGACTAAAGAAACGGTAGAGGCAGGTCATCTAAACCTAAAAAGAGTAGGAAACCTTGATACAACACTGTCTCAACCCGTCTTGGCAGCAGTGGCACAGTAGGCTTATTTTAAACTAGCTGCCCGCGGTTTCACCCGCGCTTACTTATTGTCGTACCGCGGGTGACGCCTACCTATCAGTGAAAGTCCCGTTTAAATCGGTCTAGCCGTTCCAGAGATTAGCCGGAACAAACAGACAGACAGACTGACAAAAATTAAAAAATAGGTATTTCGGTCTATGTACTTGGTGTTATTTTATTATTACAAACAGACACTCCAATTTTATTTATTTGTATAGATGGTTGTTTTTCGTTGCGAGATGGAGGGGTTGTAGGAGTTAGGAATTGTGTATGAAAGGTTTGAATGTAGGTATGACGACTGAGAGGTGTGTGTGGAGACTGCCACCTAGTGTGGGACAGGGGCCGTAAGATGATAATGGTGTTTATAAATATGACGATTTATAAGAGTTTTGTGATGAAACCTACATAAATAAAGTTCCTTTTGAGTTTGAATTTGTGACGATTTATAAGAGTATATAAGATTTTTAAGTTCTTTTTGAGCTTGACATGTTATTGAAGTCAGTTAGACTTCAAAAACATCTCGAACTCAAAACACATGGTTTGTACCATTACCCTCCATGTAATTACCTACTTATCAGTGGGTATAATGTCGTTTCAGGCCATAAATGACCCACTACTGAGTTGGGCCTCCTCCAAATCCATGGAGGGTAATTAGCCTACTGTGCCACGCTGGCAAGACGGGATGGCACAGGGTTTGTATCAAGTTTTCCTTCTCATACGGCTAGGTGATCTGCCTCTTGCGCTCCTTTAGTCGCCTCTTACGACACCCTCAGGATAGTGTGGGTTGGTGAAATTGTGTATTCTGTAGTGTATGGCCTGAGTAGTAGTATTAGAGTAACATGGTTTGAATTTTTTTTATATGTTGACATTTTGTTTTATATTTTGATATGAGACGTGGTCACTCACTATGGGCACCATCAGAAGGCTCAAAGTCATCCAAAGGGCAATGGAGAGGGCTATGCTCGGAGTTTCCCTGCGAGATCGAAACAGAAATGAGAGGAGATACGCAGGAAAACCAGGGTCACCGACATAGCCCACCGGATTGCCAAACTTAAGTGGCAGTGGGCAGGGCACGTAGCTCGCAGGACCGATGCCCGATGGGGCAGAAAAGTCCTCGAGTGGCGACCGCGTTCCGGAAGGCGCAGTGCTGGTAGGCCTCCCACACGGTGGACCGACGACCTGGTTAAGGTCGCCGGAAAGCAGTGGATGCGGGCGGCCCAGGACCGGCCTTTGTGGAGATCCTCGGGGGAGGCCTATGTCCAGCAGTGGACGTCTTTTGGCTGAAATGATGATGATGATGTTGGCAATTATTATTGTCAAATTTCGACAACCGGGTGATGTTTATGTACACTTAACCATGTCAAAAGTTGAACGTCCGTTGTAATTTGTTTAGAAGATAATTTACACTCAACTGGCACCGAGGCATCAAGTTCGTGCGCAAAAACAGTTCGTACCCGCTGCTCAACGTTTCAATCTTTAACAAACTTTTTGCTAGAAGTTTCATGGGCCGTTAGCGGTATTCTATTATTAGTTTTGCAAACGTTCTTTTTACTATTTCTTGACCATATGTATGGAAAGATCAAAGGAGCTGATAAACGTAGCTATGTAATTTGAACTGGCTTTAAAACTTGATCCGATCGGCACAAAAACATCTCGTGGAGTGACTGTCAGGGCACAAAAACATCTCGTGGAGTGACTGTCAGGGCCCACGGGATGGTACACCGTGGGGGTGTTTGGTGGGTATGCCTCCACCTCTTCAAGGGGGCGGAGGAGAGTCCCACACGCCGACGTCGGTCTTCCCCGAGACCGACGGAGATAGTCCGTAAAGGATAAAAGGACAAAAAAAAAAAGGCATAAAAACATAGTTCACGTGAATTAACCATACCGCCTTGTTGGTCTAGGAGACGCGAAAGTGAAACTCATTTCTCTCTCTCTCTTTTATTGATCACGGGTTCCAGGTTCAATTCCAGTCTTTGTTTAAATCAAGGGCTGTGCTTTAGGTCTGAGTATAGGGGCGATTCATGTTATACTTAGTGCACGGGCTATTTAAATATCATCATCGTCATTTCAGCCCATAGAATACCCACTACTACCCACACACTGAGTCGAGCCCCCTCCAATTTTATGGAGGGAAATTAGTCTGCTGTGCCACGCTGGCAAGACGGGTTGGCACAGGGTTTGTATCAAGTTTTCCTTCTCTTGCGGCTAGGTTATCGGCCTTGTCATTTCCTTTTGTCGGCTCTTACGACACCCTCAGGATGGAATGGGATGGTGACACTATATATTCTAAATCAGTCACCACACGGATTACTTATATCAAAAATGTTACACACGCTGTGTGTGTACGTTTAAGATGCCTTTTTATTTATGATTAATGTACATTAGCGGTATAGAAGGCGGACTTAATGCCTTACGGCATTCTCTATCGCTTTTCTTCTTTTCTTTTTCTGACCTGAATGACCCACTACTGAGACGGGCTTTCCCTAATTCATGGAGGGAATTAAGTCAACTATGCCATGCTGGCCAGACGGATTGGCATAGAGTTTGTATCAAGTTTTCCTTTTCTTGCAGTTACGTGATCTGCTTCTTGAATTCCTTCAGTCGCCTTTTACGACACCTCAGGATATTGTGGTTTGGTGGCTTTCTATATTCTAAATCCTTCTCCACACGATATCTATTATATAAATACGTGAAGCAAAAACTGTTTACCATTTTGTACGAAAATCGTGCGGACGGAGGAATGCGACATTTCCCACTCTTAGCCCCGCCGCACATGCTCACACTCGCATTCGCTGTCACACGCCGCGTGCGAGGCGCAGTACCAAATTCCGCATGTACGCGTGTGCGTCGACACGTGAGAGCAAATGCGGAGCTTGGTACTGCGCCCTAAGATTTAAATACTGCCGCGCGCACGCGGCTCGTGACAGCCAATGCGAGTGTGAGCATGTGCGGCGGGGCTTATTGTTTACTAGCGACCCGCTCCGGCGTCGCACGGGGCCTATGATGAACCTCGAAATTTATCAGAGTTTCTCTACAATATTATGCATATATTATACATAAACCTTCCTCTTGAACCAACGTTTCAAAATCCGTTGCGTAATTTTAAAGATTTAAACATACCTAGGGACAGACAGACGACAGCGACTTTGTTTTATACTATGTAATATAATATTAATATGTAATAATGATGATATACAGAAGGAGTGCCAAATGCTAATATTTACTTTAATTTTCCATAAAAAATATATCACATATTACTATGTATTTGACACACATTATATACTCTAATTACTAATTGAGAATAGAATGTTTATTAAATATAACTATAATTTAAATTTATTTTTGGCGAATTTAGACCACTGGGCAAACACTAGTTTTTATAAATATATTACTTGACAGATTTACAAGTCTTTAGTAGACATATGTTACTATAATGTGAAGCTATCTCTTTTTGGTGACGACGGTGCTCTACCAAACTTTCAGTGAAAGTAGTACATCCAGGGTTTCAGGTCTTCAGAGACAGTTTTGGCTCTATTATGAGTCATCATTTAATCACTGTAAATAGTTTTAACGCACTACGGTGTGCGTTAAATCCGTGTGGATTAAGAATATATAGTGTCACCACCCTAATCCATCCTGAGGGTGTCGTAAAATATGACTAAAGGAAATGACAAGGCCGATGACCTAGCCACAAGAGAAGGAAAACTTGAAACAAAACCCTGTGCCAACCCGTCTGGCCAGCGTGGCACAGTAGGCTAAATGTGATCCTCCCTGTGATGGGGGAGGCCCGACTCAGCAGTGGGTCGTTTGTGGACTGAGTGGTAGTATTATTTGGATAAGGCAGAGCTCAACAGTGAGTGGTTTTTGGTTGTGAAGTAATGTTAACTAGTATCCCGAATCTTCAGATCCAAACAATGGTGATCCTACAACGAGGTAATTGGTGTTAATAAAAATTTATGGAGCGCCTTGTTGGATGGAAAGTTGGTGATCTCAAGACGTAACTTCGTATTAAATTGAATACTGGAGTTTAATGGTCGTACGAAGTAGGATAATTAGAAATAACTTGCCTGTAAAAATATATAATTCTAGCTTCACCTTTCACCAGAGGCATCGTCATTTTCATCTCACCCCATAACAGACCCACTGCTAAGTTGGGCGCCCTCCAATTAATTACACACGGGAACAATAGCATAAAGCGACCAGCTGTAACGATGTGGCTACAGCCCAAATATAAATAAATAAATATCCTTGGACATTTCACACAACGCCATCTCGTCCCAAGCTAAGCAACTTAATGCTTGTGTTATGGTAACGAGATGGATGATAAACTACTTAGATTTTTTTTTTTGTAAATACATACATATTATAGATAGAAATGACACCCAGACTCCAAGCAAGTGCCTCTGGTTTAGACAAAGACAATTGCCCGACCCTGGAATCGAACCCGGGACCCGTTGATCCAAAGGCGGCACATCTATATGACCCACTACTGGGTCGGGCCTCCTACAAATTCATGGAGGGAAATTAGCCTACTGTGCCACGCTGGCAAGACGAGTTGGCACAGGGTTTGTACAAGCTTTCGTGCTCTTGGGGCTAGGTGATCTGCCTCTTGCGTTCTTTTAGTCGCCTCTTGCCTCTTACCTAGACCATAAAGACGGTATGGGTTGGTGACATTGTGTATTCTAAATCCGGCACCATACTTTACACAATTTAGGGCCCCCGCGCATTTAGGCGGCCAATCGCGCGGCCTGGCCGCATAATGCGCGGATTGGTCGCGGCGGCCAATAGGCCGCGTATGTTACGCGATGTTTTTCGTTGGCCGCGGGACCAAAACTTGGCCGCGTAATGCGCGCAGCTATATACATCGTAGAAGAATTAGTTGGCCGCAGCGACTTGGCCGCGCGGCCTGGCCGCATAATGCGCGGAGGCCCTTACCCGAAAAACGGAACTAATAATATCAAAAAATATCGCCTACAAATGCGAGAATTGGGCGTGGGTTAAGTCATAGGCCTCCATCAACGCATTTTACGTAAAAAGGGCTACATCTGAAGTTATTGCTTCACACATTAATCTGTAACTTCTTAAATACATTATTTTTATGAAATTCTTGTGTCACAGTTTTAGTGTTTATACTCCTCCGAAACAGCTTCACCGATTTTGATGAAATTTCATATGTATATTCAGTAGGTTCAGTAGGTATGAGAATAGGTTTATAACTAATTTTTACACCCCTAAGTGTTAAGGGTGGTTCACCCCAGAAATTTTTGTTTTATTTTTTGGGCTTTTTTTGTTATTTTTTTATGATACATCATACTAAAATACATACAACTCAACATTTTCATCCCCCTACGATCAACCCCTATTTAATTACATGGCAAAACAAAGTTTGCGGGGTCAGCTTGTAATATTATAAAGCTACAGAGTTTAGAATAGAATAGAATACTCTTTATTATACACCAATAATATAAAAGGTTAACATACCATCAGATATACATATATAATATGACAATGAGTATGATACTATACGAGTTTGTTTGTTTAAACGCGCTAATCTCAGGACTACTGGTCCGATTTCAAAAAATCTTTCAGTATTGGATAGTCCGTTTATCGAGGAAGGTTATAGGCTATATTTTTTGATGTTAGCAATATAGCATTTAGGCTCGTAATGAGCCTAAATGCTCATTGCACGCCTCTGTAAATTTTGTGTTTTTTTGTTCTTTATTCTTGATAGGCTTACGCTTGATCGCCAGTTCACCTGATGTTAAGCGACACTGCGACCTAAGATGGAGCGCGCTTGCCTAGAAGAAACCGATTTACTCGTGATTTAAAGACATCCAGATTATATCTATCGGGGAAGACCCACTCGGGAAGCGCATTCCACATTTCCGCGGTACGCATGATAAATGTGGACTTGAAGCGTTTCGTTCGGATTTCCGAAATATCCACCATGAATCGATGCCGGTTTTTTGTGCTCCTGGTCGTCCGATAGTAGAAAGGGCAAGGGGGAATAAGATCGTGGAGATCTGATGCACACTCTCCGAAATGTATCCGATAAAATACAGATAAGTTCCTCTGTTAATATGTTTGTTTTAAATCTTTACATAGTATAAAACAAAGTCGCTGTCGCCTGTCCGTCCCTATGTATGCTTAAATCTCTAAAACTACGCAACGGATTTTGAAGCGGTTTTTTTTAATAGATAGAGTGATTCAAGAGGAAGGTTTATATGTATAACCCACCCCCGCTTTTCACGGGCGAAGCCGGGGCGGGCCACTAGTAAATAATAAATAAATATCCTTGGACATTTCACACAACGCCATCTCGTCCCAAGTTAAGCAACTAAATGCTTGTGTTATGGTAACGAGATGGTTGATAAACTACTTAGATACATTTTTTTTTTGTAAATACATACATATATAGATAGAAAACACCCAGACCCGGAACAAATACTTGTAGGTCGTACAAATATTTCTTCCGTGCGGGGATCGAACCCGCGACATGCTGCACAGCAGTCGATCGCTCTACCACTGCGCCAACCGTGTCGTGTGTTTTTTATTGGGTTATCTACTACTACCACTCAGCCCATAAATGAGACACCGCTGGGTTGGGCCTCCACCAATAACATGGGTCAATTACCCTAATGTGCCACGCCGGCTAGACGTGTTGGCACAGGGTTTCATTTCAAGTTTTCTTTCTCTTGCGGCTAAGTTTTCCGCCTTGTCACTTCCCTGTTTCAGCTCTTAACGACACCCTTGAGATGGAATGGGGTAGTGAAACTGTGTATTCTAAAGCCATCAAATTCAAATTCAAAACTCATTTAATCAAGTTGGCTCATTAGAGCTCTTTTGACAAGTCAAACAACAAAATAATATTTAATTTAAAATTTACCATCTACCACCGGTTCGGAATGCAGTTCTACAGAGAAGAGCCGGCAAGAAACTCTGTAGTTGCTCTTTTTAGATCGCCATTTTTAGGTACAAGGCCGTGATAAGACAGTTTGTGGGAGCAAACGCGCGCAATAATTGCAAAGGGCCAAACATCAGCCAGATCTAATCAACAATAATAACCTTCTAACGCCCGAGCCAACCGACCCCCAGCAACGGCACCTGTTCACAAGCATGACGCATGCGGCAGCCATCGCTCTCCTCAAACATATTGCAGGGAAGAGAACGACCCGTCGTTCGTCGCCATCACACGGATAGTATGGTTATTGTTTATCAAGAAAGTGTTCTGCACCTATAAGTGTATGATGAAATGAAATGATGGTGATTACTAGAACAGTTTGACACGAAAACATGTCAAACTAAAAATATTTGTCATTTAAATATACAAATGATGACATATGGAACTGACACGTGGTAAGACGACCCAAAGGGCAATGGAGAGGGCTATGCTCGGAGTTTCCCTGCGAGATCGAATCAGAAATGAGGAGATACGCAGGAAAACCAGGGTCACCGACATAGCCCACCGGATTGTCAAACTTAAGTGGCAGTGGGCAGGGCACATAGCTCGCAGGACCGACGTCCGATGGGGCAGAAAAGTCCTCGAGTGGCGACCGCGTTCCGGAAGGCGCAGTGCTGGTAGGCCTCCCACACGGTGGACCGACGACCTGGTTAAGATCGCCGGAAAGCAGTGGATGCGGGCGGCCCAGGACCAGCCTTTGTGGAAATCCTTGGGGAAATCCTTGGGGGAGGCCTATGTTCAGCAGTGGACGTCTTTTGGCTGAAATGATGATGATGATGATGATATACAAAAGGACCTTATCCAGGCCAGTCGCCAACAATCTACATGTCATTCTTTTTATGTTCATTATAAGTTTTGTTTTGATAATGGTCTCAAAATCTAAGCAAGCAAAGTCACAGACTGAAACTAGTTATTTATGAATTTGGGCAATAAAATGGATTTGGTACACATCTAGTGGTCAGATGTGCCGCCTTTGGATCAACGGGTCCCGGGTTCGATTCCGGGGTCGGGCCAGTGTCTTTGTCTAAACCAGAGGCACTGGCTCGGAGTCTGGGTGTCATTTCTATCTATAATATGTATGTATTTACGAAAAAAAATGTATATAAGTAGTTTATCATCCATCTCGTTACCATAACACAAGCATTAAGTTGCTTAACTTGGGACGAGATGGCGTTGTGTGAAATGTCCAAGGATATTTATTTATTATTTATTTATTTACTTGTTATACTGACCTCATGAAACTGGGACAAGGACAGGAGAAATAAGGTTATCTTTAAATTCGATGCTTTTATGACATTCAATATAATATTTTCGGAGTAATAGCGAAAGAAAAAAATAACCTGTCTTTTTATATCCCGTAACTCTGGAGTATACTGAGACCATATCAAAGAAACAACTGCCATTGTTATTTCTATTCATTTTTAACCCCCGACGCAAAAAGAGGGGTGTTATAAGTTTCACGTGTCTGTCGGTCTGTCTGTCTGTCTGTCTGTCTGTCTGTGGCACCGTAGCTCGCGAATGGATGAAGCGATTTCAATAAAGTTTTTTTTTGTATGAAAGGTGAGTTACGGGCGAGTGTTCTTAGACATTGTTTGAAAATCGGGTGAGCCGTTTAAAAGTTATGAGGGATGAAAGTGGGGAAGAATAACCGAATGTCTGCAAATATAATCGAGTGGGGTTTCAAATGAAAGCGCATCGCGTGCAATTTAACAAAATCTACATTATAATAAGTATGTACCTATAAAAAGTATAAAATAAAAATTAAATTAAAAATTTAAATAAACCCCCGACTTATTTCTACTTATTTATTACCTGACCCCTGGTCCTTCAACGCGAAGTATTTATTTTTATTTTTTACTTTTTAAAGGTTATTGTGTCGGGGGTTTATTTAAATTTTTAATTTAATTTTTCATACAAAGTTTGACGACGTCAAACCATTACTAATGTTACGTGAAGAACAACAACGTCGCATTTTCATCGCTTTAAGTATGAGTGTGGTATGGTGACGGATTTAGTATACATTGTGTCACCATCCCATTCCGTCCTAAAGGTGTCGTAGGAGCCGACAATAAGAAATTACAAGGTCGAAACCTAGCCGCATGAGAAGGAAAACTTGATACGAAACCCTTTTTTTTTTTTTTTCGCCCTGGGTAAATTTCTTTATGGACTTCCTCGCCGGCCACGGGGATGGCCAGCGAGGGGAGTGTGGGACTCTCCCCTATAGTGGGGGCCTACCCACTAAACCTCCCCGGGGTGCTCCAACTCGCGTCCTGTTGCGGCATTGTGGGATCTGATGCAGAACCACACCGCCGCAGACTGATACGAAACCCTGTGCCAACCTGTCTGACCAGCGTGGCACAGTAGGCTAATTACCCTCCTTGTAATTGGAGGAAGCCTGACTCAGGTGTAGGTCATTTAAGGGTTAAATTTGAATGCATATGAGTGGTTGGTTTCAAAATGAGTCGCAGTTATTAATGAAACTTCGATACCTATTATATGTAGATATCTTGCACGGTAAGAAAACAAAAGGCAACGTCACGAAGTATAGATTCGTCATACGTGTGACATTTTATTACTTTTTTTTCGTTGGCTATCCTCATGGATACCGTGCCTTTGGGGACTAGCGAGGGTATGCGGGACTCTGGGGCGCGGAAAGATGCTAATGGCGCCCCAACCTACCCACTAAAACCAACGGTGTCCCTCGAATCCCCAAAAAGTGGCCATGAGATTCACTCCCCGATTGGACCATGCTCCGGGACCCTGGCGGGGCTTTGAGGGGCCACGCTTTGAGGGGAGGTCTGGACACTCCCCAACCTATCGAGAGGCACGTGCGGGATATTAGACGTGCCCATCCCTGTCATACAGAAGGACACTTGAACAGAAGGACACAGACGGAACCCGAGATCAAACTGAACCCCAAATTTTGTAAATCGTTTGACTCAAATGTCTACAATCGACGCGCCCTTGATTGTCAGTATTGGTAAACTATTAATACTTAAAACCAGAGGGACTTGCTCAAGTCTGGGTATCATTTGTATTCGTGAATAACATGTTTGTAAACTGCCCCGCGATACATATTATATTTCCTTATATCTAAAAACTCAAATCATTTATTTTCATCATCATTTCAGTCAAAAGACGTCCACTGCTGGACATAGGCCTCCCCCAAGGATTTCCACAAAGGCCTGTCCTGGGCCACCCGCATCCATCGTTTTCCGGCGACCCTAATCAGGACATCGGTCCACCGTGTGGGAGGCCTACCAGCACTGCGCTTTCCGGAACTCGGTCGCCATTCGAGGATTTTTCTGCCCCATCGGGCGTCGGTCCTGCGCGCTATGTGCCCTACCCACTGCCACTTAAGTTTGGCAATCCTTTGGGCTATGTCGGTGACCCTGGTTTTCCTGCGTATCTCCTCATTTCTGATTCGATCTCGCAGGGAAACTCCGAGCATAGCCCTCATTTATTTTAATTGAACCTATTTAAAGTTGCTTTTTAAAAGGTTAAAAGGTGCTTGTTAGAAGAACTAAACAGCCAAGAAACTCCAAAAAAAGAAGACAAGGAGATCCTATGGATGGCAAACATGTAAATTCGCCACTGGCTAACAGAACACAAATATATACGTGTGAATGTGAACAAATAACTCAAACTTATTTGGCCCGAGTAATAAATTATCAAAACCAAACAGGGCTTACCTATCATAATTTTATGAGCCATACAATATGTTAGATGTAATCTATTTGATGATATCATTTGAATAGTTACGAGCACATATACCTTATTCTATTCACGTGGATGTCATTCTCGTTAATTGTTATTATCCTATTGTTTATTTTACGCCAACTAGTTTATAATAAATTTGAGAATATTGCAATTTGTTTTCGCTATTAATCGATAATTATCTATACAAGTCTGTTATTTATTGTATAATGTAATACTTTTCTATGATTTATAGACATGTTTTCTACTAATATAGTATAGCATACATACCTGGGAATACGTAGAAAAAATTGTCACTTCCAGTCACTAATTAAAAGTAAGATTAAAAAGTAAATATGTGGCCCAACAGCTTCGAACATATTAATAGTCCAGGAGAAATCGGCGCACGAGTACCGAAAAGTATTCCACCAAAACTATTTTTACGGTCCTCTTTAAATTGCCCTACTGATGATATAAAGTATAAGGATCGTAGCAAGTGGAAATAAGTGGTCTCTGCCTACCCCTACGAGAAAGAGGCGTGATTATAATGTATGTTTGTAAAAATAAATAAAATAAAATTGATTTAATCAAGTTAGGTCGTGCGAGTTCCTTAGTCAGCACAAAATAAATTTATCATTTACTACCGGTTCGGAACGCTGCTCTACAAAGAAGAGATGGCAAGGAATTGTGTGTCTTTGAACGCGCATTATCATAGAAACTACTGCATATAACCTGTTTGTTACGGGAGTTTTACACATAATAACATCACTTATAATTTTATGCAATTACTGGGTACATTTACTATATTAATGTATATATTTTTTTACATTACCAGAAATACGAGATTTCAAGGAAAAAATTCCACAGACTTTTTTTTATACCGCGTTTTTACCCTGAAGCGGGACAGTCGAGAAACGCCCACGCTTTAATTGGTAGGTCTGGCCTATTACCAAGATCCTGAAATCAGAGCCTTTAAACAATCAAACTTACAAAAACGCGTTCACCCTAACGCGTGGCGATGGATTTAGAATACATAGTGTCACCACCCCATTCCATCCTTAGGGTGTCGTACGTAAGAAAATAACAAGGCCGATAGCCTAGCCATAACATAGGGAAAACTTGATGCGAATGTGCGATTAGCTTATCGATTCGCCTGGCCAGTGTGATACAGTAGGCTAATTCCCCCCATGTAATTGGAGGAGGCCCAATTCGGCAGTGGTCATATATGGGCTGAGTAGTAGTTCTACCCTAATAGTACCCAGTAGTAGTAGTAGTTTTATTTATTTACTAGCGACCCGGCCCGGCTTCGCACGGTTGTATTAAACATATAAACCTTCCTCTCAAATAACGCTATCTATTAAAAAAAACCGCTTCAAAATCCGTTGCGTAGTTTTAAAGATTTAAGCATACATAGGGACGGACAGACGACAGCGACTTTGTTTTATACTATGTAGTGATAAACTGTTTATCGCACATCAAAACAAAAAAAGCCAAACTTAAATGGCAGTGGGCAGGGCACATAGCTCGCAGGACCGACGTCCGATGGTGCAGAAAAGTCCTCGAGTGGCGACCGCGTTCCGGAAGGCACAGTGCTGGTAGGCCTCGCACACGGTGGACCGACGACCTGGTTAAGGTCGCCGGAAAGCAGTGGATGCGGGCGGCCCAGGACCGGCCTTTGTGGAAATCTTTGGGGGAGGCCTATGTCCAGCAGTGGACGTCTTGTGGCTGAAATGATGATGATGATGATGCAAAACCAAAAAGAGACAGAAAATAAAATTACCTGGCCTTAGGCATTAGTATTTTAAAAGTCTTAGGTTAGTCTTAGTGCACATTTTTTATATTCATAAACAACTATTGTTAAAATATTCGGTTCTTTGCAAAGACAAGGTGACATCTCCAAACAATGATTCATTTTATTTTGTACCTTGTTTTTATGATGGAAAAGTGCTTTCTTGCAGGGAAGTGGATGTCAAGATTTCACGTTGTTCTTGCGAAGAGGCGATATTTGGTGTCGCTCTAAACGGGCCCACAACGGAAATGATGCTTTACCCGATGACGTCATCCATCTTGCTTCGCCATACGTGACTTGAACTCTTAGCAAAATTATAAAAAGAAAACAAGACGTCATCGAATCACATGATTGCTAAGTATCGCCTCGTTCTATGTAGTTTGACTTGTATATAAAAACGATGTAACACATAATTATAATATTCTGTACTAACACGTGAAGCAACATTGTAACTCTTTTTAACCATTGACAAAATGAGGGGTAATGATGTCTTAGGTTTCAGGATTTTACAACATATCATGTTGTAAGATCGTGAAACCTAAGACATCATTACCTCTCGGTTCGAATCGTGTATAATATACACGATTCGAACCGTCAAGAAATCATTTCCTGCAAAATGTGGGGTGTTATAACTCGGAAACGAATAGCTCGATTAATTATATATTGTAGTAGCTGTTACCCGCGACTTTGTGCACGTGGTACATTCCAAAAAAAGTTATTGTTCAGCTCGCAAAGTTTACGATAAATTACTAAATAGGTTAAATTACTAAATACTAAAAAATATTGAAAAAGCCGGCTAAGTTCGCCACAATAATTAGGAAATTCAGGAGCACATAGTTACTACTACGGGCTCTTGACATGCGGGGGAGGGTGTCAACAAAGTAGCCTAAGTTACTCCTGGTTACATCAGTTATGCCAGTGACAGACAGCCGAAGCAAACAGACATACTAATATTGAAACAAATGTTGTTTTGGTATATGCACCGTATACATATATGTACATCCAAATGCAATTAGTAAAAATTAATTAATAAGTCTATAATCCAGTGAGCCAATCAACCCCATACAGCGGCACCTGTTCAGAAGCTTATCTCCTGAACCATATCAAATGGAAGTTGTTGTCCCGCCACACACCGCTACCACTGCTCGAAATAATAACTAATATCTACTAAACGACAAACCATATTGAGGTTGTTGTATGCGGCGACTAAAAGAACGCAAGAGGCAGATCACCTAGTCGCAAGAGAAGGAAAACTTGATACAAACCCTTTTTTTTTTGTTCGCTCGGGGTTAAATCCTTTATGGACTTCCTCGCCGGCCACGGGGTATACCAGCGAGGGGAGTGTGGGACTCTCCCCCATAGTGGGGGCCTACCCACTAAACCTCCCCGGGGTGCTCCAACTCGCGTCCTGTTGCGGCATTGTGGGATCTGATGCAGAACCACGCTTGATACAAACCCTGTGCCAACCCTTCTTGCCAGCGTAGCATAGTAGGCTAGATTCCCTCCATGAAATTGGAGGAGGCCCGACTCAGCAGTGGGTAATTTATGGGTTCAGCAGTTAGTCGGATAAAATCACGCAGCAGCCTCGTGGCGAGTGTTTTTGAATTGTTGCAACCATAAATTTCCGATTTTCATTGGCCTAAAGCAGACAATGGTTTATTTTTCTCATTTTACTATCGACAGTTTAGATTTTAGCACATTGAACCTTGCCACGATAGAAATAGAGGATATATTCTGAGCTCATGTATCAGCAAATAAATCATGGAAGGCATGTCTTCGTTGTTTGTTGTTTGTTTTTGTGTACGTGTTAATGGATGAGACAATAAGTTTTAATCCGTTCATTGGTAGATCACCGGTATCTTAAAGCCGAACGGTGGAAAATTTCGATGAATGAGCTCAGTTCCTAGTGAGAAATTTACTCATTTCTATTTATTTCGTGGTAAGATAACCAGACACATCATCATCAGCCCATAAATGACCCACTACTGATTTGGGCTTCCTCCAAATTAATGGAGGTGTAGGCTGCGTGCAAAAAGCCTCCGCCGCGAGCGAGCGTTCGGGGGCCCGAATTCTAAAAAAAAAAAAAAAACTATTCTGTGGATTATTGTTTTTTTTACACACGAATGTGTTAGGTATTTTTCTGTAAATTTTGATTTTATCACTACATCGTATAAAACAAAGTCGCATTCTTCTGTCCGTCCCTATGTATGCATAAATCTTTAAAACTACGCAACGGATTTTGAAGCGGTTTTTTTAATAGATAGAGTGATTCAAGGGGAAGGTTTTTATGTATAACCCACCCCCGCTTTGTACGGGCGAAGCCGGGGCGGGCCACTAGTTGTACTATAATTACACATTCGTCTTTTCTGATAGTTTAATTTCTGCAATCCTTCTGGAAATTTGGCGGTGTGGATTTCCTAATATTAAACGACAGTCACCCGCCAGCCAAAGAGGGAAATTAGCCTACTGTGCCTCGCTGACCAGACGAGTTGGCACAGGGTTTATATCAAGTATTACGTCTCTTGCAGCTAGGTTATCGGCCTTGTCATGCCCTCAGGGTGGGGTGGTGACACAATGATTCCGTGTAGTGATGGGTTTAGTTACTTCTCTTTAATATGGTTGAGGAGATCGATGGCTGTCACATGCGTTATACTTGTGAACAGGTGCTGCTGGTTGGTCGGCTCACTAGACCAAGGAAATTTTAGTTTATTCTAATAATGTTGTATTGTTTTAATATTCACGTTCCAGTTGACGCTTTTCAGATCCAATAGAATTGTTTGTATATGGAATTTGTTGGTATTAAATTCTAAATAGGACCGCAAAGTAATAAAAAGAAAAGAATGACAAGCCCTCTGAGTTTCTTACCAGTTCTTCTCAGCAGTGGTCGCGTTCCGAACTGGTGGTAGACTATATTACTTTGCTTTGTATAAATTTTATTAATATGTTGACAATTTGTAAGTGTCCATTGTGTCCTATGCAAAATAAATGATTTGACTTTGACTTAGAATACACAATGTCACCGACCCAGATCATCATGTGGGTGTCGTAAGAGGCGACTAAAGGAACTCAAGAGACAGATCCCCTAGCCGCAAGAGAAGGAAAACTTGATACAAACCTTTGTGCCAATCCGTCTTGCCAGCGTGGCACAGTAGGCTAATTTCCCTCCATGAACTTGGAGGAGGCCCGACTCAATAGTGGGTCATTTATGGGCAGATGATGCTGACGATGATGACTGTATTCTAAGTCCGTCACCACAGGGACAAATGGGTCGAAATGGTTGTATCTCAGCATAATACCACAGTTTCCTGTAGAGCAGATTTCAGCTACAGGCAGTTTTTTTTTTAATGTAAATGTTTTTTTTTGTTTCCTTCGTTCGTCGGTGGAACATCATTCAAAGCAATTTCTTCATACCACGTTCGTGTGCAGGTGTGCAGTTGTAAGCATGAACACACGAAACGCACACAAGCGCATTATTTAAACGACACCGACCACCAATCACATGTCATTAATAATTGTGATGCAAATTATTTCGAGGAGCATTGTTTAATACTTGGGTGCCAATACATATGCAAAATGTATCGTGATGTATGTTATGACAGCTGACATGTGAGGTTAATGTCGCATAAGAGATACAAGGTCGCGAGCACCTTTTCCGTAATTTAGAATTTTCTAGAACCTTCGTTTCCTTATCTGATAGCAAAAAAAAACGGCGTAATTATTTCGCTTCAATCTAAAAACTATAACATAGTGACGGGACTTAAAATACATATTGTCACCACCCCATTCCATCCTGACGGTGTGGTAAGAGCCGACAAAAAGAAATGACAAGGCTGACATAATGACATTCCGAACCGGTGATTAAAACTAAATGATTAATATTTTTTGTAAACATTTTGATTTTGGTAGCAACAAGAGAAGGAAAACTTGATACGGAACCCTGTGCCAACCCGTCTGGCCAACGTGGTGCAGCCTAATTACCCTCCATGTAATCGGAGGGGGCCCCACTCAGTCGTGGGTCCTTTATGGGCTGATTAGGAATAGTTGTAGAAGTTTATGGGCTGAATAGTAGTAGTAAACGTTCTTCAACATGCACCGACTCAAACTCAAAAGGAACTGTATTTACTTAGGTTTTATCACAAAACTCATATAAATCGTCATATTTTCAATTACCATCATCATCTTACGGCCCCTGTCCCACACTAGGTGGTAGTCTCCACAAACACCTATCAGTCGTCATACACAATTCCTCACTATTGACCCTGTTTCTTCGTGTGAAATCAACTTATTTTAAAGACATATTTTCCACCGCGGTGGTGCCACCCCAGCAACCAGTTGCCCGCTAGAAAGCAGTAACAGTGGCATGTAGACATCTACCACATACATACACTAATCTATAATGATCTGGAAAATTCTCGGCATATCTCATTACACAACGTTAGGGTCCATGGGAGGAAGTTCTTTACAAATCGCACTGTGAGCGACCTCTTGTATTCTGAAGTAGTGCTTAAGTATTATACAGTGTGAACCCCAAAGACCTTGTATTCAAAACGAAACATCCGATAGACCATCAATGTGGTAAAACACACACACAACAATAATGAGGTTATGCGCGATAACCTTATGAAAATTTTGTGAATCCAGTTTGGAACAATAAATCAATGAGTTTGTCTAATACCGTATTACCATAAACATACATACATATGTTTAGAATAATGCAGTAATAACATGTAAACCTTGATATTTTCTTCTTCTTCTTTAAAGATGCGTGAGTCGTGAGACGTAAAGAACTTTGCATGTTGAAGATGGGGAGCTAAGAAAGACCCAGAAACGGGGTTTAATAAATTAAAGCTGCAATATCCTAAGAGACTGCAAAGACTTGATAGGAAAGTAAGATTAAACGAAATGTTTCTCAGACGAAAAGACTATCTATGATTTATACATATAAACTATTTTTTTAATTTGAAGATTACCCAGTCATAGATCAATCGGAGGTTTATTTTCAATGTTCATTAGAACTTTGTAACCAAATGTATACCTAACACTCCTCTACTACTACTCAGCCCATAAATTAACCACTGCCGAGTCAGGCCTCCCCCAATTACGTAGAGGGTCATTAGCCTACTGTACCACGTTGGCCAGACGGCTTTCGTTTCAAGTGTTCCTTCCCTTGAGGCAAGATTTTCGGCCTTGTCATTTCCTTTCGTCGGCTCCACACCGTCACCACACGAAATCTCCTAACCACTATTATACTAAAATAAAATGTGCACTACATTGCATCTTTGCAGTGAATGTTGGAATTACATGACTTAACTATACTTACGTCCGGTGTGGACCCAGCTATTTAGATCGCGCTCCTGCCGCGCGCGACCGAAGCGCGATGGATCGTCCGGTGTGGACCCAGCTTATAACGTCTAAGCCATTTAACCGGTTTCGATGACTTTTGAATCAAAATAAATAAATGAATGCTTACTAATAGTCGCAAAAATTCTTGACGAGGACAAATAGGAGACGACCTTCAAAGTTGCAATTTGTGCAACGTCTCGAGCGTAAAGTAGGTAGCTATTTTTATACCACTTAAGTAGTTTGTCTGATGGCAAACGGCTACTATCGCCCATTAAAGGTTTCGGCCAATGCAACCTAGACCAATGCTCCCAGTGAGACTAGTCAGATCAAAGCTCAGCGTCCTATGGAACGGGTTACGCTGGGGGTATCTCCGAACGATATGATCGACTAGGATAGTCTAGTAGGTAGACTCACTCCAAAATTATTGAAATAGCTCAGAAGACCAGCTAGCTGAAGTGGCAGTGGGTTGTGGTACACAAGTTCTGGAGTCAAATTTACAAATACTAACAAATCCGATTTAAGAATACTACAGAGTTTCTTGTCGGCTCTTCTCTGTAAAGCAGTCTTCCAAATCTGTGGTAATTGCCAAGTAGTCAATGTAAAATATGTTCCGAAAAGCGTAGTGCTGGTAACTCCCACACGGTGGACCGAAAGCCTAAGTTAAAGTTGCCGGAAAATAATGGATGCCGACGACTTAGGACCGGCTTTCGTGGAAATCCTTGAAGATGTCAAGCAGTGGACGCAAGAATGATGATGATGTAATGTTTAATGCATATCGACGTGTCAAAAGACGTGTCAAAAGAGCTCAGATGAGCAAACTTGCTTAAATAGAATTTTGAGTGGAGGCCGCCATTTTTCAAGCGTTGTGACTCTTCTGCTAAATGGAGCGATGATCTGATAAAGGCTGCAGCTAAAACGTTGAGCTGCAGACAGGAAAAATTAGGGAAGACCCACGCTCAGCAGTGGACTAGAGTTGAGTATGAGCATTGTATCAAGCTTTTGAACTCCACCGACAATATTTTTCGTCGTTGTTTTCTAAACTTGGTTGACACACTGTTTATTCAGACTCTGAGCCGGTTTCATTTTAAAAGCATTTCAGGCTTTGATGTTGCTACGTGGAGTTTAGAAAAGCGAGGAAATATTAAGGCCGCAATATTGTGTTTATGCCTCTGTCTACTTTGTTCTTTAAAAGATATTTGAATTTAAAATACGGCTGAAGAAAACGCGCGAAAATGGTTCATGGTTTAAGGTACGTATAAAATATTTTTATTCACACACAATAGCGAGAGATCCCCTGACAGTAAGTACCTACATACCACATCCCATAAATTCAAATTAACAACTCATTTAATCAAGATGGCTCATTAGAGCTATTTTGACAAGTCAAACAATAAAATAAAATAAATTATTTACCATCTACCACCGGTTCGGAATGCACCTTTCTGTAAGAAACACTGTAATTGCTCTTTTCAGATCGCTATTTTTGATTACAAGACAGATTTGTGAGAGCAAATTTGCGCAATAGCCAAACATCAGCCAGATTTAGTCAACAATAATAACCTTCTAATGTCCGAGCCAATCGACCCCCAGCAAGCATGACGCATGCGGCAGCCATCGCCCTCCTCAACCATATTGCAGGAAAGAGAACGACCCGCCGCTCTCATAGATAAGGCAAATGTACACATAAAATATACTATACGTCTAAGCGAATAACTACCAACTATTTTATGCTAGGCGAATGTTATGGATTTAGTTTTACACATTGCCATCACCCCATTCCATCAAGAGGTTGTCGTAAGCCGACAAAAGGAACAAGGCCGATAACTTAGCCTCAATAGAAGAAAAACTTGATACCCTGTGGGTTTACCAACCCATTTTGCAAGCTTTGCACGGTAGGACTTTTACCCTTCATGTTATTTCCCAGTCTGGCAGCTCAAGTGAGCTGGTCGTATTTTTTTTAATAAACGAAACCCCTTGTCTGGGTATAACCTGTATGGCGGTGGCAGTTTACAAACATGTAATTTACAAACATAAATGACACCCAGACTCAGCGCAAGTGCCTCTGGTTTAGACAAAAAGACACCTGCCCGACTCCGGAACCGTACCCCGGGACCCCATGATCCAAAGGCGGCACATCCAACCCCTAGACCAACGAGACAGTCTATTATAATTCACCAGGCAGTGGCATACATGGCTGTAAACATAGACGCTATCATGCCCCACTCAATGCAACAGACCTCCAAACAAAGGAAGAATCAATTGATCTATTAAGATGCATCCATTTGATACAACAGGATAAGTGCGCGCGCGTTTCGTTCACATTATAAGACGCATCTTCACGCCTGTTGTCCGCTATGTCATCGGCAGAGACAGTCTTCTGTAGTTTACTACAGAAACGGTGAGATTGCTGAAAAAGTACACACAGTACAAGTAACAGCGTCAATAAAGGAACATAGCCTAAACCGCGATAGAGAACATTTCATAGATTAATCGAATCTACTACAGGATAAAAACAAAATCAAAAATCTATTTATTCAGGCTGGCTCGTGTGAACTCTTTTCAATCGTCAAAATTAATTCATCGTTCACTACCGGTTCGGTAGGCTATTCTACCAAGAAGAGCAGGCAAGAAACTCTGAATTTTCTGTTTTTAGATCGATACAAAGAAGGTTTTGAAAACAGATTTGTGAGAGCCAACTCGCGCAATAGTCCCAAAAGGCCAAACACTACTCTTAATATAATAATCCATTGATAGCGAACTTATTATCCAATATACGTCCGTGTGGTGACGGATTTAGAATACATAGTGTCACCACCCCATTCCATACTGAGGGTGTCGTAAGAGCCGACAAAAAGAGATGATAAGGCCGGGAACCTAGCCGCAAGAGAAGGATAACTTGAAACGAAACCGTTTTTATTTGTCGCTGGGGTAATGCTTTATGCCTACCACCATCTGCGGCCTCCTTCTGCGAGATGACGTCCTCGTAGAAGGTGGCCACCGCCTCCCATGCCTCCTCGCTGTCGAGGATCCGTCTTGAAACGAAACCCTGTGGCCCGTCTGGCCAGCGTGTCACAGTAGGCCAATCACCCTCCATGTAACTGGAGGAGGCGCGACTCAGCAGTGGGTCATTTATGGGTTACGTAGTAGTAACAATAGCCAATATACTGAATCACGTAAATGTGGAGAGGGCCTGAATCATCTGAGCCCCAAAACCGTTAAGTAATTCAATTGTGTCAAAATCAACAGTTTTGACACATGGCAAGAACTTTTGACACAAGGCAAGAACTTTTGACACAAGGCTAGTAATTTCATCGCGTCGGATCGTCATTCTGTCTGACCAGCGTGGCCCAGTACATTATGCTAATTTCCCTCCTTGTACTTGGAGGATGCCCAACGCTACGGTGAACCTTTTACGGTCTGCGATGGTGATCGCTATTACAATGGAAAGTATTTAAAATGCCACGATAAAATTGTGGAAGAAAATATAATTTTGACTTCGTACACGAAAGTTGAAATATTCAACAAAAGTGCTGGTGCTTTTTTAATTTCAAGGTTTCAACTGAGTTTGACGGGTAAAGTTGGAAACACTCCAATTTTGTGGTGTACAAAGATTGAAGAAGTTTCTTGCTCAAATCGCCATCATCATCATTCCAGTTGGTAAATTGTAACAGTAGGTTTCATTCTGCAACTTTATTCTGGATTGGGCTTCCACCAGTTTATCGTAGTCAAAATGCATAAAACATATAGTCTTATTGACTGCCTCGTTGTTCTAGTGGTTAGATGGCCGCCTTTGGATCAACGGGTCCCTGGTTCGATTCCGGGGTCGGGCGAGTGTATTTGTCTAAAACAGAGGCACTGGCTCGGAGTCTGGGTGTCATTTCTATCTATAATATGTATTAATATACAAAAAAATAAATGTATATAAGTAGTATATCATCCATCTCGTTACCATAACAAAAGCATTAAGTTGCTTAGCTTGGGACGAGATGGCTTTGTGTGAAATGTCCAAGGATATTATTGTGACTCAATAGGTACCATACATTCATGGTTTCTTCAGTTTTGTATTTTGACTTTGATTGGTCGAGAGCCGGTGCCCGTCAGGGCATTTCCTTGAATTGCCTGCCCCGCATTAGACCCTGGCGTTGCTTTCCATCACGCAAGACTAGGGTCAAAGGCATTCAAAAAATTTGTAAAAAAAAAACAATTTATTCAGAACTCGTCACTACTAGAACCTAAAACCGTTTCTTTTCCAAGAAAAAATAACAGAACCATTCCAATTATTTTGTAGCAAATACATATAGTGTATATTTTGTATACTGGCTTTTTAAACGCACGTTTTGGTACATCAATAAATACGCAAATGATACGACTTCTCAATATCAATCCCATACATTTGCCTTTCTAATCCACCAAAGCCTGCGATTCTAAAGCCAAGTGGCTAGACACCAGGTTGTATTACAGAACTTTGCATATGTTCTTTGCGGCTTGTTAAAACATCTATTTTTAAACAAATATTTACACTGAAGTTGAAATGGATTAGAGGAAAATAATTTCCATTTAAAAAATTAAGATTGCCCGAAACCTTTTAGGGAGTTTCATTTCTCGCCGCTAAGATGTAACAAAATTATCATCTTGTGGCAAAAAAAAAGATTATTTCTGTAATGGGAAGTGTTTTAAGAGCTCCTTAGACACTTGGGAATTATTGAGATTACTGTATTGGAACAATCATGATATTTTAGGATATTACAAATACATATTACCTACACTTTAAAATTAAACACTTTTTTAACCAGTTTATAACTTTCAATGATAATATCATCAGTCATCATCAACATTTCAGACAAAAGACGTCCGCTGCTGGACATAGGCTTCCACGAAGGCCGGTCCAGAGCCTGACTAGGTCATCGGTTCCACCGTGTAGGAGTCTAACGATAATAATATCGACGTAATAGATTAAAAAGTCATGTAAACTTACAAGTTGTAAGTTACTTACGTTCCTAAACCATGACTTAATTGCCAACAACATAATGCCGGTGGGTGTTAACACTAGAAGCGCACACTCACACATTAATAGCATCACACATTGATAGCGTAGCACAGTAGGCGAATTCCCCTCCATGAATTTAGAGGAGGCCCGATTCAGGAATAGGTCATTTATTGGCCGAAACGACGACTTTGCTGCGGGTTTGTTAGCGTAAAATCATAACAATTAATATTGCCACTTACTCCCTGTAGGTGACATTTGAGGCCAAACGGCCTAACGAAGTTATCTGAACAATCATTATTTAAAATCGAATAATTTATGATATCGTTATCTTCATCATCGTCACTCTAGTCCAGTGAAGAAGTAAGAACATACTGGACATAGGCCTCCCTAATTACCTATTTACAGATTAACATTTTAAGGAACTTATTTACAGGTGTTTTTGAAACGTCGAAAGTGAAGGAAGCTAGTTGCTTGTTCCAAAAAATAGATCCTATGGAGATGGCAGGCAAGAAACACGTGGACACTATCTATGACTCTTTTTATCAAATTTTCTGTTAGAAACTTATGATTGGGTTACATTGATTTCGTGTTTAATTATAGTAAGAATATCTGGATGACCCTTGGATAGCTCGGTATTTTTTTTATATAAATTGTGTTTTTTGGAAATTATATTTAAGTACGAATTACGCAAACACTCATTGACTTCGTGTTACTTAACAACCCCATCTGCTGTTGTGCTCACAAAAAAGTAGTATTATTATTCGCCAATAGATGTCAGGAATTAAGTCTAACCTCAAAGCAAACACTCATTGACTTCGTGTTACTTAACAACGCCATCTGCTGTTGTGCTCACAAAAAAGTAGTATTATTATTTGCCAATAGATGTCAGGAATTAAGTCTAACCTCAAAGCAAACACTCATTGACTTCGTGTTACTTAACAACGCCATCTGCTGTTGTGCTCACAAAAAAGTAGTATTATTATTCGCCAATAGATGTCAGGAATTAAGTCTAACCTCAAAGCAAACACTCATTGACTTCGTGTTACTTAACAACGCCATCTGCTGTTGTGCTCACAAAAAAGTAGTATTATTATTTGCCAATAGATGTCAGGATTCCTAGCTAGATCGATTTATCCCCCCCTAAACCCTAATAATGATGACATATGGAACAGAGACGTGGTCGCTCACTATGGGCTCCATCAGAAGGCTCAAAGTCACCCAAAGGGCAATGGAGAGGGCTATGCTCGGAGTTTCCCTGCGAGATCGAATCAGAAATGAGGAGATACGCAGGAAAACCAGGGTCACCGACATAGCCCACCGGATTGCCAAACTTAAGTGGCAGTGGGCAGGGCACATAGCTCGCAGGACCGACGCCCGATGGGGCAGAAAAGTCCTCGAGTGGCGACCGCGTTCCGGAAGGCGCAGTGCTGGTAGGCCTCCCACACGGTGGACCGACGACCTGGTTAAGGTCGCCGGAAAGCAGTGGATGCGGGCGGCCCAGGACCGGCCTTTGTGGAGATCCTTGGGGGAGGCCTATGTCCAGCAGTGGACGTCTTTTGGCTGAAATGATGATGATGATGAAACCCTAATAAAATGACATTTTCTAAAAATGATTCCTAGCTAGATCGTTTTATCGCCCCCGAAACCCCCTATATACTAAATTTCATGAAAATCGTTGGAGCCGATTGCTCATTTAAAGATATAAGATAAGATATGCTGTGAGGACAATGTAACATGTTACACAACAGAAGTGACCCGGAGATGAACCTTTCGCCGATCGTAGCTACATCTAGCAGAGAGCCGTCCTACACTACGCTTGCCGATTCGCGGCCTTATTGACATAGTCTTTATTAACATAATAACTGTTTATGTCAAAGAGCGTGATAAATTATAAAACATTGCATCTATTTACCTATTCGAAATGTGTTAAGTATCTAAGCAAATAAGAAGCCGGAATTATGATGTCTTACCTAAACACATGTGATACTCGTCTTAAAAAATATTGATGTGTTTAATGTATAGATATAACTAGCAGTCGCGTGTTGCTGTGGCTAAGGTTTTTGTTATATATTATACTAGCGACCCGCCCCTGATCCGCACGGTTGCAATGATGAACCTCTAAATTGATCAGTGTTTCTCTATGATCAATGAAAAATCTATGAAAAAGAATCCATTATGGATTCTTTTTCTAGTATCTTTTTTGGATGTATTATACATATAGACCTTCCTCTTGTATCAATCTATCCATTAAAAAACGCTTCAAAATCTGTTGCGTAGTTTAAAAGATTTACGCATACATAGGGACGGACAGTCGACAGTGACTTTGTTTTTTTTAATATGTAGTGATAGTCATTTAACTCTCTCATACATTAATTTAACTTTTAACATAGTGCCATCTACGGAATACATACCCAATCCAGTCAACGATATCGTCATCTGCTAGAATCGTTTGGACCTAACATATAATTGTGACTGTCAAATAATAGGCAAATGGTCCTACTAGATGAGTCGCGGAGGGCAGAGGTTAATCGCACCGAGTACCGGCCTCGACGTTCGTCGTTTCAGCCCATGGAAGACCCATTACAGGGTCGGGCCTCCTCCAAATTCATAGAGGGAAATTTGCCTACTATGCCACGCTGGCAAGACGGGTTACCACAACGTTTGTTTGTTTGGGTTTGTAATTCACTTAACATGGAAATACATGATGAATCTTAAAAATATATCCTATATATCTACGAGTGTAATTTGAAAGTATATTTGTATAATTTTATATGTATAATTTGAAAGTATAATTTGTATTATTATAGAACCATACTTGCTTCTATAATAATACATGTGATACATAGATGTGACAAATTAAAAGCCGATGCTATCTACTAATAAACAAAATGAATTTTGACCAAACTTTGTAATGTAGCTTACATAAGAGAAGGAAATAATTTATAAAGTTAAAGTGTGATTTATCCAAAATATAGTGATAAGTGTCAAGTAAGTAGGAAAGAAGTCTGGTAGCTCGCAGATAGCCTGCGAGCCGGTGCCCGACAGAGCATTTCCTTGAATTGCCTGTTCCATCTTAGACCCTTGCCAAACTTAAGTGGCAGTGGGCAGGGCACATAGCTCGCAGGACCGACGCCCGATGGGGCGGAAAAGTCCTCGAGTGGCGACCGCGTTCCGGAAGCCGCAGTGCTGGTAGGCCTCCCACACGGTGGACCGACGACCTGGTTAAGGTCGCCGGAAAGTTTGGATGCGGACGGCCTTTGTGGAGACCCTTGGGGGAGGCTTATGTCCAGCAGTGGGCGTCTTTAGGGGTAAAATTATGATGATGATGGATCTTAGACCCTGGCGTTGCTTTCCATCACGCAAGCCTAGGGCCAAAGGCATTTAAATCGGTGATAAAAAAAATGTATTTGCTGAGTAGTAAGCGTAGTAGTAGGTTTAGGCGTTGTTTCTTTTTTGTTTTAATTAAAAAAATACTTTTCACACCTTGCACTCTCATATGAATCCGACCGTGTTCCTCAACGCCAAAAAAAAGGTAACCTACCAGCACTATCATCTGAAATATCTTAATATTGAATAAGTCAACGGTCAACGATAATTTTCGTCATTTGTTTGCTTAATGACGGGTTGTAAATTATTGCCTTGTTCGTGATGACAGACATGATGTGAAAATGAAGCAGCCAAATGGGTTTTATATTGCTTTATCTAATACATGGTGAAACAAAAAGGGTATATTAGTGAGCCTGACATAGAGTACAAAATAGCAGAACAACTAAAACGGAGAAAGTTATGGAAAAAGTAAAATATGTATATTATATCCGGGATAATTCACTAGTAGGTATATCTTACCGGCCCCTCTTTAAAGAACCGAAATGCTTCCACCAAGTCGAATGGTAGCTTTTAGCCGGCGGCCTCTCCCGCGGGTAACATCGCACCCGTGCGAAGCCGGGACGGGCCGCTAGTATATGTATATAATAATGCATGCACCCTGTATAGAGTGTAATAAAAAAGCTATATTGACGCCACGCCGCGCAACCAATCAAAGAATTTTAAATTAGAAAGAGTGGCTATTTGAAGGTATACATTCGAACGCAACGGTTGTGCCCTGACCTGGGCCTCCGCGCATTATGCGGCCAGGCCGCGCGGCCAAGTCTTGGCCGCGCGGCCAACGAAATACATCGCGTCACATAAGCGGGCTATTGGGCGCCGCCACCAATCCGCGCATTATGCGGCCAGGCGGCGCGACTGGCCGCGCGGCCTGGCCGTCTAAATGCGCGGGGGCCCTAAATCCTTTACAAATAAACCTTTACTTACTGCATTATTAACGCGAACGAACTATAGTATTTAAGAACTATTCATTTCGTCTTATACTACTACCACTCAGCCCATAAATGACCCACTGCTGAGTCGGGCCTCCTCGAGTTACACTGCGTACTGCACCACGGTGGCTAGACGGGTTGGCGCATGGTTTCGTATAAAATTGTCCTTCTCTTGTAGCTAGGTTATTGGCCTTGTCAGGTCTTACGATAAATATATGAATAAAACGATAGAGATGGTATACAAATGACAGAGTTATGCGATAGCAAACTGTAAACCAAATATACAACTGAATTGAGAACGGTGGTTCTGAAGTGAGAATGAAACGCGGTGATGACACTATGACTGCCTCGTTGGTCTAGTGGTTAGATGTGCCGCCTTTGGATCAACGGGTCCCGGGTTCGATTCCGGGGTCGGGCAAGTGTCTTTGTCTAAACCAGAGGCACTGGCTCGGAGTCTGGGTGTCATTTCTATCTATAATGTGTATGTATTTACAAAAAAAAAAATTATATAAGTAGTTTATCATCCATCTCGTTACCATAACACAAGCATTAAGTTGCTTAGCTTGAGACGAGATGGCGTTGTGTGAAATGTCTAAGGATATTTATTTATATTTATGCATTTTAAATCCGTCACCACACACAGGGACGAATAAAGGAACTAACCCATTTTTAATTCAACTTCAATGTCCAACTCACTCTTCCGATTTTTTACACCGCTCCTTTTTCATACTATCCAGCCTTCTGTGGAATGCGCTATCCCCAGAAATCAGGAATAGTTAACAGTCGTGACACTTTTAAGCAGAGACTTCGTAAGCATTTGGAGATTACTAATTAGAGGGAGTGGAAGTGATGCATCATTAACTGTCTGTATAACCTTATACAGGGTTGATACGACATAGGGGCATTTTTTTAACTGCCTATACTAGGTATCATTTCCAGGCTCTGTGCCAAAAATCAATTAATCCAATTTCATATATAGCAATAGTTTAACCGCAAATGATTTTTAAAATTTTTGCCTCATTTGAACATGATGTATCTTTCCTAACAGATGTTTATGCCTAACGCGTCTTTTATTAACCTTAGGGGCTGTCCATTAATCACGTGATGTTTTTTTAACATTTTTTAACCCCTCCCTCCCCCTTGGTGATACCTGGTGAGGTTTAAGACTACCCCTCCACCCCCCTCCACACTTTGTCTCTGCACCACCCAAGGTAGACTGGCAGAAAATGCCTAAGGCATTAAGTCCGCCTTTGTATATTTGTTGTGCATTAGTGCATAAACATAAAATAAGACAGGTAGCAGCTAGTATGCCCATAAAACTATAATTTAGCAACGCTGTAATAACAAGGATGTTTCTGATAATATTACGTACGAAAACGCGTCATGTTTACAGATAACTTTACGATATTTAATTTGATAAAAAACTCCGCAACAAAGAAGTCGAATGAAACTGAACAAGATAATAGAACGAGAGATTTCGTCGATATATAACTTTGTTGTTACAAATTTGTACACTGTATGTGTGAGCAATGACGCAATGGTGACCTATAATCGCGGATTTGTTTTTTGATGGGCCCTGTCAAGTTCTATTCGTCATTCATTGCGTAAACGTGTAGCGTGTTTCTCTCATCTTGCGAACTTGCTCTCACTATGCTGTTTAGTGTTTTGTGTAACATTGATCAATATTTAAAAAAAAAGCAAAGCTACAGAGTGTCTTGCCGGCTATTCCCTGTAAAGCAGCCAAATCGGTGGTAGTTTCGGCATGAATGTGAGTGAACGCAGGGATTGTGAGCGATCAGGGGAGATGGAGGGATTGTAGGAGTGAGAAGTTGTGTGTTAAAGGTGTGAATGTAGGTATGACGACTGATAGGTGTGTGCGGAGACTACCACCTAGTGTGGGACAGGAGCCGAAGATGATAATGGTATTTATAAATATGACGATTTATAAGTTTTGTGATAAAACCTACGTAAATAAATTTCTTTTTGAGTTTGAGTTAATTTCCTTGTTATACTTATGCCACTCCAGTGTACTGTCTGCCTCATGGAAAGCAGTTTAGGCGCAAAGGGATGGCCATCTAGCCAGACGAGGTGGTATGTCTGGCAGGGGTCCGCGGCGCCTATGCCCACGTCAGGGTCAGTACTTTAGGCGCAAAGGGATGATCATCCAGCCAGACGAGATAGTATGTATAGTAGTAATTTTACAAAGTAGTGTTTACACCGAAAAAAATTTGAGCGGAGCGGACCAAACGAGTAACATGTGTCCGCTGCGTCGCGGTTTTGCCGACTAGTTCCAAACGGACTCGCTCGACGCTGCTGTTCTGTACGTTTTTTTCTGTGCTTATGATATAATAATATGTATATACATTTTTCTTGCGGTATATAATCACTGTACTCGCTTGATTCCGTGTCACTCGATAACATCGCGAATTCACACACCAAATTTAATTAAAAAATAACAAAATGTTCTTCTCGCGTCCGAAAGACGTCAAATAAACTTAAAATAGACAGTACTTTAAGAAACAATACAAAGCAGAAATA
This sequence comes from Clostera curtula, assembly GCA_905475355.2. Lineage (NCBI taxonomy): Eukaryota > Metazoa > Arthropoda > Insecta > Lepidoptera > Notodontidae > Clostera > Clostera curtula. Next base: position 6,551,011 of record FR997817.1, read on the forward strand.
AAAAATATTCCGTTAATAAAGTGACAAAACAGAACCCTATCATGCTGTCTTATTAAATATACTTCTCATCAGAAAAATCGAAACACTTCCCTTTTTATGATTGTTAAACAAAATACGAAACATAAAAAAGTTTAATTTGAATTTAGAACATAAACATTAGGATTTGAAAACCATATAATGTTCACTATTAAACGACCTTTTTACATAATATGTATATTCCTAAATATATACTCGTACATTTTTCTGATAATCCTTACAAAACATAAACTTGCAAGGTGTTTCGAGTTTTCTGATGAGAAGTGTATATTTCAGTGTCAGATTTGAGTCACAATATTAATGGTAAACGTTATAACAAGAGTACACGTGTTAACATTATTTATAGTGCAATAAAATATTACTTTACGGTGTCAATAATTTCCAACCGACCGTGAAATTGTCTATTAATTAAGCCGAACGTCCACCGCCATCTAAAATAAGTTAGTTTAGTTTAGCATGCATAGTTGAGCGAGATGTTCATACATGTGCGTCCACCGACGGTGAACTAACATGTATGAAAAATTGTCTCGACTATGCAAGCTAAGCTAAACTAACTTATTTTAGCTGGAGGTTGACGTTCGGCTTTAGTATCTGTTACGGTATAGTCAGGGTGGTGACGGATTTACAATAAATAGTCGTCATTTCAGGCCACAAATTACCCATTACTGAGTCGGACCTCCTCCAAATTCATGGAGGAAATTAGCATACTGAACCTGAAACGCCTGAACGCTGGCAAGACGTGTCGGCCAAATGTTTGTCTCAAGTTTTCCTTCTCTTTCGGCTAGGTGATCTGCCTCTTGCGTGCTTTTAGTCGCCACGACACCCTCAAAATGGTATGGTCTGGTGACATTGTGTACCTATATAGTGTCACAGACCTATATATTCCATCCTGACGGTATCATAAGAGCCGACAAAAAGAAATGACAAGGCCGAAAACCTTGCGGGAAGAGAACGAGTCAGAATATAAAACTTCCCCACCGCACGCTGGGAAATAACGCGTGTTGTAAAAGTCAACAAAACCCAGCACGCTTGGTGATAGGATCGAACGGTCCGCCCGGCTGGCTCTCATTTTTAAGTCCGACGCCAAGCAGTTTTACTGTGTTACGTCGTGTGTATGTGAGAACCGGTGCCCGACAGGGCAATTCCTTGAATTGCCTGCTCCGTCTTAGACCCTGGCGTAGCTTTCCATCACGCAAGCCTAGGGTCAAAGGCAGTCAAGTCACTGATAAAAAAAAAGCGTATGCTAATTACTCTCCATGTCTGGAGGACTCGGCAGTGGGTCATTTATAGGTTACGAACGGCGTGTAAATGATACTAGACTGAGTTTACACCCAACTCGTGTTCTGGAGCGGGTAGTTGAGGAACGCCGTTGGTTTAACTGATGATTGTCATCGTACTGCGTCGTTTTGTGAGCACTGCACTCCAAAAGCGTAAATTATTTATTTGACAGATAAACTGGCAGTGAAGACTATGTGTATTAATAAAAATGGATAGTGTATGTATCTATGAGTTTCCAATACACATAATCAAGTTCTCATCACTCTCAAATAAGTGTTACAAAACGCTTGAAACCGACTCAAACTAATAAGGCGTGGGTTTAAATATGTAAATAAAACTTCGTTGAAACTTTTATAGAAACCGATTGCAAAAAAAACCGGTCTTACCTAAAGTCTTTTGAACTGCATAAGGAAAATTAATCAGTCTTTTTTCTGGCTTGCAATTTTTCACATACCTACATAATAATATCTTATCAATTCTTCACCAAATGTTACCAATATACAAACTAGAACACTACCAATTTATGATAGCAACAACTCAGATTGTGGGACATTTAAAAATAGAACTAGTAACCCACGTGACCTTGTATTAAGTAACACCTACCTAACATTTCTTGTACGCTTAATCAGATTATTAAAAAAAAATCATTCGCGCCATAGAGGTAAACACATAGAGATTCGTACAAATATAGTTTTAAATTTATATTCGAATATGCATTAGTGTATGAGTAAGCGCCACGTAAAATAATTATTACATCGCTTATGGTGGCATTTCGCTTCACTATTATTATTCACATAAAACTGCCACTTGAATGGCTCCTCCAATAGCAGGGGAGGAAATCACCCTCCCATGCCACGCTGGGCAAACGTTAATAATGTTTATAGAAATAAAGTATTGATTTAATCGATTCTATTCGAGCTTCTCTCATTATACTTGTAGTTCAAATAATATAACACTGAGATTCCCAAGTAAGCCTAAAGGCTCACTAAAAACGGTCACACCCACTAGTCTAAGCCTAATAATTCTACGAACCGCGCAATACTAAGTACTCATGAGTCATTTGTCATTGACCATGGAATTTTAATAGAGTTATCAGTACCATATCAAACGATTTAAAGTTACTTATCTAAATATTTATGATACTCAACTAGTTATTTTATAATATGCTAAACTTTGGTGATCTACAAACTATTTTTATTTGAATTGTGTATTAGATACGTTGGAAAGGTAAAATTTAATGATTTTTATAGCAATAAGAAGGAAAACTTGATACAAGCCCTGTGCCAACCCATCTTGCCAGCGTGGCACAGTAGGCTAATTTCCCTCCGGGAATTTGGAGGAGGACCGACCCAGCAGTGGGTCATTTATGGGCTGTGACGACGATAGCAGCAACAATACCTTCCCTTGTCAGGATTTTAAACAGATTTCTAAAAGAACGTTCTCAATTCGGTTGTATGTTTTCATACATAACTAGCGGCCCGTCCCGGCTTCGCACGGGTGTGAAGTTGCACGCGGGGCGAAGCTAGTAAAAAAAGTGCCTAACTTACTCCTTATATCATCAGCTACCTATCAGTGAAAGTCCCGTCAAAATCGGTCCAGCCGTTCCAGAGATTACCCGCTACCGGAACAAACAGACAGACAGACATACAGATACACAGACAAGGACAAAAATTAAAAAAAAAAATATTTTGGTCTATGTACTGTGTATATGCTTACGAATTTAGTAAAAAGTGGTTATTTTATTATTACAAACAGACACTCCAATTTTATTTATTTCTACTACTACTATAGACTATAGAAGATGTATAGATATATGTTTTTGTATTAGTTGGACCCATGAACATTTTAGAGAAATCGGTTCATAAATTTTATTATAATATAATATACTAGCCACCCGCCCCGGCTTCGCACGGGTGCAACGATGAACCTCTAAATGTATCAATGTTTCTCTACAATATTATAGATGTATTATACATATAAACCTTCCACTTGAATCACTCTATCTATTTAAAGAAACCGCTTCAAAATCCGTTGCTTAGCTTTAAAGATTTAAGCATACATAGAGACGGACAAACGGCAGCGACTTTGTTTTATACTATGTAGTGATAAAAATGAATGATTGTCATGATCATGTGATAATCTTCAGCAAAGTGTTGTGCATGAGCCCATGAAGGTTTCTAAACAAATTAATCATAAATTTGAATATTTGTGTAACTACTAAGTACTATCAACTAAACAAAAAGGAGACACCTTCAAATTTATTTTAGTTAGTGGCGTAGCAACTCGGGCTGGATACTAATAGTGTGGTCTTTAACTTGAAATAAAGATCAACATTTGTATAACATTTATAGAAAACTAAAATTGTATGTAATCGATAATTTTGTTGTTAATAGACTTCGTTACAAAGCAAATTTTTAAGCAATAAAAATAATAGTAAATGGTTTCTTATTTTGGTTTCTAGCGCATACGAAGCTTTTTTTCTTTTTACTTCATCTTCATTTCTTCTGTTCATACGAAAACATGTTTTAAGGTTATCACTATCACTACATAGTATAAAACAAAGTCGCATTCTTCTGTCCGTCCCCATGTATGCATAAATCTTTAAAACTACGCAACGGATTTTGAAGCGGTTTTTTTTAATAGATAGAGTGATTCAAGGGGAAGGTTTATATGTATAACCCACCCCCGCTTTGCACGGGCGAAGCCGGAGCGGGCCACTAGTAGACCATAAGAACCTTTTTTGAGGTTATGAATAATTAAAACCGATTGAAGCTTACCAATCACCAAGCGTTCGTAATAAAACGATTCTATTTTGCTTTAGTAATAAACAAAATGCTGCTCCCGTTTCGGTTTCAATATAAAATCCTGGCGCAGTGCTGTGGTCGCCGGAAAACGATGGATTCGGGCGGCCCAGGACCGGCCTTTGTGGAGATCCTTGGGGGTGACCTATGTCAAGCAGTGGACGTCTTTTGGCAGAAAATGATGATGACATCCTGTTCACTACTTCGCTTGCATGGACCCAGAACCAGATGTACTCGGCCCATTACCAAATCAGGCCCCGTTACATGGAGGGCACAGGGTTTCGTATAAAGTTTCCCTTCTCTTGTGGGTAGGTTGTCAGCCTTGTCGTCAACACAGGGACAACCAAATAAAAATATTCAAAATTAAGACTCTATGTTCAAATTAACAAACGGCTCGATATCATGGAATGAGATTCTGTCCAGTCACGTTCAAAGTCATTAATAATGTGTATAGATTATAATGCAATAATACATTATGTAGTTGAACTTAGGTTAATGCTTTGTACTGTAATGTCCGTGTGGTGACGGATTTATAAATAAATAAATATTCTTGTACATTTCACACAACGCCATCTCGTCCCAAGTTAAGCAACTTAATGCTTGTGTTATGGTAACGAGATGCGACTTATATATATATATATATTTTTTGTAAATACATACATGTTATAAATAGAAATGACACCCAGACTCCGAGCCAGTGCCTCTGGTTAAAACAAAGACACTGGCCCGACCCCGGAATCGAACCCGGGACCCGTTGATCCAAAGGCGGCACATCTGACCACTAGACCAACGAGGCAGTCAAAATTTAGAATACAAAATGTCACCAACCCACACTATCCCGAGGGTGTCGTAAGAGGCGACTAAAGGTGAGTAAGAGGCAGATTACCTAACCGTATTAGAAGGAAAACATGATTTAAACCCTGTGCCAACCCGTCTTGCCAGCATGGCACAGTAGGCAAATTTCCCTCCATGAATTTGGAGGCGCCCGACTCAGGGTCATTTATGGGCTGAAACGACTGTAATGCTGCCCAAAATATTCCGCCGGTGAAGATGTTCCTCAGCATGACATGACCGATACATTTTATAGGCAAATATGCAAAATAAATGCTATTAACGACTAACATTTTTATCGTCATGAATAAAAAAGGACACACGTCTAGTGTAATATAATTTGGAATTTTATTTAGTTACATTATTTAGACGTCCTTGTATTGGCGGATTTATAAAACATGATGTCACCAACCCATGTAAATCTGAGTGTCAGTAGGCGTCTAAATTATTGAGATCTGCAGTAAAACAAAGGGCTTTTATTCTGATTTATAAATGTATAAACGACTAATGGATTTCTCAATAAAAGAAAAAAACATAACCAATAACAAATAAAATAAATGAGACACTATATCAGAGAATGGCAATGAAAATGATACGTTATAATATTATGATAATAACGCCGAGATTCGGGTTTGCTTATTATTGTTATAATCTTTCATATTACTTTTATCTTGCAACCAATTCTACGTCATCACGATTATTTCAACAAAGATAATGATTCTATTCTACTCACATATATTTGAGATTACACTATTATAACCACGCGATGACCATTCCACATTTTTTTACAACCCTTAACTCACTCTGTGTAACTCAGGGTAGCTTTTGCTCTTAACTACCTTAACAGAGTAATTTAAGAAGGAAGTGACAGGGCCGTAATCCTAGCAGTAAGAGAAGGGAAACTTGAAACGAAACTGTGCCAACCCGTCTGGCCAGCGTGGCACAGTAGGCTAATTACCCTCCAGGAAGTTGCAGGAGGCTCGACTCAGCAGTGGGTCATTTATGGGCGGGGAAAATCCAAGATCCATGTGATAATTCATACTTACTTCTCAACCCGCAAAAGGCCCACTGTTGGGTCGTATCTCCTTCGTATCCCCCAACGCGATGTATTTTTTTTATTTTTTACTTTTTAAAGGGTACCTACTTAGGTCATTGTGTCGGGGGTTTATTTAAATGTTTAATTTAGTTTTTTTTTTTTTTTTGTTTAAAAGGTTATGATGTAGATCCCCACCACATATATTTCCAGATATTGGGTATCCCCCCCCCCCTTTTTACCCCCAGAGTTTTTTCAGGGCTCAACTGATTTTCATGGAACATATTATTTTGTAATGTGCACGTGATACGCTTTCATTTGAGACCCCACTCGATTATATTTGCAGACATTCGGTTATTCTTCCCCACTTTCATCCCCCATAACTTTAAAACGAGTGAACCGATTTTCATCAAACATGTCTAAGAACACTCGCCCGTAACTCACCTGTCACACAAAAACTGTATTGAAATCGCTTCATCCGTTCGCGAGCTACGGTGCCACAGACAGACAGACACGTCAAACTTATAACACCCCTCTTTTTGCGTCGGGGGTTAAAAAGGCCCACTGTTGGGTCGTATCTCCTTCAATTACAGAAGGAAATTAGCCTACTGTACCACGCTGGCTACACGGGTTGGTATAGTTTCATTTCAACTTTTCCTTCTCTTTTGGCTAGGTTTTCTGTCTTGTCATTTCCTTTAATCTGCTCTTTAAACATCCTTAGAATATAATGGAATCGTGATATTACGTTTTCTTAATTAAACAAGGGTAATTATTAAACTAATTAAAATAATAATCATAATATCCTAATAGATGTAAAAAGAAAAAAACTAACAATTGAAAAGATCTTTATAAAACATTTTTATTTAAATATCAATCACACAGCTAAACTATCTCATGCGCGCTAAAAATTCGTCATACCTACTTCACTGCGTAAGAAAGAACGTAATATGCACAATCTTATCACACTTTTTCAAGAGCATTTTGGTCTTGTCAATCAAATAATAACTTACAAGAAATCCTTTGGTATAATGATATCTTAGGTTTTCACGATCTTTGCACATTTGCAAGGACACTGCAAAGTGTCTGAAACGTTGGGAATTAAATAACACGATCAGAACCGTCAAGAAATCATTTCCTGCAACTCCTTAGGTAGTTGTTGAAAGCAAGTTTTTATTTTTGTTGCCATATAAACTCAAATATCTGGATGACCTTTGAGTTTATACGGTTTATTTTAATTTTTTTTTATAAATATAATTACGCAAACACTCATTGACTTCGTGTTACTTAACAACGCCATCTGCCATCCATCTCACAAAAAAGTAGTGTTATTATTCGCCAATAATAATAATAATTTATTTATTTGTCAGACAACAGAGGTCCATGGGTTAGTGACAGGCAGCTTCAAAACTATGTTAGTAAAACACAAGTGAAATATAATAAATAAAAAAACAAAACTATTCTTGCCTCACCAGTATTCGCATAAAATGTTGCAGAATAGGTGAGTCAAGCTTGTTCGATAAAATCCAATAGATGTCATCATTCCTATCTATATCGAGATCGATTTATCCCCCCCTAAACCCGAATAAAATGACATTTTCTAAAAATGCTTCTAGCTAGATCGATTTATCGCCCCCGAAACCCCCTTTATACTAAATTTCATCAAAATCGTTGGAGCCGATTCCGAGATTCCATTATCCCCCCCTAAACCCGAATAAAATGACATTTTCTAAAAATGATTCCTAGCTAGATCGTTTTATCGCCCCCGAAACCCCCTATATACTACATTTCATGAAAATCGTTGGAGCCGATTCCGAGATTCCAATTATATATGTATATACAAGAATTGCTCATTTAAAGATATAAGATTATATTTTCCGAAATAAATTCTGCACTTTTTTTGCTATAATCATAACTAGATACCTAGTATAAAACATGTATGCATTAAATCTTTAAAACTACGCAAAGGATTTTGATGCGGGTTTTCTAATAGATACAGTGATTCAAGAGGAAGGTGCCTAGGTATAATACATGCACAATATTGTAGAGAAACACTGATACATTTAGATGTTCATCATTGCACCCGTGCGAAACCGGGGCGGGGCGCTAGTTCTTAAATAAATCCCATTTTTTTTCCTCGCACATCCTCATGGATACCCGGCCTTTGGGGACTAGCAGGGTTTGTAGGGCTCTAGGGCGTAGAAAGATGGCTATAAACCCCGACCTAGCCACTAAAACCAACGCCGTTCCTCTACTGCCTGCTTCAGGTTCACAGGTTGTGCTTTCCAATGAGTAACATATAAATCCCTAACCATTAGGTACTATCCAACCACCCTGACTTGACCGTAGGTCTTTAGGACACTAATTTGTAAACTGGCGAAAATTTTTAATCTTTTACATTTGGCTTCTGAATTAGTTACCTATCAATGATAAAGTATTATAAACTATACACGAGTAGGTAGGATCAATCTTCTTGATAATTATTATCTCATGACATTTCAGATAATGCTCTGTTGCTATTCTCTGGTAGGTATTCGCATGAACAGTTTCTGTACAGATTACAGAAACTCCAAAGTCGGTAAATGTACTACCGTATTTAGCACTTTATTTACTGACTGTAATTTTCCCAATTTGTTAAGAAAAACCTATTCAAGGGCACCTCATCAAATGTACCCACATTAACATACATATTTAATTAAGTACGTAGGTCGTAATAGAAGAGATTATTATAATTTAAGTTTTAATTTCCTACAGCGCGGCCTTACACTGCCAATTGATGAAATTAAATGGATCTTTTTAGAATGTAGCTAATTGTAGTTCCTGGCACTAGCTGAACACAAATCGTGAAGAACAAGAAAGACACAAAAGGCTAATTTAATATATGTATCATTTACACTAAACGTGTCAATTATCTGTAAAATAATCAGTTCTAAGAAATTATTCATACAGTTGCTTAGTACATTAATTACGTAAATCAAAATACTTACATTTGAAACAACGTCCAATTCCTGCACAAAAAGTTTAATTTTGGAAACCCAAATCACTTTGACAACTATTGTTATATTTAATACTCACTTTAAAAATACACATTCATTTTAAATGTTCATACGTTAATTTTAAAATGCGTCTCAAAATTTTATAATTACACCATTTATTTCACTTTAACACAAATTGTATTTTAATATAATATTTAATTACACTGTCTAAACACTGCACAATTAATAGAGTATAATTTTATTAATTACGTGGAGGTATTTCGGACACATATTTCGATCCGCTGAGAGGGCTACGGTCACACGTCTACTCAAGACGACACACGCGAGCCAACTGAAGAGGACAGAGCGATTCGCCTACAAAAACGCACCTGTAGCTCTGAAACTAGAGATATTTTGAATTTCGACTTTTCCACGTAATAAAATTATCTTTTAGAATGTATAATATTTTTCGAATCGACGTGACTGACATTCCTGAAATAGGAATGATATTGTAGTTGAATGTCAAAGTAAAATGTATATGAAAAGGTTGTATAGAAAGTAATATTTTGATGACGCTTAGGTAGGATAGGAAAGAAAATATGTCAATATTTATTTTGACATATTTTAATTGTTTACAGTGCATGAGTTACATAATATCATTACCTATTGTATTACATTAATTCAGTTGCGATCTTTAGTCGCGTTAGATAAGTTTCTTTTTCAGGTGAATTTTTATGCTATTCGCAAAATTTAAACCTTAGTTGGATAGAAAAAGTATTTATAAAATGATTATTTTAAGTTTTATTTTTTGGAATTCAATACTTAATGCATAAATCTGTACATAAATCTGTTCGAATCGTATTTGCAATGTTTTACAAAATTTAAGAAATAGAAGTTACATTGGCATCACGAAGGCCAAGTGTTTTGTTTCAAATTAATATTTTTAATTAATTATTCGATAATTTTGACATAAAGACGGCAGCGTATGGCTACGACCGCCCGGGTTAATAAAAAGTTTTTCTTCTCTTGCGGATTAGCTTGTATGTCTGAATTCCTTCAGTCACATTTTCCAGCACCATCGGGATATTAAATTAACTATGAGACATTTATTATTTATAGCGTGTGTAAAATTTCGTTACCCGGAAGGGGTTTTTTTAGACAATAAGGTTTCCAATTGCACTACTATGTATAATTTAGTTGTAAATAGTTTTTAATGTGCTCTATGTATTGTTAGTTTCGTAAGGTTCAATCAACAGTATTCTATTCTATTATACTTACTTAACAACCAAAAAATCATACATGATCAATGTATAGTTACTAATTGTGTATTACTTATCTCAGTACTGATCGCATACATCAAATAATTGACATGCAATGCCAACATTAACTTTACATTAACTGTGTTACATTATCTTTTTTACATCGAAGATGTTTATCGAAATGTGACTAACGTAAAAGAAAAATGGCGAAGCGTGTGGCTATAATTTTAATGAAAAGGGCTGCTCGATCCGGGGCTTCTATAAAATTCATGAAAGTAATCGGCTTGTAATACCGTTCGTAATGAAAATTGTACAAAAACGGACTGATTCAGCAGTGGACATTTTATGGGCGTTGAGAGGAAGAAAATTACGTTCGAAGTTTAGTTTAAAGCTACATAATCAAATGGAGTAAATGTGTCTTTTAGATTGACTTAAAGTGTGATTGAAATATTCATACTTATTCATTCATTTATTAAAAATCAATTACAAATTCCATATCATTATTTTCCACAAACATTTTCTTAATAAATTATATTTATATTTCATAACAATATTAAAATACATTACATTATTAAATCGACATCATTCACCACATCAATTTTTTGTATCGCTTTAGTATGTTCATTGACTAAATACTTCAGTTTTTAAATTAGATTATTATAAATATTATTTGTAAATTCGGTGTCATTAAGGATTACCGGATTATTCATTATAAATATACTTATAGGTATTCCTAATGAATAAATAACGTAACGTTAACGTAACCCCTACTCTAGGTTAACTTGTGTCGCGGGGGCAATTAACAAACATGAAATTTACGAACACAAATGACACCCAAACTCAGAGCAAGTGCCTCTTGTTTACACAAAGACAATTGCCCGGCCCCGGAATCGAACCCCGGACCCCGTGATCCAATGGCGGCACATCCAACCATTTCCAATTCTGTTGTAAACAAGTGTTTAGGTATAACATACGTTACTTAAGTACTTATTTATGTTTTAAAAAGCTTTGGCTATAATACCGACGTATTTCACCAAATATAGTTTATGCATCGTCATGGTATCCCGATTATTTATGCAATAAGCTTCGTAATCCGAGTTTTGCGATGTATCTACTATTAGTGTGATTTTCTTTCGTAATCGACAAGAATTTCTGCACGAAATAGGGAAATGCTTATTATTTCGTAATTTTTTTACAACATTGTAGGTAAATGTTTCGATCTTTCCACATTTACGCGAACATTTGTATGTTGTGTGTTAGTTTTTCAAGCAAAAGTTCCTTAAGGGATTTTCATGAAACTTACAATTAATTTATGTATTAATGTATGTATTTACAAAAAAAAGTATGTAAGTAGTTTATCAACCATCTCGTTACCATAACACAAGCATTAAGTAGCTTAGCTTGGGACGAGATGGCGTTGTGTGAAATGTATAAAAAGGAAAAAAAAAAAAAAAAAAAAACTTACCCCTGTATCAAACTAACTATTACTACTACTCAGCCCATAAATTACCCAATGCTGTGTCCTCCTGCCCTTTCCCTTTACATGGAGCCAATTACATCAGCCTACTGTGCCACGCTGGCTAGACGGGTTGGCACAATGGGGGAGGGCAATACAGAGCCCCCCTCATAATCGGAGGGGCCCGCCTTGGAGCATGGGGCTCCACTAGCTTTATAAGAGGCGGGCCAAAGGCCACGGGATTCACTCCCATTACGGGAGCATGCATGTTTGGGCAGTCGAGGATCGCCGTCGGTTTTAGTGGGTAGGTCGGGGCGCAATTCACCATCTCTACGCTGAGGAGAAAAAAAAAAAAAAAAAAAAAAGTTTCCTTTCAGCCACCACCTATCTTGATGTGGCAAGTGGTTTGGCTCGAGACCGGAATTGAGGTAGGTTTTAGTGGATAAACCAGGTGCACTTAACTAAATTCTCGCGCCCGTGGACTCCCACATACCCCAGCCCCGTCCCTCGCCCACACATAAAAGGTTTCCCCCCCCTTTTTTTCCCTCTTGCCAAAAACCCAGCCGGTTTTCGGCCTTGTCATTTCCTATTGAATGGAGGGGTGAAATTATGTTTTCTGAATCATCGTAGGGACTATCGGACGGGCGGATTAAATTAATACAGGCTTATAATGTGTATATTGGTGATGTACTAATACTCTATAGACGATATCGCAGGAACTAAAACTCGATACACGCTGATCAGATGAGTTGTCAGGTGATTTTCCTCAAGCTCATGCCAGATGGTATGATAATTTTTTGCTTGTGATTTAATACCTTACATTAGGTACTCTGTGTCTTATCATGTTTCGTCATTAGTGACTTAAGCACCTTTTAAATTGACTACGGAATCCTAAAAATAAAAAATGACTACTAATTCTATGCCTCGGAGGCGTCAATTAATGGAGATGGCCGATTTATTCATTATTTCTTTCAGATTTTTTTTAAATTATTTTATTTCTTAGGCCTAAACTAAATACCACAGGCTAGTTTAAGAAAGTGCTGATTTTATTATGCACTAGCGACCCGCCCCTGCTTCGCACGGGTGCAATGTATTATTCATATAAACCTTCCTCTTGAATCACTCTATTAAAAAAAACCGCTTCAAAATCCGTAGCGTAGTTTTAAAGATTTAAGCATACATAGGGACGGACAGACGACAGCGACTTTGTTTTATACTATGTAGTGATGATGTGGATATGCATGGTGTACTATGAAGTATTAAATCCATTTCAAATTCTGGTGATAGCTTTGCACAGAAACCTATTGTTTCCTAAAATTAAAAGCAGCCAATGTCACTGTTTACATCTGTGGTTAGCCAGCTACTACTACTACCACTGAACCCATACATGATTCACTGATGAGTCGGGCCTCCTCCAACTAAATGAAGGGGTATAAAGGCCGCTGCATACGTGACGGGTTTTTATACGGACGGGACGGGATGGGAATTATTGCAAACATCGTTTTGATACAAAATGTATATAAAATCGTCGCCGACGATGTTTAGCACGTCCCGTGAGTGCAACGTTCCCGTCCCGTCCGTGAAATATGCACTTTCATATACATTTTGTATCAAAATGATGTTTGCAATAATTCCCGTCCCGTCCCGTCCGTATAAAAACCCGTCACGTATGCAGCGGCCTTAAGCTTACTGTCCCACGCTGGTCAGACGGGTTGGCATAATGTTTCACATCAAGTTGGCCTTCTCTGGCGGCTAGGTATTCCGCATTGTCATTTCGTATTGTCTACTCTTAGGCCCCCTTATGATGGAATGGGGTGGTGACACAATGTGATCTAAATCCGTTACCACACGGATTATCAAGCGAAATTAGTGAATATCATAGGATCAGACCTACAAACTACAATCACACATTGTACAGTATGTAGGACATTTGATCAAGAATACAATAACAAAAATGTGTCGATACTGGCCTTCTCTGTGATTGGACGATTGGATTAGATACTGGTCTATGATTGGCTGAATAGAATCATCTTTTTGTTAACAAAGCTTAACATGACATTCGCTAAAAAAAATCCCCTGGAACCGGGCAGTCGAGGATCACCGTCAGTTTAGTTGGTAGGTCCGGGTGCAAATTACTTCTACTACTTTAAGTTGGTATCTCTACGCGTCTCACATAGCCCGGTCAGTCCCCCAAAATCGAAAATACAGAATGATTTTCGACGAAAAAAAAAACTACGATTTGTCGTCTATTCGCACTAATTTCTTCCAGACTACTTGAATGAGACCAAATATTATAATATGCGTTTATTGCTCAGATTATTCAGCAGGTGCTGATTGAATATCTGCTTCTATCGCCAGCTTAACCTAATTAGAACTACACAATAGTGATTATGATAAGGATAGCTAAATAATGCTCATTACTTTTTTTATTTTATTAAATAATCGAATAAAATTGTATTAGGAATTAATTATAACTAACTATTTGATTATGTAACATCTCACGAGATTGCACAATGTTTTTCGGGAATTTCGGTATTAAAATTCGTTTTATCCCTATCAGAGTAAATCCATACTTAATCATTTATATTGTGAATGTTTTCCTGCTAATAATAAATTTCATTTCATTTTCAATTTCATTTCATTTGCCTGATACCAATATTTACACAGAGTGATTTCCGTCTCCTTACGTCTGAAGTGCTGATGGATATTATCGTAAAATGTTGTATATTAATGTGCAATAACCCAGTACTGAGTCACGTCTCTTTCTCGTTAGAGGGAAATTAGCCGACTGGGCCTCGCCGGCAAGACGCTTTGGCAAAGTGTTTGTATCAAGTTTTCCTTCTCTTGTGATCTGCCTCTTCCGTTGCTTTAATTTGCTTTGACTTCCTCAGGATGGTATGGATTGAAGACATTTCAACAACACAAAAAAATATTTTTAAGAGTCTCTTCAAATAAAGTCTTTGGTTTATTCGTTTTAATAATTAATTACAATAGAGACTACTCACAAACAAAACACTCTTAGAAACAAACAGCGTTATGAAGAGCACGCGATCGGTGTTGATTGAGTAATTTAGGAGGTGTGGTCTATTGAATCGGTTGTTCAATTGGAACAATGGTAAACACTTCCCTATCGATATTATTCATAAGCGTGCTTTTATTACATTTTAGGGGGTCGTAGCTCGCAGGTCAGGCGCCCGATGGCAGAAAAGTTCTCGAGTGGCAACCGCGTTCCAGAAAGCGTAGTGCCTCCCACACGATTGACCGATGACCTGGTTAAGGTCGTCGGAAAGCAATGGATGCGGGCGGCCCAGGACCGGCCTTTGTGAAAATCCTTGGGGGAGGCCTATGTCCTGCAGTGGATGCCTTTTTGCTAAAATAATGACGATGAAGAGGTCGTAACCTACAAATCTATGTGGAATGCAACCTACCTGCAGGTAAAGCTACATCGGCCTCTGCTGGTAGTCCACCCCTGTGCCTCCCTCCTCCTCGGAGGGCACGTAAATCGCCTTGCCTAACTACCATTTTATGGTAGTTGTTACAGTGATAGATGGTCTAACCAAATAATTACCGGTTGTCGTACTAGATGGTCCGTGTGGTGACGGATTTAGAATAACTAGTTTCACCACCCCATTCCATCCTGAGAGTGTCGTAAGAGCCGACAAAAGGCCCACCTAGCCATTTGAACGAAGCGTAATAAGGTGCAGTGCCGGTAGGCCTCCCACAAGGTGGACCGACGACCTGGTTAAGGTCGCCGGAAAGCAATGGATGCGGGCGGCCCAGGGGCTTTACTCTCGAACGCGATTCCTATAGATCGGGATTGGAATTGTGACTTTTCGACCTCTTGAGCACACTTGATCGCGACACTAGCGCTAAATTGTTTCAATATTGTGTGGATATTGGATGAACTAATCACTATATGGATTGGATTGGATTGGATCCAATATTTATTTTAAAATGTAATTATTATTGATATACCGGTTTTCGACTAACGTAGGCATTTCTCAAACGCTAACTTCATGTATAATGAATGACACATTCGCTAGCCTATAATAAAGCAATTCCGATTTCAATCCAATGTTGTCATTATTATTTTCAAGAGTACGGTAATATGACAGGATTGTTTATGAATTGGATCGGAATTGGCATTGGATTAAAATTGTTATTGGATTCAAGGGTAAACCCCAGGACCAGCCTTTGTGGAGATCCTTGGGGGAGGCCTATGTCCAGCAGTGGACGTCTTTTGGCTGAAATTATGATGATGACGTAATAAGGAAAGGAAAATATCCCTTTTCGATTTACACTCAACAAATCAACTTAATCGTACCTTCTGGAAATCTTAAAGCCGTAGAAATCCGCAAATTCGATGCCCAAGTAAGTTCTACCTGTGCCGGGAAACGTTAAGGCAGTAAAATATAATACGTCCGACCATACTTCATTTTTATGGGCCAGCCAAATAGGGATTTAGGTTCTACTATGTGAACTTAAGTTTATTACTAGTACTTGGCCTATAGGTGACCCACTTGAGTTGAGTCGGGCCTCCTCCAATACGTGGAGGACAATGAGCACACTGTGCCACGATGGCCTTTTTTGTGGCATTAAAGGTCTAAGATGGAGCAGGTAATTCAAGGAAATGCCCTGCTCCCACATCATCATCCTCAGCCCACATTAGTCCACTGCTGGACATAGGCCTCCCCTAAAGAGCGCCACAGCGCCCTGTCCTCGGCCTGACGCATCCAGCCGCTGCCCGCAGCCTTTCGCAGATCGTCGCTCCATCTAGCAGAGGGTCATCCTATACTACGCTTGCCGATTCGCGGTCTCCATTCGTCGTGTGCTCCCACATGCACACGACGAAACACAGTAAAACTGCTTGGCGCCGGACTGAGATGTGAGGGTGGTAGCTAGCCGCGCGGTCCATTAGATCCAACCACCAAGCGTGCTGGGTTTTGTTGACTTTTAAAATCCGCGTTATTTCCCAGCGTGCGGTGGGGAAGTTTTATATTCTGCCCCGTCCTCACACAGGGATAAATGGCCGGACGAGTTGTCACAGGGATTCGTTCCATTTCATGCGGCTAGGTTGTCAGTTTTTTTGTCGGTTCTTACGACACCCTCAGGATGCAATAGGGTAGTGACACTATGTGGACTGCCTTATTGGTCTAGCTAGGGGTTATGCGTGCCACCTTTGGATCACGGGGTCCCGGGTTCGATTCCGGCGCCGGGCAAGTGTCTTTGCGTAAATCAGAGGCACTTGCTCTAAGTCTGGGCTCTACTCCTGTGGTCTGGGTATCATTTGTATTCTCTCTCACAAATCTGTCTTAAAACCAGTCTTGTACCCAAATGGCGATCTAAAAAGAGCAACTGCAGAGTTTCTTGCCGGCTCTTCTCTGTAGAGGTGCATTCCGAACCGGTGGTAGATGGTAAATAATTAATTTTAAATGGTAAATTTTAATTATTTTTTTTGTTTGACCTGTCAAAAGAGCTCTAATGAGCCAACTTGATTAAATGAGTTTTGATTTTGATTTTGATTCGTGAATTACATGTCTGTAAACTACCCCTGCGATGCAGGATATAACCAGCAGAGGTTACGTTTCTTAAAAAAAATTTACTTCATATCCGTCACATCACGGAGCGTTTATTGAGTCTTCGCGAATATATAGGTATACATATATGATAAGTAACTTAGTTTAACTAAGGTCTAAGATTTAGCTAGGTGTTAGAAGATTTACAATCACATTATAAAGTTTGAGTGCTTTAACCTCAAGCCTTTGGCCTCCATAATGCTTTATCGCCATCAGTGGGACAACCAGTAATTAAACACTGATTTTAAACCCTTTTCAACTAATTAATCACGTGAATTTACTTTATTTATGCATGTCATGTCAGTGATGGGAGAGATTCGATGACAGTTGTCTTTAAAATACAAATATACCACTCGAGAGCAATGAATCCGGGTCACTTAAAGAATCCTAAAAATCTCGGAAACTAAAAATGCTAGGTTAATGCAATAAATCGTATTTAATAGACAATGTAATACTCCTTAAATGAAGGTATTAAAACTTCTTAGTTATTGTAAAGTTATATCATAAAAAAATCAAACTTGAAAAAGGGCCACTTTGGAAGATGGAACTACGAAATTACAGCATTTGGTTTGCTTTTGTTTGTAATCTGTCATTTATGTGGGTACATAAACCATGTTGATAGTGCTTTATATTCATTATTCAAGCTGAAATTATGTCGCTTACGCCTGAAGAATGCACCAGAATACTTACAATGCTGGAAACCGGCCGGAGTCAGCGCGATACAGCCAGTACTGTCGGTGTGTCGCTGTCAACAGTACAAAGAGTTCTCCGACGTTACGAAGAAACTGGTTCTAACCTACGCAGACCAGGAACGGGCAGAACCAGGTGTACCACAGCACGAGAAGACCGATACTTGGTGAACACCATGCTTCGAAATCGCTTTCTCACAGGAACTGAACTCACAAATCAGTTTCGACGCCTCGGAGGAAGTAACCCAAGTGCACGGACAGTAAGACGTCGGCTTGCTGAATCTAACTTAAAACCCCTTAGACCTGCAAACGGCCCTAAACTGGAGCGTGGGCATCGTATTTCAAGACTAAGATATGCCCAGAGACACAGAGTGTATCGAAGACCAGGGGAAAGATTCAAGCAAGCATGCATCGAAGAAAAAGTAGCCTATGGTGGTGGGTCTGTACTTGTGTGGGCCGGAATTTCTTCTGAAAGTCGCACAGAGCTGGTGATCATAGAAAACGGCTCTTTAACTAGCGTAAGATATGTGGAAGAAATCCTCAATGATCACGTTGGTCCATTTATGGTCAATTTAGGTGAGGATGCTATATTTATGCATGACAATGCCCGACCTCATACAGATAGGATTGTGAATGACTACCTTCAAGAGATGAACATTACTCGTATGGAGTGGCCAGCGCGCAGCCCGGATATCAACCCGATCGAGCATGCTTGGGACGAGCTAGGCAGATGCGTAAAACAACGAAACCCTCCCCCAATCACGCTTCGTGAGCTCAAAATTGCCTCACAGAGGAATGGGAGAAAATTCCCCAAAATCGTATAAGGAACTTGGTGTACAGCATGCCAAACCGCGTAAACGCAGTAATGGAAGCACGAGGAGGCAATACGAAGTATTAAAATTCAAGAAAATCGTAATAAAGTTCAAAAATTTCATGTTTCCTATTTTTGTTTTAAGGAGAGATCAGCAGTTTTTTTCTTTATGTAATTTTGTGTTAATAAAATGTATGGTGACTCATATTTTTTTTACTTTCATTTAAGGAGTATTACATTGTCTATTAAATACAATTTATTGCATTAACCTATCATTTTTAGTTTCCGAGATTTTTAACATTCTTTAAGTGACCCGGATTCATTGCTCTCGAGTGTAGTTAAATCAACCGCCTCAACTTTCTAAACTTTAAACTTTTTTTTAAACAACCGCCTGTAATATTGTAATAGTGGTAACGTTCCATGTGCACGCATAAATCGCTCAAAAATGTGGAGATACGCATGTAAACCAGAGTTACCGATATAGACCACAGAATTGCCAAACTTAAGTGGCAGTGGGCAGGGCACAGGACCGCAGGATGACCTCGCAGGATGACCTCGCAGGACCGGCACCGGATGGGGCAGAAAAGTCCTCGATTGGCGAACGAGTTCCGGAAACCGCAGAGCTGGTGGGCCTCCCACACGGTGGACCTGGTTAAAGTCGCCGGAAAACAATGGATGCGGGCGACCCAGGACCGGCATTTGTGGCGATATTTGGGGGAGGCCTATGTCTAGCAGGGACATCTTTTGGCTGAAATGATGATGATGAGAATAAAGAGTATTCTATTCTATTTTATACTGGAAATTTTCTTCATAATTTCCATTCAAACTCGCAAGGTGTCAAAATGTGATAAAGAAGGAGTGAAAAACTAAAGTAAATCTCTTTATTCCGAGAGCTTAAACAAAATTTATCGTACCTTTGGAGCCATTTAAGGAAGACCGATAAGTAAATAACCTTCAGAGGCACGAAACTTTAAGTTATGACCTGAGAGACCCTCTTACTCATAAAAAATGAGCAAAGCATTCTTAATAGTGTTCTGTATATAGTAAATTTAGTAATAACAATGATGATTTATAAATTGCAGGAAATGATTTCTTGACTTTTCTGATCGTGATCATTTATTTATTTCAATTAATATAATAATCAATTAAGCTACAGGGTATATACAGGGTGTCCCAAAAAATAATGTCAAGCGGAAGTCTAGAGATACAGCAACCCTTGAGGTACCCGAATCACCCCTATAAATATCTAAATCTTAATTTCATTTTTTTAAAGTAGAAGACTTTTTCTTTTTCTCACTGTATTATCTTGAATTGTACTTTTAAGCATAAAATACTCAGCTTCGTAACTTTGACCAAAATTATTAAAATATTGATGTAAAGCCAAACATTGAAACCTATGAAAAATCGCAGAATATACGCAGAATATACAAAAGCTTTGTTTGGGTTTTAGGGAACCCAAACAAAGCTTTCCTTTTTATGTATGTAACTTATTTCGCAACAAATTTATTCTCTTTAAAATTCTTACTGACCTGATAAGATGTTATTATGGCACATTTATCATTGAATGTAAAATTAAAAAGAAATGTTTGGTTCGGTCCCAGTGTCTATGATTTCCAGGCATTTTTTGCAGATATTCAGTAACCATTGCCAGTTTTCGAATTTCATTGGGGTTCGGACGCACTACCTCGCCAGTTTAGTAATGTCATTGCCGTTAGCACTATCTGCGTCCCTGTTTCCCAATTTCATTAACTTTGGTACTGTGTTACCTGAACCTTATTTCCAACTTCATTACCTATCTCTCTTGGTTTTTTTTATTTTTCATTGGATTTGGCACTAATATAGACTTGAGATTAAACTCGAACTTCACTATCATCATCACTTTCACTACATTTTATAAAACAAAGCCGTTGTCGTCTGTCCGTCCTTATGTATGCTTAAATCTTCAAAACTACGCAACGGATTCTGAAGCGGATTTTTTTAATAGATTGAGTGATTCAAGAGGAAGGTTTATATGTATAATAATACATCAATAATATTGTAGAGAAATAATGATAAATTTAGAGGTTCATCATTGCGTCCGTGCGAAGCCGGGGCGGGCTAGTTATAATATAGGTAATTGTGAATCTTCTAACATCTAGCTAAACCAGAAGTGGCTTTACCAGCTGTTATGCATATATTCGCGAACACTTGATAAACGCTCCGTGTGGTGACGGATTTAGAATAATAGGGTGGTGACACTATTCACCACCCTATTCCATCCTGAGTGTCTCGTAAGAGCCTGTAGCGACCGCATGCTACATACTTAACACAATTTACCAGACAATCTGACCTAATTGCATCAAGAAATATCGCCTACAAATGCGATAATTACGAAAAAGTCTTACACCGCGATAGCGAAATTTCAAGAGCAATTCGCAAGTTAAGATATCCCCGACTACAACTATCGGGGGGAATAGGCGCTGCGACCCCTAGCCAGACATCACACCTCGTCTGGCTGGATGATCATCCCTTTGCGCCTAAAAGCCGAAAAAAGGAAATAACAAGACCTATAACCTAGCCGCAAGAGAAAGAACTTGATACTGCAATTGTCTGGCCAGCGTGACATAGTAGGCTAATTAAGCTCCATGTCAATGGAGGAGGCCTGAACCAGTAGTGGGTCATCTATAGGGCTGATTATAAGTAGCAATCGTTCTGATGAAGGCGTTCATCATTCGGTTAAACCTGCGGATATAGCGGAACGCAACATTCCACTTTATTCACTGGGCAAAGATTTACGGTTATTCAATAAATTCTTATTATAGACACATGTACTAATGCTAGAAATGACTTATTGGTTAGGAACAGTCGCGTGCAGTGAGCTGTATTTAAAACTCAGGGCCATACAGCTAAAGATATAGTGAATTATTTTTGGAGCTTCTTACGGAAATCGAGGAGATGCATGTCGTTTAAATGTATTTTATTTTTACTTTAATGTGAATGTCTTTCGCATTTATTTTTATTCGAATAAATAAATATCCTTGGACATTTCATACAACGCCATCTCGTCCCAAGCTAAGCAACTTAATGCTTGTGTTATGGTAACGACATGGATGATAAACTACATATATACATTTTTTTTGTAAATACATACATATTATAGATAGAAATGACACCCAGACTCCGAGCCAGTACCTCTGGTTTAGACAAAGACACTTGCCCGACCCCGGAATCGAACCCGGACCCGTTGATCCAAAGGCGGCACATCTAACCACTAGACTACTTAGCCCATATATGACCCACTGCTGAGTCGGGCCTCCTCCATCTACGTCAAGGGTAATTAGCCTACCGTACCACGGTACCCAGACGGGTTGGCACGGGGCTTCGTATCAAGTTTTCTTTCTCTTGCAGCTAGGTATTCGGCCTAGTAATTCGTCTGTTAAGTCTTAGGACACCCTCAGGGTGGAATGGGTTGGTGACACCGTGTATTCTAAATCCGTCACCACACGGATTATTGGTAATCCACTCATTTTTCACATCGGCATTATTAACCTGTACTAATATTCGATAATTGGATTGCCAAACATAATAGTGAGAGTGGGCAGGGCGCATAGCTCGCAGGACCGACGCCCGATGGGGCAGAAAAGTCCTCGAGTGGCGACCGCGTTCCGGAAGGCGCAGTGCTGGTATGTTTCCCACACGGTGGACCGACAACCTGGTTGAGGTCGCCGAAAAGCAATGGATGCAGGCGGCCCAGGACCGGCCCTTGTGGAGATCCTCGGGGTAGGCCTATTTCCAGCAGTGGACGTCTTTTGGCTGAAATGATGATGATGAATATTCGATAAATGGTATTGGCATTTGAAGCATTCATTTTCCCACTGCTGAGCCTAGTCAAACTTAAAAGGTGAAAGCATGATGCAGGATCATGCTTTACACTTTACACCTCAGTTCTTGCATCCATAGGCGACGTTAACTGATGCGACCCTGATGGCATGAAAAATGGATATCTTGCACTACGTAGATACGTCGTGATGAATTTCAGAATACTCTTACCCTAATACATAGTTTGTCTATTTTCGCTGCGCGTTTAAACCTTGCCCGCGAAAATGTTTTGACACGGCCTCACTTTAACGCGTTTCTGTTTTGACATGCGGCGACGTAAAATAATCGGCTCGCTAAATTTGCCAGTGAAAATGGCCTCTTACGTCACTCTTAATATGGTTTACTGACATTCTACGTATTATGAAAGCTACACAGTGCACATATGACAAAAGATGATATTGCAACGCCAAAATACGGAGACAGCCTGAGAGAAATTTACGCAGAAATTCAAGAGAATTTCTGCGTAAGCTACAAAAACGTGCCCTTTGCAACCAAAGTAAACTTAATAAACTGTGTTGTATATAGCATCAAGGTTGTTTATCTAGTTTAGCCCATAAATGATCCATGAGTTAAGCCTCCTCCAATAAGTAATTGGAGGAGGCTCCTCCAATTACTTAGAGGGTAATTAGCCTACTGTGCCACGCTGGCCAGACGGGTTGGCACAAGGTTTCGTCCTTGTTATTGTCCATATTATGTCCTTTACCTTTTGTCGACTCTTATGGCAACCTTAGGATGGAATGGGGTGGTGACAATAAATATTCTACATCCGTCACCAAAAGACAGCATAATCTGAAATTAATGTTTTAAGAAACAAAAAATCGTCACCGACTTTATTTGGAACTAATAAGACCAATATAAGCAAATTCTCCAGAAAATTTACTGTGCAAGTTTAACCAAATTTAGTTAGAAGCAACTTTATAAGACTTGGGAATATTTACCAATGAATTGAAATTCTAAGGTCGCGTATGTTTGGAATTAATTAATTAGATACACAGAGGCTGTTGGAAAATCAAATCTTGCTTTTCTTTTCATCATTGATTATAATACACAATCAAGTCTGTATATATCACATTCGATACCATTTTAAAATATTTTTATGAAACGTTTTTTATAGAAAAATCCGTTTTTTTACAGAACAAAAACCGTTTTTTTATAGAAATATTAGTTGATTATAATACACAATCAAGTCTTTATATATCACATTCGAAACCATTTTAAAATATTTTTATGAAACGTTTTTTATAGAAAAATCCGTTTTTTTTTACAGAACAAAAACCGTTTTTTTTTTATAGAAATAATAGTTTTTTTATAGAACAAAACGTTTAAAGTAGAGAAAGCCCTCATGGTTGTGTCAAAGGCCCAAACAATGCTGATTAGGGATCTAGAGTGAAACCACTACTACATGGAATGTATATGTAGTTTCCCAAACAGGAGATGGCACGCGAAGAACAATAAAATTATTAGTCGTTGCTTTTAGTGGGTATACCGGTCGTAATTTGTCATCGATTCCCGTTCAGTCCCAGTCCCGTTCAGAAAAAGAGGTATTTAGAGTGAGGGACCTTCCACAATACGCACCGTATTACGAAGTACTGATTTTTGTATCAGCTGCCTAGCAAGAGATCCTGCAGGTTATAGTTGAAGTTCTTCGCAATCAATTCACTGATTATAACTATCAGTACAATGATTGTCAAATTTAATCCACATAGCAACAACATCTTAAGGTATATGCTACTGATCTTTTCATGGTGTTTTATTTCCATGTCTCTCTATTTCATATTTTTACATATATTTTTAAAAAATACAAAATGTTTTAAAAAATATATACATAAAAATAGACAAAAACCGTCGAAAACGAGGTCGATGACCTAAGATATCATGGTGTTTTATTCTGGTACATTTCTTTATTATCTCATTGTTACATATATTTTTACAAAAAGAAACAAATTCATAAAAATATATATAAAAATAGGATGTCACCCGCCGAAGACGAAGTCAATGACCCAAGCCAACGGCGGTTAGGGGTCAGCAGAGAGGAATCTTCTTACAATCCGCGCAGTCTCTAGAAGGACGGCTTTCTGGGCCAAGTGCTTAACCCAACAACTAAGCGAGAGCTTTTCAAGATAGCGATTAAAGCTCTTCGCTATCAAACCGTTTACCGACACAACAATCGGCACAATGATAGTAGAATCAACACCCCACATTGAAGTAATCTCATGAGCCAAGTCAAGGTATTTGCTCAGTTTTTCAGTTTCGGCCTTTATGAGATTATCATCATGTGGAATGGTGATATCCACTATCATTGCTTTGCGCACCGACCGATCTATTAGTACTAAGTCAGGCCTATTAGCTACAATAGTCCTGTCAGTAATAATAGATCGATCCCAGTATAATGTGATAAGACCATTATCCAAAACTGGTGCAGGCTGATACTGGTAATACGGAATTTCACTATCAATAAGGTCATGGTGTTTTATTATTATTATTTACTTTAAATATGGTGTACAGAGTAATAATTACACTATAGGTCCAAAGCTAAGCCAGACTGTGTCTTGGTGGCGTAAATAAGACTGATATCATCATTTCAGCCAAAAGACGTCCACTGCTGAACATAGGCCTCCCCCAAGGATTTCCACAAAGGCTGATATATGTTCAAATTGTACACTGGCGTAATATCGCGATCAATTGCATGTTAATTACTAACACAAACATTGATTAATAATAATTGTTACAATTAAAAAAAAAAAATAGGCATTATAAGAATATTCGTTCATTACATTAAAACTGATTAATTAATATTTACTACATGCAAACAGTTGCATGCAACTGATAAATGCCAGTTCAAATTCAAATTCAAAACTCAAGTTGGCTCATTAGAGCTCTTTTGACAAGTCAAACAACAAAAAAATAAAAATTTAAAATTTACCATCTACCACCGGTTCGGAATGCAGTTCTACAGAGAAGAGCCGGCAAGAAACTCTGTGGTTG
Organism: Clostera curtula; assembly: GCA_905475355.2. Lineage (NCBI taxonomy): Eukaryota > Metazoa > Arthropoda > Insecta > Lepidoptera > Notodontidae > Clostera > Clostera curtula. Next base: position 6,576,596 of record FR997817.1, read on the forward strand.
CTCTTTTTAGATCGCCATTTTTAGGAACAAGGCCGTGATAAGACAGTTTGTGAGAGTAAACTCGCGCAATAGTCGCAAAGGGCCATACAACAGCCAGATCTAATCAACAACACTCACCTTCTAACGCCCGAGCCAACCGACCCCCAGCAACGGCACCTGTTCACAAGCATGACGTATGCGGCAGCCATCGCCCTCCTCAACCATATTGCAGGGAAGAGAACGACCCGTCGCGCGACGCTACCACTGCCATGAGTTTTAAAGTGAGCATGATAACTCGAGCACCAGAAAACTGAATATTTAAAAAGTTATACTTAAGGCGTGAGGATGCTCTCACATACTGTGTATAAACATCACATTAAAAGAACAATATTTATAATTACTTTGTCAGTATTCTAAAAGTGTCTATATAAGAGCATCGGACTAGCAAATCAAGTATCCTTTTGTTCCAAGACTTCGGTATTCTATTTCTAGGCAGTCTTTAAGGGCTGAATTTTGGTTGCAATAAACCAAAATTCAGCCCTTAAAGACTGCCTCGTTGGTCTAGTGGTTAGATGTGCCGCCTTTGGATCAACGGGTCCCGGGTTCGATTCAGGGGTCGGGCAAGTGTCTTTGTCTAAACCAGAGGCACTGGCTCGGAGTCTGGGTGTCATTTCTATCTATAATTATGTATGTATTTACAAAAAAAAATGTATCTATGTAGTTTATCATCCATCTCGTTACCATAACACAAGCATTAAGTTGCTTACCTTGGGACGAGATGGCGTTGTGTGAAATGTCCAAGGATATTTATTATTATTTATTTATTAAAAAAAAATGACCCACTGCCGAGTCGGGCCTCCATATATTAAATAAATCAAGGGTAATTAGCCTACTGTCCGCTGCCCGGTTTGAGACAGGGTGTCAAGTTTTCCTTCTCTTGACGCTAGGTTTTCAACCTTGTCATTTTGGCTCTTACAAAACACTAGGGTCCCAAAGGGCCGGGTATCCATGACATTTCCAACAAAAAAAAAAAGATAAAACGGAGAAGCGACTATATTAAATCCGTCACCACACACATACGATCTGTTATAATTCACACGGTAAAGCTTCAAATACGAAGTGCATATAAAATTATTTGTGAAAAGAAGAAATGCATCTCAATACAAACCTATTTCTCCTCAACATTACACTTATCCTTCCTATCGGAAATAGAGGCGCGCTCTTGGAGTAACAGATACTTTACACCAGCAACTGCATTAAGTTTTAATGCGAGCATTGTGACAAATCCGCTAAAAGTATTCAATTTCAATATGTTTAGATGGCAAATTATGCGAGAAAGATAGATAGATTTTACATATTAGAAAAAACAGAAAACAAATTAAGCACTAGCAACCAGACTTCCTTCTCTTGCTCCTTTGTCGGCTCTTACGAAACCCTAAGGTTGAAAAGGGCTGATGACACTATGTATTCTAAATCCATAACCACACGGAAACTTATAACCCTCGTTAAATTCCCAATTCAGTATGGAAATTCACTTGGATGTAAGTAGTTATAAGAACTCCACAATTTAAATTCGTTATGTAATGTAATTCCGCGTGGTAAGGGACTTAGAATACAAAATATTACCAACCTGTACCATCCTGAGGGTGTCGTAAGGGACGACTACAGGAACGCAAGAGGCATATCTTTTTTTTTCTTGTTGACTCTAGGGAAATGCTTTATGCATACCACCGCGCCTCGGGGGAGAGGTCGGTGATTATGTGGGACTCCGAGAAGACTCGTTTACCCACTAAAACCCCAGCAGATATACCCTCATACGACATGCTTGGGGCGCCACAGGTTCGCGTGAACGCAGTCTACTGTGACGCAAGAGGCATATCTAACCTAACCTTGCCGAAAAATATGGAAAACTTGAAATAAACCCTGTGCCATACCGTCTTGCCAGCGTGGCATAGTAGGCTAATTTCCCTCCATGAACTTTGAGGAGGCCCGACTTAGTAGTGGGTCATTTATGGCTGAAATGATGAACCTAATCAACCAAATTGATAACCATTAGTGCAGCAGGCTTGGAGCGGTGATCATTTATGCCTAAAAAGGAGGATGGCACCTCAGTTTGTCTTCAGGGGTAAAAAATATGTAATAAAAGTAAGTAATTGTAAAAGAGCCTTTATGTTGCAGCGTTCCATATTGCGAGCTTTCCATAACTCCCATGTGGAAATGAAAGCGATTCACCGGCATACGTGACACCATTCAACACGTTGAAAAGAATCTTTTTATAGAAGAAGAGTGTAAATTTACACTCAAATAAATTCAAGTAAATTTTCCGTCTTTGCCCATATAGGCTAATGATGACTTAGCGCTCATACACACGAACGGCATTTTGTCAACAGCACAGACAACTGCAGCCGTCGACGCATTCGACGGCATCCGACGGCTGCAGTCGGCTACCGTCGGATGGCGTCGAATGCGTCGACGGCAGCAGTTGTCTGTGCTGTTGACAAGATGCCGTTAGCGCTTAGGTTTTCCCGAATATTGCTAATTGTAATTTATTTAACACTTTTTAACCGATTCATCGCGTGTATTTTTAACCCCCGACGCAAAAAGAGGGGTGTTATAAGTTTCACGTGTCTGTCTGTCTGTGTGTCTGTCTGTCTGTCTGTGGCACCGTAGCTCGCGAACGGATGAAGCGATTTCAATATATTTTTTTGTATGAAAGGTGAGTTACGGGCGAGTGTTCTTAGACATGTTTGATCAAAATCGGGTGAGCCGTTTAAAAGTTATGAGGGGTGAAAGTGGGGAAGAATAACCGAATGTCTGCAAATATAATCGAGTGGGGTCTCAAATGAAAGCGCATCACGTGCAATATAACAAAATTTATATTATAATAAGTGTGTACCTATAAAAAGTATAAAATAAAAATTAAATTAAAAATTTAAATAAACCCCCGACACAATAACCTTTAAAAAGTAAAAAATAAAAATAAATACTTCGCGTTGGGGGACCACTCCCACATATTTATTACCTGACGTAATAAATAAGTGGGAGTGGTCCCCCAACGCGAAGTATTTATTTTTGTAATAAATAAGTGGGAGTGGTCCCCCAACGCGAAGTATTTATTTTTATTTTTTACTTTTTAAAGGATATTGTGTCGGGGGTTTATTTAAATTTTCAATTTAATTTTTATACTGTGTTTCGTCGTGTGTATGAGAGAGCCGGTGGCCGGCAGAGCATTTTCTTGAATGACCTGCTTAATCCTATCCGATGACTGCCTCGTTGGTCGTTCGGGCCCCAAAGGTTGGGCAGTAGCCGTGACAGTGCGGCAGCTGCGCCCATTAGTTTGGGGGCCAACCTTCGGAGGTGCTCCCTGAAGGTCCACCTTCCGTCGAGCACCAGACCCAGATATTTCATCGTGGGCTCGACGGCGATGCGAACGCCTCCGACCACGATGTGGGAGCCTGGAGGTGGCGTGTTCCGAGGCCTGTGGAAGAAGAGGGCCTCCGATTTACTCAAAGCCACCTCCAAGCCTAGCTGCCGGATTCTGTTCACAACTTGGGCCACGCCCGCAGTGGCCAGTATTTGTGCGTCCCTGTGGGACTTGCCACGCGCGGTGACCAGGGTGTCGTCGGCGTAGCATACTACGCCAACATTAGGGAAGAGCCCGCCCCGAAGCACCCAGTCGTAACCTAAGTTCCACAGGGTCGGGCCCAAAACTGACCCCTGTGGAACTCCGCAGGACATTGATACGAAACCCTATGCCAACCCGTCTGGCCAGCGTGGCACAGTAGGCTAATGTACCCCACCCGACCCAGTAGTGGGTCGTTTATGGGCTGAAACGATGAAACTTTAAAACCATCGTCAATAGGTACTAATTTGATTGAATTTATTTTGTTTGTTTAATCAATCAGCAAGCGGTTTCCATTATAAAATTTGTTCGACCGTATTCTGCATAGTTTGTAAAGGTTAACATTTCGGTCGTCTACCATTCAATTAAATGTTTATTAATTTATTGAAATACCTTTTGTTGGGTGCGAAATTAAATTATCTAGTTTCAATAACATCGTGTTTAGTTTTGATTGACTTGTATAAATGTGATTGAGGATTATAGTTAGTATTGATTACAATTACCTTCTACCAGTCGGCCCATGGGGCAGAAAAGTCCTCGAGTGGCGACCGCGTTCCGGAAGGCGCAGTGCTGGTAGGCCTCCCACACGATGGACCGACGACCTGGTTAAGGTCGCCGGAAAGCAGTGGATGCGGGCGGCCCAGGACCGGCCGTTGTGGAAATCTTTGGGGGAGGCCTATGTCCAGCAGTGGACGTCTTTTGGCTGAAATGATGATGATGATGACTCAGCCCATAGGTATATGACCCACGGCTGGGTCAGGCCTTTAAAATCCGTGTGGTGGAAGTAATCCTAGCCGTTAGGGAAGGAAAAACAAGGAGAAAATAGAAGAAAAGCTTGAACTGGTTCGATTTGCTAACCCGTCTGGCCAGCGTGGCACAGTCGGCTAATTACCCGCCATGTTAAAGGGGGAGGCCCGACTCAGCAGGGGGTCATTAATAGGCTGAGTGGTTAGTAGATTAAAATAACTGTTTAATTTAATATTTAAAATTAGCGGAATCTTCGCGCATTGATACGCCGCTAACTGAAAAAAAAATGAACGATACTCCGCAATTTTTCACAGTTCAGAAACCTTTCTGGGCTCATGATCTTCAACTTTGCTGAAGATCGTCACATGATCAAATGCATAGTTTACGATCCTAACTACTAAGGATATACAGACACACATTCATCATCATCATAGCATCATCACTACATAGTATATAAAAATTAAATAAAAAAATTTAATAAACCCCCGACACAATGACCTAAGTTTCCTTTAAAAAGTATTATGATGTAGATGTTGTTAAGTTATTAATAAATAGATTCTTGTCGCATCTTCATTTTCTCCCCACCACATATATTTGCAGATATTGGGTACCCCCCCCCCCCCTTTTACCCCCAGAGTTTTTTCAGGGCTCAACTGAATTTCATGGAACATATTATTTTGTAATGTGCACGTGATGCGCTTTCATTTGAGACCCCACTCGATTATATTTGCAGACATTCGGTTATTCTTCCCCACTTTCACCCCCCATAACATTTAAACAACTAAACCGATTTTCATCAAACATGTCTAAGAACACTCGCCCGTAACTCACCTGTCACACCAAACTGTATTAAAATCGCTTCATCCGTTCGCGAGCTACGGAGCCACAGACATACGGACAGACCCCTCTTTTGCGTCGGGGGTTAAAAACCAAGTCGCTGTCGACTGTCCCACCCCATGTATGCACAAATCTTTAGAACGACACAACGGATTCTAAAGCGTTTTTTTAATAGATAGAGTGTTTCAAGAGGAATGTTTTTAAGTATAATACATGCATAATATTGCAGAGAAAAATTGAAAAATTTAGATGTTCATAATTCCACCCGTGCGTAGCCGGGGCGAGTCGCTAGTATTTATATTTAAAGAAGATAAAATCCGAGATAAAGTGTCGGGTAGGTATGCATTCGTGTATATATTTATCTGTGTACAAAAACACACGGAACACGTCTACGGAAAAAATGTGTATGCTTGAAGTTGTAAAAAAAACACAGCCGTGAGCATTGATGACGCATTGCATCGCGTAGCAAGTTATTATTTTGAGGCCATAGCCTAAACCGCACGCATTATTTTAAGTCAACTGTCAATCCTACTAATATTAAAAAATCTGAAACTGACAGAACAACTATTCATTACGCAATTTGTCAATTAGTTTGCCGATCAGCCCATCGATAACGCTCTGTTGAGTCCATGTAGTGACGGATTTAGAATACATAGTGCCCCATTTCATCCTGAGGGTGTCGTAAGAGACAATTTAATGGAACGTAAGAGGCAGGTCACCTCGGTCCAAGAGAAGGAAAACTTGACACCAACCCTTTTTTTTTTGTTCGCCCGGGGTAAAATCCTTTATGGACTATCCCCGTCGGCCACGGGGATGGCCGAGGGTGGGGGCGTGTGGGACTCTCCCCCAGAGTGGGGGCCTACCCACTAAACAACCCCGGAGTGCTCCCTACTCGCGTCCTGTTGCGGCATTGTGGGGTCTGTACACAGTACCACTGTGCCAACTCGTCTGGTCAGCGTGGTTAGGCTAATTACCCTCCATGTAATTGGAGGAGGCCCGTCTCAGCAGTGGGTCTTTTATGGGCTGAGTAGTAGAGGTAGTTGTAGAGTCAGCCCTCCTCCAGTTACATGGAGGGAAAGGAACTAAATCTATTTAAAGACGACGCTGACGAAGACAGCGTGCAACATGTACTCATAAAAAAAATGTCTAGACAATAATGGATTTAGGGAACTATCGCCATCCCATTATACCCCAAGGTATAGCCTGTTCCTTTATAAAATAGTGATAGATATTATGGAATAACCATTTTATGATAATGATGATGTTAATAATTATTATTAACATCATCATTATCATCACTACATAGTAAACAATGTCGCTGTCGTCTGTCCGTCCCTATTTATGCTTAAATCTTTAAAAGTACGCAACGGATTTTGAAGCGGTTTTTATTAATAGATAGAGTGATTCAAGAGGAAGGTTTTAAGTATAATACATGCATAAATTAAGAGGTTAATAATTGCACCTGTACTAAGCCAGGGCGGGTCGCTAGTTACTATTAACTACATGTAGGGTAATAATCCCAGGACCGACGGGGCAGAAAAGTCCTCGATTGGCGACCGCGTTCCGGAAGGCGCTATGCTCGTAGGCCTTCCTCACGGTGGACCGACGACCTGGTTAAGGTCGCCGGAAAACGAGGGTTGCGGGCGGCCCAGGACCGGCCTTTGTGGAGATAATTGGGGGAGGCCTATGTCCAGCAGTGGACGTATTTTGGCTGAAATGATGATGACGAATTAATTCAGGATTAATTAGAACTATTCATTTTATGATAGGCAGGAATTTTAAATAGTTATATCGCGTTAAAAAACGTATTCTCAAAACAAAATAACCCAGTAACCTATAGTAATTAATTAAAATTAATAAATATAACGTTGTTTATCAAATTACCTTAACAATAATATTTGAAACCACAATTAAGAATGTGTCAGACAGTGACAAATAATGATTAACGAAAATGGTGCTAATTATAAAACAAGATGGAAAATTGTAGTTTAGGCAAATATATCAGTAGATTTGTAAATTGTCACTGTGCGTTTCCTCTATAAATCATAATAAACAGCTGGATGTGAGCCATACAGTGCCTCCCAATAAATGTGGCACAATCACTAATTATAATAATGTATAATATAAATTGTTTACAAAATTAAAAAAAACTTTGATTTGGTTTCAGATATCATACTTTCTGCTTCAGTTAATGGCTGTTGAAAAACCATTTGTCATTTTTACTCGAGATATGTAACTGACGCGAAAATATATAGATATAAAACAAAAGTAAGATCAACAATCTTTAGAAAGGGTTGTATGTCGTGTTAAATTTAGAGATCAACGGATGTAGAATTTTTCAAGATTTGAGGCGTTCACAAACCAATATTTCATTTTATGAATACACAGTGTAACAAAACAAATCGAAACGAGAGTGGACTAGACAAATAAGCACAGAAATCATTGTGAAAAACAAGCAAGACATATTGTGAAAAAGGTTACAAAACTTGCAGGATAGTATTATTTGTAGCTACACGTTTGCTGTCTGTTTATTGACTAAATTGCCTAAAATATTATGAGTCAATGTGTTCCATATTATGGCACGATGTGTAAACAAAACAACATAAAAATAATCATCACTTCATAACATTTGGATTTTATCCGTGGTAATAATTGTATGCTTAATTTACAATGTAGTTATCTTGAACGAAACTGCCAATAAAATATTCTTTATTGCGTATTTTTTGTTGAACAGTTGATTATAGGTTTATTATCGTCGGTCATTATTGGTATAATGTATAACAAAGGAGTTCTAGAAAGGGGCTGTCCATTAATCACGTGAGGTTCGAAAAGGGGGGAGGGTGTCTGCAGAAAATCACGGAATATCACAAGCTGGGAGGGGGGTATAGTAAGATATCACGTGTATTAATTTTTTCGTCAAATGCGTGATTTCCAAACCGAAAAACGGAGTGTAGAGTATCTAACGTAGGCGTGTAACATTCTTTGTAGGTACTAAAAAATTCACGTCATTTTTAATGGGAGTGGATTGTCTTAAAACTCACCACGTATCACGAAGGAGGATGGAGAAGTTTCGCAACTTAATGCTTGTTTTATAGACATAGACATATTTATTGTGGCAAGAATATACAAAACTAACTAGCTGTCCCGGCAAACGTTGTTTTGCCAAATAATTAACCATCCCCCGCGCAAACCTATTCCTATTCTCATACCTACCCAATATGCTCACAAAATTTCATCAAAATCGGTCAAGCCGTTTCGGAGGAGTTTGGCATCTAAAACTGTGACACGAGAATTTTATATATTAGACTAGCGACCCGTCCCGGCTTCGCACGGATGCAATAAAGTACCTCTAAATTTATCAGTGTTTCACTAAAATATTATGAATGTATTATACTTAAAAACCTTCCTCTCTAATCACTCTATTTATTAAAAAAAACCGCTTCAAAATCCGTTGCGTAGTTTTAAAGATTTAAGCATACATAGGGACGGACAGACGACAGCGACTTTGTTTTATAATATGTAGTGATAAAACTAGTCTCTAAATACTATGGTAACGAGATGGATGATAAACTACTTATATACATTATTTTTTTTGTAAATACATGCATACTAAAGATAGGAAACACCCAGACCCGGAACAAATACTTGTAGGTCGTACAAATATTTCTTTCATGCGGGAATCGAACCCGCGACATGCTGCGCAGCAGTCGATCGCTCAACCACTGCGCCAACCGTGTCAAACCGTGTTATGGGTCAGGACTGTATTGACAACCAACTATTACTCATCCTATAAATGACCCATAGCTGAGTCAGGCCAACTACATGGAGGGTAATTAGCCTACTGTGCCACGCTGGCCAGACGGGTTGGCACAGGCTTTCGTTTCAAGCTTTCCTCCCCTGGGGTTCAGGTTCTGGGCCTTGTCATATCCTTTTGTCGGCTCTTACGTCACCCTCAGGATCGAATGGGTGACACTTTGTATTCTAAATCCGTCACCACACGGAGAAAGGTTAACATGTAGTAGATATGAATTTCTTAACTACAAAAATGAAACCTATTTAGAGTGATATTGTATGCCGTCAAGACGATATGACGCAAAATAAAGCGAAGGTCGCAAGCTGATTAAATACGAATTAAACAGTAGTTATTTGTCTGTATTCATGATAATTATTGCGCGTACCCACTGCTGGATCGAGCTTCTTCCAATCAGGTGGAGGGAAATAACCTAATTGCTGCCGGCATGATAGGTTGGCACGGGGGTTCGTTTCAAAGTTTCCTTCTCGCAGCTAGGCTTCTTTCGTTGTATATCCTTATGGACCTTTGGGGACTAGCAAGGGTATGTGGGTCTCTGGGGCGCGGAAATATGAGTATTAGCGCCGCGACCTACCCACCAATGCGCAACCCGCTTTAGGGCCGCCGGGTTGCACTCCCAAATGTACCAACATGCTCCGCGGCATTGGCCCGCCTCGATGGCTGGGTACTTCTTTTTTACCTTGGGTTCATCATCATCATTTCAGCCAAAAGACGTCCACTGCTAGACATAGGCCTACCCCAAGGATCTCCACAAAGGCCGGTCCTGGGCAAATTGTTCATCTCGGTTCCGAATGACGCCTTTCCGGTTTTCACATTTACCAAAACGTAAATGTGAAAACCATAGAAACTAAAACAAAAAAAAGCCTTTTAATAGCTCTATGCCCCAACTTAATGGCTATAGGTTTAGGTACAATAAATAAATATCCTTGGACATTTCACACAACGCCATCTCGTCCCAAGCTAAGCAACTGAATGCTTGTGTTATGGTAACGAGATGGATGATAAACTACTTATATAATTTTTTTTTGTAAATACATACATATTATAGACAGAAAACACCCAGACCTTGTAGGACCAACCCGACTTGTAGGTCGTACAAATATTTCTTCCGTGCGGGGATCGAACCCGCGGCATGCTGCGCAGCAGTCGATCGCTCAACCACTGTCATTTACATTGTTACTTGAAGTTGATGGTGAAGGTTAGCTTAGTATGACTCCTCAGCCTGCAGGGACAAATGCATACGGCACTCTCTGTATGTTTTGACGAGAAGTCGTCAAAGATTCTATTAAAATATAGGTAGTGTTAAAATATAAAAATTGGGCCTTCGTCGAAGATTTCCTACGACCTTAACCCGGCCGTCGGCCCACTTTCCGCTTTCCGGTACGCGGTCACCACTAAGTGAATTTTCCGAGTCTCGGGATTTTAGACCTATGTGTGTGTACGCGTGTGTTAATGATAATGATCAAAGTTAAATGAATTCATCATTTCATTTTTCTATCTGCAACAATTTTATGTTGGCAACCTGATCTGCCCAGCAGTATAGTATTTGATGTACGTATGTAAACTTGACCAATCATTTGAACCAATCGGGACAAATGAAATCATTTATTTTGTATTTTGAGTCATGGCACATACAAATTGTCAACACATTGATAAAAAAATACCTAAACATTGCAAATTAAATATAGTTTACCACCATCTTGGATCGCAACCACAGCTGTCAAGAAACTCAGAGGGCTTGTCATTCTGTTTTTTATTACTTTACGATCATATTTATAAATTTAACAACGAAATTAAATAATTTCCCAACCAATTCCATATAACAAACTGTTCTATTGGATCCGGAAGGCGTCAACTGAAACGCACAAAACAAAACAATACAAAATAAACTTGAATAAAAACGTGTTTGGTCCAGTGAGCCGACCCCAAACAGCAGCACCTGTTCACAAATATGACGCATGTGACAACCATCGATCTCCTCAACCATAATATTAAAGGGAAGTGACCGACCCGTCACGTGTAGTATAGTCCTCGCCAATCTTTTTGACCGCTCTGAATGTAGCCGTGGGTACGAACTTGCGCATCGTACATTTCATAACCAATACGAACATAGCTCACTCACACTAACACGCGGGTGGCGAGGACGCTTGCGGGTGAAAAACGGCGCGCGTGGTCGTGCCCTGCCTCCCCGCCCCGCGTAATTCCCGCTGATACCTGATTATGTGTGGTGTGCATCGTAATGCGGCTACATTTAGAGCGGCCATAAAGTTTGGCGAGGACTATACCTAAATGGTCCAAAGATTATTCTGTCACGAAATATAGTAATCACCTTTCGCATAATAGCTCAGAAATCGAATTCTTAAACAACATAATGTCTCGCCGCGTGCTGAATATTTTATTTAATATCATCAGCTGTATAAATAAGTATAGATGTAACAACTGTTCAATTTATATTCATATTATGTTACATATGAAATATCGTTCCCTTGTAAGTCGTTGGAATATATTTATTTAACATATTATTTTATACATTCTATGTGTATGTTAACGTTGTTTTAACCCCTGGCGAAGAAGGGGAGTTGGTAAATTGTTAAATAAATAATAAGCATTTGCTCAAATTCAACTAGAGGTACTTAATTATTAAATGTGGGGTATTGGTCATGCTTGTAACAGGTGCCGTTGCTGGAGCTGGTTTGAATGAAGATGTAGTGACTAGAATTGAGAAAGGTATGCTTAGATGGTTTGGTCATATTGAGAGGATGAGTGAAAGAAGACTTACGAAAGAAATATATAGCGGAAGTGTGAATGGGAACGTTGGAAGGGGCAGGCCAAGAAGGACATTCCATGACCAAATAGGTGATGTCCCAAAGAAAGGTCAGGTCAGAAGCACCCACCAACCGACGAGTATGCATGAAGAGGTTAATGAAAGTGGAAGAAGCGAAAGTTGTGAGCCAGGATCGTAGCAAGTGGAAGGATGTGATCTCTGCCTACCCCTGCGGGAAAAAGGCGTGACTTTATGTATGTATGTATAGCCAACTGTGCCATGCTGGCCAGACGGGTTGGAAAAAGGGATTTTCTATGAAAAATTTCTTCTCTTGCGACTAGGTGTTAGGGCTTGTAATTTCCTTTTAAAATTAAAATTAAAAACACCCTCAAGGCACACTATATGTGACTCTAAACTGCTAATGTTTGGCCGTTTGTGACTATTATGAAGGTTTATTGAGGCCGTTGCTCTAAGAAATATGTTATGAAAAAAAAATGCTTTTGTTACAGCTTTAAAAAATGAATGAAATGAATGAAATGAATGAAATGAATGAAATGAATGAAATGAATGAAATGAATGAAATGAATGAAATGAATGAAATGAATGAAATGAATGAAATGAATGAAATGAATGAAATGAATGAAATGAATGAAATGAATGAAATGAATGAAATGAATGAAATGAATGAAATGAATGAAATGAATGAAATGAATGAAATGAATGAAATGAATGAAATGAATGAAATGAATGAAATGAAAAATGAATGAAATGACTGAAATGAATGAAATGAATGAAATGAATGAAATGAATGAAATGAATGAAATGAATGAAATGAATGAAATGAATGAAATGAATGAAATGAACGAAATGAATGAATTGAACGAAATGAATGAATTGAACGAAATGAATGAATGAAAATGAATTGCAGTTCGTTAGACTCGCTAGAACCCGCGACATGCTGCGCAGCAGTCGATCGCTCAACCACTGCGCCAACCGTGTCGCCAATGATGATGAATAGGTTTTATTTAAAACGAAATTGTCAAGTACAAATATTTGAATATTTAACTGCCGAACTTGCTATTGACCTATTAACTGTAAGATAAAGTAAAGTCACTAGATAAGTGTCTATATTTAGTCATTTTAATGAGGTCTCTTAAACAAACGGTTGTTGTTGCTATGTTCACCAAATAGTAAGAATATTTATTTATGTCCGCGGGGGGCGCTGGGTGCGAGGGGATTTCTGCTGGGCAGAATTTCTGCGACCGAAATTACGCGACTCACAATATTACGCTCGTTTAGCCCTTATTATCAAATCCTTCTTCTCTCGGGAGATTTTCCCGCGCGGATATCGATCCTGTGCCGTAGTAGGTAGAAGTAACATTTTTGTTTTTATTCAAAAAAACACTTATCACTCACACATATGAATATATGAAATATATGAAGACAAAAGTCTTCAACCAATGTGTGTTGCTAGTGATGACATATGGAACAGAGACGTGGTCGCTCACTTTGGGCTCCATCAGAAGGCTCAAAGTCACCCAAAGGGCAATGGAGAGGTCTATGCTCGGAGTTTCCCTGCGAGATCGAATCAGAAATGAGGAGATACGCAGGCAAACCAGGGTCACCGACATAGCCCACCGGATTGCCAAACTTAAGTGGCAGTGGGCAGGGCACATAGCTCGCAGGACCGACGCCCGATGGGGCAAAAGAGTCCTCGAGTGGCGACCGCGTTCCGGAAGGCGCAGTGCTGGTAGGCCTCCCACACGGTGGACCGACGACCTGGTTAAGGTCGCCGGAAAGCAGTGGATGCGGGCGGCCCAGGACCGGCCTTTGTGGAGATCCTTGGGGGAGGCCTATGTCCAGCAGTGGACGTCTTTTGGCTGAAATGATGATGATGATATATATATTTATACCAATTTTAAATATTAATTAACAGACGAGTATGAATGAAGAGGCTGATGAAAGTGGAAGAAGCGAAAGTTGTCAGCCAGGATCGTAGCAAGTAGAAGGCTGTGATTTCTGCCTACCCCTGCGGGGAAAAGGCGTGACTGTATATATGTATGTATTTGATATTGACAGGGTCCAATTTACTGGATAATTGAGTTCATTGATAATGGGTAGCCAATCACCTGGCCACCCATTTATCAATTCATATTATCAGTGCAAATAAAAATAAACCTTCAGTTTATTACTTAGGTCGTTACCAAGCAGAGAGTGTCGATCTACAGGTTAAACAACTTCTAGCTCTTCTGTTATTCCATGTGGTGACGGATAGAGAATACATAGTGTCACCAGCCATTTCAAGTTTCCCTTCACTTGCGGCTAGGTTTTCAGCCTTGTCATTTCCTATTGTCGACTCTTACAACACCCTCAGGATGGAATGGGGTGGTGACAATATGTATTCTAAATCCGTCACCACACGAAGAACATCCTGCATTTTTTTTAATCCTTAAGGGAAACCTTTTATAGGTCCCCAGCCGGAGGACAGGGCTGGGGTATGTGGGTTCACAATCATCATCTCATCTCGACTCTCTCGGTCTAGATGAGATGATGATTGTGAACGGTTTACCCACTAAAACCTACCACTAATTCTCCGCGCGGGCCATCTGTCAAAATCGTAACCCCTGCACTAGGTAAAACTTGTATCGCGGGGGTTTACAAACATGTAATTCACGAACACAAATGACAACCAGACTCAGAGCACGTGCCACTGGTTTAGACAAAGACTGAAGAATCCAAAGAAGAGGAAAGACACTTGCCCGACCCCGGAATCGAACCCGGGACCCACTGATCCAAAGGCGGCACATGTAACCCCTAGACCAACGAGGCAGTTATATAAATGAATGAATCGCCAGAATGTTGTTTGAAACGCCGAAATGTTTCACTTGCACAAGAACAAGAAATGGTTAAAGCATGACTAGTTATTTTATCAAATCGATAATTATTGCCTTTGTCAAGTTGATGGTAGTGAAATTATCGACCACAGATGTAGCTAGACGGTGTTTCAGTACAAATCTTCTACCTATCTATTCCATATAAATAAAAATGAATTGCTGTACGTTAGTCTCGCTAAAACTCGCGAACGGCTGGACAGATTTGGCTAATTTTGGTCTTCAATTATTCGTGAAAATATGAAACAAAACATTTAGTTTTTAATACGCATTAATTTTGTTCCATATCATTTCAACGTTTGAAACATTCTGGAATTATCATTCAGGTTTTTTATTTATTCATGCTGAGGCGGTACGAAGGTTGCCGGGTCGGCTAGTAAACGATAAAATTAATCAAAATAAATTACAAAAAAAACTACCATTAAGTTTTTACACGACAGACATACTGACAAGAAAAAGATAATGTCTCGGTCATAGAACGTAGCATCTAGGTGACCTAAGTAATATATCTGGCTTAAAAAATGCACTAAAGCTGATTATAATCCATGTTATTTATCTATTATGGATTTTAATGACTTATCTGTCACACTCTACCTTATTTATGATGTAGCAATTATGAGAGAACCATACATTTATTTCATGAAATCCTAATCACATAGCAAAACATTTAATTTAATCACTTAACTGTTTTTTGGCGTCGCTGGAGAATTTAGTTGACGGTTATGTAGGATAATTTTTTTTTAGGTTTCCGCGATTATTACGCTTTGAAATTAAACACCTTTTTTGCTGTTTTGACTGCCGCAAAGCATTCGAATATCACGCGATAAATCCGTTAAAAAGTGTTCAATTTAAACGGTTAAGTAGGACTTCGGAATAGGTTTGCAAGGACGCAGTCTACTGAGCTGCCCCGTTGGGTTGCCCTATGGGCGGGCAAGTGACTATCGGAGCCAAAGCAGCAGTTAAGGTGGATAATCAAATGGTAAATTAAAAATTGAAATAAAAAAAAAACTACTAATTTATTTCCATATTCCAGACGTGGATGAAATATTTTTCAAAAAATCTTTTTGACAAAAAATTGCAATGCGTCTTCAATATAGACCAAGTGACGATTCCTACTAATATGTTTATATATTACTAGTGACCAGCCCCGGCTTCGCACGGGTGCAATGATGAACCTCTAAATTTATCAATGTTTCTCTACGATATTAAGTATGTATTATACATATAAACCTTCCTATTAAATCACTCTAGGGTAAAACCGAGATAGATGCCTCAGTGGAATAGATGCCCCATATTCTAAAAACCTAACTTCGCGAACTCGTGACTCAGAGTTAATTGTATAAGTAGGAGCCACAGTCACCCCATACCTTAGTTACCCATGGACAGTCGTGTAGGAGGATGCGTTTTGGTCGTGTATGTAATCATCTCCGCGGCGGCATTCACGAACACGTCAAAGTTTGAAACGTTAGTATTCAGTGCTGTATAACTTTATAATTATTAATAAATTCCGTTATATTTTTTCATATGTCGATATACTGGTTCATTAAGTCTGCATCTAGGTGTAAATAATTGCTATTTAGTTTATTATAATATTTAAAAAATACTTAGGCATCTATCCCTATCACAAAGGATAGTTGCCCTGATTTTTCAAGGTATAGGTGCCCTTAGGGACATTTATCCCTCCAGAAACTGATATTTAAGATTATAGATTTACAAGTAAAATAGGATTTGCATTGAATGTTTTGAAAGAAAAATACGAAATCGTTATCCAACTGGATCTGAATCTGTACACTTTTCAGAAATTATTACACAATTTAAGTAAAATTATTTTTAGACACAATTAAGAATTTATATTTTTGTTGTTTGTTAAATAAATAAAATGCTTATAAAATTTAATTCAACAAAGAACATGATAATGCTTGTTGAAACTTAATAATTTTATATTTTAATCAAACAAACGCTGTAAAAAATAAGTATGGGTAATAACAATACACTATTAATAAAAAAAATATACTTTCCATTTCTAAGACCCATGTTTCGTTTTAGGATTAGAAATACCTAACGTTTGGGCTAGGCTTTTAGTTTACACGGTAAAAAGAAAATCTATCCTGTACTGCAGGCATCTATCCTTCTCAGTATTTTCATGGTGGGGCAACTATCCATACAGGTAGGCATCTATCCTCAAAAAAGACATTCTACGAAAAGCCAATTTCTGCAAAATCTGTATTTAATAGGTTAAATATTAATAATAATAATTCAGCATAAAGGATTGGGCTAGCTACATTCGTAGAAATTATTCGTATAAAACACATAGATTAAAAAATGGGTGGCTTTTTCTAAAAGTGGGGCATCTATCCCGGTTTTACCCTATCTATTAAAAAAAGCCGCTTCAAAATCCGTTGCGTATTTTTAAAGATATAAGCATACATAGGGACGGACAGACAACAGCGACTTTGTTTTATAATATGTAGTGACTAGTGTTATATTATATACTACTAGCGACCCGCACCGGCTTCGCACGCGTGCATTTACGACATATAAACCTTCCTCTTGAATCACTCTATCTATTCAAAAAAACCGCTTCAAAATCCTTTGCGTGGTTTTGAAGATTGAAGCATACATGGGGACGGACAGACGACAGCGACTTTGTTTTATACTATGTAGTGATAATGATTTATGTTTGTTACTCTTTTACGTAAAACACACTGAATGGATTTTGATGAAACTTTACAATATTATAGTTTATACATCAGAATAACGCATAGACCATAATTTATAAAGATACTAGCGACCCGCCCCGGCTTCGCACGGATGCAATATTGCCTTATAAACCTTCCTCTTGAATCACTCTATCTATTAAAAAAACCGCTTCTAAATCCGTTGCGTAGTTTTAAAGATTTAAGCATACACAGGGACGGACAGACGACAGCGACTTTGTTTTATACTATGGAAAGATTCCAGACGTGGATGAAATATTTTTAAAAATATCCGTTGCGTAGTTTTGAAGATTTAAGCATACATGGGGACGGACAGACGACAGCGACTTTGTTTTATACTATGTAGTGATAATGATGTATGTTTGTTACTGTTTTACGTAAAACACACTGAATGGATTTTGATGAAACTTTACAATATTATAGTTTATACATCAGAATAACGCATAGACCATAATTTATAAAGATACTAGCGACCCGCCCCGGCTTCGCACGGATGCAATATGGCCTTATAAACCTTCCTCTTGAAATACTCTATCTATTAAAAAAAACAGCTTCAAAATCTGTTGCGTAGTTTTGAAGATTTAAGCATACATAGGGACGGACAGACGACAGCGACTTTGTTTTATACTATGTAGTGAGAAGTGATATGTCTATTACAGATTTTTGTATTTATTGCTAAATACCCGTGTGGCCTGACCACACTTGCCTGACCCGGGAATCAAATCGGGGTAACCGTCATCCAAAAGCGACACATGCAACACCTTTTTTTTTTTTTTTTTTTTTGTTTTCGCTGGGGAAATGCTTTATGCATACCACCGCACCCCGGGGGAAAGGTCGGTGATTATGTGGGACTCCGACAAGGGTCGTCTACCCAGTCGTTTACCCACTAAAACCCCAGCGGCATACCCACACACGACGCGCTTGGGGCGCCACAAGTTCGCGTAAACGCATTTTACTGTGACGCCCCGGCGTGGTGCCCGCAACGCGGGCAAGCGACTATCAGAGAGTCCCGGTACACTGGGACGCCCTCAGTCATCGAGGCTCTCGTCGGTGGTGGCTCCCCCGAACCACCACCGGCCTCCTAGGCGAGGGCAGAAGGGGCCCGCAGACACATCCAACACCTAGCCTAGGCCCGCCCACCAACAAGTCAGTCATTTAATATGTTTTATAAAAAAAAAACTCGAACTACAGGAAAATATTATTAATTAACAAATACACAAAAATGACTATAGAAAAAGCAGTTACATAAAGGATTTTAACCGATGACACAGAAAGGTTAAGCTCAGAATAATGTCTAGTGCATGATTTGCGAATTTGAATCTATCAAAATATTTTTAAATCTTACTCGCAGTTCTCAATTTGTCAAAATTTTAAATTACACTGTCAGTAAAACCAATTGAAGCGTGTTATTAAAAAATCACTGTCAATTCTCATTGGAATTCATCATTCTGTCATTAGAACCGTAAAAAAACTTCGTTCAGTCGTCAGTTTGAAACCATCTAATCATGAATAGAAAAACGTTTTTAATAGAACAATTATGATGACGAATTGACGACGATATGATACTTAGTATAGAATTTTTCTACACTTAGTATGAAATCGTCTAAATTATGAGGATACCGAACTGTTAATCTATTCCGTGTACACACGCACGTGCAATCGCCGTCAAACACGCCCGCACACACACACATATACACTTCACACATTGGCCAGTAGTGTCAAGTGGCAAAATAGGCATCACCCTCCATGTAACTGGAGCAGGGCCTACTCAACAGTGGGTCATCTATGAGTTGAGTAGTAGTATTAGTAGTATTTAGTAGGTCTAAGAAAACATCGCAGGCTATTTTTTAAATGGCCAAACAACGTTTGCCGGTTCAGCTTGTAAGTTTATAATAATTAATAGTTAAAAAAAACTAAAACAATACGCTTTTATATAAAATCTAAAACATAGAAAATAAATTTGAATTAAAAATAGTGTCAGAAAAATTTTATTGTTAAAAAAGCGTGGGATGCATGGTATCAATAGTTCTAAATATTTTAAGAACAGATATGACTAGAAGGGTTATTTTGATAATATCCTTTAAATATCCTAAAGCTATTGCTAAATAATCCCAAAAAAATTTGGCAGATTACAAACATTCACGAACTCGAATGACACCTAGACTCAGAGCGAGTGTCTCTGGTTTGCACACATACATTTGCACGACCCCAGAAACAATCTGGGGATCTGTGATTCAAAGGTAACACATCCAACCATTACCAACAAGGCAGTCAAAACTGAACTGTTATTACAGTTGAAACAGAAAATATATTCGGACAATCATGACGATTACGATTACGCGTCCCAGAGCGAGGAAGCTCGTAAAATGTGTATGTGGTACAGAAGGGTGCATAAATGTTGATTGAGCAATAACTTTTATTTACATTTTTCGTATAATCGTTTCCAAAGCATTTTTTTTTAATAAATTACGTCTATTTTCCCCGAGCGAATGGCAACATATTATTTGGTTTTAAAAAACCACAGGTGCATCTCTAATAGGGACTCTACGTATTAAAACCAATAATGGTATTTAAATAATGAAAATATCTGTGACGTAAACTTACTTAAGCTTGTCATAAAATGTAGGAGAGTCTAAAGAGGCAAAATGGTAGGTATTTTTTTCTTTAATAATAAAAAAACAATATGCAACTTAATAAAAATATAACTTGCTACTTTACAAAAATATATTTACAATAACTGAAAGCCCAAGAAACATAGATAAACAAAAAATACTAAGTGTGTAAGACAACAAACACGACATCGCTGTATTTTTCGGTGGAACATTTGGTAAATAAAAAATATATCTCGATTTTTTCCCTACCTCCGTATTGCCCGTTTAAGTTATATGCCTTTCAGGTGGCTTTATGTTGGATAAATTAGTAAAAATCGTTGTTGATTTTTACATGGCTTTTATTTGAATGTGACAAAGAACAACATATTTTTATTTTCATTAAAAAGGAAACTATAAAATAGGTTTTACAACATGCTCCCCTTAATGAAATATAAAAATAACCGAACAACTACTAAAATAACTATACAAAATATATACAACCAATATCAAATAAATAGAGAACTATCTATTTGTTAAGCCCATACCATTAATACATCGAAGATGTGCTATTCGCCTTAAGGGCTTCGTCAATACATCGGCTGTCATTTTATCAGACTGTAAGAACTTTAAATCTATAATACCATCTATAACCTTTTCTCTGATAAAATGATATTTTGTATCAATGTGTTTTGTTCTATTGTGGTGGACTGGGTTAAGTGCCATCTTCTGTGCACTTTGGCTATCATTGTACAGAGTAACCTTATCAGCGTTTCCCGTAATATCAAACACTAACCTTCTAAGAAAAACTGCTTCTTTAGCAGCACTGCTCAATGACATATACTCTGCCTCGGCCGAAGATAAAGCTACAGTCGGCTGCTTTTTGCACTCCCAACTAATGGGTCCACCTGCAAGCGTGAAATAGAAACCTGTGTAGGACCTTCTATCGAATATACAGTTTGCCCAATCTGCATCTGTATAACCACACAAATATTCACCGGATTTCTTGTAAGTAATACAGTAATCCACAGTACCTTTTAAATACTGTAAAACCCTTTTCGCAGCCAACCAATGCTGTTTGTCAAAACAATTATTGAATTGACTTAAATAGCTTATTGCGTAAGCTATATCAGGTCTAGTATTGACTGCTAGGTACATCAAACATCCTATCAAGTTTTGATACGGATATAAACATTCAGATGTGTCTTTACCTTTCTCCAATTTATTATTCTCTAATGGCGTGGACACCTCCTTGCAGTCTTCCATGTTAAACCTTTTTAATATTATTTCGATATAGGTTTTCTGGTTCACACATATTTTTCCATCTTTATATTTGATATTCATACCTAGAAAATATTGTATCTCTCCCAGTAATTTTAAAGAAAAATATGACTGTAACCTATTTTTGACAATGTCAAATGTTGTTTTTTCTTTATAAAGGATAATAAGGTCATCAACATAGACAGCGAGAATCACAGTTTCGCTACCGAACCTTTTTATATATATACAGGGCTCAGAAGAGATTTTAGAAAAACCTATAACGGATAAGGTTTGATTTAATTTTATATTCCATGCACGAGCGGCCTGTTTCAAACCATATATGGATTTTCTGAGCAGACAAACTTTATTTTCAGTCCCAGCCTCTGAGAATCCTTCCGGCTGTTGCATGTATACCTCCTCTTCTAAATCTCCATTGAGGAATGCAGTATCAATATCCAAATGCTGCATTTTCATATTCATTTCTGCTGCCAATGCTATAAGGGTACGCAGAGACGAATTCCGCACCACTGGTGCAAAAGTTTCATTGTAATCAATTCCATGCAATTGATTATAACCTTTGGCAACTAGTCTTGCTTTGTACTTGATTATAGAACCTTCAGCGTCTCTCTTGATCTTGAAGACCCACTTGGAAGGTATGACCTTTTTGTTTGGTCTATCTACCAACTCCCAAGTCTTATTCTTCATCAAAGACTTGTACTCAGCATTCATGGCCGATCGCCAATTAGCACTGTCTTCAGAATGCATTGCTTCTGTATAGCTTTGAGGTTCTTCTTTATCAAGAGTGCTACAAACAAGATTAGCATCTTGCCGCTTAGCTAGTCTATTTCTTAATGGATATCTTTCTTCAGGAATTTCTATTACAGTAGCATCTCCTCCATCAGAAACATCATCAGCCGACATAAAATCTGAAGAATTCTGAGCTTGATCATTATCCGTGTCAGTTGCTTCAGTGACAATTCCAGGTTGAACTTGTCCATGCTGTAGCTCTAGCTCACTGGCACCGGCCTCTACCAAATCCGCTGCAGAATTTTTTCGACGACGAGCTCTATCCAGTAAAGAAATATCAAAAAAAGTGGAAGGAATATGTTCTTCCTGCTCACGCTCCTTTAAGTTAGAGAAGGTTTGTTCAAAGAAAACAACATCTCTTGCCTTTATCAACCTTCTTGGACAACTAGGCTCACGAAAATAATAGCTTCTTGGATCTTTTGTGTATCCAACGAAAATATATTGTTGCGCTTTAGGATCCCACTTACCTCTCACATGGTCCGGAACCTTTACCATTGCGCGACAACCGAAAACTTTTAAGTGAGACAAGTCTGGTTTCTCACCATACCAAGCTTCGAAAGGCGTTTTTCCATCAAGACTTCTGTGTGGACACCTATTCTTCAAATAGACAGCAGTCTCCACAGCATCTTGCCAATATGGTTTAGAAAGGGAACAATCGGAAAGCATACATCGCGCCTTTTCGATAATAGACCTATTCGTTCTCTCAGACACCCCATTCTGTTGAGGGCTGTAAGGAACAGTCGTCTGATGTAGGATACCTTCCTTTTGTAGGCAGTCAGTCAACTCTTTGTTGACATACTCAGTACCATTATCCGTACGCAAAGTTTTAATTTTTAAACCTGTCTCCCTTTCAACCATAGCCTTAAAAATACAAAACTTATCTTTTACATCACTTTTACAAGAAATAAAATAAATAAAAACCATACGTGTAAAATCGTCTATAAAAGTAAGAGTATATTTATTACCCTGAAAAGAGTTATCTGACATTGGGCCACAAAGATCCGAATGAATTAACTCTAACCTAGACTTAGACTTATTATATTTTAATTTCTTAAAAGGTTTCCGAAATTGTTTGCCTTCTATACACGCTATGCAGGGGTCTTTATCAACGTCGTTGTATTCTACACCAAGATTACTTCTGCTAAGTGTATGTAATCCTATACGGCATAAGTGACCGAGACGTTTATGCCATAAACGATAGCTTGAAACGTTACTCTGTACTTCGAACGCTGATAAGGTTTTGGGTAGACTTACAGAACAATCAAGAGAATACAGTCCACCACAACAGGACCCGTGTAACACTGCATCACCTGTGTAAGAAAAAGTACAAGAGTCATAAAAAGTACAACCTCGTTTATCAAAAAGAACACTAAAACCATTATCTACAGCTTTCTTAACCGATATTAAATTAGTATTCATATTAGGAACAAATACTACATTGGAAATGTTTTTCACTTCACTACTGCGTTCCGTTTTAAAATTATTTACAATACTAACGTTGCCTATGCCTGCACTGAGTAGTACATCTCCGTTGGCAATCGTTACCTCAGTAGATGGAAAATCCCTAATATTTTCCATCCAATCAGACCTTCCAGACATATGCGCACTAGCACCGGAGTCGACGTACCATTTGTCTGACCTGATCTCTCCAGCAGTATCCGTCTTCAATGCACTGAATAAATTTGACAGTTTACTTTTGCTTGTGCCTTGCTCTGGACTAATCTCCTTGATTTTAAACAATGGACAATCCGGTTTCTTATGTCCAGGCTTCTTACAATTATAACAGACTATTCCCTTCTTCTTATTATTGTGGCATTGAATGGCCATTGCAGCATCTGGTACACTTTCCATAGACCTCGTAAATTCTGTTAATAATTTACTTTTAACTAGCTCGCTGGAAATCTGAACAGAAGAATTTTCAAGCGCCATTATCAGAGGATCAAAACGTTCTGACAAACCTCCTAATAATATTGCAGCCAATGAAGCATCCTCTATTATTTTGCCAATATCAGCCAAGTCCTGGGCTGTTGACAGTACAGCATTTATGTATGTCTCCATGCAATTATTGAAGTCGCTCAAATTGTACCTGTACAGCTTGCGCTCCAATGCAAGTCTGCGACCCATGGATTTATCCTCAAACGCAGCAGCTAAAGCGTACCATGCTTCTCTAGCATTTACACAACGCCTGACATGCGTAATAGCAGGACCATCCAAACTAAGGCAAATTTTGGCTAACGCTACTTCGTCGTCCCTTTCTTTTGTATTTAAGGGAGTCTTATCCTCTACAGAATATCCTTCAATACTGTTCCACAAATTATCATGTTTCAACAACATACGCATTTTAAATTTCCAAATAGGATAATCACTTTTACCTCTAAGTGATAGTCTCATCATGCAGTGTAGGCCGGAATCTTGCTTCTTTTGATCATTTGACGACATCGTGAGACTTATATATTTCTCTTCGTCGACATATTTCACATTTATAATGGTGAATATACTATAAATAACTTCGAGTTCCACCTTTATACATATTTATTAACTCATTTATCGAGCTTATTCGTGCTGATAACGAATGTTGGATAAATTAGTAAAAATCGTTGTTGATTTTTACATGGCTTTTATTTGAATGTGACAAAGAACAACATATTTTTATTTTCATTAAAAAGGAAACTATAAAATAGGTTTTACAACACTTTAGAGTTTGTATTATATCGAGATTACTAAAGGATCTCATAAACAAAAAAAAAGTTACCTGTGTAAATCGATGTGTGCCACGATGACAAAAATATATAAAATTATGTCATCGACTGTACCACTTCAATACGTACACAACCATTCTGTCGACAATAAAACGCGAAGACGGAATAGGATTTGTACGCTTCAGTAACGTACAGTACAACAAGTACTAACAGATACTTATTATTATTTACAATCACGAAAATGTTATTTATTACTCGTAGAGTATGGAACCATGGATTGGAGTAAATGATTTGTTGTCCTTATTATATTTTCCTAAAATACATGTAGGTTTTGGCTATAGTAGGATATGGTCCCTGTAGTGACGGATTTAGAATGAATTGTGTCACCAACCCATTTCATCTTGAGGGTGTCGTAAGGACATACAATATGAAATAAGAATCCTCGACTGTCCAAACCACGGGATTCACTCCCATTACGGGAGCATGCTCCGTGACCCTGGGGGTCTTGGCCCGCCTCTTATAAAGCTAGTGGAGCACCATGCTCCAAGGCGGGCCCCTCCGATTATGAGGGGGGATGTACTGCCCTTCCTGCATTCCACCGCTGGGAGGCGCACGCGAATCGCGGCGCGCTATCCTCCCAAATCTCCAAATTAATGGAGGGAAATTAGCCTCCTGTGCCACGCTGGCAAGACGGGTTGGCACAGGGTTTGTATCAACTTTGTATCAAGTCAGGGCCCACGGGTCAGCAAGCGCGGGACGGTACACCCCGGGGATGTTTAGTGGGTATGCCTCTTCGGAGGAGAGTACCACACGCCCCCCGCTGGCCATCTCCAGGCCGGAGGGGATAGTCCATATAAGATTTTAGCCCGGGCATAAAAAAAAAACAAAAAAAAAAGGGTTTGTTTCAAGTTTTCCTTCTCTTTCGGCTAGGTGATCTGCCTGTTGCGTTGTTTTAGTCGCCTCTTACGACACCCTCAAGACGGAATGGGTTGGTGACATTGTGTATTCTAAATCCGTCACCACACGGACAATAGGGCAATAAATCTACCTGCCTTTTCCCCAATTCCATTGTCGTCAGCTTCGCTTAGTTGCAAACATCCATTGCTGCGTACCACCAAGAAAGCCGCATGCTTTTGCTTCACCCATGGTATGGAATTCTTCAGGAAAATTCGAATACCAAATTTTGTGTGTGTGTGTGTGTGTGTGGGTGATTTTTCAGTTTTCAGTACAAATAGATAAATATCCTTGGACATTTCACACAACGCCGTCTCGTCCCAAGCTAAACAACTTAATGCTTGTTATGGTTATGGTAACGAGATGGATGATAAACTACTTATATACATTTTTTTTGTAAATACATACATATTATAGATAGAACACACACAGACCCGGAACAAATACTTGTTGGTCGTACAAATATTACTTCCGTGCGGGAATCGAACCCGCGACAACTGCGCAGCAGTCAATCGCTCAACCACTGCACCAACCGTGTCATAAACGTGTGTTTTGTAAAGGAATCGAAAAACAAAATCGTCGAAATAATAAAAGATGTGCCTTGTTATAGATCTGTTTTGTTCACTTATTTCAGGTCTGCCGAACCACTAAACCGTTTTTGATCAAATTTATACGGGACTAATCTGGAAAACACTAACCGTATAAAATATTTCGACTCAGTTTACAAGTGATGAAATCAGGTAGCGAAAAGTCGTATTTATATTTGGTCTGCCGTGCTGTTACGTGTCGTATCAGAGAGGTATCGGTTTCATATATTTAATACGCTGAGATCATGTTGGAATCTGACGTAACGCCATCTGAGGCCTCTCTGATGCGATACGTCACAACACGTCAGACAAATATAAACCCAGGTAAAATTAAAAAAAAACTTACTGCTGAATACAGAATCTCCTCCATTTTGAAATCGGTTAAAAGTATATTTGACAGTGTATGTTTCTGCGGGTTTGCAGAGAGAATCATAAACGACCATGTATATATTCTGTCCGTAATAGGATTTTTTTGAGTGCCATTGTTTTCCACTCAGCGTAATAGCCATTTTCCGGTACAGAGAACTTCTAAATCGGAGTTTTAAACTTGTTATCACATCAAACGAAGGGAATGAGTGTACGGAAAGACAGCAAAAGTATTTTGGACTTTCATTGAATGAAAAAAGTAACAAAAAAACTATTGCGAAGTAAGTTTCTTGCCGGCTCTTGCTTGTAAAGTAGCATTCTGAACCAGCTGAACAGATAGATATTTTTTATCGTTGGATGTGTAGAACATCCAACGATAAAAAATATCTATCTGTGTGGTGACGATTTTGAATACAATAATGTCACCATCCCATAGGAAATTACAAGGCAGAAAACCGCAGAAAAATTCAGCTAGCGCAATAGAAGGACCGATTGACTCAAAACCCTGTGCCAACCCGTCTGGTCAGCGTGGCACAAGATAACTTCTCTGAAGACTGACGAGAAGATGAGAAGACTGACGAGAAGATGAGAAGTAATTTATAAAGTGACTAGCGACCCGCCCCGGCTTCGCAAGGGTGCAATGATGAACATCTAAATTTATGAATGTGTTATACTTAAAAACCTTACTCTTGAATCACTCTATCTATTAAAAAAAACTGCTTCAAAATCCGTTGCGTAGTTTTAAATATTTAAGCATACATAGGGATGGACAGACGACAGCGACTTTGTTTTATACTATGTAGTGACTAGGGGCCCACCCCAGCTTTGCACGGGTGCAATTATGCATGTATTATACATAAAAACATTCCTCTTGAATCACTCTATCTATTAAAGAAAACCGCTTCAAAATCGGTTGCGTAGTTTGCTTGCATAGGGACGGACAGACGACAGCGACTTTGTTTTATATTATGTAGTGATAGTGATGATGATGATGATGATGATGATAATGATAATGAAGCTAATCGTCACAAATCAAATCACACAAATTCATAGAAAACTAACTGTTGTGGCAATCATGTAATTAAGTTTAAACATTGAGGCCTCGTTTGCATCTGCTTCCGACGGGGTTAATCGCGTTACGTTGAATTATGCTGGCGCTGTATTGTACCTGGGGTTAAACTACAGGAACACAGCGACATCAAATATTGAAACGTGACGCAAAAAAATTTTAGGAGTATTAAAATTCCCACACGTATAGAGAAGGAGTGCAATGCTATTTTTTGTATTATGCATATAAAATAGATAAAAAATATTTATTTATACATAAGCACAAAGACGGACTTAATGCCTTAGGCATTTTCTGCCAGTCTACCTTGGGATAAAATAAATAAAACAGACTAAATACATATACTACATGCATACACCACATACATACACTACTTAAATATTAAATAAGGTTATACAGATAGTTAATAATTCATCACTTCCACTCCGACTTATTAGTAATCTCTAAATGCTAGCTTGTTTGTTTTTATTAGGCGCAAAGGGATGATCATCTAGCCAGACGAGGTGGTATGTCTGGCTAGGGGTCGCAGCGCCTATCTCTCAATAAATGTAGTCGAAGAATTCTTAACTGTGCGAATTGATCTTGAAACATCGCTATCGCGGTGTAGGACTTTTTGGTAATTCTCGCATTGGTAGGCGATATTTCTTGATGCAATTAGTTCAGAGTTTTCAGATAAATTGTGTAAAGTAACTAGCATGTTGGTCGTTACATTTCTAAAGTCTGTGGTCATATTGCGTATAGAACTATATTTAAAGACCTATAATTTACATTAATTTTGGACGACCACTAGTCATTAAAAAACTTCCAAAAAATCTTCTATAAATGCAGGTATTACGTATTAATGCAATTAAATATTAATGTAAGCTGCATTTAAGAAGATTTTCTTCTCCATTTTTAACTCACGTCATAAAACTGTTGCACAGTTTGGTACTCTCCATGGGTAGTCATTTACCCTCCATGTAGTTGGAGGAGGTCCGACTCAGCAGTGGGTAATTTATGGGCTGATAAGAAGAAGAAGAAGAAGACTATGTATTCTAAATCTGTCACCACATGGACAAGGATAAGGACAAGGATAATGTCGGCTCTACGCTCACGCGTGACGTCGCGCCGAGAATTCACGCCGTGAATAAACGCCGTGGTCCGCGTGTTCCCGACTATGATGGACGACGGCGCGATTTCTAAAGCAAATCCTTTGACGCGGGCCAAAAAACCGACACTGATCAGGGAACGGTGCGAAGTGCGAACGCGAAGGCGTGAACAACATCTACACTCGTGGTTCACAGTTGTCGCGGTCTATCGCGGCCGTTCGCGGCGCGAGTGTAGAGCGGGCTTTAGGTCAGGCTAAAAGGTCATCCTCACCTTACCTTCACCAAAATATGCTCTGCCCGCTCGTCTCTTATGGCTCGTGGCGTGGACTAAACAACACGGGTTACGTTCCCGTGTTCCCATGTTCACAGTTATGCAAGCGACAGTAACATTTCGGTTCTGCGCGCACGGCCGCCCAGCGCGGCGCCTTGTTGAAATATTGCTTTGTTTATTGTTTCAAACTTAGTTTTTAGATTGAATTATTCTATACATTGTACGTTACGTTGCGAGTAATGGGTGGTGACTGATTTAGAATACCCAATGTCACCAACCCACACTATCCTGAGGGTATCGTAAGAGATGACTAAAGGATCGTAAGAGGCAGATCACGTAGCTTTATGAGAAGGAAAATTTGATACAAACCCTGTGCCAAACCGTCTTGCCAGCGTGGGACAGTAGGCTAATTTCCCTCCATGAATTTGGAGGAGGCCCGACTTAGTAGTGGGTCATTTATGGACTAAAACGACGATACAATGTAACGTGACGTGAATACGATGCAGAGGTATACTGACTGTTACAATGCTCTTTGATTTTCATATGACTATGGGCTCCATCAGAAGATTCAAAGTCACCCAAAGGGCAATGGAGAGGGCTATGCTCGGGGCTTCCATGCGTGATCGAATCAGAAATTTGGAGATACACAAGTGGTTGAGCGATCGACTGCTGCGCAGCATGTCGCGGGTTCGATTCTCCGCACGGAAGAAATATTTGTACGACCTACAAGTATTTGTTCCGGGTCTGGGTGTTTTCTATCTTCAATATGTATGTATTTACAAAAAAAAGTATAATATAAGAGTTTATCATCCATCTCGTTACCATAACACAAGCATTAAGTTGCTTAACTTGGGACGAGATGGCGTTGTGTGAAACGTCCAAGGATTTTTTTTTTAAGTTACAGACTTAGCCCACAGCATTGTTAAACTTAAGTGGCAATGGGCAGGGCACATAGCTCGCAGGACTGACGCTCGATCGGACAGAAAGGTCCTCGAGTAGCGACGGCGTTTCGGAAAGCGCAGTGCTGGAAGGCCTTGGTGTACCGACGACTTGTTTAAGGTCGCCGGAGAGCGATGGATACTGGCGGCTCAGGACCGGCCTTACGTCCAGCCGTGGACGTCTTCTGGCGGAAATGATGACGATGATGATGAATTTAGTTCTGCCCGCCCAATAGACGTTAACGGTAGCTGGGGGCTTTGCCTAGTGACTATCGAAACACTTTGATCAAATAGAAAGACAAATGTATGGAACTGACATTCGCACGTTGTCTAACTCTCATACCTTTGTTTTTTGAAGTGAAACTTATTTACGCTTGACTTGGAAAGTGAAGCTTGTGAAGCTGATGAATGGGTGGTGAGAGCATTACGAAACGTGTGATCGGGCGAGGCGAACGGCAGTTGAAAGCGAGATATAAGTTAGCAATAAAGAGAGAGATGCGAGCACATATTCTTTCTCTCATACTCTCCTGAAAAAACTTATGAAATCTAATATATGTATATACTAGCCGACCAGGCAAGCGTCGTACCGCGTCAGAATGAATAAAAAAAATTCTGAATGATAATTCCAGAATGTTTCAACTTTATGAAAATATGTGCAAACCTTAACTGGAACAAAAATAACGGGACTGTCAGTTGAACTGTCAATGGTGCTACATGTGCTCTAACTTTTCAATTGGAGATTATCAGGTTTTCAGTGTTATTTGTTTGTGTTTGTGATTATACATAACTAATATAATAACCGTGTCCTTGTGTACGTCATTTTAAATATATATTTAGGTAGTGTATAACACCTAACCTCCAAATATGGACTCACCATTTATTCCCCCTAAACCCCCAGATCCTGACCCCCAATTTGATCCAGGCCCCTTCCACGTTCCTTCTCCGGCTAGCTATCAAACTATATCAGAAAGCATAAGCGATGACAATTGTCGAAATAAAACTCAATTTCATTCTCAGAATATTTATTTGGAAACAATGACCAGGCATAAACAAAAGCACAAAAGAAAAAGTAAACAAAACAGAAAAGATAATAGATTGGACCAGAATCGCCATCTGGAAGCTAGTTCTTCGGCTTCCTCAGTTCATGAATCGTTTCCACCCCTGCCTAAACCTCAACATACTAATGATTCATGTACCTTATCAAATGAAAATACTCTCTCGGCCAGCCAATCACAAATATCCCTTACCCAAAGAACCCCACCCGTACTTACCCAATCAGATTCGTTCCCTACACCCCCCCAAAATATGGATCCTACTCAAACCTCCCTTACTTCCTCTCAACCAATACAAGTGCGCCCGTATAATGGAAACGATCGTGGCCCTTTCATAATTCACGTCCAAAAGCTAGTCCCTAATGAGTCTCCTACTGCCGGTACCACCCTTAATGCTGTATCTTTTGGTCATTTTATTAAAAAATTAAACATTAAAAATATAGTCGACGACGGCATCAAGCGAATTGGTCGTAACCGTGTATCGATACAGTTCCGAACGCATGAGGATGCGAATAACTTTATTTGTAATCCCAACCTGGTCAACAAATATAAAGCATTTATACCTTCTTTTAATATATGCCGCCTGGGCGTTGTTAAGGGTGTCCCTATTGATTTATCCCCCGAAGAAATTATAGAGGAACTTTCCGCCCCACCAAACAGAATTGCAGCACTAAAAATCAGGCGCTTAAGGTCTAAAATTTTCAAGGACGGTATAGCGACATTCGTCGACACGGAATCGGTCGTTGTAACATTTGACGGCCAAGTACTACCCTCCAAAGTATTTTTATGCTACAACGCAATCCCTGTTGAAGTGTACCAATACCCAACAGTCCAATGCTTTAAGTGCTGCAGGTTTGGACATACCTCTAAAATATGTAGGTCTAAACCCAGATGTGCGAAATGTAATCAAAATCACGCCGCCGATGAATGTCAAATAGATGAGAGCGACTATTCTTGTATGTACTGCCAGGGTAACCATAAAGCAACGGACCGCAAATGTCCTGAATACGAACGCCAAAAGAATATTAAGAAAGATATGGCTGAAAAATCCATATCGTACCTTGAGGCTTCAAGAAACTTCCCCCCAATTAAAAAATCCTTTGCCGAAGTTGTTCGGGCTAACCCCCTACTCCAACCATCTTCATATGATAACACTACCCCATCTCCTCGTTCTTCGCACAATAAAACAGTTTCATATGTGAAAACAGTATTCCTACCAAAACGACAGAGAACTCTATTACCGCAGGGTTACGACAAGAGAGCCCATCAAGAAATCGTTAACGAATACACCCCTCCCCAATACGCCAACGGCTGTGGTTTTTTTCCCAGCCCTCCCGACAATACTGAAACTACAAATGATATTGAGTCCATCGCAGAGCTCATCGATGCTCTATGCAAAATTATGTCCCGTTCGCCCATATTACCGTCCAACGTTGCTTCCAAACTTAATAAACTACAATCCACCATACACAATGTCTGCCAACCCTACAATTCTACGATGGAATTGTAGAAGTATATTAAGCAAATCATCAGATTTACTTTACCTTTTAAATAAAAACAATACCGTGGTCGCTGCCATTTCGGAGACATGGCTTAAGCCAGGTTCTAACTGCAGAATACCAGGCTTCTCGTGTCTCCGGGACGACAGAGACGACGGCTATGGCGGTTCCGCCATACTTATTCGTGATACCATTCCCTATTCTGTGGTAAGCCTGCCCACTCTTCGCAACAGTTTTAATGCTGTTGCGGTTCGTGTGCATGGAATTACCTATATTTCGTTGTATATCCCTTCCCCCTCCACTCCCTGTCTCTCAAATCTTAAAACAATAATTTCCTCCTTACCCAAACCTGTCATTATATTAGGAGACTTTAACTGCCATCATACATTTTGGGGATCTGGTAGCACAGATACGTGCGGTGCCACACTACTAGAAGTTATTGACGACCTCAACCTTTGCGTCTTAAACTCAGGATCGCCGACTCGTAGAAACTTCCCCGGGGAAGCCAAAAGTGTAGTAGATCTTACCTTATGTTCCACTGAGCTAGCATCTGCTTTGACCTGGTCAACACTGGACAGTACACATGGCAGTGACCACTTTCCGATAATCATTTCATACCCATGTTCTGGCCCAGTAATTCTAAAAAAGAAACCATCAATAAAATACAAACTTGACCTAGCCGATTGGAACTTATTTAATTGCGCTGTAGTTTCCAAAATTAATGAAATCCCGATAGTTTCATCTGAAAACGTATTCGAATGCATGGCTCGCTTTACAGACGCTTTAGTATTCGGAGCAGAAACGGCGATCCCATCAAAAGATCAGAACCGGAAACTGCGTCTCTCGCCGCCTTGGTGGGACAATGAATGCACAATGGCAGTGCGGAATAGAAAAAGAGCCGAGTCAAAATATACTCACAACATGTCGGATCAAAATTTCAGCAGTCTATTAAAGGTCGAAAAAGAAACAAAGTCAATTCTTAAGTCCAAAAAACGCGAGGGGTGGCAAAAATTTTGTGCGACCATCTCACCAACCACTCATTCTTCTACCGTCTGGTCTAATATTAGGCGTTACCGGTCCTCGCTTCCTGATAATGCGAAACGTGGAGCTATACCAGCGGAATATGTTCAAAATTTTTTGAACAAGCTTGCCCCCCCTTCAGTTCCCTCCGAACCTGAAATTTTATACGAGTATAACTTATCTGATCCCCAATCTGAAAATGAAATTAATCGACCTTTCTCCATTTCAGAACTTAAATTAGTTCTAAGCTATGTGAAAGATTCCGCACCTGGTCTTGATGGAATCCCTTATTCTTTTCTTTCTAAGTTACGAGATTACCCCCTATCCGTTTTCCTAAATATTATTAACACTCTTTTTGACACAGGAGTGGTCCCCATCTCTTGCAAAACACAAGTAGTTATTCCAATCTTAAAACCCCAAAAAGACCCAGGAGACCATTCATCATACCGCCCCATCGCATTATCGTCCACTATCACCAAAGTGATAGAACATTTAATAAAAAATAGATTAGAGTGGTTTGCGGAAAGCAAAGATCTTCTGTCCCCAACCCAGTTCGGATTTAGAAAGCGTAAAAGCACAATAGACAGTCTCAGCATTTTTACTACTGACATTAGGCTAGCATTTTCTCGCAAGGAATCCATTGTAGCAGCCTTTCTGGATGTCACCGCTGCTTATGACAATGTCAGTCTTCCTATTCTTAGATATAAGTTACTTAAGCTAAGAGTACCGGTGAAGCTGACTAGGTTTATAATCAATATTTTTCTCGATCGGACTATTTACATAAAATTAGAAGATGGCATCCATCACCCCCGAAAGGTTTACAAAGGACTCCCACAAGGGTCTGTACTCAGCCCCCTCTTATACAATCTTTATACATCCAAGTTGGATGATGCTGTGCCCGAATGTAGATTACTACAGTATGCTGATGACCTACTAGTTTATTGTGCTGACAGAGATATTACCACGGCAGCCTCTTGTCTATCACACTCCTTACAGAGTTTAAACAATTTTCTATTAGCACATGGTTTGGAACTCTCTCCAGAAAAAAGCAATGTAGTTCTCTTTACTAGGAAAAGAACACCTCCCCCCTTCGAAATTCATTTACAAAACACAGTAATAACTCCCGTTAGAGAAATTAAATTTTTAGGATACATTTTAGATTCCAAATTATCTGGTCTCCACCATATAAATTTTATACAAACTAAATGCGAAAAAAACATTAATATACTGAGAGCCCTAACAGGTGTTTGGTGGGGAGCTCACCCATATTGTTTGAAACTTCTGTATAATTCCTTGATTAGAAGCCACTTGGATTATGCCACTTTTTTGATAGAACCAGCCAGTCAAACAAATTTAAAAAAAATGGACTTAATCCAATACAAAGCACTTAGAATTATCTTGGGGGCAATGAAATGCAGCCCAACTAATGCTCTTCAAAATGAGAGCTGTGACCCCCCACTAAAACTAAGAAGACAATATTTGGCTGACCGGTACCTATACCGTGCTTTTCAATGTACCAATCATCCCATAACAACTAAACTCAAACAATTAACTGAAGATTGTGGCTCAAACCGTTACTGGATCCACAAATCCAAACCATGTCTGGTTAATAGTTTTCTAAAGTGGAAAAACATAAAGGATCCAATTTTTCAATATCCTAAACTTCCTTTATATAGTTTTCCACTTGCAGTAGCATTGTATGAACCCAAAATAGTTAATTTTAATATAGCTAAAGATTCTCTTAACCCTAATGCAGAATTTCTTAACTTAATATCAAACTCTTATGATAACTACCATTTAATATTTACCGACGCTTCTAAACTAGAAACAGAAGGGTGTGTAGGATATAGTGTCTTCCATCAGAACTGGAATATAGTCCAAAAAATTAAATCTCCTTCTTGCTCTTCCGTCTTCACTGGTGAAATTCTTGCCATTCTTGAGGCAGTCAGATACAGCCACATGTTTAGATTGCATTCCACCCTCATCCTAACAGATTCCTTAAGCTCTTTACAGGCAATTCGTCAAAACCCATTCCATAACAAATCCCAAATCATGATAATTCTACAAATAAAGGAACTCCTTCTTCAGGTCCAATCTCTTAATCGTAGTGTAGTACTCGCGTGGATTCCGAGTCACTCTGGGATTACGGGTAATGAACGTGCTGACACTCTGGCAAAAGAGGCGGTTACTTGTGGCGACGTATTTCCTTTTAAAATACATCCTCACGATTTACTTGCTCTTCCAAAGCGCCACTTAAATGAATCCTGGTCAGCCTTCTGGGAACAATCGAAACAGGATAAAGGTAAATATTACGCCAAGATACAACCAACCCTTTCCTCCAAACCTTGGTTCTTCAAAACTCACCTCTCCAGAAGTGCGACATCCGTGATTTGCCGGCTGAGAATTGGTTTTTCTTGTACACAGGCTTTCCTTCATAAACTACGCATAAAAGACTCATCAATATGCGAGTGCGGTCTTGATGAAGGTGACGCCAACCATATTTTTTTCTCTTGTCCATTACATGATCGTTCGGAAATGTTGCAAACTCTATCAAAATTAAAGATTCCTTTTCCCTTAAACATCCCCTCCCTACTCGTCTTGGCGAATAATAATTCACTAATAATTAAATGTTTAGCTAAATTTATTTCTAATAATAACATCAAAATATAAACCCATCAATCTTCCCAAAGTCAAATTATTTTATTACAGTAGTTAAATTACTAACAAACCATCACTGAAAAATCTGACCATCTTAATTAATTTTGCTCATTCTATGTCATTTTATGATGTCTCTTTTTTTTTTAAATACAATTATTTTAATACATGTATATCTTGTAGACTGGACGCTGGCAGTAATGTTTTAAACGAGTTGCCAAGAACAAGAAAAAAAAAAAAAAAAAAAAACAAAAATAACGCGTAGTAAATTTTTTTTTATATTTCCTTTACCTTTTAAACATTTTACTCTCTCTCTCTCTCTCCTTTTTCTCACCTTTTAAACCTTTCCTGGACTTCCACGAACATTTCAAGATCATAATTAGCAAAATCGGTCCAGCCGTTCTTGAGTTTTAGCGAGTTTTATTGAGTTTTAGCGAGACTAACGAACAGTAATTAATTTTGATGTATATAGATAGATATTAAGTCAGTCAGTAATTAGTTTGCGAGTTAGTCACGCGAAACTTTTCATATTAATTAAACAACATTGTCATTTTGTTATATTTGGTAAATAAATAAATAAATAAATAAATATCCTTGGACATTTCACACAACGCCATCTCGTCCCAAGCTAAGCAACTAAATGCTTGTGTTATGGTAACGAGATGGATGATAAACTACTTAAATACATTTTTTTTTTTTTTTGTAAATACATACTTATTATAGATAGAAATGACACCCAGACTCCGAGCCAGTGCCTCTGGTTTAGACAAAGACACTTGCCCGACCCCGGAATCGAACCCGGGACCCGTTGATCCAAAGGCGGCACATCTAACCACTAAACTATAGATAGAGTGATTCAAGAGGAAGGTTTATATGTATAACTAGCTGTACCCTGCGTGCGTTGCTACGCCACTGAAGGCATTACGATGTGTTTTTGTTTTATTTGTTAGTTAGAAAACGTTTGTATGGGAAAAAGAAAAAGGCTGTTTTTAGGGTTTTTCCGGCAATTATCCGAATTTTTCTCGCCGTAAAAACCATCCTTAAACTTCAACGAACATTTAAAAAAAAGAATTGGCCAAATTGGTCTAGGCGTTGTTGAGTTATGCGGTTACCAACACATTTTGCGATTCATTTTTATATTATAGAAGATTTCACTTAATAAGGTTTAGCTATCCGATTTATATTACATTGACCGATTTACACTAGCAACACTTAGTTTCAAAGAACGGCCTGATTGATCGTCCGCTATTGTAGCGTGCAACGTTGCTTAATTACACCCATTGTTGTAAAGAAACAGTATCTACTTTAATTGAATCAGGGAGTGCCTCGAAGATAGCTTTAACGTGTAGGTTTAAAAATAATGTTACGTATAGCCTATGCTATATACGTCTGTAGCGACCGCATGCTACATACTTTACACAATTTACCCGAAAAATCTGAACTAATTGCATCAAGAAATATCGCCTACAAATGCGATAATTACGAAAAAGTCCTACACCGCGTTAGCGAAATTTCAAGAGCAATTCGCAAGGTTAAGATATCCCCGACTACAACTATCGGGGGGGGGTTAGGCGCAGCGACCCCTAGCCAGACATCACACCTCGTTTGGCTGGATGATCATCCCTTTGCGTCTAAACGTCCGTTACACAACATACGTGTTTAATGTCGGATTTAGAATACACAGACTACACCCCATTCCATCCTGAGGATGTCGTAAGAGCCGACAGAAAGAAATGACGTCACTGAAATCATAGCTGCAAGAGAAGGAAATCTTGATACGAAACCCTTTTTTTTTCTTTTTTTTTTGGTTTTTCTTAAAAACTTGACGTGACCATAGTCGAGAATTTCTTTATTTTGGTTTTGCTGGGGAAATGCTTTATGCATACCGCCCCTCGGCGGTGGGGTCGGTTACGGTATCCTGTAAAGCCAGCAATATACGTTGGCCTAGCATTGCCAGGTGAACGCCAATACCAACGTATAGACGATATATTTGCATTGTCTGGCCATCGCTCGGTGTCGCTCGCCTAGTTGGTTTCGATACACTTGCCCAATGTGTAGGCAGTAGCACTTGCCTTGTATTAAATTGCCTACGCTCGCGTTGGCCTAAGCTCGGCCAACGTGTATTGCTGGCATAAGGTGAAGTTAATGATGATGACATAAGCGAAGCCATGCGCAGGTCCTAGTATCGCACTTAATACGCAAAGCTACTTTTCTGCTCATCTAATTTCAATTCTCGGGACAACAAATAAAGTTTCACTTCCATTTCGAGATGAAAACTTAGTTAAAATCTTATAAGCTGCGAAGCGCCCATTGCAATTAAAGCGATGAGATATCTTTGCTATAACGACATTTGTCGCTGCGAAGAAACTTCCACCTTTGGATGACTTGACAATTGAGTTCGTTCTGAAGTTAAAATATTTAGACGCCATCAAAATCAAAATTCATTTAATCAAGTTGGCTCATTTGAGTTGGAAGTCAAATTAATAAAATACATTTTAAAATGGAAAATTTACCAGTTGCCTCCGTTTCGGAATGCAGCTGTATAGAGAAGAACAAGAAACAATGTAGTTTTTAAAAAAACTTATTTATTTGTAATTTAAAAAACGACTGGTAGTTTTATGTTTTTGTAAGAGCAAACTCGCTCAATAGTCGCAAAGGGCCAAACATCAGTTGGCAAAAGTAGAAACTTTTTAATACCTAAGCAAACCTATCCTCAGCAACGGCACCTGTTCACAAGCCAAGACGTATGTGGTACAGCACCTTCATTGTTACCTATGTCTTAGATCTTCACGTTTAGTGCACATTGAAATTAAACAAGGTATCTCGTGTCATCATCATCATCATTTCAGCCAAAAGACGTCCACTGCTGGACATAGGCCTCCCCCAAAGATTTCCACAAAGGCCGGTCCTGGGCCACCCGCATCCATCGTTTTCCGGCGACCTTAACCAGGTAATCGGTCCACCGTGTGGGAGGCCTACCAGCACTGCGCTTTCCGGAACGCGGTCGCCACTCGAGGACTTTTCTGTCCCATCGGGCGTCGGTCCTGCGCGCTATGTGCCGTGCCCACTGCCACTTAAGTTTGGCAATCTTGTGGGCTATGTCGGTGACCCTGGTTTGCCTGCGTATCTCCTCATTTCTGATTCGATCTCGCAGGGAAACTCCGAGCATAGCCCTCTCCATTGCCCTTTGGGTGACTTTGAGCCTTCTGATGGAGCCCATAGTGAGCGACCACGTCTCAGTTCCAGTATCTCGTGTATATTACATTATTTAATTCCCGACGTTTCGAATGCTTTGCAGCAGTCGTGGTCACGAGAGGAACTAGATGACAGTTGTCTTCAAAAGTACAAAG
This sequence comes from Clostera curtula, assembly GCA_905475355.2. NCBI lineage: Eukaryota > Metazoa > Arthropoda > Insecta > Lepidoptera > Notodontidae > Clostera > Clostera curtula. The sequence continues at coordinate 6,616,164 of FR997817.1, forward strand.
AAACAGTTATATCTCTCACGTATAACTTTGTTTTATTGACAACGTTCCCTTTGCACGCAAAATGTGAAGACTATACACGCGCTAAATCCGTTAAAAAGTGTTTCATTTCAATCATCATCATCTTTATTCGCTTCAACCTCAGGAGTCTACGATTTGACGACGCCCCCACCATGGATCACTACTGCTTAATATTGTTTGCAGACCGCAATCACAGATCTTCAGAAGGCCATCCATACGCCTATTCGGTGGTCGTCCCACGCTTTTCCTTCCCTACGTGGTCGCAAGTTAGGCATTTTTTGCCCCAGCGGCCAGTCTTCAAACTACATCCAATTCAACTGTGCAGTGGCAGTAATTTTGCGAAGAAACTTTTCTTTAATGCCCGGTCACCGAGCAAACTCAAACTCAAAAGGAACTTTATTTACGTAGGTTTTATCACAAAACTTTTATAAATCGTCATATTTATAATTACCATTATCATCTCACGGCCCTTTACTCACACTAGGTGGTAGTCTCCACACACACATATTACATATTCACACCTTTCATACACAATTCCTCACTCCTATAATCACTCCATCTCTCTTGATTCCTCACAATCCCTGCGTCCACCTACATGCATGCTGAAACTACCACCGGTTCGGAAGGCTGCTCTACAGTGAAGAGCTGGCAAGAAACTCTGTAGTTGCTTTTTTCCAAATTATTGGTCTTGTTTACAAAAAGCTCGAAACAGCATAGTGAGAGCAAGTTCGCCAGATATAGCAGAAGACGGATTACGTGGGAATCAGTTTAGATTAGTGCCAGCCCGATTGAAAAATTGGGAAATGGCAAAAAAGCAAGTATAAAAAACATATTTCTTTTGAAAAATCTAAAAAATTTCGTCAGTGTTAATTTGCTTACAATTCCCAGTGACTATACATTTATTTGAATTGTGATTTATAGTGTTTCCGCGCGTGATTTATTTCGATCTAAAACACTACCGGAATCTTTCCCATTAAAATATTAAACTATTATTCAATTGTCACTGCGCAGATCGCGAGCCAACAAAAAATACGTCATTAGAAAATAATATTTCCGTTTCCAAGTAGTCAAGATGTATTGTAGTGTGAAAGCTAAACATCTTACCTAGAGAGGGATATCGTTTTTAAAAAAATAAGAAAAAATGTTTAGGTTAATTTTTTTTTCAATAACACGCGATTGCTGGTTAACATGCGCGAACTTTCCTTTGCGTGCCATTTTGTAGACTTACTATACCCAAGACAAAGAAGAAGGTTGTATAAGTTGAACTTGCCTGTCAGTAAGTCTATTCATTCGTATGCCTGTAGCTTCCTATATGTATAAGCTGATTTTGAAGATATTTATTCCCCAGTTGTACCAGTTCTTCTACTTCTACTTCACAGCCCATAAATGACCCACTGCTGGGTCAGGCCTCCTCCAACTACATGGATGGTAATTAGCTTAATGTGCAATATGGTCAGATGGGTAGGATCAAATTTACCTTCTCTTATGCCTAAGTTTCGGCCTTATCATTTCCTTTTATCGGCTCTTACGATACCCTTAGGATGAAATGGGATGGCGACTCTGTGTATTCTAATTCCGCCACAACACATACTACAGGTTTTATTAAAATTTTTAAATTTGATTACGCATCTCCTAAAATTGTTTCTAAACTAAGAATAAGAACATTTTTTCTTCAAATGATGTCACGTCTGCGAATAATTCAATACATTTGAATATAGATTTAATTTTCACAGTCTCAGGAAGGAAAATGCGTTTCCTAAACTCCCTGTGGGTAACAATTGAATTTGCATAATTGGTCCGGCGCTTTTACTTATCGTATTTTCATTTAATTGCTTTTTAACGTTCCAATTAGAAATTACGAAAAATACATGGAAGAACTAATTAATATTTACATGTGTAAGATATACTGATACTAAGTTGTTTTTTTTGTTTAAATGTTTAAATACATAGTATCACCACCCCATTCCATCATCAGGTTGTCGTAAGAGCCGCCAAAAGGAAATGACAAGGCCAAACACCTAGCCGCAATAGAAGGAAAACTTAACGTCATTTTTTTGTTGACGCTGGGGATATGCTTTCAGCATACCACCGCCCCCCGGGGGAGAGGTCGGTGATTATGTGGGACTCTCGAGACAGAACTCGTATACCCACTAAAACCCCAGCGGTATATACTCACACGGCACGCTTGGGGCGCCACAGGTTCGCGTGAGCGCAATCAAATGTGACGCCCCGAAAAAAAAAAGTTCCTTGAAGTCCCCCTCATGTGACGGGACTCAGCAGCCGGTAATTTATGGACTGAGTGGTAGCCAGTGGTGTGTTTGGTCTAGGTGTTCAATATTGAGGGTAGAGCTCTTTCCTCCCCTGGGTAGAGTCCTATTTCGGGAAGTTTCTCGCAAGTGGTTTGGCCCGAGATTGGAACAATACTGGTGGGGGTTTATGGGTAACCCCGACTCACTACAGCATCCTCTCGCACCCGTCTGGCTTACACAAAGACACTGGCTCACAAAGGCAGCATATGCAACCCCGAGATTAACAAGGCAGTCAGATAAATTGAAATTGCTAATGGCGATAAAGTTGATTATCGCTCAATTCCCTGTCTCAATATCCGAATGGCGAACTGAACTGTTGATATAGAGCTCAATACTGAAATGGACAATCAGCTGTTGGCGATCACCGTATTCAGGCATTAACAGACAATGCTTATTGGTATTGTCTGCTCAGTAATCCGATTTACGGCCGCCAACTGCCAATCATATTCTGTTCCAGGGGTATTAAATAGCCTTGTGTTTGAAGACAAAAGTCTTTAAACACCAATGTGTGTTGCCAGTTCGCCCATAGTGGTCGCTCACTATGGGCTCCATCAGAAGGCTCAAAGTCACCCAAAGGGCAATGGAGAGGGCTTTGCTCGGAGTTTCCGTGCCAGATCGAATGAGAAAGGGGAGATACGCAGGCCAACCAGGGTCACCGACATAGCCCACAGGATTGCCAAACTTAAGTGGCAGTGGGCACGGCACATAGCGCGCAGGACCGACGCCCGATGGGGCAGAAAAATCCTCGAGTGGCGACCGCGTTCCGGAAGGCGCAGTGCTGGTAGGCCTCCCACACGATGGACCGATGACCTGGTTAAGGTCGCCGGAGAGCAGTGGATGCGGGTGGCCCAGGACTGGCCTTTGTGGAAATCCTTGGGGGAGGCATGTCTTTTGGCTGAAATGATGATGATGATGATGAAATAGCCATTCTATTACAAAGCAGTCAAGTTCGATGCTGCAAACAGACACTGCCATGATATTTTGGTACATAGATGAGCTTGTAGATGACGTAATGTTGTGTTTGCATCACTGGCACAGACAGAAAAGAAACACGCGGTCACGGTAACGCGAGAGCAATGAATCAAAACATAATATATCTCTCGTCTACCACTCTGGCCACCATTTATTCGTAGTAAAACAGATTATAAATCAGCTGTTACAATATTAGACGGAGTGCGCACGTGGTGATGTACCGGCGTAACAATTGGTTTCAGAAAAACAAATGCAGCATGTAAACATTGCGTTTAAGAAGTTTCTCGGAATAGGGAATATACACGACGTACATATTCGTTCGTTTCAGCCTATGAATGACCCACTACTGAGTCGGGCCTCCTCCAGACCAAATTCACGGAGGGAAGTTTGTCTACTGTGCCACGCTGGCAAGACGGGTTAGCACGGGGGTTGTATCAAGTTTTCCTTCTCTTGAAGCTAGGTGATATGCCTCTCGCGATCCTTTAGTCGCCTCTTAAGACACCCTCAGGATGGAATGGGGTGGTGATACTATGTATTCTAAATCCGTTCCCACACAGACAAAGGCAGTTTGTAATAATACTAGTCTAGAGTCCCGACGACACCTATTACATTCTTGCGAGACAGCTTTCACTATTACTGTTTGTCTTTATGAAGCACGCTATGATAATAATATGATCGTTCTTTGCAACTACCTGTCTGATCGCTGACAGCACAATATCCAGACTTAAAGTTACGAGGCACCGCTGCTATACAACATTGAACCTAACAGCACAGGTCATTGAGTCGAAATTTAGATGTGTTTCTAAGGAAATAGTTCGCGCTCCCCGTTTGCCATCTGTTTTAAGCACAGCAATAAAGATTTTCGTCATAATTGAGATGAGCACGTCGAGTTTATGGAAGATAACGTTCAAAGTTGCGCCTTACAATATAGTTCTGTAAGCAAAATGTCAGAAGAAAGTTGAAGAGTTGCTAGTTTAAATAACTTGTCTAGAGTTTGGGGCTCCGCTAAAATGGTGGACCAATGCCCCTAAGTTCACGGAGCATGCTCTCCCATCGGCGAGCGCAAAAGGAGAATTGGTTAGGGTAGTCGAGGATGGCTGTCAGTTTTAGTCAGTATTTCGGGGCGTAATTTACCATTTCTATGCGCCCGGAGTCCCATACAAATCAGCCATCCCAACGGCGAAGAAAATAAAATGCTGTGCTTGCGTGCTTCTAGGATCCGTTTGGGCCATAACGGCTCAGGGTCACCCCTGCCAGGTGCGTTCACGGGGATTGGCTAGACGAAGAAAGGCACACAACGCAGTGGTGGGTTAGTCTGGAGGGGCGGCCATGCATGGAGGCCAGGGCTGCCACCGCAGCTGGGCGCTATATGAATAGACTCATCAGGGTTGCGCTGCATGCTCCCCCATTGGAGAGCAAACCTCGCAGCCCTGTTTCAGGTAGTCCATAAACGAGGCATTTTATACGCAGATCACGTGACTTCAACGTCTTTGAAGAAGTCCTTGCAGGATATTATCGAAGGAGGAAATTACTAAGAAGGGAAAAGATATCACTGCGGGATCATCTTAAAAAACATACTAAATGTAAACATCCTCTGATAGATGGAGAGACGATCTGCGAGTTTGCGGGCAGCAGCTGGATGCGCCAAGCGGAAGACAGGGTGCTATGGTGCTCTTTAGGGGAGCCCTATGTCCAGCAGTGGACTAATGTGGGCAGATGATGATGATGAACCTTGTTATGCTCGATTTCTAATCGGTGGTTTCTAAAACTATTACGTTACAAACAAACTCTAGCCTATTATATTTTACAAAAGTCTTGATTCATGATGGGAAAAACTGTTTAATATCAATGTATAATGGAAAGTTGGCGCTATCCCAAAATCCGCCACGACGCGGACACATTCAACACATTGTGGTTAGAATAGGAAGCTGTAGAAAGTATCAACATTTCCCAGTTGGGTATTGTAGATGAATCTGAACGGCTATAGGCCAAGAGCTATAATCGGCTTATTACGTTATTCAACGTGGAATAAGTCAAATCGAAGAGCTGCTCTAGATATAAGGCTGAAGATTAGATGTAAGTTTTAAGGATGAAAATCAAAATGTTTTTTATTCGAATAAATTCTTGCGAATGCTTGCAAATAGTCAAAAAAATGTATTAAATTTAAAAGAAATATAAAAATAACTAATAATTTGTTTTTACCACCGGTTCGGAATGCCATTCCACAGAGAAGAGCCGGCAAGAAACTCTGTGGTTGCTCTTTTAAATAAAAGGGTTACAATGATGGTGGTACAAACAAGTCTTACAGATTTTCGAAAGCAATAACACGCATAATCATGTAGCCTATTAAAAGAAAAGAAAAGTTTAAAAATAAAAATCAGTGAAATTACACAAATTACATGATGGATGGTAGGTTATTTATAACCTATCAACCGTTTCCATTACCGTATGGCGACGGATTAAGAATGCATTGTGTCACCACCCCATTCCATCCTGAGGGTGTCGTAAGAGCGGACAAAAGGAATGGATGTACCGCCTTTCGATCACTGGTTCCGGGTATTGTTTTAATTTTTAATGCTTAAAACTCAAACAACAGTTCTTTATCAAGTCCTCCAAAAGTACCGAAATATCCCTTTCAACAAATCTCCGCATTGAAACGTTCACTATTACTCCACTATCACTACATAATATAAAACAAAGTCGCTGTCGTCTGTCCGTCCCTATACATAGGGACGAACAGACGACAGCGACTTTGTTTCATCTTGCTTGCTTAAATCTTGAAAACTACGCAACCGATTTTGAAGCGGTTGTATAATAGATAGAGTAATTCAAGAGGAAGGTTTATAATTTATAATAAATGCATAATATTGTAGAGAAACACTGATAAATTTAGATGTTCCTTATTGCACCCGTGCGAAGCCGGGGCGAGTATTTTCATATAAGCAAAGTCACTCATCGAAATCGGTCTTTAACACAATTAGAAAAAAGAAAAAAATACACAATCAAAAATACTGCTGAGACAAGAGTTCTCCAATCACATTGAGGGTAATTAGCCTACTGTCAGACGCTGGCCAGACACGTTGGCACATAGATTCGTATAAAACGGTTTCCTGTCTATCAGCTTTACGACACCCTCAGGATTGAATGGGGTTACGTGTATGTGGTGACGGATTAAGAATACATAGTTTCACCACTCCATACTTTCAACAGCTATTAATAGGTTATACCTTTAAAGATGGTTGTCTTAGTAGAGAAGTGTTGGACTTATGAACAAAACGATTGTTTCGAAAATATTTCAAGTGAATTGTACAGGAAATAAATTTTACATATATTGATTAATTTATACTAGTATAATAATTTTATATTAAATATAATTTGCAAAACCAGGTCAGATACTAAAACTTTCAAATGAAAACTAGTTCTAAGCTAGACAGCTTAAAACACAACTTAGTGTACCTACGCTGTTAAAGGCTAGAAGGCTTTTAGTCTAAAAGGTTTTGTTGTGAACTCTTTATTTGTCTACCAACTTCAACCGAACACCATCATTGGCTGTCTGGGGGCAGTTTACAAACATGTAATTCACGAAAATTCACAAATGACACCCAGACTCCGAGCAAGTGCCTTTGGTTTATACAAAGACACTTGCCCGACACCGGAATCGAACCCGTGACCCGTTGATCCGAAGGCGGCACATCCAACCCCTAGACCAACGAGGCATTGTCGATTTGTGACATCTACACTTATGTAGGTATACACGTATTTTTTCTGTCTGTCGTCTATACTGTATTTTCTTACTGTGTCATCGTTTCAGCCCTTAAATGACCCACTACTGAGTCGGGCCTCATCCAAATCCATGGAGGGAAATTAGCCAACTGTCCCACGCTGGCAAGACGGGCTACAAGAAAGAAAACTTGATACAAAAATTTCTTTCAAGATCACAAATATATCCTTTTTCTATTCTATTTTATAGAAGAGGATTGTATTCCTTAACTTGAAAAATGTATGTACAATATAGTTTTCCTTCTCCTGCGGCTAGGTTATCAGTCTTACCGATAAATATTCTGCCTCAATTTCTCAAAATGAACGAAAACGTGTCAAACGTGATTAATTAGTGTGGAAAAGCACAATAGCTCTACATACCAATATAAATTAATTACCCAGTCAACTACTAAAACAAACTTCAAAGACAAGATATGCCGCAACAGAATATACTAACCATAATTTATTATTCTCATGGAAAACCACAATCACGGCTCTACAACTCGAGACAAAATCGTATTCACACTATACGACACGACATAGCAAACAGTTTGGAAAGCCAAAGTGAACGTAGCGCTGCTGCAAAACATCTTTTCTCCAACTTAAGGACGTAGCAGACATATCAACTCGGAAACGGATCGGCACCGTATCGCCTTTCGCCTCGCCGTCAAACAGGCGTCAACCTAACGTAAGCACGTAACCAAAGCGGGTCAGCGTCACCTCGACTACGGCTAAGCGACCGACGCCGTGCTTACGGATGGCCCGTAATACCAGCAATACACGCTGGCCGAGCTTAGGCCAACGCGAGCGTAGGCAATTTAATACAAGGCAAGTGCTACTGCCTACACGTTGGGCCAGTGTATCGAAAACCTCGTAATGGCGCGCTGGCAAACTTGTGGGCACTATTGGGCGAGTGCGCGCGAGCGCCTTTGATCTGTGCAGAAAAACCGACAGCGCTCCGAAGTAAGGCGAGTGGAGGCGAGCGAGCGCCAGTTGTGACCAGCTACGCCAAAAGAGTTCTATATACGTTGGCGCCTTTACTCGGCCAACAAGGCGAGCGACACCGAGTGATGGCCAGACAATGCAAATATACTCGGCAATGCTGGGCCAGCGTGTATTGCTGGCATAAAATAATGTTACGAATATGTAATGTCCCGTAAGCGCGGCCGGCGCGGCGGGCGGTGGGGCGCGGAGAGGCGTAAGCGCGGGGACCGCTGGTTGACCACGCGCCATACGGCGTTCGTGAGCTTGTCACGAGGCGAGGCGTTTACGTTACGAATCCGATTAGTGTGCTTTGCAGTAGGGAGTTTCATACAAATAATACTGAACCCCTCGAGTTGATACGGTGCCTATCCCTTTCCTAGTTGATAAGTGCGCTACGTCCTTAACTCGTATATTTTCAACCCCCCAACCTCATAGTAAAATACAGTGGTCTTTTAATAGTACAGTGTTCGGTTATGTTTGTAAGGACACAAAATCAGAAAAAAAAAATACATTTAATAAATAACTTCTTTCAGTAGTTGGTTTTATAAATATCAGCTTTTTCGGTTCATCATTACAAACAGTCCGCGGGGTGACGTATTAAGAATACATTGTGTCACCACAAGTTGTAGCACCTTTTATGCTAAAAGCATCTTTATACCACTTTTCCGTGGTGTGAGACCTTCTTAAATTAAGCTAATTACGAATTTATTACCGGTTCGCTATTGCATCGTGTCGGATCGACACGTCAATGAAATAACAAGGTTTGGGATCCCGGTTAGAACACACAGAAACCCTTTTGAGTAGCCGATTATGTAAATTACCAAGCTTCCTGGGACTAAGCTGTTCAGTATGAATATACTTTATTTGTGTAATAATAATTGTATGCAACTTGTTGTACCGTGAGCGCGATGCTAAGCTACTAACTAAAATAAATACTAAAATAGACACTACACACATTTTTAATACGTTTGTGGTTCAGCAACCTTCCTGGACTCATGATCAAATGCATACTTTACAATTCTATAAAGCCTGTCTTTCTTGCCAGTCTTCTCGTCTTCTTCGAATATTAATTGTTCAAATATTGTATTGTATAAATGTTATCAATAATATGTGGACAAATTTCCGTCTATCATGTACAACGCAAAATAAATTGATGAAAGAAATATTTGAATTTTCCTTAATTGAATGCTTCAGTGAAACTTGCTTGTAAAGGATTGGCAATAAACAGTAATTTATTTATAATATCGGACAGTATTAAAATCATCTTTCAAGTACGTTTTAGAGGAAACTTCATGCCCGCCCTGGGGAGAAATAAGTTTCAGTTTCAAAGAGAATTTAGTTGGTAGTGTAGGATAACCTAGAATTGGTAAGGGCTCACATTTAAATTGTGTCACAGATATGTTTAACACACATTCTCATTGACCTTGTGTAAAGATTATTTAAGCTGATCAAGACCACACTCGGAATTATCATCATGACCATAGTCTTCAACCTCCTGTTGTGACCCGGTCCAATTTCTTACAAAAGACAACAGTAGAAGTCTTTTGGAAATCTTTCTTTCGTGGAAATCTTTGGAGAAGAACGAACGGATTCTATGGCGTTAGAGGTTACAATAGAAACGCGAAAGGCCTTAAACCTAGCCGCAACACAAGGAACACAGGCCCGTTTTTTGGTGACTCCGGGGTAATGCTTTATGGATACCGCCGTGGTCGGCGATTATGTGGGACTCCATTTAACCACTAATACCCCAGCGATATACCCTCACACGGCACGCTTGGGGCGCCACAGGTTCGCGTAAATGCATGCCACTGTGACGCCTCGCCGAGCTGCCCATTACACGGGTAAGTAGGTCGCCCCTCAGTCAGTGAGGATTTCGTCGGTGATGAGTCTCACCACCGGTCTCTATGGTGGGGGCAGGAGGTGGGCGTAGAGTCGGGTCCTCGTCACCGGTCTCCGTCTGCGGCGTGGGTCAGCCAGAGCATCCTCCTCCCTGACCCGCAAGGAACACGAGCCAAGCAACCACGCCTCCAATCGTGCTGCTTCCATAGAATCAAAATTGACAATCATCTTGTCTTTGATTGTCGATGCTCATAGTTTTGGTTACCTAAGGGTGAAGAAGCCAAAGGAGCGTAGTAAATTTTTTGAGTCGCTTAATTTCGGTTGCAGAAATTCTGCTGGCACGAACTGGACTTTTGTATGAAACCGAATGCAGCAGAAATGACGCGAACGAAATTCGGTCGGATTATGCGTGTGAGCCGGCTCACAACTCATTTTGTGTCACCATGTGGCACGAACTGGACTTTTGTATGAAACCGAATGCAGCCGAATGCAGCGGAATGCATTTTAGTAAGCTAAAATGTGAGGACAATGTAACATATTGCACAACAGAAGTGTCCAGGAGATCAATACAAAGCTATGTAGGTTTGTCAATAGCAGTTAAGGGCTGACCGGCCACTGGCGGCACCCGATCACGAGCATGACGCATGTGTCAGCCATCCCCCAGCTCAACCATATTTTAGGGAACCGAAGGACACACAAGACACCACCAGTATGACCTTTAAGCGAGCATGACATACACTCAAACAATTTTAGGTTAAATCCCAACATAGACCCTTGTCTATTTTCAGGTACCCAATATTCGATTCAAGGTATTGTTATCTAATAGCTTCTGGTCTCGGACCAGACTAAGCTTAGCTTGATCGCAACTCGGCAAATAATTTTATTCAGATCAACGATTTGCTAGCAACAAAGAGAGATATTTTTCAAGTCAATATTATTATATTATGGTATCCAGACTATGACGGATGGTGATGGATTTAGAATACATAGTGACACCACCCCATTCCATCGTGAGGATGCCCTAAGAGCCGACAAAAGGAAATGACAAGATTGAAAACCTAGCCGCAAGAGAAGGAGAACTTGAAACGCTGTGCCAACCCATCTGGCCAGCGTGGCACAGTAGGTTAATTGCCTGTCCTGTAATGGTAGGAGGCCCGACCCACCACACTAAACTTAACTTCATCCCAAGTCTACCAGACTAAACTTAACTTCATCCCAACTTATGTTTATGTTATTACGTTTAACGATTTGCATTTAATACAGTCAGAATAGTCAGATATTTGTCAAGTCAATATGACTTATAGCATTAGAGCATTAGCATTTCGAATAAAACATGAACTGGCTTACATCAGAAAAATGTTCTCTAAATCCAACTATCTATTTTATCATATTATTCTAAGTCTGTCTCAGACATTATTCAGTGTAAAAAAATAACTAAAATTAAATCACTATAATATTTCAAGGGGCAAAATATGAAATATTTATGATCGTTATGCTTAATATTTATCATTCTAAGGACGCAAATGGCGGCCGCAGATATCTTATGAAAATTAAAAGCGCTCAAAATACTCAAAATGTGGTTTTTAGGCGGTGGAGTCGGGATTCTAGATCGTAAGAAGTGCTACTATTACTCAGTCCATAAATGACCCACTGCTGACTAGTGAGAGTAGAGAAAGTGCCTCTGGTTATAGACAAAGATACCTGTCCGGCTCCGGAATCGAAGCCGGGACCCGTTGAGGCGACACGGCACATCCAACCCCTAAACCAAAGAGGCAGTCATATTTTTGAGATTCATATACACACTAAAAACACTTAATAGGTACTCAAACAGGAATGGCGACCGGGTTCCGGAAAGCGCAGTGCTGGTAGGCCTCCCACACGGTGGACCGATGACCTGATTAAGGTCGCCGGAAAACGATGGATGCGGGCGGCCCAGGACCGGCCTTTGTGGAAATCTTTGGGGGAGGCCTCTGTCCAGCAGTGGACGTCTTCTTGCTGAAATGACGATGATGATGATGACGAAAAACAGGACATTCAAATAATATTTCTTATCGCAATTCTGCTACTCACAAAAGCCAGCACTATAATTGGCAGCTGTCAGGAGATTCACACTCTGCTGGCTTCGTATAAAGCAAATCTGTATGCAGATGTGATAAGTACTGCTCTCTAGTGCCCAGCAACAGTGAGTAGCGAACGAAAGACCCAGTGTGATTTTTTCATTCACATTTTCATAGGTAATCTCGGCGCTCTCTCCATTTGTACCGCGTTGTGTGGTGACGAATTTAGAAAACAAAGACTGGCGACACTTTGTCACCAGTCCATTATATCCTGAGGGTGTCTACTACTTCTTAGGCCATAAATGACCCACTGTTAAGGGCCCGCCTTCGCAGTGGGTGAAAGTGAGAGCCGTGGTGGGGGAAAGTTCTTATGCCATCCTTTTTTAAGAGAGGTCTACTACTACCTATAATAAAATAATAATAATAAATATCATTGGACATTTCACACAACGCCATCTCGTCCCAAGCTAAGCAACTTAATGCTTGTGTTATGGTAACGAGATTGATGATAAACTACTTATGTACATTTTTTTTTGTAAATACATTCATATTATAGATAGAAAACACCCAGACCCGGAACAAATACTTGTAGGTCGTACAAATATTTCTTCCGTGCGGGGATCGAACCCGCGACATGCTGCGCAGCAGTCGATCGCTCAACCACTGCGCTAACCGTGTCGTCAAAATTACTACTACTCAGCTCATAGATGACCCACTGCTAAGGCCCCCTCCAATTACATGATGGGCAATACGCCAACTATGTCACGCTAACCAGACACCGTTGTCCGTGTGGTGACGGATTTAGAATATCACCACCCCCTGTCTTCCCGTGGGTGTCGTAAAAGGCGACTAAGGGATAACAGACGTTGGGCAGCAGCAACGCTCTGATAAAAAGTCATCACAATACTGCGATCGCCAACCCGCCTGCCCAGCGTGGCGATTAGGGAGTATCCCCCCCATGGTACACAAAACCAAAAAATGGCTCCCAGTCTCCGGTAGCTCCAACGCCCCTGATTAAAACCTTGGAGTGGCGTCCACGTACGCGAAAGAGAAGCGTGGGAAGACCCCCGACTAGGTGGACGGACGACCTTGTGAAGGTCGCTGGGAGTCGGTGAATGCGGTCTGCACGAGATCGTGCATTGTGGAAATCTATAGGAGAGGCCTATGTTCAGCAGTGGACTTCTGTGGCTGATAGATAGATAGATAGAACCAGACACAGGGTTTCGTATCAAGGTTTTCTTCTCTTGCGGCTAGTTTATCCGCCTTGTAGGCTCTTACAACACCCTCAGGAAGGCATAGGGTGGTGGCACTATGCATCCTAAATCCGTCACCACACGGATAAATATATTTAGTTTGACATTTAGTTTAATACAATAACATGAATATTGTAAATAAAATATATGGACACTGAACTTCGTCCGAGGCAGCTAGGTACTGATTATTCATCAGAGTACTGTAACCCACAAACCAAACAATATATTATACACAAACCAAAAGGAAGAAGATGAAACTGAAGAAATTTCAGCGAAACACATTTTAATAATTTACAACGCCATTTCCGAACGCCGACTCTCAACGTGGCTCTATAACATCGATACGTTTCGGGACGTTTTATTCGATGTTTATAGTGATAAGCACGTTTTGCCGCCATTAAATATAAATGTTTATCGTTTTTATGCCATTACTCGTACTTTGAATTTTATATCGGAAAAGAGGGTGTTTATCTTGAACGTATTTACGGTAAATGGAAATTGCTGTGGTATATAAGTGGCATGCATTTGATGGTAAATTGAAGAAGGTGAACCATACTCAGGAACCATTTTTCTTCTTTTATTCTGTGCCATTTTGTGACGGTATTAAATAAATAAATAATAATAAATAAATATCCCTGGACATTTCACACAACGCCATCTCGTCCCAAGCTAAGCAACTTAATGCTTGTGTTATGGTAACGAGATGGATGATAAACTACTTATATACATTTTTTTTTGTTGTAAATACATACATATTATAGATAGAAAACACCCAGACCCGGAACAAATACTTGTAGGTCGTACAAATATTTCTTCCGTGCGGGGATCGAACCCGCGACATGCTGCGCAGCAGTCGATCGCTCAACCACTGCGCCAACCGCCAACCGTGAAAGTATATTTGTGTACGAAGGGCCTTACAACACCCTGAGGACAGATTGGGGTGGCGACACGACTCTTCATTTCTACTTTTAAATTTTCCAAGTAGCTATCTATGTTTCGTCTTGTAATAAGTTTACGCCAATCTGAATTTTGAACCATAAAACCGGAGGATTCCTCAGGAATATTCGTTGAAGCGTCGACCGTCGTAAAGTGGAAATAGATAAAACGCGTAATTTACGGGCTCTCGCGGCTAATGGCAAGGCTTTATTGCGCACATCATAAAGTTGAGCAGGACCTCGAAAGGGGAGGCTACGCCTGCCTTTTGTATTCCGTTTCTTGTCGCCTTTTATAGTGTACAGTGATGGATTCGGAAGTCGTATTGACGACTCTGCACTTTATTAAATCGATTTACACTTTAATAAAACGACTCTTTTGATACGTCAATATAAATATAAAATATATCCTTGGACATTTCACACAACGCCAACTCGTCCCAAGCTAAGCCACTTAATGCTATTGTGTTATGGTAACGAGATGGATGATAAACTACTTATATACATTTTTTTTTTGTAAATACGTACATATTATAGATAGAAATAACACCCAGACTCCGAGCCAGTGCCTCTGGTTTAGACAAAGACACTTGCCCGACCCGGGAATCGAACCCGAGACCCGTTGATCCAAAGGCGGCACATCTAACCATTCGACCAACGAGGCAGTCGAAAAATACATTTTACATTTGATATTTTCCCGTTTACTACCGGTTCGGAAGGCTGCTCTAAAGAGAAGAGACGGGATAGAGTCTGTAGTTGCTTATCTTATGCAAGGACTAAGCGGATTTGTGAGAGCAATAGTCCCAATATATTTGGAACTGCAAGCATATACTTAGTGGAATGTCCGAAGCGTTGAATGTTCATTTACAGGCAAAGGGATGATCATCCAGCCAGACGTGGTGGTATGCAGGCAGGGGCCCGTGGCGCCCACCCCCCATAATATTAGTCGAGCATTTCTTAACCGTGCGAATTGCTCTGTAAACTTCGCTATCGCGATGCAGGACTTTTTGATAATTTTCAACGAAATTTCTTGATGATTTCTTAGGTTTTCGCGATTGTCTCACTTTGAAAGTAAACACTTTTAACAGATGTATCGTGTGTATTTTAAATGATTTAAATCCTGACGTTTAGATTGCTTTGCAGAAGTCGTGTTTACGGGAGAGATTAGATGACAGGTTGTCTTCAAAATTATAAAGAAACGTCGGGAATTAAGGTGGATGCCTTTGAAGTTGAAAAAGTTTTTCTTGCACCTTTATGAGCTTGGAGGGTTGTATTGATGATTCTGATGATTATAATTCTATAACTACATACGTCTAACAGCCGCGAATAACATTTTAATCAACATACAACCTAGAACTGCAAATGCAAAAAACGTATGAAAATTTGAATTTGGCTACCCTGGAGCATCCACCTTAATGTGCTTAATTTCGATATTTCTTGATATTGATAGATGAGATATTCCGTGAAAATGTTGCCAAGTATGTAGCATGCCAGTCGCTACATTCTCACACAAGTTGGAATAATTCCCATTTCGAAGCCGCACGCACACATATGTGTCTCTTACATCTGTAAGCGCACATCCCACGCAAACATACAAACGTAGTTGCATCAAAAAATTATCCAAGTCCCCTGACATCGTTTCAGTGGCTCTGGTTGCATAGCGAAATTGAGTTCGCATATTGGACGGACCACAGAAGTTGTAGTCTTAGAAAGCTTTATGAGTACGCTGCATGAATCCCTTATAAGTAAGCCTTCTGTTAGTCAATCTTTGGTATAAATTTGTAGGAACTACTATTACTATAAATAAATATAAATATCCTTGGACATTTCACACAACGCCATCTCGTCCCAAGCTAAGCAACTTAATGCTTGTGTTATGGTAACGAGATGGATGATAAAATACTTATATACATTTTTTTTTTGTAAATACACATTATAGATAGAAAACACCCAGACCGGATACTAATCACTGTGCAACCCATTTGCCAGCGTGGCACAGTGGGCTTGCTGAATCGGGCCTTCTCCAGGTACATGGAGGGTAATTAGCCTAGTGTGCCACGCTGGCCAGACGGGTTGGCACAGAGTTTCATATCACCCGCAGTCTCCCCGGACGCGGGATGTGCGGTCAGACATTCTTTCCCGCCAAACCGAAAAAAAAAGTTTCATATCATGTTTTCGGACTTGTAATTTCATTTCTTGCGGGTAGGTTTATCAGCCGTGTAATTTCCTTTAGTCGGTGACGGATTCAGAATATATAAAGTCACCACCCCATTCCATCCTGAGGGTGTCGCAAGAGCCGACTAAAGGAAATTACACGGCTGATAAACCTACCCGCAAGAGAAAGAAAACTTGAAACAAAACTCTGAAGTTTATCCATACACGAATTAACGTTTCGTGTATGGATAAACTTCGACTCAGCGGTGGGTTTGTAACAGGCTGAGATGAGATGAGTATATGTAATGAGATGAGATAGAATGAGATGTAATGAGATGACCTTATGTTATGTTATATGTAAACAAAAATATTATGTCCGTGGACGACCACTTAGTAGCTTTCAACTTAAATAAAAAAAAACGAGTGTGCTTTAAAACACACGACTAAAATAAAACTTAAGTAAATTATGAATTTTACAATGAGTTTACAATTTTATTCACATTAAACGTGGAATACTTAATGTTTGGAACAAAATAATAATTTATAAATGAAATTACGAAATAATCACGAAATCACTGTTCGCGTAACAAGCATGTCATAATATGTATGTCTGAGATATATATATTTCAAGCACTGATTATGAGAGGAATAGAGAGAGAAAATGTTCACGACCACTGCTCTCTCTTGCTCCTACAGTGTGATCTCTCTCTTTCTATCTTTACTAATTTATATCTCTCCAATACCTTTCGGCTCGCACGATCACACTTTTCGTAACGCTCTCTTCAAGCATTCACCAGCTTACTCCCAATTCAAGCGTGCGTAAAAAAGATTTACGTCAAAACTACTTGTTTCAAATTGTCACTCTACGAATAATTACTCTAAGGAATGGAACTTCGAAATTTGAACTCTACTGCCAACGAAACTGTAACACAATTATATTTGGCTGGACTGAATGGCTACCACATGCATTTTAAGTGGGATGCGGATTTTAAAAAGGTCACAAAATCATGTGTGTCCCTTTTTCCCCAATTTCATTAAGGTCAGCACCGTTTCAACTTGATTCGGTTAACTACTAGTTTTTCCATCCAACCACCGCTAATCATATGGACTACTTGTAACGACTGCTGGAAGAAGTCAGATATTATACAGAAATAATGGACACCCATCTCCATCATCCAGCACAGTTTGATGTTGCTTAACCTGTAGATTGATTGCTTTTAGCGCATTCCGCTAGATTACGAACCACCACCTGAAATTAAATGGTTTCCACGACCGTGGACACTGCAAAAGTGTCCGAAACTTGGCGATTTAAATTACAGAATACGCTCAGAGCCTGTATCGCGAGGGCAGTTTACATGAAATTCACCAATACAATTACACCAATACAATAGCCAGAGGCACTCGGAGCAAGTGCCTCTGGCTGACACGAAGACAATTGCCCAGCCCCGGAATCGAACTAGGGACCCCGTGATCCGAAGGCGGCGCATTAAACCCCTGAACCAAGAAGGCAGCAATGTGCAAAGATCGTAAAAACCTGAGGTATCATAGATTTAAATTCGGATTATTATTTTTAAACGCAAAATATATTTTTAACTCCTGCACTAGTTATACATATCTGTATTTCGGGGGCTGTTTTACAAACGTGTAATTCACAAACACAAACTACATCCAGACTTAGGCCTTCAGTTCACAAAAAGACACTTGCCTTGCCTTGAAATTGATTATAAGCAAATTCGTATTTTGAAGTAGTTTCCATAGTTCGTACATACTTTGAGAAATAACTGGTTGTTCTACAAAATTGGGGCTCAATATTTTAATAAATACAATTATGTCTTATATTAAGGTAACTAGTAAGGTTTCCGCGATTTCGACGACGTTTCGAATGCTTTGGAAAAAAGTCTATGCGTAATACTTATTTGCAAATCAATCGAAACGTTGGGAATAAGAATAAGTGGTCGCCCCGCGGTCGAATTTCAACGATAATTAATTTAAATAAAAGTTCAATAAATATAGTATATAATAAATATAATATCAATTTTACCACAGACTTTAACAATAAACAAAAGAGCATTATGTATGCGTGTGTGTGTCAAATACATGGTAGTGTGTGTAATTCTATTATTATTGATTTATAGTATATTTCATTACAAGTGCGGAAAGGCTGTCATTACAACGAGTTCCGACAAATGTCTACCCGAGCCGAGGCGCAGCCGAAGGCGAGGGTTGACAGTCGGAACAAGTTGCAATGACGGTTCCGCACGTGTACTGAACGACTATTTTTAATACAGTTGCGAAAAAACGAAACAATTTAATAAAATAATTTATAAAATAAACAATTTAATAAAAACACAATAAACTCAACTAACTAATCATTTCTGAAAAATGGCGCCGACCGTAGAATACTTTGGTAGAATATAAGCAGATATTTTTTTTTCTTCACCCATTCTGGTAGGCAAAAGGAACAATGCCCATACAGCCAAGTCTTCGGTAGAATTTTTTTATTGATATGAAATGAAATTTAATTAGATGAAATGAAACTCATTCAATCAAATCATTAAACCTGATATTGAAACAAATTAGTACGTAGTTTCTTTTTATAAACATACGTATTTGCATGAATCATAAAAACTTCTATGATTTTTTTTAGTAAAAACTTCATGGTTGGTTTTTTCTTATAATAGACATTATTTTGACAGTTGGGACAGTTGGGTACGTCCCTGCAATATGCCACTTTTTGAGCAACTGTATTAAAGATGAATTTTTAATACAGTTGCTCAAAAAGTGGTGTTGCTCAAAAAGTCGCGTTTAGCGTTCGGGATGTGGGTTATTACATACTCGTACCTTTCCCGAACTCGTGCGTTCTCTTTTCCAACTATCAAAATAATGTCTAGTAAAGGTAAAGAAAAACCAACCATGAAGTTTTTACTAAAAAAAATCATAGAAGTTTTTATTATTCATGCAAATACGTATATTTCTTAAAATAAACTACTTAGTAATTTGTTTCAATATCAGATATAATGATTTTATTGAATGAGTTAGGTTAGCTTTTATTTCATTTCATCTCATTAAATTTCATGTTAAATACATATCAATATAGTTCCTTTTGCCTACCAGAATGGGTGAAAAAAAAAAAATTTCTGCTTATATTCTACGGTTGGCGCCATTTTACAGAAATTTTCTTTGCAAGTTTATTTTCATTAATTGCTTTATTTTTTCGCAACTGTATTAGAAATAGTCGTTCAGTACACGTGCAACTTGTTCCGACTGTCAACCCTCGCCTTCGGCTGCGCCTCTGCTCTGGTAGACATTTGTCGGAACTCTTTGCAATGACAGCCTTTCCGCACTTGTAATGAAATATACTATTCATGTATAATTTGAAAAGAAAAAAGGGGATCAAAGCTATTGCTACACGTAATAATATATAGATAAAATGCACGCGACAAATTCGTGAAAAGGTGTTTAATTTCAATGCGTAATAAATATGTTTGGTTGACAGTAAAACGTTATTATTCAAATAGACCGTGATACAGATAACAGTACTACAATACATAGTCATCCCAACAGAATTGTCAGATGGTATCAAGCCGGTTCATTCCAATTGCACCGTCTTCCTAGAGCCACGAGTTATGGAGGTGGTAAATTTATGGGATTTTAGGCATTATGTTTATATTCATAAGGGTTTTTGTGGCCAGCACCAAGCCCAGCAAGTATTTATATCCCCAACTACATGAAAAAAGTGAAAGCTTTCCTTTTGGCTGCTCTCGAATTGGGCCAAGCAGCTTAAAGGGTTTTATGTAACCCAATCAGATGTTTGTAACAGAAAAAATATAAAAAGAGTGTCTATCGTGTTGCTTGCCTCTTCTTCTTCATAAGATCTACGATTTGGAACACGCAACTAGCTTCCTAACTTCACTTTCGACCTTTCAAAATAACCTGTAAATAGGTTCAATTTGAGTTTGAGTATATGGACCTAGTTTTGTCAACAGGGTATATTGATTTTGCTATTTTTGTCTCTTAAAGTGTCACCATCCCATGCCCTCCCGAGGGGGCCGTAAGAGCCGATAAAAGGAAATGACAAGGCCTAGCCGCAAGAGTAGGAAAACTTGATTCGAAACCCTGTGCCAACCCGTCTGGCCAGTCACCCGTTCAGGTAGTTTGCACAGTAGGCTACTTTCCCTCATCCAAGTTTTAAAAGGCTCACCTCAGAATATACTAAAATGATGATTGTTAGCACTAAATGATCTGACACATATCTACAACTGCATATTTTCCTGAAAAATTAATCAACCCCAATTTAGTATTAATAAGCTGAAACGACCCGCCACATATCACAAACCTTTCGTGCATCCGTAACCCAAAACGCTTCATGGCGTCTCGCTTGCATATTGAACGTTATTCAGCTTTCGCGCCTTTGAATTCCTTGGACAATAGTTTAGACCCGAGCATGATACCAGTAGCAGACTAAGCCTAAAATGATTCAGCCTATGTACAGGAAGGCCTTTGTGCTAAAGAGTGACGTTATATCAGACTGGCAGACTTTGGGCAACTCTGATATCAAAGGTTGACATTAATATGTCAAAGAGAGAGGAAGATAATTGTGCTAAAAACTAAACAAATTTAAATTTTTGTCTAATGAAGATAAAAAATTAAATTAAAAATTTAAATAAACCCCCGACACAATAACCTTTAAAAAGTAAAAAATAAAATTAAATACTTCGCGTTGGGGGACCACTCCCACATATTCATCAGGTAATGAATATGTGGAAATTTTTAATTTAATTTTTATTTTATACTTTTTATAGGTACATACTTATTATAATGTAGATTTTGTTAAATTGCACGTGATGCGCTTTCATTTGAGACCCCACTCGATTATACATATTTGCAGACATTCGGTTATTCTTCCCCACTTTCACCCCTCATAACTTTTCATTCATTAAACATGTCTAAGAACACTCGCTCGTAACTCACCTTTCATACAAAAAAAACTTTATTGAAATCGCTTCATCCGTTCGCGAGCTACGGTGCCACAGACAGACACGTGAAACTTATAACACCCCTCTTTTTGCGTCGGGGGTTAAAAAGAATAAGTTGGTCACCTGATAGTAAGTGATCACCGCTGCACTACTACTACTAGTGTTCAGCCCATAAATGACCCACTGCTGAGTCAGTAATAATAAGCCTACTGTGCTATAATGGCCAGAAGGATTGGCACAGGGTTTCGTGTCATACCCCAGCGGTGAAAAGGAGGAGGAACTAAAGCCCTCCCTCATAGTTGGAGTGGCCCGCCTCGCAGTATGGGGCTCCAATAACTATATAAGAGACGGGGTAAGGCCCCCAGGGTCACGGATCATGCTCCCGCACTGGCCCTGGTTTGTGCAGTCGTAGATCACCGCCGGCTAGCCCCTAACGGCTGGGTATACAGGGGGATCAACGACGTAAAAAAACAAAAAGGGTTATGAAGTTTTTCATATCTTGCAGGTAGCTTTTCTGCCATGTAATTTCGTTTAGTCAGATCTTACGACAACTGGGATATCAATAACCATACAAAAAAAAATACCACAATTGGTATTTTCAAGAAACCTCAGTCACAAGAAACCGAAAATATTTGACAATCTGCAAAACTTTGGGCAGCTTTTGTATACAGAGTTGATATGACAGAGGGGCCTTAAATTACACTACGTATACCATATATGATTAGTATGAATTCGAAACAATACAAATAAAATACACGTGATTTTTCATGGGGGGTGGAGAGGTAGTCTTAAACCTCACCAGGTATCACCAAGGGGGAGGGAGGGGTTAAAAAATGTAAAAAAAACATCACGTGATTAATGGACAGCCCCTAAGGTTAATAAACGATGCGTTAGGCATAAACATCTGTTAGGAAAGATACATCATGTTCAGTTGAGCCAAAATTAAAAAAAAATCTTTTGCGGCTAAACTATTGCTCCAATTTAATTGATTTTTGGTACAGAGCCTGGAAATGATACGTAGTATAGGCAGATAAAAATGCCTCTATGTCGTATCAACCCTGTATATTTCCCTCCAGAAATTTGGAGAAGGCCCTACCAAATAGAAGGTCATTCGTGGATGAACAAACGAACGATAATATGATTCACACAAAGAGACCATTTGGTGGAATTTTCCTCACTCATACACTTGCGTGAACTGCCCAGTTTTCCATAAATTTATTAAAAAGCGAACATAAAGGTGCCGCCATTTTCAAAGAAACGTCAAATAAGGGGACTTGTTCTAGCCTTTGTGAAGGCAGGTGCCGGAAACGAGGCGTGCGGCGCCGGAAGCGGGAGGCTCGCGGCCGCCGGATGTGACGTCATACCTACGCACCAGCCATTGTAACTATACCCTCATACGAATATGTACATAAGTAATTTTTATCGCGCATTAGTAAAGGCGCAGTGCAGGCCTCCCACACGGTGGACCGACGACCTGGTTAAGATCGCCGGAAAGCAGTGGATGCGGGCGGCCCAGGACCGGCCTTTGTGGAAATCTTTGGGGGAGGCCTATGTCCAGCAGTGGACGTCTTTTGGCTGAAATGATGATGATGATGAATTTTTATCTGGGTTAAGTAGCTACACAGCAGCAACTGGATGCGTCAAGCTGAAGACAGGGCGCTATGGCGCACTTTAGGGGTGGCCTATGTCCAGCAGTGGACTAATGTGGGCTGATGATGATGATGATGAAGTAGCTACACACTTGTAGTCCGTGTGGTCACCACATGGACTACGGATTTATAATACACAATGTCACCAACCCATACCGTCTTCAGGGTGTCGTAAGAGGCGACTAAAGGATCGTAAGAGGCAGATCACCTAGCCCCAAGAGAAGGAAAACTTGATACAAACACTTTTTTTTTTTGTTTGCCCGGGGTGAAATCCTTTATGGACTTCCTCGCCGGCCACGAGGATGGCCCACTAACCCTCCCCGGGGTGCTCCAACTCGCGTCCTGTTGCGGCATTGTGGGCTCGTAAGGAGCCTGAGGAGAGGAGGAGGGCCTCCTCCTTACGAGCACTCGACGTCCTGCCGCGTCAACCCGTCTTGCCAGCGTGGCACAATAGGCAATTTTCCCTCCATGAATTTGGAGGTGCCCGACACAGTAGTAAGTCATTTATGGACTGTAACGACGACACTAGTAGTCACACTCAGATTCACTGCACGTCTGTTTTAGCTCAAGCATACTACCTCCTCAAAGCCGGAGCGAGGGGTGTAAGTTTCGAGGCTCACTCCCTAGTGATTTGGTGGTTAGTGGGTACAGGAAAAGCTACCCTCTGAATATCCTCCAGTGAGCCCACGTCTACTGAAATAATCCATCTGTGCCACGCTGGCCAGATGGATTAATTAGTATCAAGTTTTTTTTTTTATCAGTGACTTGAATGCCTTTGACTCTAGGCTTGCGTGATGGAAAGCAACGCCAGGGTCTAAGATGGAGCAGGCAATTCAAGGAAATGCCCTGTCGGTCACCGGCTTTCACGTACACACGACGGAACACAGTAAAACTGCTTGGCGCCGGACTTAGATGTGAGGGTGGTAGCTAGCCGGGCGGACCATTCGATCCTACCACCAAGCGTGCTGGGTTTTGTTGACTTTTACAACACGCGTTATTTCCCAGCGTGCGGTGGGGAAGTTTTATATTCTGACCCGTCCCGTGTGGGGACGGGTCAGAATATAAAACTGGAATATCTGTGCTACGCTGGCCAGATGAGTTGGCACGGAATTTAGTATCAAGTATTTCTTCTCTTCGAGCTAGGTTTTCTGCTTGGACCTAGAAGACTCTTTTGTTCTTCTTCTTCTTCTTTTCTAGGAAAAAAATGGGGTGGTGACACTACTACTCAGCCCACGCATGAACCACTACTGGGTCGGGCTTCAGCCAATCACATGGAGGGTAATTAGCCTACTGTGCCAACCCGTCTTGCCAGCGTGGCACAATAAGCTAACCTCCCACCATGAAATTGGAGGTGGACGACCACGCTGCATAGACGTGTCGGCACAGAGGTACCTTTTTTTTAATATATATTGTACAGGACGACACACGAGCAGACGGTCCAGCTGATGGAAAGTGGTCACCGTCGCCCAGGACATCTGCAACCTAATGGGAGAAGATGCGTTGCCGGCATTTAAGTCTTCCTGCTCTTGCGACTAGGTTTTCGGCCATATCATTTCCTTCTCTTACGACACCCTCAGGATGGAATGGGGTGGTGACACTATGACTACACCCCACGACTGCACTGGCTATCAATACGTGCTGTTTCCATAGAGTTAAAATCACAATATATAGTACGCTAAAAGCGATTTATTTGCCATACAAAAAGCGTCGTGGGCTTTCGCATCGTTATTCAGAATAAAAATTTGACAGTCATTGAAGTTAAACGACTTATGATTAACGATACCTGGTACTCATTCTACCGGCCTATTCATGCTGCTCACGGTATTGTATAGGGAATTAAATTTAGGGTGAACTGTTTACAATGAGTTGGGAAAAGCTTTTAACTTGTGACCCAGGTCGGAGGTGTTTGCCCTCAGGCGTGGAGAGGTGTAGGATGGAGAAATATTTATAGATACCCGTATCCATCATTGGTATTAACTGACTTTTAAAACAATCTTTGTAAGTTACGTAAAGCTTCTACCAACGTGGAAGTTCCCCAGCGCACGCTGGGAAAAGCGCGTGTTGTAACAGTCAACCAACCCCAGCAGGTATCTAACGGTCCGCCCGGCTAGCTACCACCTTGAAGGCCGATCAATTTTACTGTGTCCCGTCGTGTGTATGTGAGAGCCGGTGCCCGACAGAGCATTTCCTTGAATTGCCTCCCCCGTCTCAGACCCTGGCGTTGCTTTCCACCACGCAACCTTTTTTTTTTTTTTTTTTTTTTGCCCGGGTTAAAATCCTTTATGGACTATCCCTGCCAGCCTGGAGATGGCCAACAGGGGTTGTGTGGGAGTCCTCTCCGCCTCTATCAGGAGACGGAGTCATACCCACTAAACGTCCCCGGGGTTTACCGTCCCGCGCTTGCTGCCTCGTGGGCCCTGACTGTATCTCCACGGGGTCCACCACGCAAGCCTAAGGTCAAAGGCATTCAAGTAAATGGTAAAAAAAAAACAAATAATCATTTAAACTCAAAAGGTTTTTTTTTACAAATACATCTGGTCCAATGGTCTAAACGCCCCCTTCCGTGTCCGCGTCAGGTTGTCCCGTAGACGCAATGATGACGAGGATTACGCACACAATCTGTTCACGCTTGTGACCTGCGTACCAGTAGCCTCAATCAAGGGCTTGCAGACTGAGAATGTTGATGCTAGCCAAGAATAAAAACCTAGCCGCCGGAGAAGGAAAGCTTGAAACGAACCCTGTGCCAACCAGTGTGGCACAGTAGGCTATTTTCCCTCCCTGTGATAAGAGGAGGCCCGTCTCAGCAGTGGGTCATTTATGGGCTGTTTGGGCTGGGCTTGGGCAAAGCGCCAAGTTGTCTACACGTGTAACATCCCACACAAGCGGCCGACCCATCTTCCAAGGGATGACAGTCATTCCGTCTGGCCTTTTACCATCGTCACGCCAAAGACTATGGTAGTAGCAGTAGTATTGATATTTGGCCTATGTCTATAGTACAGGTGTACGCCCTGCCCTGAAGAGAAATTGTGGCCACATCGGATAGAAGGAGTGATTGATCGGCCAAGGAGCACTGCTACCTGACGTGACGCGAATGCTTGAACAGATTAAGTGCTGCCTTGTAAGATATATCACTCGAAATATGATAAAGTAGGGAGAATAAATTTCACTCTCCCCGACATTGTGACGTGATAAGGCTTCGTTAGAACTAAGGGGAGGCAGGTGTTTCGGAGTTACTTAACGGTGCGACTTTAAAAAAAGAGGCCTCAAATATCGTTCTAAAATCAAAATCAAAACTCATTTAATCAAGTTGGCTCATTAGAGCTCTTTTGACAGGTAAACAAAAAAAAAATTAAAAATTTACCATTTAAAATTAATTATTTACCATCTACCACCGGTTCGGAATGCACCTCTACAGAGAAGAGCCGGCAAGAAACTCTGTAGTTGCTCTTTTTAGATCGCCATTTGGGTACAAGACTACAAGTTTTAAGACAGATTTGTGAGAGCAAACTCACGCAATAGTTCCAAAGGGCCAAACATCAGCCAGATCTAGTTGACATTAGTAACCTTGTAATGCCCAAGCCAACCGACCCCCAGCAATGGCACCTGTTCACAAGCATGACGCATGCGGCGGTCTAAAATGAGACCATATTGTGAAACATCTCCATCAGTACTGAGTCGGGCCTCCTTTGGCCTACTGTGCCACTCAGGCCAACCCGTCTGTTGACGCAGAATTTCGTGTCAACCTTTCCTTCCCATGCGGCTAGGTTATTGGTCCTTATTCCCTTTTGTCGACTCTTACAACCCCCCTTAGGATGGAATGGGGTGGTGACACTTCTAGATTTGTCACCACACGGACACGGATGTTCATATCAAAATTAACCTATTAATAAACTGGCGTTTTGGCGTGATTGAGTGTATTAAATTGTTTTTCTATTCCACTTATAGCGCTCATACACGCGAACGGCATGTTGCCAACGGCACATACAACTGCAGTCGACGGCTGCAGTTGTCTGTGCCGTTGGTAACATGCCGCATATTGACTTCCTTGTTGGTCTAGAGGTTGCCGTGCCGCCTCTGGATAATGCGCCTTCGGTTCGTTTCCGGGATCAGGGTGTCTTTTTGTAAACCATAGGCACTTGTTCCGGGTGTCATTTGTGTTCGTGAATTATATGTTTGTAAACAGCCCCTGTGATACAGGCTATAACTAGTACAAGTGTTACGTATATTTTTATTAAAACAAACAGCTTTTTTACTATCCCTTTAGGGGTTCAGGCACAACACTTTGCTGAAGATGATCTTCATATTTCATATGATTCTATAAAGGACATACAGACAAAAATTCCATGTTTGTTGAATTATTTTTCCATTCAAACCTACTAAGCGCTCATACACACGAACGGCATTTTGTCAACGGCACAGACAACTGCAGACGTCGACGCATCGGCGACTGCCGTCAACGGCAGCCGACTGCAGTCGTCGACTGCCGTCGGCTGCCGTTGAAGGCACGCTACTGCAAATAATCATTGCCCGTGAACGTTTCGATAATACCTACATTCTTTAACTACATTCTTAACGATAACATTCATTGTAACAGCATTCTTTTCAGTAGAGCAAATGAAAAGCACTACAAACCAAGTCACGAACCGTTAAATTCAGCGGAAAGCACCAACAAACACATTTCCTTGCAAACTCACCCGTTTATTTGCTCGCAACAAACATTTAGTCAACATACAAATTCAGTGACAGAAAAGCTATCTCACGACGCAAATAATATCAGATTATCTCCCATTTTCTATGCATGGTAGATTTGGTTAAGAATAAACATGAAAGACTTGAGTTACACAAATTAAAATCCGTGTAGATTTTGAATACATATTGTCATTATCATCATCATATAAATTACCCACTACTGAGTCCTCCTCCAAATTGATGGAGGGAAATTAGCCTGTTTTTTTTACCCGGGTTAAAATCCTTTATGGACTTCTAGCCTGGGGATGGCCTACTGTGCCACGCTGGCAAGACGGATTGGCACAGGGCTTGTATTAAGTTTTCCTTCTTTCGCGGTTATCTGCTTCTTGCGTACCTAGCCGCTATAGAAGGACACCTTGATCCGAAACCCAGTGCCAACCCGTCTGGCGAACGTGGCACAGTTGGCTAATTACCCTCCATGTAACTGCAGAAGGCTCGACTCAGCACATATGGGCTGAATAGTAATACTTATACTAATGTATGGTTGTTAAAATTTATATACATACATACAAATAATACATTTGTAATAATAAAATAACCACTTTTTACTAAATGCGTAAGTATGTATGCAAAGTACATATATCAAAATATATATTTTTTTAATTGTTGTCTGTGTCTGTTTATTCCGGCTACTCTCCGGAACGGCTGGACCGATTTTGACGGGAATTTTACTGATAGGTAGCTGATGATTTAAGGAGTAATTATTGCAGGAAATGATTTCTTCACGGTTTTATTCCCAAAGTTTTAGACACTTTGCAGTGTCCGTGGTCGCGGGATAAAATAAAACGATCAGAACCGTGAAGAAATAATTTCCTGCAATGTGTAAAGATCGTGAAAACCTTAGACACCATTAAGGAGTAATCACTTTTTTTTACTAGCTTCGCCCCGCGGCGTCACCCGCGGGTAACAGCGCACCCGTGCGAAGCCGGGACGGGCCGCTAGTACATAAATAAACACAATTATAATCTGTTCTCCGACGAAAGAACCAACATGAATGAATGATGAAATGAACAACCGTATTTCGGGCACATAATTCTTTGTAAATGTTTACATCCATCCAATATTCGAATCGGGCCAAGTTGTGCAAATCGCACATCGTAAATAGAAAAAGGTTTGGTCCCGGAGGAATCGTTTCCACGTTATTTGTGGCCCAATGAATGGCCAAACACATTCTTAGTAGGCAAATTCTTACTTGACATTTGAATTTTCACACAAGTACGACTCTCGATGAAAATATGAATTGAGAAATCAAACAGAGAAGTGGCTTATTGTTGATGACCGAAAAGGTTATAATTTACTAATTATTCAAAGTCTCAACGAACACATTTTTTTTAGCCGCCGGCCGGGTCAGCCGTGCTAACTGCCGGGTCACTTAGTAAACTTCTTACCGCCTCAGAATCAGAAAAAAACCTGAATGATAATTCCAGAATGTTTCAACTTTATTAATATACTAGCTTTTGCGCGCGGCTTCGCCCGCGAGGGCTTCGAACCCGTGCTTATCTCTATGCATATTTTTTATTAACATAAAAGCGGTTATTGTGACTAAACTATGATGTGTGCTCTTGTGGACTTTTTTGTAGATCTTTATAAAACCTACAAACCCGTAGTACATCATTTTGTTCTATAGTCAATAGTTTTTGCAGCGCACGCATAAATAGGTTTTCGATTTTACACCTTGGTTTACAAAATCGCAATTTTCATACGGATCCCTAATTCTTTTGAAAATAAAATATAGCCTATAACCTTCCTCGATAAATGGACTATCTAACACTGAAAGATTTTTTGAAATCGGACAAACAAACTCTGCAGCTTTATATATTATTAAGTATAGATGTGAAAACCTTCATCATCATCAAACCTGGAACAAAATAATGTGTATTAAAATATATATATTTTTCATATTTTGTCACCTTTTAAACCTTCCCTGGACTTCCACGAATATTTCAAGAGCAAAATTTGCCAGGAAAGTAGCCTACTGTGCCACCCCTTATGGCCCCGCTGGCCAGAAGGGGTGGCACAGGGTTTTGTTTCAAGTTTTCCTTCTCTTGCGGCTTTTACAAGGTTTATTACCGTGTAATTTCCTTTAGTCGGCTCTTACGACACCCTCAGGATAGAATGGGGTGATGACGTGTATTCTAAATCCATCACCACAATGACAACACACTATAGTATGATACTAAAACAGTTTAAATCGATGATCAATACCACTTAGTACTCGATTTCAACTCTATTGAATATGCAAGCTTGCGGCCTGGATTGACTGTGTTTCGAACTGTCCACTATACTAGGACCTCGTCTCCGGGCAATCATATTATGACGTCGAAACAAAATCGATTTCACATAAAATAATTCATATTAATCTGAATACGAATAATTAGTTTATTGATGTCCGGTCGGCCGGTTCTCAGATAATAAACAAAAATGTTTCGGTTCATTCCTCCTTCCCGGCTTTTCGGGCTTCAATTAAAAATATGAAAACAGATCTGTAATATATTGATTGAATTTCTAATAGCCTTATAAATTATTATGATTGAATTGACCCAGATTATGACCAGCTCGTTACATCCTGAGGGGGTTGTAAGTGGTGACTAAAAATCGCGCAGGCTTTGGATCACGGGTCGGGCAAGTCTTTGTCTAAACCAAATGCACTGAGTTCGGATTTCATTTGTGTTCGTGAATCACATGTTTGTGAACTGATTTAGAATACATGGGTCACCACCCCATTCCATACTGAGGGTGTCGTAAGAGCTGACAAAAAGAAAATGACAAGGCCGAAATCCTAGCCGCAAGATAGGAAATCTTGAAACGAAACCATATGCCAACCCGTCTGGCCAGTGTGGCACAGTACCCTCCATATAATGGGAGGAGGCTTAACTCAGTGGTGGGTCATATATGAGCTGAGTAGTAGTATGAGTAGATGTGCCGCCTTTGGATCAACGGGTCTCGGGTTCGATTCCGGGGTCGGGCAAGTGTCTTTGTCTAAACCAGGGGCACTGGCTCGGAGTCTGGGTGTCATTTCTATCTATAATATGTATGTATTTACAAAAAAATAATATAAGTAGTTTATCATCCTTCTCGTTACCAAACACAAGCATTAAGTTGCTTAGCTTGGGACGAGATGGCGTTGATATTTAGTAGTAAAACTGCGATACAGGTTAAACCTAGTGCAGGGTTTAGTTTTTTTTCAAGCCCGATATAATGCCATGGTCACCCATACAGACAATACTTAAACTGGTGTATAATTCAATACATACTGTCGACTAGACAATTACCTCTTCTAAGATAATAATAAATCATTTAGTTGATTACGTTTTCAAACACAATACAGATATTCCAAATAGTTATTTAGTGTTGAAAGCAAAACAGCCAAATCTTATTAGTTAGTGAATTATTGAACACCCAATTTATTGAGTGTCAACGGTAAGTAATGCTCGGTTTCACCTTTCCACCTTAACCTCTATCTGTTAGTCTTTGGCCGATAAATTTATCTAAAGTTACAAGCAATATTTCGGATGGTATACATTACTGGCATTTAATATAGCCCACCCGTAGGTCCATTCTACGCCGAGTCAAATATAGGAAATTACCGGGCCGAAAACTTAGCCGCATGAGAAGGTTGGCTAGGGGTTGGATGTGCCACGCCCTCAGGTTGTCGGTAACCCGAGGGCTGACGGGCCTCCTTCTGCGAGGCCGTTATGTCGCAGAATGAGGCTGCGGGGCGGGTCGCAAATGAGGGAGCTCCGGCTGACTCGCGCCGCGGACGGAGGCAGGAGTGGAGGGGGGTCGTGACGATGCGAACCCCTTCTGCCCTCGCCTGAGAGGCCGGTGGTGGGTCGGGGGAACCGCCACCGACGAAAGCCTCGATGACTGTACACTGGGACGCCCTCTCTGACAGTCGCTTGCCCGTTGCGGGCACCACGCCGGGGCGTCACAGTAGAATGCGTTTACGCGAACTTGTGGCGCCCCAAGCACGCCGTATGAGGGTATACCACTGGGGTTTTAGTGGGTAGACGACTCTTGGGTAGACGACCCTTGTCGGAGTCCCACATAATCACCGACCTCTCCCCCGGGGGGTATGCATAAAGCATTTCCCCAGCGACAACAAAAAAAAAAGGGGGTTGGATGTGCCGCGTTGGGATCAACGGATCCAGGTTTGACTCCGGGGTCGGGCATGTGTCTTTGTCTAAACCAGAGATACTTGCTCTGAATCTGAGTGTAATTTGTGGTCGTGGATTACATGTTTGTGAACTGCCCCGGCGATACAGGTTACAGCTACTGCAAGGGTTCCGTATTTTTTAAAAGAGAAGAAATAGAACCAGAGCCTCGGGACTCACTCCCAACGTGGGTGCATACTGTTTTGAAAGTTGAAGAACGCTTCGTTTTCTAAAAGTTATCTGTTGTTATTTTATTAGTGCCAATAATTGTATTTTCTTTATTTCTTTCACGTCTTTTTTTTTTGCTAATTACAATTTAAAAATCTCCAGTCATTCTCTATTTACAAACTAAAATCTAATATCTGATCTGTCTTATCAAGCTATATTTACTTTTTCTATACCACATCCTCACTGCCTCGTGCATCATATTGCTTCACCCGACTTGTAAACGAACGGACACTCCTGCAAGATTGATGTGCCATATTTACGATCAAGAACTGTATTTGACTTTAAGTAATATCGTCTGTGAAATATGTCACTTACATTCTTCGTGGTGGACGCTGTACTGATAAAACGAGGCGCTGCTCGTTAATCATTTAGCAAAAGGATGTACGAGAATGTCTTGAACGGTGGAAATAGAAAACTCTAGCACCGGTCGTTGGTAATGGTTCTGTTACACCCTTCTGTTGTATACCTTTCCCCTGACGCCTGGCTAAACATTCTGTCTAGTCAGCAATCCTAATCTCTACGTCCGACCGGCGGGCAGTCATCTCGGAGCTTCCATCAGTCTCACACGTAACCATCTTCCTATATTAAACTAGCTGTCCCGGCAAACGTTGTTTTGCCAAATAATTAACCATCCCCCGCGCAACACCCTTCCCCGCGCAACCCCCACCCCGCGCAGCCCCCACCCCGCGCAACCCTCTAGGTCTTATGGTTCCAGAGATATCGTGAACATCTCCTATCGCAAACGTTGTTTTGCCATGTAATTAAATAGGGGTTGAACGTAGAGGGGTAAAAATTTCTTAAAAAAAAAAACTTAAAAAAATAAAAGCAAAAAATTTTCTCTAAAAAATCAACAATTTTTTTTTTGACCCCCCCCTTAAAATTTAGGGGGATGAAAAATAGATGTTGTCCTATTCTCATACCTACCCAATATGCTCACAATTTTTCATCAAAATCGGTCAAGCCGTTTCGGAGGAGTTTGGCATCTAAAACTGTGACACGAGAATTTTATATATTTGATGTAGTTCATAATTTAAGTTCTCAAATAAAATCGCTTTTTAATATTATTTTTTAATTTGAACATTGTATCCATCTGCTGTGGAAAATTAATCATGGAATTGTAATAAATCATTATTTTCTTCTTCACTTTTTCGTCTTTGTGGCCAGCCACAGTCTAACCAGATTCAGCTAACTAACACGTATAACTAGTGGGACTAGGTATTCTTTGTTTATACATGGGTTTGACCAGCTCTCTACATGGAGGGTAACTAGCCTGATGTGCCACGCTGGCCAAACGGGTTGGCTCAGGATTTCGTATCAAGTTGTCCTTCTCTTGCGGCTAGGTTTTCGGCCGTGACATTTCCTTCGGTCGACTCTTACGACACCCTTAGGATGGAATGGGTGGTGACACATTGTATTCGAAGTCTGTCTGAAAGTAATTTAGGCTACTGTGACGGGCTGGCCACATGGGCTGGCACAGGGGTTTGTATCAAGTTATCCTTCTCTTAAGGCTAGGCTATCGACCTTGTTGGCTCTTACGACACCCTCTGGATGGAATAGGGTTGTGACACTGCATATACAAAATCTGTCACCAAACGGAAAGCACACGACTGCAATATAGATATATTTATAAAATAGATAATTATCTATCAGTTGTGCGGTCAGTTGTCAATGTCAAATAATAATATGACATTGACAACTGACTCTATGGTCTATGGAGATCACCCAGTGCTGCCATACGAATAAATGAGATATCTACAACATATTAACAAGTGACGTCGTTTTAACAATATTCTCTAACAACAAAAGTCCTTGTTAATAATTCCATTAATCTCTATACAAAACCCCCTAAAACTAGATTGCTCTCGTATCTATACTAATCTATACTAATATATAAAGCTGCAGAGTTTGTTTGTTTGTTTGTATGAACGCGCTAATCTCAGGAACTAATGGTCCGATTTCAAAAAAATCTTTCAGTGTTAGATAGTACATTTATCGAGGAAGGTTATAGGCTGTATTTTATTTTCAAAAGAATTAGGGATCCGTATGAAAATTGCGATTTTGTAAACCAAGGTGTAAAAAAGAAAACCTATTTATGCGTGCGCTGCAAAAACTATTGACAATAGAACAAAATGATGTACTACGGGTTTGTAGGTCTTATAAAGATCTACAAAAAAGTCCCCGAGAGCACATATCTAACTATCATAGTTTAGTCACAATAACCGCTTTTATGTTCATAAAAAATATGCATAGAGATAAGCACGGGTTCGAAGCCCACGCGGGCGAAGCCGCGCGCATAAGCTAGTTAGTAATATTTTCAAAAGCAGGAAAGTTAACACAAAATGTGCTAAAACTATAGGACGCGTTTATGAATATTATCACACAAAGCATAAGCATATTGTTCGCGGTACCCCACAGGCAAAGCCGGCTAATTACGCCGCGAAGATTAAGCTAGATTAGTACCATAATACGAGCAGCTGTTATGAAAGGGAAAACATGCGTGCATATGTTTTGGAGATTATGTATCTATTTAAATTCCTGCAATACATAAACAAGTGGAAGTTTCTGAACGAAAATTAAACTTAAGTAGGTAATACAAAATGTTTCTCACTATGTACTCTTTAACTCCGTCATTCACTGCGGGAGAACTCCTAAGGCGTGGAGCAGGAGTTTGGTGGTACTGTTTTTTAAGAAAGGTGATACCACACTTCTTAAAAATTGGCAGACCCATCTCTTTCCTGAGCCACGTCTATAAGTTGTTTTCAAGAGTCATTGCGAACCGTCTCAACAGGCCGGGTTTCGTAGGGGTTATAGCGCCATTTAAAAGAGCAACCATGGAGTTTCTTGCCGGCTCTTCTCTGTGGAATAGCATTCCGAACCGGTGGTAAAAACTAAATGATAAATTATTCTTTTTTTTTTTTTATTTTGATTTTGACTAATTTTTTTTTTGACTATTTGGAAGCATAATGATGTCTTAGGTTTTCACGATCTTTACACATTGCAGGAAATGATGGCTTCACGGTTACGATCGTTTTATTTTATTTTTTCCTAACGTTTCAGACACTTTGCAGTGTCCGTGATTTGAAAGCATTCGTAAGAATTTATTCGATTAACAAACATTTTGATTTGATTTGATTTGAGCTATGCTTGGCTTTAGTTAATAAATAACTACAACAAATAACAATGACCCAGGTTCCCCTGCGTATCTCCCCATTTCTGATTCGATATTGCAACATATCTCTCATGCCCTCTCCATTGTCCTTTGGGTTACACTGAGCCTATAAATGGAGCTACCGACGGACGTATTCTACCGTATTACTTAATACTATAAACGCGACTTAGACCCGTTTTTATTTACACATAGAAATTAAACACTTTTAACAGATTTATCGCGCGCGCGTTTTATCGCGCGTGATTCCGTCAAGGTGCTTCGCCTCTAGCGTTGCCTTAGCCGCCTCTTACGATACCCTCGGGATGGTATGGGTTGGTGACACTACGTTATTCTAAAACCGTCAACACACGGGACCCTGCCGCTCTTACAAGACTTATATTAATGGACGGCGCTACGACTCAACTCGACTGAGAACCAGATAACGTCAAAATTATAGCAACCCTCAGTAATTTTATGCAAATCTACTAAAATAAGTCTTATCAAAATAATAAGAGTTTTCGAATAGCCTTAATTTTTATATTTAAAAAAAAACCTGTATCGCGGGGCAGTTTACAAACATTAATTCACGAACACATATGACACCCAGACTCTGATTTAGACAGAGACACTTGCCCGACCCCGGAGTCGAACCCGGGACCCAATGATCCAAAGACGGCATATCTAACCCGTAAAACAACGTGGCTGTCATTTATTTATTTTATTTATTTATTCTAGGCTCACCAACAACTGTTTACACTTAAAAAAACTAATAAATATATCATACACACGTGATTTAAAGCTTAATGCAACAATTTCTTATAGGTAAGCACCTCATGCACTATTACATAATAATTTCTAAAGTAATGATCAGTAATGGTTTTATCAAACAAAACCAAACTACATAATGTAAATCCTGTTATATCAATTTCATCGGGCTCGGACCCATTATATTCGTACGCTGATTTAGAAACGAAATTAAAGAGCGTATTTCGAGCGCATACCTAATAACTAAACCCACGGAGTTAAGCGAAACACATAACTTTTTAGTGGCAAAGTTCGAGCCGCAAGGGAAAAGGGTATTTTGTAATTTAAAAAGAGTTTTTCACCGCAAATGGTCCTTAATGCGACTGAAATTGAAAATTACGACGCTCTCTCCACTCCTGAACAGAGATTTACTCTTTATTTACGTTTAGTACTCTCCGTGTGGTGACGGATTTAGAAAACATTATGTCACCACTTCATTTCATCCCAAGGGTGTCTTAAGACTCGACAATAGGAAATGACAAAGCCGAAAACCTTGCCGCAAGAAAAGGAAAACTTGATACTAAACCGTGCCATCCGGTCTGGCCAGCGTGGCACAGTTGGCATGTAGTTGGAGGAGGCCCGACTCAGCGGCGGGTAATTAATGAACGGATAGGCGGGTAGAAGTTATCTAAAACCGATTTTGTAACTTTACCGCTAAAATCTATTTTTATACTGACTGCCTTGTTCGATATACTGACTTCGAATCACATATCCTTGCTTCGATTCTCGGGACGGGCAAGTGTCTTCGGGTAAACCAGAGGCGCTTGCTCTTAAGTCTGGGTGTCATTTGCGTTCGTGAATTAGTTATATGTTTTTAAGTTTTAGAAATAAAATAAAAATGTAAGATAGTCTAGCAAATAACCACTGGATAATACTGCATACCCAGTATTAGTGAAACAAACACATTAAAACAATTATCGACTTCAATAACTGAACAAAAATAAAATAAATGCCACGAACTTACGAAGCCCATGTTCTTGGCATTTATCCAAGGCTTAGAATACACAGTGTCACTACCCAATTTCATCTTGAGGGTGTCGTAATAGCCGACAAAGGAAAATTACAAGGTTGAAAACCTAGCCGCATCAGAATAAAATAAATATCCTTGGACACACAACGCCATCTCGTCCCAAGCTAAGCAACATAATGCTTGTGTTATGGTAACGAGATGGATGATAAACTACTTATTTTATTTTTTTGTAAATACATACATATTATAGATAGAAAACACCCAGACCCGGAACATATACTTGTAGGTTGTACAAATATTTCTTCCTTGCGGGGATCGAACCCGCGACATGCTGCGCAGCAGTCGACCGCTCAACCACTGCGCCAACACTTGATGTGAAACCGGGTGGGTTACTGCTTACCTTCAATATTGTTGGAGAAGGCCCGACACGGCAGTGAGTAATTTATGGGCTGAATAGTAGTAGTAGATGCCCTCAATTCGAATGGTTTTACAATCTGTGAAATACTACATTATATTGTTTCGAAGCGTGTGTAATCTATACTAATATATAAAGCTGCAGAGTTTGTTTGTTTGTTAGAACGCGCTAATCTCAGGAACTACTGGACCGATTTAAAAAATCTTTCGGTGTTAGATAGTCCATTTATCGAGGAAGGTTATAGGCTAGATTTTATTTTCAAAAGAATTAGGGATCCGTATGAAAATTGCGATTTTGTAAACCAAGGTGTAAAATCGAAAACCTATTTAGGCGTGCGCTGCAAAAACTATTGACAATAGAACAAAATGATGTAGTACGGGTTTGTAGGTCTTATAAAGATCTACAAAAATGTGCGCGAGAGCACATATCTAACTATCATAGTTTAGTCACAATAACCGCTTTTATGTTCATAAGAAATATGCATAGAGATAAGCACGGGTTCGAAGCCCACGCGGGTGAAGCCGCGCGCAAAAGCTAGTATATAATAAGTTTAAGTTTAAGTAAAAAGATACATTTTAAAATTTGGAACATAACTTAGTAACTGATGCGAACTCCGGCGAGTAAAGTTGAAGTAGTCGGCAAACATTTGCCCAGAGCCGCTTTGATGTTTCCGACCCAAGCTACTCTGGTATCAAGTTCTGTGCAGTAATGAACAACTTTTGTTTCACGAATTAATTTTAATACATTTTAAGCCCGAGATGGAAATGGCGATGTAACATTTTTTATAAACACGCAGATGCACTAGCCCACTATTTCATCTGCGCATTATTCGTGGTTTCAGCCCATAAATGACCCACTACTGGGTCGGGCGTCCTCCAAATTCACGATCTGAAAGTTCATAGGCAGCATTACTGATACCCCTAAATATTGTCCTAATGTCAACTAGATCTGGCTGATGTTTGGCGCTTTGGAACTATTGCGTGAGTTTGCTCTCACAAATCTGTCTTATAACCAGTCTTGTACCCAAATGGCGATCTAAAAAGAGCAACTACAGAGTTTCTTGCCGGCTCTTCTCTGTAGAGGTGCATTCCGAACCGGTGGTAGATGCTAAATAATTAATTTTAAATTTTATTTTTTGTTTGACCTTTCAAAAGAGCTCTAATGAGCCAACTTGATTAAATGAGTTTTGATTTTGATTTTGATTCATGTTAACTGCACAAAGGAATATACTGAAATAATGTTTTGGCACAGATAACTGAATCTCGTGTACTGAATTACGCTTGCTGCTTGGGATTAATTTATGCAAACGTAAATAACAGACTTTGGAATTATCGAGTATTATGTTGATATTATCTATCCGTGTGGTGACGGATTTAGAATATATAGTGCCATCCCATTCCGTCTTTCAGGTGTTATAGGAGCCGACAAAAGGAAAAGATGATAGTCTAGCCGACAAGTTAAAAACTTGCACCGCAGTGGTGAATGTGAATCGGGCTTTATACGCCGTCCGAATTATATTTACGTTCGATTATGATTATTACAGACGATTGAAATAGACTATTACAATATTGAATCGTGAAATCATTACCACTGCCAACGGCGAGCAATGAGTGATGGTTCTATTCATAAGCTGAAAGATATCAAGGATGGAGGAAGGGCAAGTTTGTTTGCCTACCCGTTGCCAAGTTCAGAGAAAATGAATGAATATTCGAGCAATTTGACGTCATTCGGTGTTAATGACTTGTCATGCTTGACGTAATGTTTGTGATAATCACTACATAGTATAAAACAAAGTCGCTGTCGTCTGTCCGTCCCTATGTAGTTATGCTTAAAACTTTAAAACTACGCAACGGATTTTGAAGTGTTTTTTTTTAATAGAGTGATTCAAGAAGAAGGTTTATATGTATAATACTTAGTACACCTTCATAATTGCACCCGTGCGAAGCCGGGGCGGGTCACTAGTTATGATTAAAGCATTGTCCGTGTGGTGACGGATTTAGAATACATAGTGTCACCTCCCCATTACATACTGAGGATGACGTAAGAGACTACAGAAGGAAATGACAACGGAAATCCTAATAAGAGATAGAAAACTTGTTACGAAATCCTTTTTTTTTTGATCTCCCGGGGTCAAATCCTTTATGGACTATCCCCGTCAGCCACGGGGATGGCCGAGGGGGGGCGTGTGGGACTCTCCCCCAGAGTGGGGGCCTACCCACTAAACATCCCCGGAGTGCTCCCTACTCGCGTCCTTGTTGCGGCATTGTGGGATATGTACTCAGAACCACGCCGCCGCAGACAGGAGGCCCACCTCCTCAACTCGGGCTCGCTGAAAAGCGAGCAATCGACGTCCTGTCGTGAGCACCCAACAGGACGTCGCATCTCCACGGATCCCATGTGGGGCGAGGGCATCCCCGTGCCCTGCCCCGGGATCTGCGGCCGGACTCGGCCTTTGTCCCGGCGGGAGCGGCCCGGATAGTTGGGCCCGCATCAACCGCCATGGGCGCCGCCGTGCTGACAGCGCCCCGGACCACCTCGCGCCGACCAGGGGGCCTGTTACGGCCGCCCTTTTGGGCGCACGACCCGCTGCCCAGCCGGTGCTCATGGGGTAAACACATGTCCGCACACAGCGGGCAGCGTCGCGTCTCGGCCTGGCTGTTACGAAACCCTGTGCCAACCCATCTGACCAGCGTGGCACAGTAAGCTAATATTACCCTTCCATATCATTGGAGGAGGCCTGACTCAGCAGTGGGTCTTGTATGGGCTAAGTGGTAATGTGTTGCTAAAATCTCTATATATAAAAATGAATAGCTGTTCGTTAGTCTCGCTAAAACTCGAAAACGGCTGAAGCGATTTGGCTAATTTTGGTCTTGAAATATTCGTGTGAGTCCAGGGAAGGTTTAAGAGTCTAGAGAAAACATTGATATTGTAAGTAAAATAATAAAAACAACAATTTTATTTTCCCATACAAACTGTAACCTGTCAAACATTTGACGTTCGTCCCGACGGTTCGCTATTTTTGGCATAATTACTTTTTTCTTTTTTAATTACATTAAATAAGGGATTGGAATCGATTAGAAAAGGTGGTATATTAATTTATTATTAATTATTCCAATTCGAATTCAATATATGAATATTGAATTCGAATTGGAATAATTAATAATAAATTAGTTCAGACAGGACAACGTCTGTCGGGTCAGCTAGTTTAAAATAGATTCTATTTCGTTTGTTTTTGTCGAAATAAAGTACGGCATTGGTTCATTCAAATCTTTAGAATAAAGTACAGTTACTGTTGTTTTTTCTGTGCGTCTGGTGACTTTTTTTGAATACACAATGTCACGCTGTCCTGAGGTTTGTCGTAAGAGGCGATTAAAAGCTGACAACCTGGCCAGAAGAGTAGGGTAACTTGATACAAGCCATGTGTGTGCCAGCTTGAGATGGTAGGCTTATTACCTTCCATGTTACTGGAGGAGGCCCGACTGTGTAGTGGGTCATCATTGGGCTGAGTAGTTTAGTATATCTTCGGCCGAAGACCAATTCGCCACAACTAATCCATTAAAACATCTGTTATAAAAATTTAAATAAACCCCCGACACAATGACCAAAGTTCCCTTTAAAAAGTAAAAAATAATAAAAATACATCGCGTTGGGGGACCAGGGGTCGAGTATTAAATAAGTAGGAGCGGTCCCCCAACGCAATGTATTTTTATTATTTTTTACTTTTTAAAGGGAACATAGGTCATTGTGTCGGGGGTTTATTTAAATTTTTAATTTAATTTTTATTTTTTGGTTTTTATAGGTACACGCTTAGTATGATGTAGATGTATAAGTTGTCAATACATAGATTCTTGTCGCTTTCTAATTTTCTCCCCACCACTTAAATTTGCAGATATTGGGTATCCCCCCCCCCCCCCGTTCACCTCTAGAGCTTTTTCAGAGCTCACCTGATTTTCATGGAACATATTATTTTGTAATGTGCACGTGATGCGCTTTCATTTGAGACCCCACTCGATTATAGTTGCAGACTTTCGGTTATTCTTCCCCACTTTCGCCCCTCATAACTTTTAAACGACTTAACCGATTTTCATCAAACATGTCTAAGAACACTCGCCCGTAACT
Organism: Clostera curtula; assembly: GCA_905475355.2. Lineage (NCBI taxonomy): Eukaryota > Metazoa > Arthropoda > Insecta > Lepidoptera > Notodontidae > Clostera > Clostera curtula. Next base: position 6,657,653 of record FR997817.1, read on the forward strand.
TACCTGTCATACAAAAAAAAACTGTATTGAATCGCTTCATCCGTTCGCGAGCTACGGTGCCACAGACAGACAGACAGACAGACAGACCCCCCTTTTTGCGTCGGGGGTTAAAAATATTTACACTGCTATAGTTTGGTTTCCTTTTTTTTAATGGTGAAGAACATAATTTGACTGCATATAATTTTAATTCTCAGTTTTTCCACTGTTTAAATGATTAATCCCCAAGAAGGCCATTATTAAAAAGCACGTAGCTGCTTTAAAATGTTCCATTAGAGAGCTAGACGGGGAGCTCATGGTTATTACTTTAATAATGTTTGCTTAGATCTCCAGAGATATTATTAGTAAATATAATTTCAACACCGCTAATATTCCTCATACTCGTATACACCACTTATTGTTTGTGGCATTGAAATATAGTGTAACCTTGACACGGAACTCTGTACCAGCCTTCATGTAGGTCAGACTTCATATATAACTTTGGATTCACGATACATAGTTTTTGAAGTTCTGAAGAAAGAAGAAAATATATAAGATAAGCACAAACGTGTCCATGATAAAAAATATGTACGTATTACGTACTTAATGATAAAAATATAATCATTAGCCTCCGCGCTATAACAAGCGTCAGCAAAAAATCTGTCGCTTGCATTTGCACCAGTATCATTAGTGGAGAAGTAGCGTCGGCAAATTTATCAGGGCGTTGTTCGTATTTCACTAGTCTAGCTAGATTAAGTTTTTATGGTTTGTGCATAATGAAAATAGCTTATTAAATACTACTCAGTGTTTTAATTTTGATTTTGTATTATAAATATGCATGTATTATACATAAAAACCTTCCTCTTGAATCACTCTATATATTAAAAGAAACTGCTTCAAAATCCGTTGCGTAGATTTAAAGATTTAAGCATACATTGGGACGGACAGACGACAGCGACTTTGTTTTATACTATGTAGTGATATATTTTTTGACTATTTGAAAGCATTCGCAAGTGGTTAGATGTGCCGCCTTTGGATCAACGGGTCCCGAGTTCGATTCCGGGGTCGGGCACGTGTCTTTGTCTAAACCAGAGGCACTGGCTCGGAGTCTGGGTGTCATTTCTATCTGTAATATGTATGTATTTACAAAAAAAAAATGTATATAAGTAGTTTATCATCCATCTCGTTACCATAACACAAGCATTAAGTTGCTTAGCTTGGGACGAGATGGCGTTGTGTGAAATGTCCAAGGATATTTGTTTATTATTTTGATTTTAATGGCCCATTGGTGAGACGGGCCTCCTCCCATCACCTACTGTGCCATGCTGGCCAGACTGGCTAGCACAGGGTTTTGTTTCAAGCTTTCCTTTTTTCACGGCTAGATTTTCGGCCTTGTCATTTCTTTTTGGCTCTTATGACATCCAGAGGTTGGAATGTGATAGTGTCGTAAAGCCGTCACCAGCCACACCCTTTCTTCAAAATTTATTTCTTCCATTCTTTCCAAATTTTAACTAAAGCCAAATTGAGCTTAGTATTTTTTTATTTTCGTTCTGACCGTACTCCTGGAACTTCCAGAAATGATATCTCATTTCCTCACTTAGCTCTCACTCTCCCAAGTCTCACTTTTGCAGGCTTTCACCAATTTCGTTAAAGGTAAGTTATACGTGATGTCTAAACACGCTGCTAGCTTGTTGCATTTTCTATTCGCCTCATACAACACTCTCAGTAGGGAAGCAAATACTACTACTAATCAGCTCATAACTGACCCACTGCTGGGTCAAGCCTGCTCCAATCACATGACGGTTATAAGCCTACTGTGCCACGCTGGCAAATGGGTTGCACAGTGATTAGTATCCGGTCTGGGTGTTTTCTATCTATAATATGTAACTATGTATTTACAAAAAAAAATGTATATAAGTATTTTATCATCCATCTCGTTACGATAACAGAAGCATTAAGTTGCTTAGCTTGGGACGAGATGGCGTTGTGTGAAAATGTCCAAGGATATGTATTTATTTTATTTTAACTTTTATTGCAGGCAGGTGTTGGACCTTATTTCCTTTTGTCGTCTCTAACGACACCCTCATGATGGAATGAGGGGATGTCACTTTGTATTCTAAATCGGTCATCACACGGAACGGGAAGAAGATAGAGATTCTAAATTAGCCACTATACCAGGAGATACTTCTATTAATTTTGCCCATTTCAACAATTTAGGATGTTTTGGTATTGTAAATAAATAGTAGGCGCTGTGCTGGTAGGCCTCCCACACGGCAAACCGGCGGCACAGGACCGGCCTTTGAGCCTTCCCAGGAGGCCTTCCTTTGGGGAGGGCTATTTATTTATTTATTAACACATGCCAACAACACACATATTATGACATAACAGTTACATATATTACACAGGTTTATGCCCGATATGCATGTCAGTTCTAGGCATGTCCAGCAGTGGACGTCTTTTGCCTAAAATGATGATGATGATAAATGCTTATTACGACTATTTGTGTTGTATCTACATTTGTGAGCATCACCAAACCACATACGTGTGTATACATACAACATCTGCTTGCATAGGCTAAGAGGTAGTGGGTATAACACATTGTCATATTCAGGACAGCTATAAAATACTTGATAGGATGAACGATTGACATGGCTAAAGCGAGATCCTCATCTGTGGTGATGGATTTAGAATACATGGCGTCACCACCCCATTTCATCCTGAGGGTGCCGTAAGAGCCGACAAAAGGAAATGATAAGGCAAAAAACTTAGCCGTAAAAGAAGGTAAACTTGATACGAAACTATGTGCCAACCCGTCTGGCCAGCTTGGCACAGTAGGCTAATTACCCTCCATGTAGTTGGAGGATTCCCGACTCAGCAGTGGGTCATTTGTGGGCGGGAGTGGTAGTAAGTATTAGTATTCTAATGAGATAGAGATAAAAATATCAGAACGTGTGCACTTCGACTGCCTCGTTGGTCTAGTGGGTGGGTAGATGTGCCGCCTTTAGATCAACGGGTCCCAGGTTCGATTCCGGGGTCGGGCAAGTGTCTTTGTCTAAACCAGAGGCACTGGCTTGGAGTCTGGTGTCATTTCTATCTATTATAAGTATGTATTTACAAAAAAAATCTAAGTAGTTTATCATCCATCTCGTTACCATAACACAAGCATTAAGTTGCTTAACTTGGGACGAGATGGCGTTGTGTGAAATGTCCAAGGATATTTATTATTATTTTAATTGGTTACATACGATTTAATTTATGCCTTGCTGGTCCAGGGATTGGAGGCATATCCGATCCCTAGACCAACAACGGTCCCCGGTTCAATTCCGGGGAGAGGCAAGTCTTTGTGTAAGCCAGACGCACTTGCTCTAAGTCTGGGTTCCGTATGTGTTTGTGAATTTCATGTTTGTAAACTGACCCCGCGATATAATTCATACGTTAGTTTAGTTTCGTTTAAAACTACTTTTTTGTAAGTGCTTGCCATAAAGCAGGTCGTATGCTTGAATACCACATTACAAGTATACAAAAACATACATAAAAGTTAAATTAAAAATTTAAATAAACCCCCGACACAATAACCTTTAAAAAGTAAAAAATAAAAATAAATACTTCGCGTTGGGGGACCACTCCTACTTATTTATTACCTGACCCCTGGTCCCCCAACGCGAAGTATTTATTTTTATTTTTTACTTTTTAGACAGACAGACAGACAGACACGTGAAACTTATAACACCCCTCTTTTTGCGTCGGGGGTTAAAAAATGACTATTAATTCAGTCCACTGAAGATATTAACCATCCATCAAAGTAAAAAAATATCTGTATATTTACTTCAGTAAATACGCACCTCTTGGACTATCGGCAAAGCGCTTCACGCCACCGCAAAACCGCAATCCCTGCCAACCTGGAATAGTTCCACAAACAGTTGAATCTTTGATGCAAGGCTCCGACTGCCACAGGTCATTAGGCAGACAAAAAAGTTTCAGGTGGAACATTAAATACGAGATCTTAGCAGCTCATCAAAGAGCACGCAAATGGTGAGAAGGAAGTTAGAATTTTACCGCCCCATATTTTCCTGTGAGAAAATACTGGTACTTAGACAAATCTGTTAGGATTGATGCCGTCGTTGCAGCCCATAAATGACCCACTACTGAGTCGGGCCGCCTCCAAATTCATGGAGGGAAATTATCGTTCTGGCCACGCTCGCAATGACGGGTTGGCACAGGGTTCGTATCAAATTTTCATTCTCATACAGCTAGTTGATCTGCCTCTTTCGATCCTTTAGTCGCTTCTTATGACACCCATTGTGTACTTCTTTGTTTTTTTAAAGCGAAATCTCTGTATGAGTGTCCCGCGGGGGCAGTTTACAAACATGTAATCCACGAATACAAATGACACCCAGACTCGGAGCAATTGCCTCCGGTTTACACAAAGACACTTGCCCGGCCCCGGATTCGAACCCGGGACGACGTGATCCAAAGGCGGCGCATCCAACCCCTAGACCTACAAAGCAATCTGCAATGCAGCAAGTGTGAACAGGAAAACCCATCATCGTTAAAGCCCATGAATGACCCATTACTGAGTCGGGCCTCCTCCAAATTCCTGGAGGGAAATTAGCCTACTGTGCCACGCTGGCAAGGCGGGTTGGCACAAGGTTTGTATCCAGGTTTCCTTCTCTTGCGGCTAGGTGATTTGCCTCTTGCGTTCCCTTAGTCACCTCTTACGACACCCTCGGGATGGTATGGGTTGGTGACACTGCGTATTCTAAATCCGTCACCACACGGACAAAAGAAAAAAGATAGGGAATGAGTAAAATAGCATATAATATTTTTTTTTGCACTAGGTATAATCTGTATCACGGGGACAGTTTACAAACATATAATCCACGAATTCAAATGACACCCAAACAAGCGCCTCTGTTTTACACAAAGACACTTGCCCGGCCCCGGATTCAAACCCGGGACGTGTTCCAAAAGCGGCGCATCCAACCTTTATACCTATATATACAAGGCAATCTGCAATGCAGCAAGTGTGAACAGGAAAACCGATAGTTATTACGAATTCATGCATGGCGTCTCGAGGTCAGGAACTTATTTGTTGGAAAGCATTAGACTAAGATCAATTCAAAGGCGGCCGAAGCCTGAGCCAAGATACGAGTATTATGAAGATTTTCCCTGGTGCTATAAAATACGAGGTGCAAGGCCGAAGGGGGTGACCAACAATGTTCGAGCGGTAAACATATTTGTAAGTTTACTTACTTACTTCGCAGCCCATAACCCACTGCTGAGTCGGGCCTCCTCCAACTACATGGAGGGTAATTAGCCTACTGTGTCACACGGGTCGGACGGATTAGCACAGGGTTTAGTATAAAGTTTTCCTTTTCTTGTGGCTAGGTTATCGGCTAGGTTATTCCCTTAGATCCATCCTTACGACACCCTCAGTATGGAATCAAGTGGTGACACTATGTATTAAATAATTCGTCACCACTCAATACATAGTATCAATATCAATACATAGTATAAAACAAAGTCGTTGTCGTCTGTCCGTCCCTATGTATGCTTAAATCTTTAAAACTACGCAACGGATTTTGAAGCGGTTTTTTTAATAGATAGAGTGATTCTAGAGGAAGGTTTATATGTATAATACATGCATAATTGCAACCGTGCGTAGCCGGGCCGGATCGCTAGTAGTGTATAAAACAAAGTCGCTGTCGTCTGTCCGTCCCTATGTATGCTTAAATCTTTAAAACTTTTAACGGTTTTTTTAACAGATAGAGTGCTCCAAGAGGAAGGTTTATATGTATAATATATGTACCCGTGCGAAGCCGGGACGGGTCGCTAGTTATATATAAAAATGAATTGCTGTTCGTTAGTCTCGCTAAAACTCGAGAACGGCTGAACCGATTTGGCTAATTATGATCTTGAAATATTCATGAATGTCCAGGGAAGGTTTAATAGGTGAGAAAATATGAAAATATCAATCAGTTTGCCGGGTCAGCTAATATATTATAATATTTAACTTATAGAAATGCTATTTGATATCCCTGAAACAAATTTAGATTGGCAGTTGGCGGCCGTGAATCGGATTACTGAGTAGACAATACTAATAAGCTTGTCTGCTAATGGCGAAATACGGTGATCGCCGACAGCTGATTGTCCATTTCAGCATTGAGCTCAATATCAACAGTTTAGTACGCCATTTGGATAATGAGACAGGGAATTGAGCGATAATCAGCTTTATCGCCATCAACATTTATATTTTATCTCCAATATCAAACTACATAGCTATCAACTGATTGCCTTGTTGGTCTAGGGGTTGGTAGTGCTACATCCCTCACCCGTAGGAGAGGAGACCCTGGGAGCGACGGTGTCATGCCACATGCTCCACGTACTTAAGTGTTGCTGCAGGTCGAGCAGCATCTCCCCTCGACTGTGCTGCCACCTTGTCGTGGTGAAGGGGCTTGAGTGCCTCAATGATCCGTGGGGCCATACCAGCCAGGGCCTCCCATGCCGGGCGGGCCCACGGGGAGAGGTGAGACGAAGAGCGGCACCCAGCGCCGCAGTGGGAGCTGGGCTGGGACTGGGGCTCCAGGAACTCCTCTGTTCTCAGAGTTGCCCTGCGAGTCCTGGACCGCTGCGGTGCACCAACGCCCTCGGGCTGTCGCTAACCCGAGGGCTGACGGGCCACCTTCTGCGAGGCCGTTATGTCGCAGAAGGGGGCTGCGGGGCGGGTCGCAAAGGAGGGAGCTCCGGCTCCGTAATGGCAGTGAATCCCGTGGCCCTGGTTTGATCAGTCGAGGATCGCCGTCGGTTTTAGTAGGTAGGTCGGGGCGCAATTCACCATCTCTACGCGCCCCGGAGTCCCACATACCCCCGCCAGTCCCCAACGGCCGGGAATCCATGAGGATCTCCAACGTAAAAAAAAAAGGTCGAGCAGCATCTTCCCCTAGCGCTCAAATTCACCCAGAGGAGAAATAGGACCCTCAGGGGTCGCGTGTCGCGTGTCGCGCGGCATAGACGGGGGTTTAGTGGGTAACCAAGGCGCAAATCAACATCATACCGCGCCTCAGAGTCCCACATAACCCGGCCGTTGCCCCATTACGACTGGGTACCCACAAAGGGTTACCAGTCTCAAAAAAGGCTCGGAAGTGCTGCCTTTGGATCACGATCCTCGTTTCGTCTTTGTGTTACGTCGTTTTAAGTTTTATTCTGCTTGTACGTGTTTCTTTTGTTAAGTAAATTTATTAATTTATACTATTTGTTCGTGTGGTGACGGATTTATAATACACAGTGTCACCACACCATTCTATCCTGAGTGTCTCGTACGAAAGGGTAATTAATTAGTATGTTATGCCACGCTAGCCAGTAGGGTTGGCACTTGGCCTCCCTACGTCCTAATCGCCACCGCAATCGGCGCCGGAGGGCGCAAGGTGACCCCCGCCCACCGTAAGTGGGTCTGCGGGCGATAGGCGTGGGAAGTCCGTCGCCTGCGCAATACAGACCCCGGGGAGGAAGGCGCGCTGCGTTCCGCGCGTGCCTCCCAGCGGTGTAACGGGGGAGGCTACTATAGCTACCCCCCACGTAATCGGAGGAGCCCGCTTTGGAGCTTGGGGCTCCACTAAACGAGGCGGGCCGACATGCTCTCCTAATCGGGGAGTGAATCCCGTGGCCCTGGTTCGGACATTCGAGGATCGCCGTCGGTTTTAGTGGGTAGGTCGGGGCGCAATTTACCATCTCTACGCGCCTCGGAGTCCCACATAACCGGGCCAGTCCCAACGGCTGGGCATCAATGAGGATCACCGACGAAAAAAAAAAAAGGGTTTTATAATATTAAGTTTTCTTTCTCTTACGGCTAGGTTAACGGCCTTGTCATTTTCTTTTGTCAACTCTTACGACACCCTCAGGATGGAATGGGGTGGTGACATTTATTTTAAATCCATCACCGCACGGAAATAAGAACATGGCCAATAACCTAGCTTCAATCGAAGTCTTGATACGAAACCGTGTGCTAATGTGTCTGGCCACCGTGGCACAAAAGGCTAATTACCCTCCATGTAAATGGAGGAGGCCCGACTCAGCAGTGGGTCATGTTTGCTGAGTAGTACCAGTCTCATAAAGGGCTATTTATACAGTCTACTTAGATAAACTTAGTATATATAAATATAAATAAATATCCTTGGACATTTCACACAACGCCATCTCGTCCCAAGCTAAGCAACTTAATGCTTGTGTTATGGTAACGAGATGGATGATAAACTACTTATACACATTTTTTTTGTGTCAATACATACATATTATAGATAGAAAACACCCAGACCCGGAACAAATACTTGTAGGTCGTACAAATATTTCTTCCGTGCGGGAATCGAACCCGCGACATGCTGCGCAGCGGTCGATCGCTCAACCACTGCGCCAACCGTGTAGTAGTACCAGTATCATAAAGGGCTATTTATACAGTCTACTTAGATCAACTTGTAGACGGAACCCTAAAACAATATTTCTCTCAAACCGAAGCGTTGGCAAAACAGCACGTTTTTCTTCCTTTAGGAATAGAGGACTCAAGTTTTCTTCTTTTATTTTGTTAGATAAATCTTTGTGGGTGAAACGTAGCCTGGGGCGGTACAGACGCGCGGCTTTTGTTCCTGGAAAAGCTCCACCTCTGCCCATAAATGGCCCACTTGTTGGCCAACTACTGTGCCACGCTAGACAGATGGGTTCCCCTTCCTCGCGGATAAGATTTCGGCCTCATTATTATTTCCTTTTGTTTCCAAAATCAAAATGTTTTTTATTCGAATAAATTCTTACGAATGCTTTCAACTAGTCAAAAAAAAAATACTCTAAATAAAATTTAAAAAAAAAATATAAGAATAATTTATCATTTAGTTTTTACCACCGGTTCGGAATGCCATTCCACAGAGAAGAGCCGGCAAGAAACTCCATGGTTGCTCTTTTAAATAAAAGGGTTACAATGATGGTGGTACAAACAAGTCTGACAGATAAGTGAAAGCAATAACACGCATAAACATGTGGCATATTAAAAAAATTAGAAAATAAAAATTAGTGAAATTACACAAATTACATGGTGCGTGCTGAAACTGCACTCACATACTGTTTACAAAACTTCACTAATAAAAAGGCTGAAAGATCAGAGCTAGACCATAACACAGCCGACGTTACTCCCATGCGTCACTATCTGATAGATAATCATTTACTTTATAGTACGCTTTTTTAATTAGACCGACTTCACGTAACTTTTAAATTTCTCGAACGACCAATCCAAAACAGTTTCCGGTAATTTGTTGAACAAGCGAATTCCGAGGCCAACAAAAGAACCATGTGCCTTTTGTAGCCAGTGGAATGGTGTAATTAGCTTACGCCTATTTCTGGTTTGGATATTGGAGGACGAGACGTCACTATTTTTTTTAAAGCTATTATAATTTTGTCTCACAAAAATGAGATTAGAAAGAATGTACTGTGACGCCACAGTTAAAATACCTATCTCTTTAAAGCGTTCTCTCAGCGATTCTCTAGGTCCTAAATTATAAATTGAACGTAGTGCGCGCTTCTGTAAAATAAATATGTTTTGCATATCGGCAGCATTACCCCAGAGTAAGATCCCATACGACATAACGCTATGGAAGTAACCAAAGTAAACTAGTCTTGCCGTATCTTCGTCAGTGAGTCTCCTAACCTGTCTAACAGCATAGGCGGCTGAACTAAGCTTTCCCGTAAGAGTAGCAATGTGAGGCTTCCACTGCAGCTTACGATCTAGAGTGATGCCTAGAAACTTGGTTGAATCTACTATGTCTACTTGTTTATCATCCAAAACTAGTTTTGTATCTGTTATCTTGGTATTCGGTGTTACAAATCGAATACATTTAGTTTTCACAGAATTTAGTAGCAGATTGTTTGTTGTGAACCAGTATGATACCTGACTAAGCGCGCTATTCACGTCGTCGTAATTAACGTTTCTTCGGTCAACTTTAAATACAAGAGATGTATCATCAGCGAAAAGCACGATATCGCAGATGTCATTAATAAAAAAGGCAAGGTCATTAATGTAAACAAGAAATAAGAAAGGACCAAGGATGGACCCTTGTGGCACGCCCATTGACACAGGCGATCCAGCAGACTTAACTCCGTTAATGTTGACGAACTGAATTCTATCACTCAGATACGATGCTAAAAAAATTTAGAGCATTGTATTTAACACCATAGTGTTGAAGCTTTCTTATCAGGGTTTCGTGATACACACAGTCGAAAGCTTTCGATAGGTCACAGAAAATACCTATGGCATCTTGCGAGTTCTCCCAAGCATCATAAATATGTTTTAAGAGCGCAGCACCAGCGTTGGTCGTAGACCGACCTTTAGTAAACCCGTATTGTTCACTATGCAATAATTTATGTCTATCAAAATGAGAAAGTAGTTAATTGTTTTAAAATAAGTTTTTCAAAAATTTTACTTAAACTGGCAGAATAGAAATTGGACGATAATTGCCGGGCTCTTTTTTAGTGCCAGCTTTGAACAATGGTGTGATTTTACTAAGTTTCATCAAAGTAGGAAAAGTACCCACGTCTATACATTCATTAAATATAACTGTCAGGAATGGGGCAATCTCATAAATAATGCTTTTAATTGCTAGTGTTGACATACCATCTTCGGTTTTCTTTGAATTAATGCTATTAAAAGTATTTACAATATCTATTGCTGTAACGTAGGTGAAACTGAACACGGCTGGACACTCCCTAACATTGTTTCTGAGTAATTCTTCCGCATCGTCAGGAGAAGAATTTAACGAAGCAGTGATTTGACTAGGTATAGAGGCAAAAAAGTTATTAAAGGTTTGAGCCACTTCATAATTATCAATTATTATGTTGTTATTTACATTTAATTGGAACATGGAATCTTGTGGCTTTGATTTCCCAGTTTCAGCATTAATAATATTCCAAGTTGTTTTTATTTTATCCTCGGATTTTCTTATTTTACGGCTTAAGTGTAAAGACTTAGCTGTATTGCAAACTTTCCTAAAAACTTTTGAGTAAGACCTAACATAATCGTGAAACACTGAATCAAAATTCATTTGTTTCATGGAATAAAGATTATACAGTGTATTCCTACTCTTGTAAATGCCTGGTGTAGCCCAATCACAAAATTTTATTTTATTTCTTTTAGTAATAGTTTTCAGTTGAAATAAATCATCATATTGCCTTTTAATAATATAAAATAAGTTCTTGTATAAGCTATCTGGATCGCCACGTGCAAGAGCCATATCACCAATCATCTTGGATATATTATGTTTGAATAATTCTAATTTGCTACTTGTGACTGGTCTAGTAGTAAACATAGGGCATTCTTCTTTTTTTTGAAATGGTAGAACTATAAGTTGCCCGCAATGATCTGATGATAGGTCGTTTAGAATTGATTTATCGACCATATCGAAGCTGCAGAAAAAATTGTCTAGGCAAGTAAATGTAGTCTTAGTAATTCTAGTTGGTTCACAAAAAGCGTGAGTCAATCCGAATGATATAAAGAGACTAATAAATCGACAGGTTGACGCTGATTCATGAAGCAAATCTATGTTAAAATCACCACAAATTATTATATCTTTACCGTTATTTACTGTAATTTTTCCTAAAACTCCCTCCATTACCATTTCAAATTGACTGTATATACCTGATGGAGGGCGGTAAACGCAAATAATGATATACATATTAAATTCTACACAAGATAACTCGATCGTGCGCTCTATTGAGAGTTGCAAAATATCTTGAATACACTTAAGACCTCTTAAGACAGTCTTGGGATAAATTGGGTTGGCTATGTATTCTAAATCCCGGGTCCCTGCTCAACTAAAGACCTCCGAGAGGGAGTGTCGCCTTTCTCATATATCGCCACACACAGCCAAAGAACCGAGGGTCGAGTTTTGACCTCCCCTCGCCCAGCCATCATCTAGTGAGAAGAATAGAAGCTTTCCCGCAGATGATTTGGCTCGAGTCTGGATAAGCAGTGGTTAGGTTTTAGTGACACCGACCGCAATTCACCATCTTGTCACGGTCGGGATTCCCACATACCCCAGCCCCGTCCCTCGGCTGGGGACCTACAAAAGGATTCCTCCACTAAAAAAAAATGTATTCTAAATCCGTCCCCATAGGAAAAAAACTAGTTGCACCATAAAGCCCGATTCACGCTACAACGTGTCGCGACCGGGCCGTGCCCCGTCCGGGCACCGTGCGGGGAATTTTGTTTGAATTGGTCCCGGCCGGGGCCCAGTGTAGCGTGAATTGTGCTTTAAGGTGTGATTCCGAACTCGGCAACAAGCAGTTGCCGCAGTGCTGCCACTAAGGTGCTGCCCAGCAGTGCTCGAGCAAGGAGACAGTGTCGCTCTGTTCGTGGTCAACATTCACGTAGATAGTCTTGCTGCTGCGGTAGACGCGTCAGTGTTGGTCTGTCGCTGCGTAATCTCATATAAGCTCATATAAGCTATTTGAAATGTAATCTCATTTAAGCTTATAGACATTGTATGGGGACCAGTAGTGCCGCGACAGCACTGCTGCGTGCAGCGTAGTTCGGAATCATACTTTTATGCAGCAAAGAATACAATAATTGAGTTCTTCTGTGAACTCTGTTCCAAGTTGAAATAAAATAAAATAAAAGTACTTGTTTATGGCACTTCATTAGTCGTAGTTACTTACTTCTCAGCCCATAAATGACCCACTGTTGAGTCGGGCCTCCTCCAACTACATGCAGGGTAATTGGCCTACTATGCCACGCAAGCAAGACGGGTTGGCACGGGGTTTGAGCAAGACGGGTTGGCACGGGTTTGTATTAAGTTTTCCCTCTCTTGCGGATAGGTCCTTTAGTCGCCTCTTCCGATACCCTCAGTATGGTGTGCGTTGGAGACAGTGTGTATTCTAAATTCGTCACCACACTGACGATAGCCAAAACGGATAGTCTGCGCGCATAACCAGCCAACGCGTCCTTGACGGTTCTGGAGGCCAAGTGTTATTTGAATTTGAAAAGATATTGGAGCATCTGAAATTCAAATGGGCAACAAGGAACTTTGCTATGCCAATTTCTTACAATAAGCATTAGAATAATGCAAATGTGTTCTTTTTATGTTGGCATTGATTGCTTTTAAGGTTTCGCCAACACTCTGTTTGAGTGTTGTGTTGTCTAGACGGGAAACAATCGATGACAGTTGGCACTATGATAGTTGGCGTTTTTGTATGGATTGGATATTTAAACACAATTTTTCCTTCATCTAAAGATTGCAAGTGGTAAACAATGCGTGTCCATGACAACTAACTGCCTTGTTGGTCTAGGGGTTAGATATGCCGCCTTTTGATCGACTGGTCCCGGATTCGTTTCCAAGTGTCAGAGCAAGTGCCTCTGTGGTTTAGAGAAAGGTCTAAGCCACAGAGGCACTTGCTCTGAGTCTGGGTGTCATTTGTGTTCGTGAATAAAAAGAAAGGAATACAAGCAGCAGATCACCTAGCTGCAAGAGAAGGAAAGCTTACCTTCAAGAATTTGGAGGAGGCTGGACTCAGCAATGGGGCATTATGAACTAAAATGATGAAAATTATGGATCAACAAACCCGTTCAGTATTTTAGAAATTCTTAGCCATTAGCCGCGTACTGACTTAGCGAGGCAGTCTCGGATTAGAAAACTCGGCCTCGCGCAGCATGCGTACTGCGGCAAACGTCCGCGAGGCGGCCACGGTCTGTAAGTTTTCTAATCCGAGGCAGCCTCGCGAGGCAGCCTCGGACGTTTGCTTCGCAACATTTGCCGCGCGAGGCAGCCTCGGTCTGCATTAATACAGACCGAGGCTGCCTCGCGCGGCAAAGCCGAGCCGAGCCGAGGCTGAGCCAGAGTGGAACGATTCGAACGTTCGTTAAACAAGCGAGGCAAAACACAACCGTCTTGAGTGCGCGCGGAAAACCTGCCGAGGCACCTTTAAGCATGGACAAAAACCGACAACGCTCGGCTCGGGCCGAAGCACGCTCGGGCGAGGCAGCGCGTGCGTTTGCCTCGGGCGAGGCACGTCCTGACATACTGAGGCTTTGCCTCGCGCGGCTGCCTCGCGAGGCTGCCTCGCTAAGTCAGTACGCGGCTATTGACGTCACCGGAAATTTGATTTCAAATATGAGGATAATACAATTTATGTTACTAGGTGCGCGACATGTGCGTTGTCTTTAAATTGACGGATTTATAATTCACCGCCCTATTCCATCCTGAGGCTGTCTTAAAGGCCGAAGAAAAGAAATAATGAGGCCAAAAACCTAGCCGCAAGAGAATAAAAAGATACGAAACCCTTTTTTAAGTCAGAGATGTTATTGGATACGCGCTCGTTGGGGACTGGCTGGGTTATGTGGGACTCCGGGGTGCATAGATATGCCAACCCGTCTGGCCAGCGTGACACAGTTGGATAATTACCCTCCAGGCCTCCATGTACTTGAAGTGAGTAATATAAGGGTTGAGAAGTAGATTCAAACTCAATCCTCACACTTAAAACTACCGTCATCATCATTCGCCCCTTGTCCCACACTAGGTGGTAGTCTCCATACACTGCCATACCTAACGTTAGACAGCATCCATGGAGTTTCTTGCCTGTACTTAGGATAGGATCTAACTACTTTTTGGAACAAGCAACTAGATTCCTTCACTTTTGACTTTTCAAAAGCACCTGAAAATAGGTTCAATTGAAATAAATGTTTTGAGTTTGAGTTTGAGCATCCCGACCACATACCAAGGCGGCTTGCCTTGAAGCCTGGAAGCGATCTCACATGGCAAAAGGAGACGTGGCCATCCCTCAATTAATATCAGCAGTGCTCATTGGCATCTGAAGTGAAGGCTTTGAGGACACGCAGTCTACACACCATCTGCCGTACATGGTAAACTTAGTACTGTAAAAAGTAAAAATTAAATTAAAAATTTAAAAAAAAATCCCCTACACAATAACCTTTAAAAAGTAAAAAATAAATACATCGCGTTGGGGGACCGCTCCCACTTATTTATTACCTGACCCCATGGTGACCCCTGGTCCCCCAACGCGATGTATTTATTTTTTACTTTTTAAAGGTTATTGTGTCGGGGGTTTGTTTAAATTTTTAATTTAATTTTTATATTATACTTTTTATAGGTACACACTTATTATAATGTAGATTTTGTTTAATTGCACGTGATGCGCTTTCATTTGAGACCCCACTCGATTATATTTGCAGACTTTCGGTTATTCTTCCCCACTTTCACCCCCCATAACTTTTAAACGACTTAACCGATTTTCATCAAACATGTCTAAGGACACTCGCCCGTAACTCACCTTTCATACAAAAAAACTATATTGAAATCGCTACATCCGTTCGCGAGCTACGGTGCCACAGACAGACAGACAGACAGACCCGTCAAACTTATAACACCCCTCTTTTTTCGTCGGGGGTTAAAAATAAGGGTTAGGCCCTAGATTCAGAAAGCCATTCTTAACGAAACTGCGCGGATTGTAAGAAAATTCCTCTCCGCTGATCTCTAACCGCAAGGCTGGGGTCATTGACTCCGTCTTCGACCCGTGAAATCCAATTATTATATAAAACTAGCTGTACCCTGCGCGCGTTGCTACGCCACTAACCAAAATAAATTTGAAGGAAAGACATTACACAAAAGTATTTATTTCTTTTTTTGTTGAGAAGCCTCCTGGGCTCTTGACCTTCAACTTTGCTGATGATCAGCACATGATCAAATGCATAGTTTAAGATTCTATAAAGGATATTGGTACAGACAAACATTATCAATCTATCTATCTTCTATATAAATAAAAATGAATTGCTGTTCGTTAGTCTCGCTAAAACTCGAGAACAGTTTGACCGATTTGGCTAATTTTGTTCTTGCAATATTCGTGGAAGTCCAGGGAAGGTTTAAAAGGTGAAACATTCTGGAATTATCATTCAGGTGTTTTATTTATTGATTCTGAAGCGATACGAAGTTTGCCGGGACAGCTAGTATTTTTATAAAATTGTTTTACATTTTATAAAAATGTATGCAATAATAAGAGATTAACTTATTATACCATCATAATAATAGCTTACTGCAAAGCACATTGCTAATAGGATCTATAGACTAGTGCCTGTACATCCAAGTTTCCCCAAGCCACTCGGAGCGGGATTAAATTTCAGAGCTTGCGGCCAACGTCGACATTAATACAGATATCAGATCTCTTCCCTCTAATCTCCTTCGTAGATGACGTGTTAAGGGGAATCCCCGCAAGGTGTCCTAGTTTAATCCCCTTTGGGTTGTAATCTGTGCGACGGAGTTACATTTTTAATGGGGTTTTTATAAACTTAAAGATATGTCACCAACCCATACCGTCTTGAGGGTGTCGTAAGATAAGATATGTTCTAAGATTAACTAGCCAAAAGAGAAGGAAAACTTGGTACAAAACCTGTACCAACTCGTCTAGCAAGCGTGGTACAGTAGGCTAATTCCCTTTATGGATTTTTGGAGGACGCCCGACTCAGTAGTGGGTCATTTATGGCCTGCAACGACAAGGGCGAAAGATAATAGTGCTGCAATTAACAGTTTTTTTTATGCTTTGAAACTATCCGTGCTGTTTTTTAAACTGTATTGCGCAACACAAATTGCACCCAGACCCAGCGCAAGTCTGGGTTCCAGAAAGAAACTTGCCGGACTGGGATCCAAGTGCGGGTCATTCAACCCGTAGACCAACAAGCAGTCAATTGCTGGCATAGCCACCAGAATCCTAGTTTCGGTCCATGAATGACCTACTACTGAGACAGGCCTTCTTCAAATCCATGGAGCGAACTTAGCCCGCTCGTCTGCTAGATGAAGCGACGAACTGTGAAAGGTTGCTCTTTAGGTCGCTTCATCTAGGCATCCGCCTATTTCCAGGAGTGGACTAGAGTAGGCTGTTGGTGATGATGATGCTCCACATTGCGACTTACTCGTCCAAATTACGTTACAACGTCTTCATCACATATCTCAGCATAGTCATTTCAGCCAAAAGACCGCCACTGCTGGAAATAGTCCTCCCCCAAGCATCTCCATAAAGGCCGGTCCTGGGCCGCCCGCGGCCATGGTTTTCCGACGACCTTTACCAGCACTGCGCCTTCTGTAACGCGGTCCCCACTCGAGGACTTTTCTGGCACATCGAGTGTCGGTCTTGCGAGCTGTGTGTCCTGCCCACTGGCACTTAAGTTTGGCACATATCTCTTCAGTGCAAAATGCAACTATTGATTTAGGCTTTGGAATATTTTAACAATAATCAATACCTAAGTACTAAAGTTACGTGAAGATGGCGATAAATTCACATTATTTTACTCTCTTGAACTAAAGTTGAAATTACTACGGAGAAAATTAAATTGTTAGTTATATTATTATCCAAGCCTTGTTACCAGTAACAAGGGTAGTTGTGAAGCAGAGGCTTATTGTATTCTGATGAAAGCATTACAGATCGTTAACTGCGCGGATCTGTCAGAACTTATTTACAATATCAAAGACTACAAGAGAGGGTAAACTATATTATAAAATTAAAACTTTGTATCCCTTTTTGTTAAAATTGCGCGGATGAAGGAATGTGTAATGTGAAGAAGAATAATGCATTGTTTTTTAATTATGTATAATGTATACGTTAAATCAATTAAAACATTACACACATTACATACTCTTTTGTTTATTGGTGACTAGTGGCCCGCCCCGGCTTCGCCCGTGCAAAGCGGGGGTGGGTTATACTTAAAAACCTTCCCCTTGAATCACTATATCTATTAAAAAAAACCGCTTCAAAATCCGTTGCGTAGTTTTAAAGATTTATGCATACATAGGGACGGACAGAAGAATGCGACTTTGTTTTATACTATGTAGTGATAGTGAAGCCTGTGATAAAGTTGAGAATAACACTATTTTATATTTATAGAACTAATAGTAGTTTCGGAGCCTATTTAATCCAAACAAACAATCAAATCTTTCCTCTTTACAATCTTTAAACAGAGTTGATATGACAGAGGGGCATTAAATTACACTACGTATACTATATGTGATTAGTATGAATTCGAAACAGTACAAAAAAAATACACGTGATTTTTCATGGGGGGTGGAGGGGTAGTCTTAAACCTCACCAGGTATCACCAAGGGGGAGGGAGGGGTTAAAAAATGTTAAAAAAACATCACGTGATTAATGGACTAACCTAAGGTTAATAAACGATGCGTTAGGCATAAACATCTGTTAGGAAAGATGCATCATGTTCAAATGAGGCAAAAAATTAAAAAATCATTTGCGGCTAAACTATTGCTCCAATTTAATTGATTTTTGGTACAGAGCCTGGAAATGATACCTAGTATAGGCAGTTAAAAAAATGCCCGTAAAAATTTACGTATGTATGTCACTGAACTCCTCCTAAACGGCTGGACCGATTTGAATGTTATTTATGTATACGTTGGAGTGGCACCGAGGATGGTTTAGATTCACAAATCAATCCGACATCTGGCGCTGCAGTCGGTAAACGATTATCATGCAGGACAACGTCTGCCCGGTCAGCTAGTTTAAAGATAATTTAAATTATTTATGATCGAATTTCGCCGACTGGGCGACCACTAGTTTATTATTTAAACACACACATGCATACACAGTACTAACGAATAGAAAGAATATATTTAAATGAGGCCTATGCCGCTTCTCCTTAAACATGCTAATGCTAAGTGTCAAGAGTGTCCATCTAGCAAACTTAGTTAAACTAGCACATGCTAGTGCACTAAACTAACATAATTGGTGTAAAGTGTAATTTTAGTTCTATGTGTACACATTAAAACTAAAAATTTTAAACAAAACTATTTGAAATTCGAGTATTATGTTGACTTCTTATGACATCAGTCCATCATGATTTTTTCAGCCAAATGATGGCCACTGCTGGGCATAAGCATTCCCAAAGGATTTCCATAAAGGCCGGTCCTGACATGAAAAGATTTAAATGTATAATGTTTTTATAATGACTTGATAGTGCAAATTTGATAATAGTGTATAGTAAATACTGCTGATGTGCATTCCGTGTGGTGACGGATTAACATTACATAGTGTCACCATCCCATTCCCTCCTGAGAGTGTCGTAAGAGCCGACAAAAGGAATGACAGGGCTGACAGCCCAGCCCCAAGTGAAGAAAAAATTGATACGAAATCCTGTATCAGTCCGTCTGGCCAGCGAGCCACAGTAGGCTAATCACCCTCCATTTAACTGGAGGAGGCCCAACTGAGCAGTAGGTCCTCTATGGGCTGAGTAGTATACGTTTTACGTACTAAACATTTTTTTTTCTTTGGATATAAACTATAAACTCATTTCACGCATTTAAGAAGCAATTAGCTCAATATATTACTGACTAGCGACCCGCCCCGGCTTCGCACGGGTGCAATGATGAACCTCTAAATTGATCAGTATTTCTCAACAATATTATGGATGTACACTCTATCTATAAAAAAAACCCGCGTCAAAATCCGGTGCGTAGTTTTGAAGATTTAAGCACACATAGGGACGCACAGACGACAGCGACTTTGTTTTATATTATGTAGTGATGATAAACTGCCTGATGCGTGAAATGGGTCACAACAAACGTGTAATAATATGTATTAACTAGCTTTTGCGCGCGGCTTCGCCCGCGTGGGCTTCGAACCCGTGCATATTTTTTATGAACATAAAATCGGTTATTGTGACTAAACTATGATAGTTAGATATGTACTCTCCCAGACTTTTTTGTAGATCTTTATAAGACCAACAAACCCGTAGTACATTATTTTGTTCTATTGTCAATAGTTTTTGCAGCGCACGCATAAATAGGTTTTCGATTTTACACCTTGGTTTACAAAATCGCGCGTTCCTGAGATTAGCGCGTTCAAACAAACAAACAAACTCTGCAGCTTTATATATTAGTATAGAGTATAGATGCGACGACGAACACAAACAACCTATGTAACTAAATAAGTTATCACATAAGTGACAATTGTCTTTGTTGATAATAAATTTCTATAAACGTATATGCTCATGTATACCGTTTCAGTGCAAAGACGGGCCTCCATTTACATATTAATTTATTCCATGCAATTTTTCCTTCTCTTGTGGCTAGGTTTCCTTCCTTGAGGAAATTCTTTAGTAGGCTCTTACAACACCCTCAGGATCGAATGTGCCGCCTTTGGATCAACAGGTCCCGGGTTCGATTCCGGGGTCGGGCAAGTGTCTTTTGTCTAAACCAGAGGCACTGGCTCGGAGTCTGGGTGTCATTTCTATCTATAATATGTATGTATTTACAAAGAAAAATGTATATAAGTAGTTTATCATCCATCTCGTTACCATAACACAAGCATTGAGTTGCTTAGCTTGGGACGAGATGGCATTGTGTGAAATGTCCAAAGATATTTATTATTATTATTTATTATACTGAATCCATCACTACAAGGAAGGCTGTCATTTTAAAGATAGAAATTCTAAGGTAGGTTAAATAACTCACAGCTTGCAAACCAGACAACAGCTACCAGGTCACGATCTCTGCAGCCATAGTGAAACTGTAACGCAGCACTTTCAAAGCATTACTCACCACTAACACAAGAACTGTAACACTAACAAGCACTACGGGGCAAAAGTTCACTAGCCAAGGAATGGAGATGCTGTTCTATGCACTTTTAAAACAATCGTTTACACATAGCACTACGTTACGGTATTGTGAACCTTTGTTTTTTATCGCAACTACCCTACTTACAATTATTTGAAATAAATTTAAATATTCTACTGTTCTATTTAATTTGAAATATATTCTACTGGCCTATTTAATTTGAAATAAATTGATCGATTCCACTGTCCTATTTAATTTGATATTCATTCATTGAAAAAAAAAAATTCTACTGGCCTATTTAATTTCAAATACATTGATACATCCCACTGGCCTATTTAATTTGAAATAAATTTATAAATTATATTGCCCCTTTTTTGAATTAAAATTAAATTGAAAAATTCTACCGGCTTACCCTACTTATGGTACACGCATTAGAAGATATATTTTGGCGTTTTCAAAACTTTTATCTTTCGCCTTATTCTATGCACGTTTGTAGAAAAAACGACACTCACAATAGAAACTAGGTATATATGTCGTGGATAACGATATCGTTTTATTAAGTTTCTCAATTGATTGTTGACACAGTAGTGCGGCAAACGCGGTGACGTCAGTTGTTTTGCAATGGCGGCACGTGGACAGAGTCGTAATGGAAAGTGAGGTTGGCTCGATCAGTCAGTCGACGTTGGGACACGGACCGAGACACTTCTCCGTTGCGAACCTGTCGGTTTGTCTATCTAAGTGTGTTAACTGAACATTGTTATTGATACTGTGGTTAATATTGTGAATTATAAAGTTACAAGTAATAAACCTCGTACCAAGTCAAGATGATGACGACTCTAGCGCTCAGCCGTCGCTATCTCCGACATCAGAAGTGGGATGTAACTCATTCAGCCCACGTGGAGAAAACAGTGTAGTGATAATGTGTGTGCTTCTGTACGCGATGGAAATAACCGATAATGGCGATTCATTGTCACTATTGTTAGGCTATAATTGTAATTAAGTAAGAAATATATCAAAACATCCTAGACTTGTGTAAAATATGTATCGTTTCAATACTCTTTATTCAATTTCTGCTTGGCAACACTACGAGTTGTTGGTTGTTGATTTGACTTCAACTGTTTAGAAGTATTATTTTATAAGTATTTTTATAAGGTGAAAATGATGGAACAGGCAGTCTACGCCGATAAGCCTTGTCGTAAACATCTCTCTAGTTTCCTAAGAAAGTGTACCGATAGTTGTTTGCTGAATAAAGTGATGTATGTAAAGAGCAAGAGTTTGAGTCCACGAGGAACCCTTAACATTTCAGAAGCCAGGATCGTAGTAGAACTATTGAGTTCTGCTTACCACGTCCACAAAACCTAAAACGTAAGTACAACCCACATTTTCAATTAAGTGCTAATTGCAAAATGTTACATTGCTAATTGGTATGTTTTATTATTCTACCGTCGAAATATGGAAAAAGTTATCTTATTGAGTGTTGGAGAGCCTATTTCTAAAAGGAATCCAATACCTATGTAGTTACGGCCATACTTTCTTCCTGCCACTAGATTATATACTGAATTTGATAGGGTTTCATTACCTTTCGCAACGGAAGACATATTTAAATCAATGATTTAAATAGATGAATATTTAAATATGAAATAATAATTATTGTTTGGCTACTATATACATTAATATATATTTAATAAAAAAAAAGTTTAAACCTTAATTATTGTCATAAAATCTTAGAAAAGATTTTAAATGTGGGTTGGTAGCCAGTTGGTGGCTTGTATTAACCCCGGTTGTCCCTAGAGGAGGTAGTGACGTTCGCTCTTGGTTTGATGTGTGAATTGTCGCATACCACTAACAGATTCTGTAAAGTCTACATAAAAGCGAAAATGTTTTGATTCGGTCGACTTCACTATCACTACATATTAAAAGAACAAGGTCGTTGTCGTCTGTCCGACCCTATGTGTGCATGAATCCTTAAAACTTTGCAACGGATTTTGAAGCGGGTTTTTTTAAATAGATCGAGTGATTCTAAAGGAGTGTTTGTATGTATAATACATCCATAATATTGTAGAAAAACAGTGATAAATTTAGAGGTTCATCATTGCACCCGTGCGAAGCCGGGGCGGGTCGCTAGTTCGTTATATTTGTTAACAAAGCACATTCAGATATTTGGACGGCCTACCCTCTGGAGGTTATTTTATTCGAATAACGAAACGGGGTTATCGATTAAAAATAATATACATTTTCTTACGGAAAGCCTTGCATTTATTCTCGCTAATGAAGATATATGGGTCCAATTTACGTGTCTAAAGTGTATAACTGCAAGTTCTAGGCACACGCTTGTTTATGATGCCAAGGCGAACATATATACGCCATGAAAATCAACCAAAGAATGCAGGCGAAGAAGGTCGGCAGCATCGAAAGGGCGACAAATCGATGAGGTCCAGGACCAGGACCTAAGCCCACGTCGCAATGGGTCGCGACAACGGCGCTCTACGAGAAGCCGGCCAAGCAGGCGACGTCAGGTTCAACGAAGTCTTAGAAGTCCTACAGTCCATAAGGTAAATGAAAATCGTACAGGTTTTAGATGATGTTCGAAAAGGCGTCGAACTCGAAGTTAATCTTCGCAGTCAGGTTCAGAGGGACGGTCCCCGCTTAGGAAAATAAGTGCGACTTTGAGCAATGCGGATGTAGTAGTAGAAATATATTTAATGTTTTTAATAGTGAAAATACCAATGAATTAGATAAATTTCCCGTTTTAAACGATGTGCCTGAATTTGATCCAATGTCACGTGAGCAGACAGTGGAGACTTGGATACTAAAGGTCGAGGAGTGCGCTCGAAGTTTAAGGATGGTCTGAAAAACAGGCCTAAGCTCCGCGGTGTTGGTAGAACCCTGGTATCAGGGTTTCTTTCGCAAACTAACTATGCAGGGATACTCACGCAAATACTAAATAAGCGGGCAAAATTTGGTGAATAGGTAGAAGAGGTTTATTATGCTAAAGTTAATATTTTCTGCTTGATTTATGGCATCGATGATATTCATTCATTTATGTGCCCAAGACGCCCAATTTGTGGTACCGTGAACAAGTGCTCAAGTTTTTTTTAAAGTTTTTTAAGAATTAACGGAATGACTCTCCGGTCACATACTCGTATTGACTTAAGAAGCAAATGTACAAGATACTGACTGACGCAATAAAGCTATTACTAAAATGGGAGACATGACTTGTTGCCTATTCTGAAAGGACTAAGTAATGTAACTTACCAATAAACTGATCGCGCAATTGCTGACATAGATGTACAGAACATTATAGAGAAAGACGGTGAGATGTTAAGTGATAGACAGTATGATCAATGACCCGGTATTATTAGGACACTCGCTGAACGTTCTCAAATACAAATAAGACTGATACCGACATTATTTTGAAACAATGTCAGTCCAGGTGACTCATTAGTAACTGCTCTAGCACACACAGTACTAATGCCGTAAAATCTGTAAGAACATTATTTTAGTAGTAAAATTAATGTGGCTACCCCGCGTGCTGATGATAAGGTAGAACGGTATAGCCGTATTATCTTGGCCGCTCAAGAGTTCAATGGCTCACGAAAACCTTATAGGAAACTGGGATGAATATTCACCAGGCATTCAACTAGGCATAAATACTACGATATACGCTACAAAGATAGAAGTCTTTCGGAACTACTGTTTGATTATACGGCCACCCATCTTTCTGTTGTCATGCTAAATTATATTATGGAGGATGTATACAAATACGTTAGTAACGTAGAAGACTTGCGCGAGACTGCTTAGTTGTTCGCAGATGACACTTAATTACTATTCAAGGTTAAAAGACAGCTCAAAGATTATGAAGATGGGAACAACGCACTGTCCGAAGTTGTGCATTGGTAACACTAATAATTGGCTATTTCATGTAAAGCACTTGGTAACCAATGTTCCATTTAACAGATCAGGGTTGGAGCCTGTGGATTCTACTCCTTTTAGGTATTACCTTAGATACAAAATTGCAAGATATAAACTGGCAAGCAGATTCAGTTCGGCAACCTACGCTGTTAAAAACAATTAAGCAGTTCAGTGACGTTGCTACAGCCATAAGTCTATTGCAGTTACTTCCACAGCATTGTGTTACGGTATATTGCTCTGGGGATGCCCTGCAGACATAGATTCAATATTTGTTCTCCAGAAAATAGCAGTACGAGCCATTCATAACAGAGCTCACAGGAGCTCACAGGTAATACTTTAAAGACAAGTTTAAAGAGATAAGGCATTCTTACTGTAGCTGCACAATATATCTACATAAACGTTATGTATAATCGTAAAAATATCGTAAAAATAGATAATATAAATGGTACTCACTCTGTTAATAATATGAATAAAAGTAATCTTGTTCTACATGCTACTCGTCTCCATAGGATTAGTAACTCATTTGTAGGATTCGCTTCTACAATAAAGTCCCCACGAAGTTATGAGAACTTCTAAATAATTAATTCAAAAAGCTTATTAAATTTAAATTTTGTACGAGAGGCTACTATGGTATTACAGATTATTTAAATGACCCGGTAGCTTGGGATTGAGCTGCTAGAGCTCAAACACTGAATATACGAACAAATGTATTCCTTGGATCTGATTCTGCAACTGCAGTCTTGCTGGAACTGAATTTCTCGAGCTTTTATTGCTTTAGCTGTGATCAGGCTCTGGTTTATTAGTCATGCTCACTAAAATACTCTGAGCAGCGGTTGCGACATGTGACTGGTCGGTCACTTCCCTTTAATATGGTTGAGGAGACCGATGGCTGTCACATGCGTTATACTTGTGAACAGGTGCTGCTGTTACGGTTGGTCACTGGGCCATATTTTATTTTCAAATAATTAGGGATCCGTAAGAACATGGCAATTTTGTAACCCAAGGAATCGCAAGCCTATCAGTGCGTGCGCTGCGGAAGCTATTGAGAATGGAACAAAGTGATACGAGAGCACATAATGTAACTATCATAGTTTAGTCGTAATAACCGCATAGAAGGTCAAAAAAATAATAATTAAATCGTATGAAGAAAAAAAGCTGCGTTGAATGTGTATCGAAATATTAATCCTTATCCAAATTAAGCATTATGTTATCAGGGGTATTTATGTAGAAGTAAAATACTTTTTGTTTGTACTAGTCGGACATTTCGTTGAGAAATAATCACGAATACAAAAACGCAAAGAATTGTTACCTAATAATGAGTTATTTGCCAAAGAGTTATATCAACATAATAATATTAATTTATAACGAAATAAATTTGTTGTTGATTAAGAAATACTAGTCCGATGTGGAAAACTCTTTCGATGTTCGATAGTAAATTTATTGAGGACGGCTGTAGCTAGGTAAATACGCGGGTGAAACCGCGGGTCACACACAGCTATGTATTCTAAATGTATACCAGTATTCTAAAGACGAAAAGATTTAAATGTATGTTTGTAACGAATGTACTCATCAACTAATGGACTTTGTCCCTTAGAATGCTATATTGTTCCTGAGGAATATGCGCCGTATGCTAACCCGAAATAAGCGCGGGTTTGAGGCCGGCGCGGGCGAGGCCGCGCCCAAAAGCTAGTATTTAAATATAATTCTACTGTACGTGTGTATTTCACTAAACTCCTTATAAATGGCTGAACCGATCAGAATGAAATTTTTATGTGTTTGGGTAGCACCGACCATGGTTTAGATTCACAAATCAGCTCGACAGGTGGCGCTGCAGTCGGTTAACGAATATCATGCAGAATTATGCCTGCCCCGTGAGCTAGTATAATATAATAAATAGGACCGGAAAGTAAAAAAAAAAAGGTAACGACGAGCCTCAGTTTCTTGCCAGTTGTTCTCAGCAGTGATCTCGTTCCGAACTGGTGGTAAACGTTATATACATATATTACTTTGCTTTGTTTACATTTTATTAATATGTTGACAATTTGTAAGATGTGTCCATTGTGTCATAAGCAAAATAAATGATCTGACTTTGACTTTGACTTTAATAAACGAGCAACAAAATAAAGGTAAAATTCATTACGATATCTACATGGGACAATCTGACATCATTTTGCAGTAGGCGACTTAGTTAGGGTTCCTAGTAAAGTAGTAAAGATGAAGCATCACGACATTAATGTCGTGGACCATTTAGAACTAAAAAGGACCTTATATTTGTAATTGAAGGCAATGGGGTAACATTGGCAAAGAAAGGTAAAACTTACGAAGCTATCGTCGCTTTAGACAAACTTTTCCCATGGCTAAGTTTCAGCAGCGCTCACGATGGTTATGCCCTCAGCCGACGAGGCTGATGATCATGCAATTAATGAATGTACGTTTATGTGATTTTGTAAACGTTATGAGTCTAAGACAAGTTCTGTTAACTATGCTCCAATGCAGAGATTGGCAGTGTCATGGTCAATCTCTGGGCAATGACATGGCCGCCTTGTGCCTTTGGAGGTTATTTTATTATCTTGGTCACCATACAACCACGAAAGGGGCGGCAAGGTCATGGTCGCTTCCTGCAGTGTTGTTTGGCAAGATCCCTAAAAGTACACATCAATGATGGTACAAGTTACGTCATGTCAGGAGTGGCATCTCTGGGCAATGGCATGGCCACCTTGTGCCTTTGGAGGTTATTTTGTGATCTTTGAAACCATACGACCACGAAGGGGGCGGCAATGTCATGGTCGCTTCCCGCAGTGTTGTTTGGTAAGATCCCTAAAAGTACAGATCAATGATGGTACAAGTTATATCGTGGCAGTGTCATGGCCACATTTCTTTTTAGAAGATAATTGTTTGTCATGTACATGTTGACTACAGTAATATTAATTAGTGAAATAAGATGTACTTTTTATTACTTATACATACTTATATTTACTTTCATTTTGGGTTGTGTACGTAAAAAAATTAAATTTGTATTCTTATTTTTGCTATTATTCATTAGTCTCATATTATGTCTTTTACTTAAATTCACACGGTATGTAATGCTTTTGTTGATTTTTCATTTCTTTTTATAAACGAGAGGACTCGTTAATGTGTTAGTCGGATGGCCGAGTTGTTAGGCTATAATTGTAATTAAGTAAGAAATATATCAAAACATCCTAGACTTGTGTAAAATATGTATCGTTTCAATACTCTTTATTCAATTTCTGCTTGGCAACACTACGAGTTGTTGGTTGTTGATTTGACTTCAACTGTTTAGAAGTATTATTTTATAAGTATTTTTATAAGGTGAAAATGATGGAACAGGCAGTCTACGCCGATAAGCCTTGTCGTAAACATCTCTCTAGTTTCCTAAGAAAGTGTACCGATAGTTGTTTGCTGAATAAAGTGATGTATGTAAAGAGCAAGAGTTTGAGTCCACGAGGAACCCTTAACACTATAAAGGAGACATTAAGCTACATGAAGATTGTTCTAAACTGAAGATCACAAGCTGCAGTCATAGTGCGGCGATTAACTAAGTGGGGATCACTTGCTTTCATTGTGATGGACAAGGACACTATGGGTCTAACTGCCCTGAGCGGAGCAGCAGGAAGGCGAGCAACAGTACTGCGGTCAGCCAGGTCAAAGAATAGTGAGTGGATCTGTAGTAAGCGCACCAGCTGCAATTTTACGTCACTCCGGTGAGCAGTTTCCATTTTATTACTCGGGTATATTGTATGGTATACGACTTTACGATAGTGTGGCTTTGACCGGTGTAAGAAAATATTATTTGAAATTCTTTTACATGTTTACCTGTTAATTACTTGCGATACGAAGTTTAGATTGCTGTGCTTGTTTAGCTTGACAGTTCATCGGTCTAGCGTCATATTTTCGGCAGGTTATATCAGTTTTCCAAGATTATGGCACCATTATATGCCTTGATTTGCATCGGTGAGGTAGATTGAGAGCATAAACATAAGGCGATAGGACAGCAGATCCAGACTTCAGGCGATCGAAGTTTCAGTCGGCAACGGTGAAATTTCACAACTGCGGTAAAATAGGTCACCGACCGTCCGATTGCCGTTCCAAAGGCGAGGTGAAAGGCAAGGCAGCCAGTGCTGTCACTTCGGCGTCAAGCTCTGCGGGACCGAGGCCGCGGTCGGACTTAATCTGTTTCAGGTGCGGCACCGCCGGACATTTGGCAACGAAGTGTCCACGTGGCAACAGCGGAGGAGCTGGCGCGGCAGTAGGCGCAAGCAGTTCGGAGCAGCGCCTGCAGCAGCGGCGAGTAACGAGAGGCATGTGGAAGTTTGCTAAGTTCACCGTTGCAATGCATTGGAAGCTCCGCGCTTCGTGTAACGCTGTTATAGTGCATTGGAAGCTCCGCGCTTCGTGTAACGCTGTTATAGTGCATTGGAAGCTCCGCGCGTCGTGTAACGCTGTTATAGTGCATTGGAAGCTCCGCGCTTCGTGTAACGCTGTTATAATGCATTGGAAGCTCCGCGCTTCGTGTAACGCTGTTATAGTGCATTGGAAGCTCCGCGCTTCGTGTAACGCTGTTATAGTGCATTGGAAGCTCCGCGCTTCGTGTAACGCTGTTATAATGCATTGGAAGCTCCGCGCTTCGTGTAACGCTGTTATAGTGCATTGGAAGCTCCGCGCTTCGTGTAACGCTGTTATAGTGCATTGGAAGCTCCGCGCTTCGTGTAACGCTGTTATAGTGCATTGGAAGCTCCGCGCTTCGTGTAACGCTGTTAAAGTGCATTGGAAGCTCCGCGCTTCGTGTAACACTGCTATAGTGTATTGGAAGCTCCGCGCTTCACGTAGCTCCGTTGCTGTACGTCGGAACTCCGTGTTTTGTGTAGCCCGTACTGTTACGTCGGGAGCTACGCGCTTCGCGTACAGTTGACCATTGAAAGCTTGGCGCTTTGTGACTCGGGGCACCCCGATAACCGTACGAGTTTTTCCTTTTATTACGTTTCACACACAACGACAATGAAAGACGCGCGAGAACGCGCTGACTGTCAGGATGGTCGTGTGGCGTATTGAGTTAACGTTTTAGTACTACTAGCGCCATCTATGCCGCCTCCGTGGCATTACTCGCGGATGGCGCTGCGCATAGATTTTGAAGAGCTGTGACGTATCGAACGAAGGAACGAGTAAATGGATGGTTTCGCTCGCGAATGAAGTGAGTCAGTGGTTCGGTCATCGCAGGAGTGGATGAATGTTCTATTCATTCTGCCCTGGAACACCGACAGCACCGCACGTGTGCATCTTAGGTGGGCCTTGGTGCAGGCCTTTGATTTTCAAATCAGTTATCGTGAGGGACGTCGTATGGCTCGAGCTCGTAAGATCATCTGTTACCACTCGACATTTCCAACATGCGCTCAGGTGTCCTACATCGCAAGGTACAGAGAAATAATCGGACCCGGTGTCTTCCAATTGTTCCCCGGGCCTTCCGCTGGTCAGTAATTAACCACGTGCACGAATCACGTATGCACCTTGAATTTAAGAAGACTCTTGAAAGGGTTGATCACTATTGGTTCGAGCACATGGCTAAGTGCGTTCGGGACTTCATCCAATTCCTAACATAAGTATCCCGTGGCATACTGTGCACGTTGACTTAATTGGCAAATTAAGTGGAAAAAGCGATTGCAAGGAGTACGTCATAGTTTTAATTGATGCGGTCACAAAATTTGTTCCCTTATATCATACCCTGAGAATAGATTTGGCTAGAACAATTAAATCCCTTAAATCAAGCGTCTTTAGTTGGAGCTCCAGTTAGTTATTGCAGATCTGGGACGATGCTTTGCCAACAAAGAATTCAAAGTTTTTTTGTCAGTTTCACGGTGTTTCTTTACGTTTGATAGCTAGTCAAGTCGCGCTAATTGCCAAGTAGAAAGAACAATGAGCGCGTTAAAAAGTATGCTGACCGCGGTAGAAGCGTCTGATAGGTCCCGGCATGAAGCGTTAGAAGACGTGCAATTAGTTTTGAATTCCTCTGTCCACCGTGTAATACAAGCGAGTCCACTCGAGTTTCTGATAGGACGTTTAGCTAGACCATTTAACCTATTAACTTTGAATGATTCCGGACCGGCAGTAGACATTAGTAAGACAAGAGAGCAAGCGGCCACGTACATAGAAAAGAGTGCCAGTTACGAAAAAGTAAAATTTGATAAAACTAAAAGTTAAAGTGGTAAAGTTTGATGTTGGTAATTTAGTTTAAATTCAGAACGAAGAGAAACCAAACTAAATTAGACGCGAAATACAAGGGACCTTTAAAAAAATGTGGAGTTACTTGATGGTGATCGTTATTTCCTGAAATCTTTGACCGGTAATAGAACATAAAAAATACGCTCAGGACTGTATAAGGAGGATTCCTCTAAGCAGTGTGTCCGTTGAGTTAAATTTGTCTGATGAAGATGGTGAGGAGGATGGCTCCAACAGTAAATAAGAACACATACCTTGGCTAGGTCGCACTACACGCACTAGTCTGTAGTCGTAACTGCAACTCTCGGAGTTGTACAGAGCGCGATGGGCAGCTAGTGGTGTGGCGGGGACCCGGGTTTCGAGAGATACTATTTGTATGGTCCTGTGTGGCCTGGGAGTCGTGGACTCTAGTTAAAGTGTTGGTCGTATCGCTTGGAGCGATGTCGATATGGGTGACACGTGAATTGTCACTAGCTGCTGGGACAGCTGGGCCATGTGTTGTGTACTTATTGTCTTAAACTTACTGTTTTAAAGTATCAGTATTGAGATTTAAAGATTATGGGCTTAGAGGAACCTTTCGTGTTAAAGTTGTTGAAATTATTTGTATGCTAACGTGATCTCTGTTAACTTTATTCGTAAGATACGATTACGGACCATTACCATCAGGTTGGCCGAACGTGAAAATGTGCCTCAGTTGGTTATTTTGTTACAAGTACACACGAGGACGTGTGCTTCGTCAGAATGGCCGTGTCGTGGATAACGATATCGTTTTATTAAGTTTCTCAATTGATTGTTGACACAGTAGTGCGGCAAACGCGGTGACGTCAGTTGTTTTGCAATGGCGGCACGTGGACAGAGTCGTAATGGAAAGTGAGGTTGGCTCGATCAGTCAGTCGACGTTGGGACACGGACCGAGACACTTCTCCGTTGCGAACCTGTCGGTTTGTCTATCTAAGTGTGTTAACTGAACATTGTTATTGATACTGTGGTTAATATTGTGAATTATAAAGTTACAAGTAATAAACCTCGTACCAAGTCAAGATGATGACGACTCTAGCGCTCAGCCGTCGCTATCTCCGACATATATTACATTGAAAAAAGTTTATTACATTGAATAAAGTTTATTGAAATATCACAATAATACATAATCTACCGTGAACTAACCCCGAATTCTACAAACGTATGTACCTACTCTAAGTAATATTTAAAAACTATTTTTATCACTGATATTAATTAGTCAAAGTAATATGTAAAAACAATTATTATCACTTATAATCACAGTCAATTATAATAATATTATTTTAATTATTTTATAATATATTCTATTATTATTTGAGAAATATATATATTTATTTTATTCGGACTGTGTATCAGTCCGAATAAAATAACCGAATAAAACACGTGTTTTAAGTTCAGAAACTCATGAATAAATAAATATCGTGAATACAGTTGTCAGTCTAATCAAATCAAATCAAATCAAAATGTTTTTTATTCGAATAAATTCTTGCGAATGCTTTCAAATAGTCAAAGATTAAAGAGAAAAAAAAATTTAAAAATAAAAATCATAAAATAAAATTAATAATTTAGTTTTTACCACCGGTTCGGAATGCCATTCCATAGAGAAGAGCCGGCAAGAAACTCCATGGTTGCTCTTTTAAATAAGAGGGTTACAATGATGGTGGTACAAACAAGTCTGACAGATTAGTGAAAGCAATAACACGCATAACACGCAGTCTTATGTCAAACATACGTAGATGTCCATAATGTTGACTCTAGCTAACTTCAGGGTGTCGGTTTTTCGTGACGGTAGAATTTACTCTCATCATTTTTCCCTAACGCGCCAAAAGAAGTATAACTTCAAAAGAGTTCAAGATCGACCAACTGTCATATATATTTAGTATACAACACAATTATGGCTAGTTTTCTTACTTGCATAGATAGTCACACAGCAGAAGAACAAGCACAAAAATATCAGAATTAATTCAGCCGTTCAGTAGCTATGATACGACAGACACGTCAAAAGTATAGCACCGCATTTTCAGTGGGCAAAAATAGCAATGTTTGCAAGATATTTTAACCTAAATACGGCGAATAAGGGTCAAACAGACACAGAACCCTTACATTATCTACAATCTGTCAGCATTTTAACATTATGAATTATATTAAGTCGTTCAAGCATACAGACAGATACAACTATGTCCTAACTAGCATTAAACTTACGACAACTCCACTCAGCAATTGCTTTGTATTCTATTTACTATTCTTGAAAGTTTAAATTGGCCTGTTTCAGGGTTCAATTTATCTTTGTTTTGATTACCTGAAGTGGAAGGGATTGTTTAATTGATTTACAGAAAGGGTTGACCCTCTGATTGTTTTGTTGCTGTAGGTAAATAGTTTAGTATTCCCGACCTGTCTCGATGATGTTTTCTATATTCATTTCAGGAAAGAAATACGAATGAATGGTATAAAGTCGGAATTAAGCAGAGCTTTTCAAATCCAAAGTAATATGCAAATTTACTTAGTTTACCGGTCACGATTTCACGGTCACCCTAATTTCATACATTTTGAAGAAGATTATAAGTATAATAGTAAAATATAAGTGTAACTGTCGTCGTCATTTCAACCCATGAATGACCCACTACTGGGTCAGGGACCCTTAAATATCCTAAATAAAATAGTTAAATATCCTTGGACATTTCACACAACGCCATCTCGTCCCAAGCTAAGCAACTTAATACTTGTGTTATGGTAACGAGATGGATGATAAACTACTTATATACATATTTTTTTTGTAAATACATACATATTATAGATAGAAATGACACCCAGACTCCGAGCCAGTGCCTCTGGTTTAGACAAAGACACTTGCCCAACCCCGGAATCGAACCCGGGACCCGTTGATCCAAATGTATAAAGAGAAATCAGCCTACTGTGCGACGCTGGCAACACAGGTTGGCACAGGGTTTCTGTCATGGGGCGTCACAGTGGAATGCGTTTACGCGAACCTGTGGCGCCCCAAGCGTGTCGTGTGTATACCACTAAGGTTTTAGTGGGTAGACGAGTAGTTCTCGGAGTCCAGCTAGTTGCCGGCCCCACCCCCGAGGTGCGGCGGTATGCATAAAGCATTTCCTCAGCGAAACCCAAACAAAAAGGGTTTGTATCATGTTATCTTTCTCTTACAGCTACGAGTAGGTGATCTGCCTCTTGCAGCAATTTAGTCATCTCCTACGATACCCTCAGGATGTTATGGGTTGGTGATATTGCTGTAGCTGAAAATCAGCTCTACAGGAGACTAGTATGATGCTGCGATGCAGCCATTTAGACACATTAAAGTATACATTGCCTTCTGTTTTTATTCTCTTTTTTTTTTATTGTGTGTAATAAACATTTTCTTTCTTTCTTTTCTTTCTTATATTGGGTACACTAAATCCATACGGAAAATATATCAATATTAATAAAGGAGTACAAAGTATAAAATGTGAATTCTCGGTCACACGGGTTCGAAATCAAGGCGGCCAAAACCACAGACAGTATTTTTTAATAAGAAAACAACTTTGTTACAATACACCTAAATAAAGTGGTTTAATAACGAGATTTAATTTTGATAAGGTATTTTTTTATACTAGATAATGTTCATAAAACAAGTGAACTATGTATTGACGTGAAACAGTGGAACAACGCTTCTGTTTTGTTTCATGTTTGAAGAAAATTATTAGAAAACACCGGCAATACATTATTACATTCCCAATTTTTTTAAAGTATCTAAGAAACTCCTCATCAACACATTCTCTCTTCAAAACTATATCTTATTATCGGTTACATACAAATGTTTCCTCTATAAAATATTAGTAGTTATAGAGTATAGACTAGCTGTGCCCTGCGGTTTCATCCGCGTGGTGATGAAAATTGTAAAAAAATGGACAATTAATACTCAATATCTATATTAGCACACAATCTATAATATAAAAATGAATCGCAAAATGTGTTGGTAACCGCATAACTCAACAACGACTGAACCAATTTGGCCAATTCTTTTTTTTTTAAATGTTCGTTAAAGATCAAGCATGGTTTTTACGGCGAGAAAAATTCGAATAATAGCCGGAAACGTAGAGACAATTTGAGCTTTATTGCTATTGTGTAAAGTTCATATTAAATGACAACCACTGTTGTCTAAGCAATGTAGGTGTGTTCCTAATGTCAGTGTCAATTTGCACTTTAAAGGTTCAAGCACATTATGTCGGGCCGCAGCGGGGCGGAGCGGGCCGCAGCGCAGCGAAAAAGGCGTACCTAGCACATTAGTGACGGGCCGGGTCGCAGTGCATTGACGGATTTTGAGTTCTTTAATCATTTATCTGCACACCACAGGAACACGGAAATACCAAAATATGCCCACCAATCCGCTTGATATATAGCACACTTTGACGGGGCGCAGCGGGGCGGGACGGCCCGCATCGCACGGACACAAATCGGCGTCGCAATAATGCGAGCCGCTGCGGCCCGACACAGTGTGGGATAATTCTTACAAATTGTATTGAAGCGATTTGAGCGGATTTTTGCGCTCCGCCCCAGCTCGCTGCGGCCCGGCATAATGTGCTCGAACCTTAATACCGCTATCTTTTTGACAGGACGAAGTCTGTCGGGTCCGCTAGTCTCTATATATAAAAATGAATAGCTGTTCGTTAGTCTCGCTAAAACTCGAAAACGGCTGGAGCGATTTGGCTAATTTTGGTCTTGAAATATTCGTGTGAGTCCAGGGAAGGTTTAAGAGTCTAGAGAAAACATTGATATTGTAAGTAAAATAATAAAAACAACAATTTTATTTTCCCATACAAACTGTTACCTGTCAAACATTTGACGTTCGTCCCGACGGTTCGCTATTTTTGGCATAATTACTTTTTTCTTTTTTAATTACATTAAATAAGGGATTGGAATCGATAAGAAAAGGCGGTATATTAATTATTCCAATTCGAATTCAATATTCATAGTTCAGACAGGACAACGTCTGTCGGGTCAGCTAGTATCTTTATAAATATTAGCCTATGTGTTATTCTGATTTATAAGCTATATTATTGTTCTTAAGTTTAATATGTTTCATTAAACCGCAGTGTTGGTAGGCCTATCACACGGTGGACCAATGACCTGGTTAAGGTCGCCGGAAAACGATGTGGAAATCTTTGGGGGAGGCTTATGTCCAGCAGTGGACATCTTTTGGCTGAAATGATGATGATGAAAATCTATTCAGTAGTTTTTACGTGAAAGAGTAACAAACATCCATCCGTCCGTACTTACAAACATTCGCGTTTATAATAGTAGTAGAATACAGACAAAGCCACAGGCACGAGTACGCATACAAATAACTAACTGCAATAAATTTAACTATTTTAGATATTTGAAGTTTAAACAGCTTCATTTTAGAGTTTTGGCCGTAGTGTTATTTATTTTGCTTTCAAACTGCATACTGATTGGAACACTCTGTTGAAGGCGTTAAACTCAACGTTTGTTTGCAAAAGTAATTATCTCCCTTCGGAAAGTTTTACAACCATTCACTGAATGGCTGTTTCGAATTCTGTACTTAGATACTATTTAAAATAGCTGTATTTTTAAGCTATTTTTTTTTTAAACATAACCTCTGCACTCTACCGCGGGGGTAGTTTACAAACAAGTAAATTACGAATACAAATGACACCCAGACTCAGACAATGTGCCTCTGGTTTACACAAAGACACTTGCCTGGCCCCGGAATCGAAACAGGACCCGGTGATCCAAAGCCCTTTTTTTTTGGTGTCGCTGGGTAAATGTTTTATGCGTACCACCGCCACCCGGGGAGAGGACGGTGATTATGTGGAACTCCCGGGACAGAACCCGTATACCCACTAAAACCCTCATACGACGCGCTGGGGGCGCCACAAGTTCGCGTAAACGCATTCTACTGTGACGCCCGGCGTGGTGCCCGCAACTCGGGCAAGTGACTATCAGAGAGGGCGTCCCGGTACACTGGGACGCCCTCAGTCATCGAGGCTTTCGTCGGTGGCGGTTCCCCCGAACCACCACCGGCCTCTCAGGCGAGGGCAGAAGGGGCCCGCACCGTCACGAACCCCCCTCCACCCCTGCCTCCGTCCGCGGCTCGGGTCAGCCGGAGCTCCCTCCTTTGCGACCCGCCCCGGGCGCATCCAAGCCCTAGATCAACAAGGCACAGAGCAAAAGACAGACCGTAGAGCCATCCGAATTGAGACCTACTGTCATGGTACACTGGCTACTAGCACATCGTGGGTACTATTTAGCCCATAAATAACCCACTGCTGAGTCAGGCCATCTCGAAATACATGAAGAGTAATTAGCCTACTGTGCCACGCTGGCCAGACAGGTTGGCACAGGGTTTCCTATCAGGCGTGGTTCTGCACCAGATCCCACAATGCCGCAACAGGACGCGTGTTGGAGCACTCCGGGGATGTTTAGTGGGTAGGCCCCCACTCTGGGGAAGAGTCCCACACGCCCCCCCCCCTCGGCCATCCCCGTGGCTGACGGGGATAGTCCATAAAGGATTTTAACGCGGTAAAAAAAGGGTTTCCTATCAAGTTTTCCTTCTCTTGCGGCTAGGTAATCCGCCTTGTCATTTCCTGTTGTCGGCTCTTAAGACACCATCAGGATGGGATGGGGTAGTGATACTGTGTATGTCTATCACCACACGGACGTTGAACTTACATTAATATATCGTTGATGAAAACCAATAAAAGATCCAATGACACCTGATTTCGATAAGTCCTTTGTCCTTAACCAAACATAATTATCTTGGCGAACCTCTTTGTTCGCCAACACGAAATTTCAATCACAAATGAAATACTTTTTTTCTCATTCAGCGATAATGAATTAGAAACTAAATAGTTAGTCTCTATTTCGTGTTAATTAAATTTTATAGAATCTAGAAAGGTTTAGGTGGTTAGAAAATGCAGCTACTTATTTATTATATTTATTATATTATCTTTAGAAACTGGATAAAACCCTTGGAATATTATTAATTTTCTTTAATTGTATTAAAGTAATACTTTCGGTTTACAAATGATGGGTTTACGTAACGTCCTCCTCCTTTTTGATGTCTGTAGAAAAGGATGAATTTGTAAATAACATTTCATCAGCCTAATTTCCCATAAACTTAATAGAGATAGAGAATCTATTCGTTTTAAGCAGTAATTTGCTAATTTTTTAATGGAATTTTAATGCTTTACCCACAATTGTATAATAGTAAAAACTATAAACTAACTATGAGGCGCTTCACACACTGCACCCGCGCTCCGTCTCGCCTGGCGCCGTGAGGCAAATTTTAATACCTGGCGTGTTTTCTATACTAATCGATGTACTTGCATACAATATTAAAATCTGCCACTCCGTGCCAGGCGACGGAGCGCGGGGCAGTGTGTGAAGCGCCTTACTAAAGTAATAAAAAAAACCTCTTCAAATATATACAAAAGAGACAAAAATTGAAAAACGAGAAACTAAAAAATGGCACATTTCAAATTACACATATCGCATTAAAAGTTGTAGATACACGATACAAACAAAGGAAACGACCAAACCCAATTTAAAATCAACCCAGATAGAGGCCCGGGAAACAAACACACAACATAACCTATAACTTCTTAACTATTATGTGAAGATATTAAGAATCGACTGGAAACCTCACATGTGCTTGGCTTGAAACAGTTTCCCTCATTTGTAAAATGAACACGACAAGGCTTCTCGCGTAAAGACGTTACAATTAGGAAAATAAAATATACCGTGTTAAACCTCTATTGTAATATTAAAAAAAAAAAAAAAACAATTCAATCGTTTTTTAAACAACCAATTTCATTGTCAAAAACGAACCTTTAACAAAATTTAAAAATCGAATCTGAATTAAAAACTAAACTTATGCCAGTCTGTGACAATCGCATTTCTAAGAATTTCAATGTTTGTGTGTTAATTTGAACATATATACGTATTTTTAAAAAGTTCTCGGGTTTTCTGAATTACATTATACCGTGAAAACTAATAATTTAAAAAAATATTTTGATTCTAGTGAGCGTTAAAACGAAGTTCTAATATAGATGTTAAACAGTATGGTGCGGTCGAAGTATTTTGTCATTACACTAATTCTGCTATCATTATACTTAATGATATTTTACATGGTCGTCGAGGTATACAAGATCCCACAAGCTACACCTCCTGTCTTGAAAATTGCTTCAGTCCCACTGCCATATGTCTTAGTGCACTTAGATTTTAAAGGAGCTCCACCAAAGCTGGCATACTTGGAAACATTGTTACCGACACTGAAAAGCTATGGTGCGAATGGCTTACTAATGGAATATGAAGACATGTTTCCTTATAGTGGTAAATTGGCGAATATAAGTGCTAGGAACTGTTATAATAAATCTGAGGTAAGTTCAATGGATTTAAACGTATGTTCAATTAATGGAATTGATGTATTTTGTAGGATCATGTTTTAAAATTAAGCCGGAAGTTATTTAGTCAGTTGACGTCGATAACGTTTTTATTTAATGAATATTCGTACTACTCCCACTTTAAAATTGTGGTCAGCGAAGTGATGGAGCCCGCTTCTCTGACTTTCACGTGATTCGTGTCTTGACATATCAAATTTAACACGGGTTCAAAATTGACATTGGTGAAGCAATGTGCGTACACTAGTTCCCCCAATATCTGTGATTACTTACTACTTTGGCTTCACTGCCCAAAGTGAACCTTGACTTCTGACCCCATTATAGGACAGTAATCTCGATTGTTTTTATCGATTAATATGTTGTTTTGATATACTTTTGTTTTCACAATAACTCTAGATTACTCTATACATCTGCAATATGATCTGCTGGACTACCATAACATTTAAAACAGTAGTGTGGTCACTACTATTAGACAGCAGATACGGATATGAATATTTCTCGAGGCATGACTGTAATACAATATAATTGGAACATGAGCCATCGTCTTATCAATAATTTACTCTTCGGCAAACGAAAAGCATGATATCCGAAAAGGCCTCCACGATGACCGTTTCATATCCCAAAAAATACTAAAAATCTTGAATATTAATAACAAACATTTTTGTTATTAAAGGAACGTAATAGGAAGGAGACTTGTCATCAACCTATTCTATCCTGAGGGTGTCGTAAGAGGCGACTAAAGGAACGCAATTGGCAGATCACCTAGCCGCAAGATAAGAAAATCTTGATACAAAGTATCGTGCCAACCCGTCTTGCCAGCGTGGCATAGTAGGCTATGGCTATGGTTTTGGAGGAGGCCCGACTTAGTAGTGGGTCACTTATGGGCTGAAACGATGAATATTTCAGGAGGGGAAAAAGAATTGATTGAACGTAATGAATAAAGGAAACGAATGAAAGATTTGAATGGAAATAAGACGAAGATGATTAAGAATAATCATACTTTAGACAAGCTAATCAAGACTTCAATTATAAGACTATCACCAATCTATCCCTCTACATATATTTCTATTTTCTTTTCAGCTCACACATTTTATTACGAAAGCAACCAGCATGGGATTTGAAGTGGTACCTTTAGTACAAACGTTTGGACATATGGAGTATGTCCTAAAACTGCCCGAATACCAGCACCTGAGGGAAGATCCTAAATATCCGGATTCTATTTGTCCCAGTAAAGGAGAGAGTGTTGCATTGATAACTGGAATGCTGCAACAGGTAGTTTATACGACCAGGTGGCCTACTCTTCACTCTAATAACAATTTTAATCCAATGTCAATTCCGATACAATTCATTTTCAATGCTGGCAATTACCGTACTCTTGATTTCTTGATCTTGATGGTTTCATACTGACATCATTGGATTGAAATCGGAATTCCTCTTGTATTGGCTGCGAGGCTAGACTAGACCAACCAGGCAATCTCGTTGGTCTAGTGGTTAGATGTGCCGTGCCGCCTTTGGATCAACGGGTCCCGGGTTCGATTCCGGGGTCGGGCAAGTGTCTTTGTCTAAACCAGAGTCACTGGCTCGGAGTCTGGGTGTCATTTCTATCTATAATATGTATGTATTTACAAAAAAAATGTATATAAGAGGTTTATCATCCATCTCGTTACCATAACACAAGCATTAAGTTACTTAGCTTGGGGCGAGATGGCGTTGTGTGAAATGTCCAAGGATATTTATTTACATGCAGTGATCTTAGCCCGATCCATATGTCCAATATTGTAACAGTCCCGATAGATCGGAATCGCGTTCGTGAGTAATTACTCATAATGGTGCTAAAGGAGATTAGCGGACATTGCAGAATACAACGTGTGGCTCTGCTGTTAGAGGTCCTTCATTTGTAATATCTGACTTCCACGCTTCGGAAGGCATGGCATTCCGGCAGCCTCTGTCATTCTACCATGTATAGCAGTCATTACACGTTGTCCGTAACGTGCTTACAATTTCTCACGTTCATATGGTCGGCAACGTTCAAGTGGTATATCTCTGGTGTTGACAACGTCCACACGACTGAGTGCTTACAAAACGAGTCGTATACTTCAGCGCCAAGACTCTCTCTCCTTTTCTTAATTTTATTAGTCGGTATCAGTCAAACCTGATAACTGACAATATTTACAGTGTGGTGATCCTTCTTCTAAAAGCGGTAATTAATTGGTTAGTCTAGCTGCTACTTTTAGCGCTACTGGCTGTATATTCATTGCCACAGATTCCTTTTAAGTCAAATCATTTATTTTGTTTAGGAAATTGTAAACACATTGATAAAAAAATTATCATCATCTCCGCTCATAAAAGACCCATTGCTGAGTCCGGCCTCCTCCAATTACGGGAGGGAAATTAGTCTACTGTCCTACGCTGGCCAAAAAGTAAAATTACCACTTGTTTGGAACGAGGACTTAGAGGCTTTACGAGCTCTCCGAAGTACAAAGGAGCACGAAGGAGTACGAAGGAGATAGAATGTTCTCCGCAGTATTTGCTAAGCTACAACCATTAGTTGCATTATTTTTCTAGGTCTATAAAAGAATAAACTAAAATACTCTCCGTTACCTGTGGGAATATGGAGTGGGTTGTCGCCACATAAATTGTGCCTTTGTCCCTTTATATGGCTTTTAAGGTTCACTTTGTCCCATGGGACGAAATTGTACGATTCCCTGACACCAATAGGGTAAAATGTATTAAGTACTGGAAGTTCGTCACTGCTCTAACTAAACTAATTAAAACGTTATTCCAGATAATAGAGTTTCACAACAGTATGCAAAAGTTGAAGTATATTCATATCGGGTGCGACGAAGTTTATCATACGAACAAATGCCCGGAGTGTCGGGGCAGAAATATTTCGAGCATGTAAGGCAGATTTTGAATACATAGTGTCAGCATCCAATTATTTCTTATGGGTGTCTTGAGAGCTTACTAAAGGAAATAACAACGCAGAAAACCGT
This sequence comes from Clostera curtula, assembly GCA_905475355.2. Classification (NCBI taxonomy): domain Eukaryota; kingdom Metazoa; phylum Arthropoda; class Insecta; order Lepidoptera; family Notodontidae; genus Clostera; species Clostera curtula. Next base: position 6,699,791 of record FR997817.1, read on the forward strand.
ACGTAGACGCAAGAGAAGGAAAACTTGCAATGCAACCCCGAGCCCTCCCGTCTCGCCGGCTTGGCACAGTAGGCTAATTTGTCTCCCATGTCATTAAAGGAGGCCTCACTTAGCATCTTTTATTTAGCTATCTATCAGCCGCAGAAGTCCACTGCTAAACATAGGCCTCCCCCATAGATCCCATAGACTTTCACTAGGTCTTTTATTGACATGTACCTATCTCATAATATTATTTTTGACATCATGGATTTATTAAATATTCATGTTCCTTGTTTTTTTTACCACTGAGTAGGACTAATTTGCCTTTGTTTTTTTTTTATATCGAGTATACAGGACCTTCGTATTATACAGGACCTTTATCATTTTATTTTGTATAATTGTTTAGAAGTTTGGAATTGTAAATGTGAGCACTATGTAGTCACCGTATTTATATAACTTATCATATAAACAAGCAGTTGAGAGTATGTCATGCTCGCTTAAAGGTCATGCTTGTGGTGTCGTGTGTGTCGGGTCCTTCGGTTCCCTAAAATATGGTTGAGCTGGGGGATGGCTGGCACATGCGTCATGCTCGTGATCGGGTGCCGCCAGTTGGGGCCGGTCATCCCTTAACTGCTATTGACATACCTACATAGCTTTATATTGATCTCCTGGACACTTCTGTTGTGCAATATGTTACATTGTCCTCACATCTTAGCTTACTATAAATAAACACGAAATCAATGTAACCCAATCAGATGCTTGTAACAGAAAATATGATAAAAAGAGTGTCCATGGAGTTTCTTGCCTGTTCTTCTCCATAGGATCTACTTTTTAGAACATGCAACTAGATTCCTAACTTCACTTTTGACTTTTCAAAAACACCAGTAAATAGGTTCAATTGAAATAAATGATTTGAGTTTTGAGTTGAGTTTGATCTCAACAACGCACGATCTCGTGCAGACTGCGTCTTCTTCACGAGGGGATTTGCCCTAATCGCCAGGCTGGGCAGGCGAATTTGCGATCGCAGTAATAAAATTTGCCTTAATATCCGAGCGTTGCTGCTTCTACGACACCCACGGGTAGATGGGGTGGTGATATTCTTACTCCGTCACCACACGGATAATCTGATGATGACCCATGCTATCGATCAAAATTAACTGCAATTGTATTTTTTTACATTTTTTACATAAAACATGAGTTATGTAAAAAAGGCTGGCTTATATTGATTTTTAGAGGGCTGTGTTTTTATTGATGGATATTATTGGTGTTGTGACGGAATTGATATATACAGTGTAACTACTCCATTCATGTAATTGGCTTGTTACCAGGCATGCAATTGAGGTCTACCAAACCAAAGTGGTAGTGAACTGGCCGATGGGTCAGAAATGTTCTCCGAGTGGCGACCGCGTACAGGAAAGCGCAGTGGTAGTGTTAGTTGGACCGATGATCTAGTTATGGTCATCGAAAAACAATGCAAACGGTTCAGAACCGGCCTTCGTAGAAATCCTTGGGGGGAGGCGTAATGTCTAATAGTAGACGTGTTTTGTAAAAATGATGATGATGAATTAGAAGAAACTCGGCTCAGTAGTGGCTCAGTGTTAATGGGTTGAGAACACCTAAGAGAATTTCAATTAGAGGGGAAATTTAATATTACTTATCTCCTTCAATTTCAGGAGCATCTACCTAAACCACATCAAAAAAGTGACGGACATCGTAAACGGCTTAACTTCGACGAAAGTTCTCATTTGGGATGACATGATCCGAAAAATCAAACCTTTCCAATGGCAATATGTCGACGAGTTTGACAACGTTGAACCTGTGTTTTGGAACTACGAGCCAAAGAACAAAATGACGCACGCCCATCTCCTGTTTTATAGTAAGAAGTTCTCAAACATATGGACAGCCTCTGCTTTCAAGGGCGCTGATGGAAACACCGAAGTAATCCCAAATCTTAAAAACCGGTACCTTAACAACTTATACTGGATGACTAGTTTCCTAAACTTCCAAATGAACGGAGAGACGTCGGTTTATAATTTTAAAGGCATTATCCTTACTGGTTGGTCGCGATACAGTCATTTCGATCCTTTGTGTGAGCTGTTGCCAGTATCTCTTCCGAGTCTTATTACCAATTTACTGCTCATCAATACTTTCGTTACGGGTATTAAGCATTACGGTGATTTTAAAGTCGATCCTGCTCACTTTTTCCAAAAATTCCTTGAACCTAAAGTTGGGGAAGCCTTGTCATGCTATAGTGCTGTTGATGTCACAAATTTTGATGACTTGCATTGCGTGTTTGAAGAGAACTTGCTATATCGTATTCAAAAACGATATGTCAATACCAAAACAGATATAACAACATTTTTGAGCGAAGATAATTTAGGTGTTTGGGCATTAGAATATCAGAATATGTCTTACATTAATTGGAACAGTATTGGAAAACGAATTGAGAGATGTCAGAGATGGCTAATGGATTTGGAGGACATTGAAGCAAAAATGAAGATTTATATGACAAAGTATTACGAAGATGTTGTGGTTAATGAATATATTGATTCTAAAATGCACAATCTGAAACTCGCATTGTCTAATACATTGAATTCGTTATTTAAGTACCAAAATACAAAGCCGCGTACGTGGGACCGAAGACCGTATCCTAGGGAGTACCCAAAGATTGTTTAGGTCTCTTTGAATTTTACAGTAGGAAGTTCAACGTTTTAGTTATTTTTAAGTTTCCATTATATTTAAGTTCATTTAGCATAAAGTTAGAAATACATCTTTATTACTCCTATTTTTCTCTTTAATCTTTCATAGATAACTAGTGATATTTATTAGTTTTGTATTAGTAAACCCAGCACTAAACGTCTTTTGGCTGAAATGATGATGGTGTACACCAAAACAATGCTTTAAACTTAATCCTTCATAACAGGCGATATGTAGGGAATTAAATAATATACTCCACGCAAAATTAAAAAAATAACGGTTTCAACTGAAAATGATTATATGTATAGTAGATTTTTTATACTCTTTATTAATATCACTATCACTACATATTATAAAACAAAGTCGCTGTCGTCTGACCGTCCCTATGTATGCTTATAACTTTAAAACTACGCAACGGATTTTGAAGCGGCTGGTTTTTATAGATAGAGTGACTCAAAAGGGAGCTTTGTAAGTATAATACATCCATAATATCGTATAGAAACTTAGAGGTTCATCATTGCCCCCGTGCGAAGCCGGGGCGGGTCGCTTTAAGATAAATCAGTTTTAAGATAAAACAAAATTTCATCCGTACACTCCATCCGTTCAAAAACTTGTACACCGCAGATAAAGCACTGGCTGTACGTCATACAGGTTAAACGTACAACATCCTTATTTTAGTCATTGGTTACAAAAGCTCTTCCACGCTCTTCTGAAGCGTTCGAACGCCTATACCACTAGTTCAAAAAGTTCTTCTACAGAGAATAGCCGGCACGAAACTGAAGTTATTTTAAAATTGTAATCATAAGATACAAAATTAAAACACAGCTTTGTTTCGGTATGCTCAAAAAATTATTAAATACCAAATATGTCAAGTCGCAGATAAAATAATACAAACCCTCTTGTATGTCAAGCATAGACAAATTGAAGTTTCTGAGCTCACGGCAAGTATTATAACGAACAATTTTTTCACAAACACAAACAACAATTCTGCATAAGACCTCTTCAATTAATATTAACAATGCCTAAAAAGAAATACGTACCCATTCGACCGTATGCCGCAGATAAAGTCGGAAAAATATTATTAGGAAAAAATCTATTAAACCAAGGTTTTTAAATGTGAACGTGTTTAATCTCAACCTGTTTTTTAAAGCCTTATATACTGACTTAAATAAGTTGGCATCTCACGTACTATCTGTGTAGCGGAAACATACACGCAGCATTCTCATGCCATTCTGAGGGTGTTGCTCAGTGGTATCTACTCAGGAATGAAAGTGGCAACAACATAGGAGGAAAACTTGCGGTAACGATAATACTACAACTACAGAGTTTCTTGCCAGCTCTTCTCTGTAGAGGTGCATTCCGAACCGGTGGTAAATTTTATTTTATTGTTTGACTTGTCAAAATAGCTCTTAAGAGCCAACTTGATTAAGTAAATGAGTTATGAATTTGAACTATCAATTATAAATCGGTCGTGTGGACACGAACAATTGGTAGGTAATGTATGAGCTCGTGACGATGATGCACTGCTTATATACCATATATGACTATAAATAATTCCTGTTCCGTAGAATAGAGATTTAAGATCTATTTCTATGTATTTACATTGCTTTTGTCAATTAAATTGTAGCTTCTTTGACTCGGACCGATAATACTAATAATAGCGATAATAATACCGAAGCAAAGAATAAAATTCCGAATATAATATTTCTGACTATTACCACAACATCGACCACCATTCAATTCTCTGAAGCAGGTACGTTGTTGCTCATTTTATGTCGTTTTCGTCTTATTGTTGAAGTAAATTGTATTGCTTTTAACGAGATTTCAGTATTTTTTTATTATATTAATCTTTCCCCAAGCCTAGTCTGTGTAATAGAATATTGGACAATTGATGATATTTTTAATAGAAGCTTCTTTTATCTACTTTTTTATTTAAGAATGTTCGTCTATAATGTCCTTTTAAGAATTGTAAACTATGCATTGGATCATGTGATGATCTTCATTCAAAAGAGAATTAAATAGCTGTGTAATGTCTTTCCTTCAAATTTATTATCTCTTATCAAAGGGGGATAATCAGCGTACTGTGCCACGCTGGCCAGACGGGTTGGCACAGAGTTTGGTTTCAAGTTTTCCTTCTGGCGTAGCAACGGACGCAGGGTACAGCTAGTAGAGAATAAAAGACTGTGAGTGGTCTTGCGCGCATACTGACATCACACGTACCTACTTTGAAATATTCAGTAATTATAAATTAACCATTCTATGTGTTTTAAAATTTACCCTTAAGAATTGATATTAAAAAATATCTTAAAATAATTGACCTTTTGAACAAAACCAAAAAGAAGCTAATCGCATTATTTAACTACGAATTTTATCATGAGAACATTTTCACAATCCAGTATCTGTAGATGAAAGATTTTTCTCTCATAAGATAATTTAACGAATCCCCGGATTCTCAGCAATTATATTTTCCTATTCCACTTTTTCTGACTGAATTGTGTAAAGAGGAATTAGTCATGCCTTGTTTCTTTGTGAGGTTGGAGAAAAGGTCAAAGTTACAAAAAAAATATAATGAATGCTAGTATTATTATGATCTTACTGCATAGAATCATTTTGATAAATAATGATGAGTGACGTGATTATTGAGTTCTCATAAAATAAGTGCATCATCGTTGACATCTGATCTTCTCCGTGCATAGAATGACACAAAAACTCTTAGATTCTGGCTGCGATTCTACCATCAGTGGCAGCCAATACACGGATTCGCTACAGGGAAACGGCTGTTCTAACTGATTAAGTTGGCAATCACACCAAATAGCTAAGTAGAATACCAAGAATAATGTAAAAGATAAGATAGATGATGATGAACAAACATTCATCCATTGTAAAAATACTTTTTATTTACACACACAATAACCAACACGTGTATAATATAAATTAAATTAGTACAACAACTGCGTCAACTGGACATGCTTAAAGCATTAAGTAACTAAAACAGCACCATTTATTCACGTATTTTACTAAGCGCCCGGAGTTTCTAAACATTCACTAACTTTCATATTCATATTGGTTGTAATTTCCGAACTACATGAAGTATTCACAATCAACAATGACTAGATTATCAACACTCACGTCCGCATTACGTAACTATCTATTATTTACATCATTTTCATTTGTTTCTTTACTTTTGCTTTCATCGGCCTCAACTCTAGGCTTATGTACAGGTACTATCTCTGTTGGAGGTGGAGTTATAGGTACTAGACTACCGTCCTCTTCAGCAACTTTGAGGCCTATAGTTGCCCCAAGCTTAGCACTAGCCTGTTTGAACGTGTTTGATAGTTTCAACTGAACAACGTTGATGAACATAGAAGTTAGGGCAAAACCAAAAACGAGGTACAGTATAGAGGCCATCATAAACATTGGGTGATCAGGAACAAGATCCCCAAGTCCAATTGTGGTTATCGAGATAAATATAAAGTAGAAAGACTCGAAGAAAGTCCATTTTTCCCACAAACTGTAGACTACAGCGCCAATATTAATGTAAGCGAGTAAGATAAATACAGCTACTGAAATGGGTAAGTTAAATTCGTCGTCTATTTCGAAGACTGATGGAGCTGGTGTTTCGGGTTCAGTTTCGTTGTCCACTTCCTTGATGATAGTGCCGGGTTTTGGAGGTAGAGGGGGAGGTACGTCACTAGGCTTCCTCTCTAGAGGAGGTGGTTGCACAGCATCGGGACTCTCAGCTATGTCCTCTTCGGAAAATATCTGCGATGGCCTTCGCACCACATCGTACACGATGTTTAGTCCTTTCATTACTTCCTGAAAATTAATTGGGGCTCTATTAATTTCTATTTACTGTCATAATTCACTCAGCCTTTAAACACTGTTGCGAGAAATTTGAGGAAAATACATTAATATTTTATTCCGTATCTTTCCAGTTGCAGTTTGGTCCAATTTGAAAAAAGGCAATATAGATCTCAATCTAAAGTTGCAATATTTGACAGTCACAGTCACAATTATCTGTTAGCTCCAAACGATTCTAATAGATGGCGATATCTGTTGACTGGATTGAGTAAGTATTCAAAAGATGGCGCTATGGAATATTTACTCAATCCAGAGCGTAAGTGGTTTACAGCCGGTAGCCGGGTCTGCTAGTCTGTTATAATTTAAATCCCATTAACCGCAAATGTGTTAATGGGATTGATGTGATGACATGACATATGGAACAGAGACGTGGTCGCTCACTATGGGCTCCATCAGAAGGCTCAAAGTCACCCAAAGGGCAATGGAGAGAGCTATGCTCGGAGTTTCCCTGCGAGATCGTATCAGAAATGAGGAGATACGCAGGAAAACCAGGGTCACCGACATAGCCCACCGGATTGCCAAACTTAAGTGGCAGTGGGCAGGGCACATAGCTCGCAGGACCGACGCCCGATGGGGCAGAAAAGTCCTCGAGTGGCGACCGCGTTCCGGAAGGCGCAGTGCTGGTAGGCCTCCCACACGGTGGACCGACGACCTGGTTAAGATCGCCGGAAAGCAGTGGATGCGGGCGGCCAAGGACCGGCCTTTGTGGAAATCCTTGGGGGAGGCCTATGTCCAGCAGTGGACGTCTTTTGGCTGAAATGATGATGATGATGATGAACCGCAAATGTTATATTAAAATAATTTATTATTTTTCAGTCCATTTTATGTTTATTTTGGGATTATTTAATACTGTCGTCACGCCTAATAGGATACGAGTTTTGACAGGATTTACAAACAAAACAAGGTATTCTAATTTCTCTCCATCCAATCGCAGATCAAAGTCATTTAAGATGAATGAATAACAAAAAGCTCATACGAACGAAAGACGGTACATCACGGCCTAAAGCGTAATCATTACTCATTTCTGAACAGAAAAGGCCACATTATCTTGTGGAACTTTCAAAGGCAGTAATTGTAACATTATTTTGTAAAGAAACAACGAACTGAGACCTTTTCCCGGTACAGTTTATTCATGAAATCTTTTTATTTGTAACGAAATCTACTTAGTCAATTTGGCTACCGAGATTTGTGTACACAAATAAGCACAATTCTCATTTACAATCGTGAATGATGTGTTTGTAAAGTCTCCATGCGATACAGGGAGTATTTTAATCAAAAACTGTCGCCGTTTGGCAGTGGGCAGGGCACATAGACTCACAGGGCCGACGCCCAATGGGGCAGAAAAGTACTCGAGTGGAGACCGCGTTTCGGAAAGCGCAATGCTGGTAGGCCTCTCACACGGTAGACCGTTGACCTGGTCTAAGTTGCCGGCAAAAGATAGATGCGGTGAGGTGGCTCAGGACCGGCAAGGCCTGCAAGACACCGTAATCGAACCGGGGAGATCCTTAGACCAACAAAGCAGGCATCTTATGATAATGATGGATTTAGGAAACAAAGTTTCACAACCCTATATGTAGGAGGGCTTCTGAGGGTGTCGTAAAGCCGACTAAAGGAAATGACGAACTAGATAACCTAGCGTCAAGGGACATTGAATACGAAACACTTTGGCAAATGTGTGGACATAGGTCCAGCATTGGCCGTCTTTTGGCTGAAATGATGATATCTAGCTGATAGAATATATTATGTTCACTATGCTATTTGCCCTGAGCTAAAATTTCCAGCTAAACACTAAAACGTGCGGTTACCCGTCAGCCCAGTGAGCGTTGTTAGCCGCGTCATTATGATCTAAACCAAGTTTTAGAGCATCGTATTTCTAGGGTAATTTCATCAGGCAGATTTTAGGTAAGGTTTAGTTAGTAACTCAAAAGAAGTTGTATGTAATCTTTCTAAATGAATACCATCTTTTTTAGAATTAAGATCGTTTGTGAGTATCACTATAATCTATCTATATTATATTTAATCTATGTGGTGACGGATTTAGAATACATAGTGTCACCACCCCATTGTTAGCCTAGCCTTGAGAGCAGGAAAACTTGATACGAAACCCCGTGCCAACCTATCTGCTTAGCGTGGCACAGTAAACTAACTACCCTCCAAGTAACTGGAGGAGGCCCGACGCAGGCGTGGGTCACCTATGTTTAGCAGTAAGTTAAGTAAGTAATAGTAAGTAAAGTAAATAAATAAAAATAAATAAATATCCTTGGACATTTCACACAACGCCATCTCGTCCCGTGCTTAGCTTAAGCAACTTAATGATTGTGTTATGGTAACGAGATGGATGATTAACTACTTATATACATTTTTTTTTGCAAATACATACATATTGTAGATAGAAAACACCCAGACCCGGAACAAATACTTGTAGGTCGTACAAATATTTCTTCCGTGCGGGGATCGAACCCGCGACATGCTGCGCAGCAGTCGATCGCTCATCACTACATAGTATAAAACAAAGTCGCATTCTTCTGTCCGTCCCTATGTATACATAAATCTTTAAAACTACGCAACGGATTTTGAAGCGGTTTTTTTTAATAGATAGAGTGATTCAAGGGGAAGGTTTTTATGTATAACCCACCCCCGCTTTGCACGGGCGAAGCCGGGGCGGGCCACTAGTTTATTATAAGAACAGCTTTCGCAAACACCAATTCCAGATTCAACCAATAAGTATAACCTGTACCGCGGGGGCAGTTTACAAACATGAAATTCACAAATGACACCCAGGCGAGGAGCAAGTGCATCTGGTTTACACAAAGACACTTTCCCGACACGGTAATCGAACCGCGGACCCTTAGACCAACAAGGCAGACATCTTTTGATCATGATGGATTTAGCAAACAAAGTTTCACAACCCTATGTAGGAGGGATCCTGAGGGTGTCATAAAGCCAACTAAAGGAAATGACAAACTAGATAACCTAGCGTCAAGGGACATTGAATACGAAACACTTTGGCAATTGGTTGGTTCATCATCATCAGCCCATAAATGACCCACTACTGAGGCGAGCCACCTCCAAATTCACTGCGGGAAATAAGCCTACTGTGCCATGCTGGCAATACAGATTGACACAGGGTTTGTATAAATTGTTCCTTCTCTTGCAGCTAGGTGATCTGTATATTGCGTTCCTTTAGTCGCCTCTTACGACACCCACAGGATAAATTGGGGTAGTGACATTGTGTATCCTAAATCCATCAGAACACAGAAACTGGTTAGAAAGTAGGCTAATTTCCCTCCATGTTATTAGTTCCACCAGCTATCTGATGTTGGTGATGATCACACACTCAATTTGGTTTCTATCACAATAATCTCAACAATTATATAAGAGCCATAACAAAGCTTTAAAGTAGATTATTACCTGCATAGGTCCTGTTCTCCGAACTTTTCTGCAGCTCCTTGTGTAGTAGAATCTTCTTATGAAGGCCCAGAAGAACTTAATGATTCTCGTGAAGAGTTTACCGAAGTCAGCTAACAAGATCAGGAACAATGGAATCCCGATGATAGCGTACACTATCGTCGCCACTCGCCCGTACATAGTCTTTGGTGCTATGTGACCGTAACCTGAAATATAGATAAAAAACATTTGAAAAACAAAGGTCGTTCAATTCGTATTGGATGTTTGCATTCGTCCACTTCAGACCTTATTGATATTGAGGTCTGGATACAATTAAAACAAACAATTAATAATAATTGCTCTCTTCATACTACTATGTTAATGTATTAATGTCTTGAAGAAATGATTCGGATATTATTCAATAAATTAGATCTCAGTGTTTAGTCTTTAATTCATTTTGAATAAATACATTTTGTGATTCATTATTTACAGAAAATCTATGCAATTATAACTAAAATTACATTTACTTTTAACTTGTCCCAAATTATGTCTACAGTGCTGAATGAAACAGTGCAGTCATGGAAAATGGAGATTTTTTTTTATAAAGAATTCTTACCGACTGTAGTAATTAACGACAGGCAATACACGAAGGAATTCATGAAGTTCCAAGACTTTTGACCGCTGTAGGATGTAACTCCAGCTTCATGTGCCGTGTGTAACTGCTCTTCAAACTCAAATAGCTTTTTCCTTGCCATGGATTTCCAATCTTCCTCACGCAGGTGATGGCTGCTGCGCCACAGATGTTCAATAAAGTCTCTCTTTACATTCCTAGTGCCACATTTGTAAGCATTTTCAAATGATCCTTCTAATGCTTTAAATATCATCCCTCCGAGTCCACAAATTATCACTAGTGCCAATAAATTACACATGCATCTATTTAGCAGAAGCTTAATCTTTGCATATTTTACTCTTTCATCTCTTTTAAATTGTTGCCAGTTCGCAAAGAGTCTCCATTTTGATGTTACTTCTATAATTACCTTTTCGTCAATAGATTTCCTCTTGACTTTTTTCGTGACTTCTGTAGGAGCCTTCTCCTGCTTTGTTGCATTTTTACCGTCAACTATAGATCTTTTTCGTAAAACAGGTTTTGGTCCAGGTTTTTCGTTTCGTTCTTGTTTTATATCGATAATATCGGGAGCTAGAATAATGTTTGTAAAAATTTCTTGATCGTCGACTTCTTGGCTTAATTTATTAAGCTTGCGCGTCAACTCCGCTGTCCTTTCCGATAAGTCGAAATCAAATTCATTCTCACTTGGTGATGTAGAATAACAGCTTGATGTGTATTCAGATTGACTTGCGTCAATGTACCCAGAGCTTTGGGTGCTACTTTTCTTGTCCATTTTCTTTCCTTGAGATAAACCAGCAAGTATTTCTTTTTCACTGATAATTTGTATTGTTTTAGGGCACGACAGACCTCTGCTTTGTCTGGAAGATGTGGGTGTTTTGTTTGGGGTTTTTATACTTTTATTATAATCTTTGTATGCAGCTGGAAGTCTTGGGTCTTCTTTGGGTATCGACAAACTTCTAGCTCTAGCTTTTTGCATTAGTTCGATAATTTCACGACTTGTTTGACTCATACCTGTTCCAGTTTTTTCGACTTCCCGTGTTTCTGCAGGTCTATGCATAGACTGAGATCGGTTGGCCTTTGGTGACATTCTTTTAGTATAACGACGTGGCACAGGCCCCGCTTTACGTTTTGATAAATCAATTTTCATATTATGTTGATCCTCACTCATCTCACTCTCACTAGTTTTACTCTGTAAATATTTATTTTAATATTATTATGGATACTTTAAAACTACAGCACTGATTTAGAAAAAGTATTGCACACTATACATACTACATAATGCTGATATGGAGCTTGGGGTTATGTCAGTTGGAAATAAAGTGCTATCAACAAAGCAACAAACAATATCAAAAACAATTTTACATAAAAACTGACCCCAAATCTTGACGCTGATTTACTGCGTGCTGGTTTAATAGGCGGTACTCTACTTTGTGATTCATCCTTTGATTGTCGTCCAGGTTGAGTTTTTGGAACAGCTGGTTTAGCATCAGTTGGCATCTTTCTACTAGGAGTCCTTACAATCCGTTCTCTCACTTCAACAGTCGGTTTTTTATCCGATGGTAGTTTTTTACTGGGTGTTCTTTCAACCTGTATTACTTTTGTGATGAGTTCTCCAGGGGTGGCTGGAGTTTCTGGCTTTGGTGTTGTTGGTTTTGAAGTAACTGGTTTTGGTTCCTTATCATCAAATGTGAAAACTTGTTCATTTTTCATTGGCGTTTTAGGTTTCTTCGGAATATCGTCGATTTTCTTTTCATCTGGATATACGATTTCTTCTAGCTTTTTTGGAGTTGCAGGCATCTTGTATGGAAAGGTTTTATCTTTAGGAGAACCAGTAGAAGGTGTAGGAGGGGTAGATAAACTGCTTCCGAAGTCTTTGGGTGGTTCAATGGTTAGAGAATTTCGCCTATTTTTGTCTTCATCTTTAGGACTTAGAGCATAATTTGTGGACAAAAGTTTGTTAGTGGGATCAATAAAGCTTCCCTTACGTTCCAAACTACTAATAATTTCGTCTTTATCTGGTATTGCAAAAGGCGAAATACTTCGTCGTCTACGCTCTTGTGCAGCCATAGCTCTAGCTTCAAGAACTCGATCAGTGTCTAAATCATATACTGGATCAGCATCGTTAGCTTTTTCCTGGACTAATCTTTTCATTTCTTCGTAAGTATTATCGGCTTCGATTTCTCTTGAGTTGCGCATTGGTGTGAACTCTTCATCGTCAGAGGTTGGCGTATCTTCATGAGGAATAGGAGTTCGACCAGGTTCTGGTGTCTTTTCTCTTTGCCTCGCAGCTTGACCTCTGTTTTTTGAAAGATTACGCCTCTTTCTAATGGAAATATTTTCTGTGTCCTCCATTTCTATAGCTTCTGTCTTATCAGGAGATCTGGATACTAGCTGTCCAGATGTTTGAGCTTCGGTATCGGTTTTTATAATTGGAATTTTTAAAGTTAACTTCTTTTCCTCCTTGTTTTTGTTTTCACTCATTACCACCAACTCAAACTTTTCACACCGCAACTGAAAATAAAACAAGTCGTGATATCACAACGATAGACAAAGGACTGAAAGGGAACTGAACTCGATCGAGAAGCAATCTTGGCAGTAAGTAATAAAGCCCCTGCCAATAATTATGACATTAAATTCTGAAGCAAGCCAACAACGGTGGAATCTGTAATCATATTATAATCTTACCTTTCGTTGACGACGGTAACAACAAACTTCCGCAACGGGGTCACACTGTGTTTCTAATAAAAGAATCTATTTTGGTGGCCCGAGATTTGGACGTATACAAACGTCCGATGGTCCAGTGGTCCATTATCCCTTACATTTCGGGTTTTCTGTGGATGACTTTCACTTTCTTGGTATTTGCTGAGACTTCAAGTGTTGTTTGTCACGAAATTTCGTTGAATTCACTGTGCGATGATGCTGTGTGACTGAGCGGAATGGCCAAGCCCGCCGGGCAGCGTTCCAAATATAAAACACCTACATTCACTTCGGTTCGCGTTTGCGATCATGCACTAGAATTCTCGACATTTACAACCAATACAGTTTGACACTTCGGTAACACTTGTTTAGTTTTAATTGCATAACGTAAATTGATATGTAACGGTCCACTTAAATTGGGCGCTTGCGAATATATAAATTACTACAGACAGAGGTTTACAGTTGTTGATTTGACAGACAAACGATTTTGTACCTGTTACTCATAACGTAATCTAAAGAGCACACAAAGCTGTATGAAGCAGTAGGTACTTTATCCGGGACTCATTATGTGTAGACTTGAAAAAATCACTATTTCTTTTTAGTTTCTGTGACTGTTATTTTTCATGGTGCATCAAAGTGTTACATCTATGAGATGGCGCTGAAATCACTATCACTTCACTATAACTATCACTACATATTATACAACATAGTCGCTGTCGTCTGTCCGTCCCTATGTATGCTTAAATCTTCAAAACTACGCAACGGATTTTGAAGCCGTTTATTTTAATAGATAGAGTGATTCAAGAGGAAGGTTTATAAGTATAATAAATGCATAATATTGTAGAGAAACACTGACAAATATAGAGGTTCATCATTTCGCTCGTGCGAAGCTGAGGCAGGTCCCTAGTATTTAATATAAGCCACACGACCATAAGTATCTCCTATGTAGATTAAGAATAATATATCCTACATGGGGAGCGAAACCCGTGGCCCTGTTTCGGGCAGTTGAGGATCGCCGTCGGTTTTAGTGGGTAGGTTGGGGCGCAACTTACCATCTCCACGCGCTCCGGAGTCCCACATAACCCGGCCAGTTCCCAAACGGCCGGGTATCCATGAGATTTCCGACGACAAAAAAAAAATCCTACATGGTGAAAGAATTTCAAATCGCTCCAGATTCAGAGCCTATTCAATGGAACCATGAAATCTTTGCTCTCTCGCTATTTATATTTTCTGATTATTTATTTGCCAATTAACAATTTAAATACAACTTACGTACTTAACCTTATTATTCGCTAATTCTAATTTTAGCCCCATTTAATTACTTCACCCGCCACAGAAAATCCTTGCGATTTTAATTAAAAATACCTCCCTATTTAATGCCGGCAGTGAAACTCAAGACAAATAAGACAATAAACGTACGAGCGAATAAAGCTAACGAAACATGTTTGTGACAATAAAAGGATATTCCTAATGCGAGTGCGTATCTTTAGAAGTGTTTATACAGGGTGTAACAAAACATCATACACTTTTAAGAAAATGGTGACGAAGAGAAACTTTATAACAAGAAGGATAATTAGCGTACTGTACCTAAATGCAAACACGCGGCTGGCCAAACGGGTTTCCCTATGGTTTCGTATCAAGTTTATCTTCTCTTGCGGCTCGTACGACACCCTCAGGTTGGAAGGAGTTAAGTGGCCAGCCAGATCGTGTGATTTCACACCACCGAATTATTTTTGTGGGGTTATCCAAGCTCAAATCTTAGAATATCAGAAAGATGATTATGTTGTTGTTTAGGAGTCTCCATGCCACATAAAGACACGTCAAAGTTATATTTTATCACATCTTAGTTAAAATTAACAGATTAGAACAGTTGTCTATGTAAGGAGAAAATCTATTGACTTCCCTCAGCCTGAACGGCAAACGCTCTAATATTTTCTGAGCTTGATAAAAGTTAATATTCCACGGATTTGTGTTAAAAAATACCTATGTATATTTATTATCCTACTTTTTTTTACTTCATTTTTGCACTGTTAATGTGCACCCTGTATAACTTTTATGTATCGTCTTATACATAAATGCTTCCCAGTCTCTCTGTTTACTTTCATAAAGGTAAAACAAATTGTTTTGCTCAAAGCTGCGGACGTGTTAACGTGTGCAGTCGAAACGAAGTGCTTTCATAAGTGTTACGGTTGTTTCCTAATATTTTTATGAAAGAGCGCCTGGTGTTATTTGTTTCGCAACGCAAGGATAGTTAATAGTATGTTTGCTAATGGATTTCATTCAGACGCTGTCTGTATAAAAATATTTAGTTGGTTAATCGATTCAGTCTTCTACTAAACTACCATGTTTATTGAATGTCCAAACAGTTACTTTTCTTGTTTATTGGTAGAGTGGTGTGGGCACAAGGGTCAATCTAGATAAACCGTTAACAATTAATGCTTCATCGGTGTAATAAAAACAAGTTCTTAATTGCTTTGCTGGTGTTTTGCGGTATTTTAAGTTTTATAGTCCTTGTGTTGACTGATTTAGAACACATAATATCACCACCCCATTCCGCACAAAGGGTGTCGTAAGAGCAGACAAAAAGAAAAATGACAAGGCTGATAACCTAGCTGCAAGGGAAGGAAAACTTGATTCGATACCAAGGCTAATTACCCTCCATGTAATGAGAGGAAGCCCTCCATGTAACGGGAGGAAGCCCTCCATGTAATGGGAGGAAGCCCTCCATGTAACGGGAGGAAGCCCTCCATGTAACGGCCGGCTCAACAGTAGGTTATCTGTGGGCTGAGTAGTATTAGTAGTAGTAGTTTTATAGTAAACACAAATACAGAAAAATTGAGAATCTTCTCCTGTTTTGAATTTGGTGAAAAAAGGATTTAACCAACTTTAACTTAACGCAGGTACATATACCACCGGGGCGGGGTACGGGGATGTCTCGCCCCACACGGGATCTGAGGGGAAGCGACGTCCTGCCGGGTGCTCACAGCAGGACGTCGAGTGCTCGTAAGGAGCCTGAGGACAGGAGGAGGGCCTCCTCATCTGCGGCGGCGTGGTTCTGCATCAGATCCCACAATGCCGCAACAGGACGCGAGTTGGAGCACCCCGGGGAGGTTTAGTGGGTAGGCCCCCACTATAGGGGAGAGTCCCACACTCCCCTCGCTGGCCATCCCTGTGGCCCGTGGCCGGCGAGGAAGTCCATAAAGAATATTACCCCGGGCGAAAAAAAAAAAAAAAAAAAGAACATTTTAGTACCAAAACATTTTTTTTATATATATTTTGTCTGCTGTTTGTTACTGCTAATCTGTGAAATGGCTGGATATTAATTTAGATTTCTGCTTTTCAGGAGCCCATATTTACTCAGTTTTCGACATCTTGGCAACCTCAGCCGTTCTTCCAAAATTTTAAGAGTCGCGCGACAACCAGCATTAATCCGCTCACTCAGCACAAACCTCTGAGGACTGAACCACATAACTTTATTGTTAAATACCGCGCGGACGAAGTCGTAGGTAACAGGTATACTTAAAAAGAATAACTAGCCGACCCTGTCACGCGTTACTGTGGTGGGTGGTGATGTTATATACTCTGTGATGTTATTAAGTAAATTGTAGCTTGTATCAAACGTTTGTACTTTTAACATAGCGCCATCTTATCATATTATCATATCATTGTATACTTACGCAATCGAGTCAACAATAATATCGCTATAAGTCCGTTAAAAAGTGCTATACAGCTATCCTATCTTTCAAGTTGTATCAAATTTCACACGGTGTGCAAATTTGATTAAAATCGGATAAGTAGTTTAGGAGTCCATCGCGGACAACCAACGTGACGCGTAAATTATTAGATTATTGAAATACTTTACGTTAAAAAGTGATTATTATTTGATATAATAAACACTTTTTAACGGATTTATCGCGTGTATATTACATTATTTAATTCGGTGGTCGCGGGAGAGACTAGATGACAGTTGTCTTCAAAAGTACAAAGAAACAGTTAAAATCTACCGCCTATAATTTTGTTTTATTGATAACGTTCCCTGTGCACGCAGAAATCGCTCACGGTGTCCAGAGGTCTTGCAGATGAGTGTTTTGCTTGAGATTTGATCAATTTAATGACTGGATCCCAAGCAGGTGGTACTTGCCAACCATCCTCTCTATTGAAATTTGGAAGTTAATACACGCGATAAATCCGTTAAAAAGTGTTTAATTTTTAATGTGTAATAATCGCGAATACCTAAGAAATCGTTATTAGATTATGATAAAGATAATCTTACCTATGGTGGTAAACAGGGTGCCGGAGTAAAACATGGAGTTCCAAAACGTCCACGTTTTCTTCTTAGTGTTGTTATTATTAACGTGCTTCATGCATTCAGTGTAATTGTTCTCATATTCTATGAGGTCTGACTCCAACAGCGAAACGAGGTGGACATCAGTGGCCTGTGAAGTGAGACACATGAATCGTCACTACTACTACTACGCAGCCCATAAATTCGACTGCATGTTGGTCTAGGGGTTAGGGCCGCCTTTGGATCAACGGGTCCCGGGTTCGATTCCGGGGTCGGGCAAGTGTCTTTGTCTAAACCAGAGAGGCACTTGCTCTGACTCTGGGTGTGATATGTGTTCGTGAATTATATGTTTGTAACTGCCCCGCGATACAGGTGCCTAGTGCAGGGGTCACGTTTTTCTAAATATATATAACCACGGCTAATAACCACTGATGAGTCATACCTCCCCCATTTACATGAAGGGTAATTAGCCTAATGGGCCACGCTAGCTAAACGGGTTACGTATCAAGTTTTCCTTCTCTTAACTCTAGGTTGTCAGCCTTAACATTGCCTTTTGTCGGCTCTTACGACACCCTTGGGGTGGAATAGGGTGGTGACACTGTGTTTTCTAAATTTTCACGCGTACAACAAAATATTGCCCTTGTGGTGACAGATTTAGAATACAAAGAGTCACCATTCCTTTCTAACTGCTGAATCGGCTCCAGTTACATGGATGGTAATTAGACAACTGTTCCACGCTGGCCAGGCGGGTTGGCACGGGTTATCGTATCACTTCCTTCTGTCAGGTCTTACGACACCCTTAGACTGGTATGGGGTGGTGACGCTATGTATTCTTAATCCGTCACCACACGGACTTTTATTCATGTAGGTTTTATCACAAACCTTTTTTAAACGTCATGTTAAAAGCTACCATCAACATCTTTTGGTCTTTGTCCCAAGCTTGGTGATCTCTATACACTTCTACCGGCGTCATATCTACATTAATGTCTTTCATATCATCATTTCAGCCAAAAGACGTCCACTGCTGGACATAGGCCTCCCCCAAGGATTTCCACAAAGGCCGGTCCTGGGCCGTCCGCATCCATTGTTTTCCGGCGACCTTAACCAGGTCATCGGTCCACCGTGTGGGAGGCCTACCAGCACTGCGCTTTCCGGAACGCGGTCGCCACTCGAGGACTTTTCTGCCCCCTTAGGACATCGGTCCTACGCGCTATGTGCCCTGCCCACTGCCACTTACGTTTGGCATTCCTGTGGGCTATGTCGGTAACCCTGGTTTGCCTGCGTATCTCCTCATTTCTCATTCGATCTCGCAGGCAAACTCCGAGCATATCCCTCTCCATTGCCCTTTGGCTGACTTTGAGCCTTCTCGTCTTTTATATGCGTGTTCTCATTCAGCGTTACCAGCCTATTCCAGCCTAAGGGTTTCGCAAGAGCCGACAGAGTGATAAGTCCGAAAACTGAGCCGCAAGAGAGGGAAAACTTGAAACGAACCCTGTGCCGAGCCGTTTGACCAGCGTAGCACAGTAGGCTAATTACCCTCCATGTAGTTGGAGGAGGCCCGAGACAGCAGTGGGTAATTTATGGGCTGAGAAGAAGAAGAATAAAGTTCAATTTGAATGAATGAATGAGTGTACTCACGTGTAACAGCGATTGGTTTCTGTCGAAAATATCGCGCATTTTTGCTGCCATTTCCATCCGGACTTCGGTCAGGTTCTGGTTGTATTGGCTTTCGTTTGGTCCTGGAACAAAAAGAATCCAATCTTGACGTATCGTGAGAGCTAGTAATATATAAAAATACGGTGTTTGTTGTTATACTCCTCTGAAATGCCTCAACCGATTTTGATGAAATTTTATGTTCACATTTGGTAGGTCTGCGAATCGAACAACCTATATTTTACGAGGGTGAATCAAAAAATTCTTGGAATCAATATTAAAAAATGCAAAGATTTAAATAATAATATTTTATTTTTCTACATAATCTCCCTCCAATGCAATGCATTTAGAATAACGCGTTTCTAACTTCCTTATTCCTTGTGAAAAAAAATTATTTTCTTGACTCTCGAAAAAGTCCTCTACGGCAGCTATAACCGCGTCATTATCGTGAAATTTTGTTCCACGAATTTCCTCTTTTAATTTTGGAAATAAGTGAAAATCACTTGGGGCTAAGTCCGGAGAATATGGTGGGTGGTCAAGGAGATTGAAGCCAGCACAGCGGATTGCGTTGAGCGCAACTTCCGATCGATGGGCAGGAGCGTTATCTTGAAGGAACAACACGCCCAACGACAGTTTTCCACGACGTTTTTCTTTAATCGCTTCACGCACTTTCGGGATTAAATTTGCATAATAGGGTCCAGTTATCGTCTGGCCTTTTGGCATGTAATCAATAAAAAGGATTCCTTCACTATCCCAGAACACAGAGGCCATAACTTTGCCAGCGGAAGGAGCAACTCGAAATTTCTTAATGGATGGAGAGGATGGTCGTTTCCAAGACATGCTTTGTCTTTTAGTTTCAGGATCAAAATGGTGGACCCACGTTTCATCCATGGTGACAAGACGACGGCAAAAATTATCCGAATCACGCTGGAACATTTCGAGATTACGCTTGGAAATTTCCAAACGTCGCTTTTTGTTTTCGTCGGTTAACATTCGTGGCACCCATCTTGCAGACACTTTTTTGAACCCCAGTGAATCAATTAAAATGGATTGAACGCTACCAAAAGATATCTTTAGGATCTCAGCTATATGTTTTATAGTCATTCTTCTGTCTTCCAAAACCAGATTCTCAACCTTTTTGACATTTTCTTCTGTAACGGAGGTTGAAGGCCGCCCAGAACGCGGGTCATCTTTACAGCTTGATCTACCTCTTTTAAATTCAGCCACCCAGTACGCAACCGTAGAATAGGGTACAGCATCACCCCCTAATGTCTGCTGAATGTCCAAAAAAATTTCCTTCGTAGACATTTTTTTCAAACTGAGATATTTTATCACCGCACGTAACTCACTTTTATCCATAATTTTGACTTTTTAGCAACTCGTTGCACAAAAAAATTTATTACATGCGAACGAACTGATAAAAACAAGTGACAGTCTGCATAAATATAGTGTGATAGACACTCTTTAATTTGAATATCGAACTTGATCCAAAAAGGTTTCATATATATGCACTTCTAAGAACTTTTTGATTCACCCAGGTACATCCCCCTAAATGTTAAGGGTAAACCCCAAAAGTTTTGTATTTATTTTTTAGACTTTTTTTATTTTTATAAAAATACATAAAACCCTAAAATGTTCACCCATCTACGACCAACCCCAAATTTTACATCAGCCCCGGCTAGTACATAGTATAAAAAACCTATAATGTTAACGCATGTTTCCAATTTATATAAAAGCGGCAACCTTCATTCCGTATCATTTCAGAGATAACTTTGTACAGAAAAGCATTGAACACAAAACCTAGGCGCCTGCTATTGTATCGTGCAATAGCAAAGGCAAGATTAACACCCAGTCTTCAACTGTTAGAACAGTAAAAATAAAATGTTAACCTCGCATACAAATTGAAATAAACTAGTGGTCGTCCAGCGGCTGAAGTTCAATCATCACTATCACTTCACTATCACTATCACTACATATTATAAAACAAAGTCGCTGTCGTCTGTCCGTCCCTATATATGCTTAAGTCTTCAAAACTACGAAACGAATTTTAAAGCGGGTTTTTTTTAATAGCTAAAGTATAGATTCAAGGGGAATGTTTAATAAATATATAATACATCCATAATACTGTAGAGAAACACTGATAAATTTAGAAGTTCGTCATTGCACCCGTGCGAAGCTGGGTCGCTAGTAATTAAAACATCGTCTCGGTAGAGGAAGAAGTAACTAAGTCTTAAAAAATTGTTTGGCCATTTTCAACCTAAGTTGCTGATATCTTAGGTTGAAAATTAATTACATAATTATGAAGACTTACTGAATTATCGCTCTACGCGGACGATATACTCGTATAAAGAACCTCCTCATCCTTGAAGATACTTGAAAATTGAAAGAAAGCTTCTACCAGTAGAGAGAAAGTGGGTTCTGCTGCCAACAACATAATATGTCCAATGTTAATTTTGACGACACGGTTGGCGCAGTGGTTGAGCGATCGACTGCTGCGCAGCATGTCGCGGGTTCGATTCCCCGCACGGAAGAAATATTTGTACGACCTACAAGTATTTGTTCCGGGTCAGGGTGTTTTCTATTTATAATATGTATTATTTATTTTTTAGTTTTTCCTTCTCTTGTGGCTAGGTTTACGGCCTTGTCATTTCCTTTTATTGGCTCATACGACACCCTCAGGTTGGAATGTGGTGGTCACACTATGTATTCTTGTTAAGTCATCACACGGATCAAGACCTGTCTAGTGGGACACTAATCACTTGGTTAGACCAACTGTGAGTACAATATTCGTTTCGTGTAATGACTGTCATAGATGTTCGAATGACAGCCGGAAACGACGGCCTTACGTACTCTTCGAAGCACAGAGAAGGTCAGATTTTACAACTAATGGACACCAGCACCCATCAGAGCCAGACGTTGCTTAACCCAAAAATCTGATATGCTGGTTCAGCTAGTATCAAAACTCCTTGCGCGGAAAGAACTATTAGGTTCTAAAAACGACTTAATCATAATCAAAACTCATTTAATCGAGTTTTCTTAATAGAGCACATATTATGACAAGTCAAAAAACAAAATAAAATTTAATTCGCCACTAAAAATATAAAATTGATTATTTACCATCTACCACCGGTTGGGAATGCAGCTCTACAGAGAAGAGCCGGCAAGAAACTCTGTAGTTGCTCTTTTTAGATCGCCATTTTTAGGTACAAGGCCGAGATAAGACAGATTTGTCAGAGCAAACTCGCGCAATAGTCGCAAAGGGCCAATCCTGTGTTGACTTCGAGACTACAGTCTCGTAATGCGATATACGTTTGAATGATTACGGGATTTTGCTCGTGACAATACCCTGTTTACATAAGTAAAGAAAAAGTGGAGATTTAGTTACGCGGGACGACATGTCGTTCATTTGTGAAAAAATAAATATATTTTAAGGAGGTGTTGGATTACGCTAAGAGTTACGGGAAAAAAATATTAGGGTCTGGGCGCTTCGTGCAAAATTTTTATTAACAGTGACTTGAATGCCCTAGGCTTGCGTGATGGAAAGCAACGCCAGGGTCTAAGATGGAGCAGGCAATCCAAGGAAATGCCCTGTCGGGCACCGGCTCTCACATACACACGACGGAACACAGTAAAACTGCTTGGACTTAGATGTGAGGGTGGTAGCTAGCCGGGCGGACTATTCGATCCTACCACCAAGCGTGCTGGGTTTTGTTGACTTTTACAACACGCGTTATTTCCCAGCGTACGGTGGGGAAGTTTTATATTCTGACCCGTCCCCACATCTCTTTTACCAGCCCGATTTTAAGCCCCGCGCGTGACAGCCGGCGCGTGTCAGCCAATGCGAGTGTGAGCATGTGCGGCGGGGCTTAATTGATTGTACGTGTGTATTATGTCACTGTACAGGGTGCAACAAAACTTCTTTAGACATAACGATAGGATCGTAGTACTGCTGATAAAGATACTGTTTGAAAAAAATCAGGAAAAACAAAGCTACTTTTTTTCTAGACAGTTTTTGTTCTAAGATTATACGATATAGTAATAGCGATAGTTAGTTGGTTTTCAGTCGAACCCATGTTTTATAATAAAAACATGGTTTAGGAAAAAAACATTGATAACTTATTCATACTTTAAGATAATATGTTCATATGAGAGAACTGTTGCTTATAATAAGCTCTATGATCTCACTTCGGATGGCTATAGCGTGTGTTTAGTGCCTCGTTCCGACCTGCGGCCTTACTCTCGAACGCGATTCCGATAGATAGGGATTGGAATTGTGACGTTTCGTACTCTTGAGCACACTTGAACGCGACGTTAAATTGTTTCAATATTGTGTGAATAATGGATGAACTAATCACTATTGGATTCAATCCAATATTCATTTCATAAAATAATTATTATTGCTTTACCGGTTTTCTCTCAAACGCAAACTCTATGTGTAATGAGAATGACACATTCGCTAGCCTATACAAGAGCAATTCCAATTTCAATCTAATGTTGTCAGTATTGTTTTCAAGAGTACGGTAATTTGACAGGATTGGTTATGAATTGAATCGGAATTGGCATTGGATTAAAATTGTTATTGGATTCAAGAGTAAGGCCCCTGGTAGTAGTGTTATAAAAATGAGTTATCCGGTGACGATTGTGAACGCCATGATTGGTTGATACAAAAAAGCATTTTCCTATTATATTCTATTGTTGTCGCACTCGGATTAGATCGGTCTGCTGACAATGTGTATTCCAAATCCGTAAACACACGCTCGATTTAAGAATGTCGGACAGAATAAATATGTCCAAATTGTATATAGTGCGTGCGTGATTAGATAACAATCCAACAGTTTCCATCAAAATTTATAATATTCATTCCGAAAGCAAGCGTACAAGACTTTTCCATTTGTTATGAATAAGAAAAACGTTTTCTTTTTTATAAACGCTATACGATTTTTTTTTTCACAAAAAATATCGTCGTGTTGCTGTAATCGGAGTGCTTATAAATGTTGAAGAAACGTCTATTTTGACTTGAATAATATTTGTGACCTTTATTTCGAAGTAATATTCTTTGAATGCTTAGAATATTTTATAATTGTTTAAGTTGGCTTTTACATAGTATTTATTTAGATATACATATAAATAGTTAAGAGCTCCATCAGAAGGCCCAAAGCGTCCAGATATATGTATATACATATAATGTATGTAGGCAAAGCCGTAATGACCGAAACACCGAGACCATGGACATGGAGACGACAAGGATCATGTTCAACACCCATGTTGAAGCCGCTCATATTGAGATCGGATGCTTTATCATCGAAGTTGTTGACCATTATATTTACCTGGGACACATTGTCCGGGTTGGTAAGTCTAACTTTGAGAAATAGGTCAATCGTCGGATCCAACTCGGCTGGGCAGCATTCGGGAAGCTGCGAAAGATCTTCTCGTCCACAATACCGCAGTTGTTTTTTTCCTTTTTTTTTCATTTTTTATTCTCTCCATCAGGGACTCAAAATGACCCCAAGGGCAATTCCTTTTACCCGCAAGAGAAATGACAACTTGATACCCTGTGCTTACCAGCGTGGCAGAATATGCGAATATCCTTCATGAATTTGGAAGACTCACCAGTGTTTAATTTAGTAGGCGAAATGATAGAATGAACAAACAAAATGGAGAGATATGAATATCTACCAACTATGAAGACAGATTTATGAAAATGGATCAAATAGTACTGTTATGTCTAGTAATAATAACATAACGTACGCCCACTTACTCATATGTATGACTTCATAATTAAAACGTTTCATTTGTTTCGGTGTCACTGTAATTACGAAACTCGTTAAATGTTTAACAGCTCCCCAACATTATAAATACATCGTTAATCAAAATAACTGTTCGTTATTTAGCGTAGAGTATCTATGTTATCGCGGATTGGTCTTTTCTTGGGTTAAAAAACGAAAAGCGAATTAATAAATTATAATGCCACCTTAATAAAAAAGGAAGATTGTTCGTATGTTGACCGACTTAGAATACACAGTGTCTCCATCCCATTCCACCCTGAAAGAGTTGTAAGAGCCGACAAAAGAAAATGACAAGGCCAAGCATGATATAGCCACAAGAGAAGGAAATCTTGATATTAAACCTTTTTTTTTTTTTTGTCCGCCCGGAGTAAAATCCTTTATGGACTATCCCCGTCGGCAACGGGGATGGCAGAGGGGGGGCGTGTGGGGACTCTCCCCCAGAGTGGGGGCCTACCCACTAAACCTCCCCGGGTTGCTCCAACTCGCGTCCTTGTTGCGGCATTGTGGGATCTGTACTCAGAACCACGCTGCCGCAGACAGGAGGCCCACCTCCTCAACTCAGGCTCCTACGAGCACTCGACGTCCTGCCGTGAGCACCCGAACAGGACGTCGCATCTTCTCAGATCCCGTGTGGGGCAAGGGCATCCCCGTGCCCTGCCCCGGGATCCGGCCGGACTCGGCCTATGACTCGGCGGCCTGCGCCACCTGCTCGCCTAGCATGGCCTCGGTGCCAACCCAGCGTCGTACAGAAGGCTAACTTCCCTCCATGAATTTGGAGGAGGCCCAACTCGGTAGTTGGTCGTTTATGGGCTGTAATGAGGAATAGCTGATTTTGGTGTATTTTCCATGGATGTTCATGGCTTAAAGTTCACATGCCCGATTCCTTCAATTGAGAACAGTGTAGTGTTATCTGGTTTAGCACTGCAAATTATTCGCAACGAATGGTTCTTTGAATATGCTCAATAAACAACGCGTAGTTAGATAATAAATCTTACTGACCAAGTGGTACAGTTTTAACACAGGAGATATTTGTATCTGGAGCAGTAAAATAACTCCAGTTCTACTCGTATATCTGTCGGCCCTAGTTACACGAAGCGCTGCTTTAGAGTAGAATTTTGGTTTTGCGAGACGTCTGGTCTTTGTGAGTTGTCGTGCACACTAAAAAACTTTATGCAGCGATGGTGACGTGTCACGGGTCGGTCGGTCGGGTCACCTCCCTTTAATATGGTTGAGGAGTACGGTGGCTGCCACAGGCGTTATACTTGTGAACAGTTGCCGCTGTTTGTGGTTCGTAGGCTCACTGGACCATAGACAATTTTCTTCAAGTTTATTTCTTTATATGTTTGTAATTTTAAAATTACCGGTATAAGCCGGTCCTGAGCTGCCCGCATCCATCACTTTCCGGCGCTTTCCACCGTGTGGGAGTCCTACCCGCATAATTAATTTAAATTATTAGTATTATACATATAGTACTATTCTCAATTTAACCATAGACGATTTTTTATTGATTTGATGTATTTTTATAAATATCCTAAAATAAATATCCTTGGACATTTCACATAACGCCATCTCGTCCCAAGCTAAGCAACTTAATGCTTGTGTTATGGTAACGAGAACTACATTTTTTATTTTTTTTTGTAACTACTTACTTATTATAGATAGAAAACACCCAGACCCGGAACAAATACGTGTAGGTCGTACAAATATTTCTTCCGTGCGGGAATCGAACCCGCGACATGTTGCGCAGCAGTCGATCGCTCAACCACTGCGCCAACCGTGTAATAATTAAAAAAACAATATTAGCACTTTGCACTCCTTCTTTAGATACACTAATATGTGAGGCAAATTTCATACTCCTCGGCCGCTCAATTGTTTATCAGTGAGTTGAACCTCTAGGCTTTTGTGATGGAAAGCAACGCCACGGTCTAAGATGGAGCAGGCAATTCAAGGGAATGCCCTGTCGGGCACGACGGAGTATAGTAAAATCACTTGGCGGACTTAGATGTGAGGGTGGTAGGTAGCCGGGCGGACCATTCGATCCTATCACCAAGCGTGCTGGGTTTTGTTGACTTTTACAACACGCGTTATTTCCCAGCGTGCGGTGGGAAAGTTTTATATTCTGACTCGTGCCCATACTCGGAAACAATTTTCCTACAAAGGTGTCAAAGACTTTTTCCACGTGTATAATATATAATAGAACTCAAACTCAAAAGGGACTTTATTTACGTAGGTTTTATCACAAAACACTTAAAAATTGTCATATTTAAAATTACCATTATCATCCTATCCTATCTCAAAATCGACACAGACCAGATTTTATACGGTAAGAATGCTGAATATTTTAATTTTAAACCGGTGTTCCAAATATTTGTAGGTACAAGTTTATTTTGCATCCCATATTTTAGCGTATAATGATTAGGATGGATTTGTAACGCAGCAAAAGCTTGTGAAACTAAAGAATGAATATTTACCGAACAGTTTTTATAATAAACTCTGAACAGTGTTATAAAAAGTAGACGCGCCGTGCAATGAATATTATTAATATAATATATTAAAAGTCCAGTAAAGTTATATTCTTATGGTTTTTTGAAGTGAAAATTTATAATTCGCGTCAGGACACGTGACCTGATAGAAAATTCGTAATACGGAGGAAGAGAATACCGCCGGCGCGGCGTAGGAGAGGAAGTAATGTAATAATATTAAATAATTGTAATAGTTCTGAAGTGTTACATTTTATAAATAATATGAATTGACATTTTTGTGTACGAAAGCGCAATAAATAAATATTATATTTAACCACGTAAACGCTAGTACTTTTATACTAATAAATACCATTCGTGCGAAATTATTCCCTAACCATTTTATTATTATAATAGTTTTAGTGTGAAAAGATTAACAAGTAGTATTTTGTTGGTAACATTATTTTATCTCGCTATTGAGATCACTAAACATAAAACACGTATTACGGATGTGCCTGGAACAATGCTGATTGAAATAGATCGACATCAAAGCTCCTACATACGTCGCGAGTTAATCTGTGAGATCTAAATCAGTTGTGTCTAAACATCACTTAGTGAGTACGTACATCTTTTAGACAACACACACCATGTTTACTAGTAATAAAATTGTAATTGGCAGATGTACATAACCTTTGTCAGTTCTCGAATTCATTCTTTAGGGTCTGTTCACATCTGACGGTAAATGCGTCGAGCGTCTATTCGGTCAAATAAGACCTTTCACATTACGCGTCTAGTCAGTTGCGTTCAGCATGTCGCGGGTTCGATCCCCGCACGGAAGACATTTTTGTACGACCTACAAGTATTTGTTCCGGGTCTGGGTGTTTTCTATCTATAATATGTATGTATTTACAAAAAAGAAATATGTATATAAGTAGTTTATCATCCATCTCGTTACCATAACACAAGCATTAAGTTGCTTAGCTTGGGACGAGATGGCGTTGTGTGAAATGTCCAAGGATATTTATTTATTATTATTATTTATTTTATGTGATATGGAATATTAAAATTAACAAAATTTGTTCCGTTTTACTGTAGGTACTTAGAATCTTTTGAACTCCTTACGATTATGAAAAGTTACATAACTAAAAATGATACGAAATTTGCCGCTCTTACGTCGAAGGACGATGCGTTGACGGAAACGGAACAGACGCTGTACCCTCGACGCACTGACACATCATCGGTTAGGTGTGAAAGGTTGATTGTTTTATCATACACTAGTGGCCCGCCCCGGCTTCGCTCGTGCAAAGCGGGGGTGGGTTATTCATATAAACCTTCCCCTTGAATCACTCTATCTAATAAAAAAAACCGCTTCAAAATCCGTTGCGTAGTTTTAAAGATTTATGCATACATAGGGACGGACAGAAGAATGCGACTTTGTTTTATACTATGTAGTGATAGTGATTTGACTGCTTAACTTTTTTAAATTGCAGTCTCTTTTATTTGTGCCTGCCATGTCGTTCTCTGCATCATTCAAATGTTGACTGGAAAGAATGCCTACTAATGTCCGACTAGGTTCAAATTATAGATGCAAAAAAAAAATTGCGACACATTTACCGTCAGATGTGAACCGACCCTAATCACGCCGCTCGGTTGTTCAACGTTACGTACGCACGTCAAATAACTAGAACTTATTTATGCGGTGTTCTGTTAACTTCTATTCAGCCCATAGATGACCCGACCGAGGCAAGAGTGCATAGGGTTTCATACCTCGTTGGTCTAGTGGTTAGATGTGCCGCCTTTGGATCAACGGGACCCGGGTTCGATTCCGGGGTCGGGCAAGTGTCTGTAGCGACCGCATGCTACATACTTTACACAATTTACCCGAAAAATCTGAACTAATTGCATCAAGAAATATCGCCTACAAATGCGATAATTACGAAAAAGTCCTACACCGCGATAGCGAAATTTCAAGAGCAATTCGCAAGGTTAAGATATCCCCGACTACAACTATCGGGGGTTAGGCGCAGCGACCCCTAGCCAGACATCACACCTCGTATGGCTGGATGATCATCCCTTTGCGCCTAAATGTCTTTGTCTAAACCAGAGGCACTGGCTCGGAGTCTGGGTGTCATTTCCATCTATAATATGTATGTATTTACAAAAAAAAAAATTATATAAGTAGTTTATCATCCATCTCGTTACCATAACACAAGCATTAAGTTACTTAGCTTGGGACGAGATGGCGTTGTGTGAAATGTCCAAGGATATTCTCATGCGGCTTAACAGCCACACACACCTCCCTGTGATGGGAGGAGGGCCGACGTGAGTAGTAGTAGTAATTGTATATTAATGCGTTAAGCAAAAACTTCGTCGTCACAACACGATACAAATCTGTCACCACAGTTAACATAATAATTTTTAGCGACATGTTTGCAATCTTTTCTTGGCCAGTACTCGCACGAAGTGCCCTCAAGTTAAGCGCTTTTAGTCCGCTAAGCGTCTTAAGCTCTCAGCGGAATATGTCTTAAAAGCCTCAGTATTTTCTACAAAAATTGTACCTTTAATAGCGCTTTTCATTTGTTTTTTTTTTGTGCCCTATCACCTGAACCAGCTGCACAGTCTTCGTTCGTATGCGTTGTAACGGAGTTGAAAAAACTTTATTCTATGTTTAAGCATTCATCATCATCAGCATTTCAACCCATAAATGTCCCACTACTGAGTCTGGCCGCTCCCAAATTCATGGAAAGCAATTAGCCGGCGTTTAAAAAAAAAGAAAAGCACGTCAATTTTCTTCCGCCAGGTCTTCTCGGTTGGTGCCGCGTTCCGACCTGGTAGTAGTATTATAAAAATGATGTATCCGACGATTGTGAACGCCACAATTTGTTATACAATAAAGCATTAAAAACAAAAGAAAAAAAGCCTGCCGTGCAACCATGGCCAGAGGGTTTGGTAAAGGGTAAAGAAAGAAAGAAAGAAAGAAAGAAAGTAAGTTTAATGAACACACACAATCCACACAAGACATTATATAATTATTATAAAACAAAGACAAATACAAAGACAAATACAAATAAAACTACCACTTACTACTAAAATACATAATTTGGGTATTCGCAAACGATAGGCTTGGTGTGGAATTATGCGTTCAAAAGGCCGCAGCTCAGCATATGCTACAGGTATCTGCAGCGCTGATTTTCAGCTGAAGCCACAGACCGCAAGTAGCTGATTGGCGTTATTAATTCCGTGTATCTTTCCGAGATTATTGTGATACGATAACTCTGTAAACAAGTCTGTTCATATATTAATATTTATTTTAATTATTAATTGAAATTTGTATAGATAAATAAGTAAATAAAAAATAGGTACTATTATTTGATATTTCGAGAAAACAAGAAGACAGCAGTAGGCAATTCTGAAGTAGGTAAATTATTTAATATTACTATTTGTGTCAGCTAGGAAAGTTAAGTCCAAAGTCAAGGAGTGTAAATATACTGGGGTATAATAATGTATGTATATATATTTAATATTAATTTTATTTACGTAAGTTGAATGTCTAAGTTATGCGCTGGATTTCTGTCTGTCAAGCAGCAGCTTCCTATAAGTGGTCCTGAATGTATTTACATTTTTTAGGGTCCGTAATGGTGGGGGGATATTGTTCCAGCATTTAGTAGCTGCGTACCTAAAACTACCCCGAAACGCAGTAGTCTTGTGTTGCGGGATGCGCAAGGTATTATTGGATGCTCGCGTAGGATATTCACTATATGTATGCAGCCATTCGAGTTTAGAATAAAGATATGCTGGTTTTTCTGTTCCGACTATTCCAAACATTAGAGCCGCCAGGTGCAACTCCCTCCTGTATTTCATTTTTAAACAATTGCCCTTTATTAGAAAGGGAGTGACATGGCTCCTAGGAGGGATTTTGTAACAGTAACGAGCGCACGCATTTTGCACTCTTTGAATTAAATTTGCGGTTTTAACTAGGAGCCTAGGACCATATGCTACGTCCAAGTAATTAAACTTGGACATAACTAGTGAGTCAACCAAGTGCACCCGGAGGTCAACATTCAGATAGTCCCGAATCTTATACAGAGTTTTTAACCGGTAAAAACAGTTTCTCACGCATTCCGCAACATGACGCTCGAACCGTAACCCCTCATCCATTATCAGTCCCAGATTTCTGGCTTCATGAACACGTTCAATAAGTACGTTGTCAACAATAATTTTAGGACTGTTTGCGACAATCTGTTGCACCTGGTGTTTGGAGCCTAATATCAGATACTTTAATATATAGGGTATCTATTAAGTTTTCCTTGTCTATTCCATGTGGTGACGGATTTAGAATATATAGTGTCACCAACCTATTTCATCCTGTGGGTGTCTTAAGAGCCGACAAAAGGACTTGTGCCAACCTATCTGACCGCAACTGAACTGAACTTAAACTGCAACTGCACGATAGCGTTCCCCACGCTGTAGTAGCAGTTTCAAGACACACTGAGAACTGCACATACTACACAGACAACAACAACGACGCTATTGGAAGATTTATAAAGCAAGCCCTGGCTGCAGACGACCACACCATTCAGGCATACAACATGAAAATAGCAATAAAGGCCAGGAACAACAAGGCGATCGAAAACCTTGATCAGCAGAAAATATCACGGACACGGAATATAATTTAAATATCAAGACCAAATAGCTATTACCAAACATAAGCTAAGGAAGCACCTACTGAGAGTAGGTTAAATGAAACACCAATGTCCCAGGTGCCAAGGCGCTGGGTACGACAGACGAAAGGAAAAAAAAGAAGAGCAAATAATTACCATTCATTGCTAAAAAGAACACGGACTACAAGTCTGTGGTGTTCTAATAAAATAATTTAAAAAAAAAAACCTATCTGACCAGCACGCACGGCACGGTAGGCTAATGACCCTCCATGTCACTGGAGGAGGCCCGATTCCACAGTGGGTCATTTACGGGCTGAGTAGTAGGTAGTACTAGTAGTTTCCTTGTCTTGTAGCTATGTGATCCTTTAGTCGCCTCCAACGACACCCTCAGGAAGGTATGGGTTGGTGAATTTGCGTGTTCTAAATCCCCACACCACATGGGCAACCTCAACAGTGAAAAGCAAACAACTTGATACTTGTATCATCATTTTTCTTCATCATTTCAGCCAAAAGACGTCCACTGCTGGACATAGGCCTCCCCCAAGGATCTCCACAAAGGCCTGTCCTGGGCCACCCGCATCCACTGCTTTCCGGCGACCTTAACCAGGTCGTCGGTCCACCGTGTGGGAGGCCTAACAGCATTGCGACTTCCGGAACGCGGTCGCCACGGTCGAGGACTTTTCTGCCCCATCGGGCGTCGGTCCTGCGAGCTATGTGCCCTGCCCACTGCCACTTAAGTTTGGCAATCCGGTGGGCTATGTCGGTGAACCTGGTTTTCCTGCGTATCTCCTCATTTCTGATTCGATCTCGCAGGGAAACTCCGAGCATAGCCCTCTCCATTGCCCTTTGGGTGACTTTGAGCCTCCTGATGGAGCCTATAGTGAGCGACCACGTCTCTGTTCCATATGTCATCACTGGCAACACATATTGGTTGAAGACTTTTGTCTTCAGACACTGCGGTATAGTGGACGAGAAGATCTTACGCAGCTTCCCGAACGCTGCCCAGCCGAGTTGTATACTGTATATTTACTTAAAAAGACCTCATATCTATGATAAATGTTCCAGAAAGGACATAAAATCTAATAAAATTCTCGTGGCACGGTGTTTGTTATTGAACGCCTCCGAAATGGCTCGACCGATTCCTGGAAATTTTGTATGCATATCGGTTAGGTCTGCGAACCGGACAACATCTATTTTTCATCCCCCTAAATGTTAAGGGTGGTACCTAATATTTTTTTTTTTGGACAAACATGTCGTTTTTGTTTTTTTATGATAGGTACAGCATACAAAAATACATACAACCCTAAATTTTCACCCCTATTTTTACCACGATCAGCCCCTATTTTTATTGGCGATATTTTTATGGCAAAACAACGCTTGCGCGGTCAGCTAGTTACAATATAAAATTATAAACGTCGTGAAATTCTAACCGTTGTGGATTGCATAGCTTAAGTTAAGATCGCTTAGCGTCAGCGGTTCTAGAATTTAAAGGCATTAAAGAAGAGAAATGTCTTTTATCTTATAACTACTGTTTAAAGTAACGCCAGGTAAGTAGAATGTGGGTATTAAAATTAATCTTTGTTCTATTTTAATTATATCCCATTCCACATGAAGCGCGTGAGACATCCTTCCTATCCTTTTTAACCCCCGACGCAAAAAGAGGGGTGTTATAAGTTTGACGTGTCTGTCTGTCTGTCTGTGGCACCGTAGCTCGCGAACGGATGAAGCGATTTCAATACGGTTTTTTGTGTATGACAGGGGAGTTACGGGCAAGTCTTCTTAGACATGTTTGATGAAAATCGGTTGAGTCGTTTAAAAGTTATGGGGGGTGAAAGTGGGGAAGAATTATCGAATGTCTGCCAATATAATCGAGTGGGGTCTCAAATGAAAGCGCATCACGTGCACATTACAAAATAATATGTTCCATGAAGATCAGTTGAGCCCTGAAAAAACTCTGGGGGTAAAAGGGGGGCAATTGCCCAATATCTGCAAATATATGTGGTGGGGAGCAAACAACTTAACAACTTCTACATCATAATAAGCGTGTACCTATAAAAAGCAGAAAATAAAAATTAAATTAAAAATTTAAATAAACCCCCGACACAATGACTTATTACCCTTTAAAAAGTAAAAAATAAAAAATACATCGCGTTGGGGGACCAGGGGTCAGATAATAAATAAGTAGGAGCCGTCCCCCAACGCGATGTATTTTTTACTTTTTAAAAGGTAATAAGTCATTGTGTCGGGGGTTTATTAAAATTTTTTGTTTCCCATTTTCTTGAAGTCGGCACCAGTATCGAGCTGGTAGATAAGGGATTTGGAATACGTGGTGTCACCACCCCATTCCACCCTGAGGAGGACGTAAGAGCCCGCAATAACTTAATACGAAACAATGTGCCAACACCTCTGGCCAGCGTGACACAGTAATCTAATTAGCCTCCATTTAATTGGAGTAGGCCCGACCTGGCAGTAGATCATGTTTGAGCTGAGTAGTAGTATTCGTATCAAATTTTCCTTCCTTGCGGCTAGGTTTCAGGCCTTGTTATCTCCTTTTGTCGGCTCGTACCACCCCCTCAGTATGGAATGGGGTGGTGACACTATTATAATCTAAGTCCGTCACCAGATTCAGCCGTAAAAAGACATACAACCGGATTAAGAACCTCCTGCTTATTGCAGTTGGTTGAAAAATCGACCGTATATTATACAGTAATATCTGAATGTTTTTTTTTATAAATAGTGTTTTTTTATAAATTACTAATGAAATATGAATAATATTTTTAGATTTTACCGATTTTACTCAAACGCCTCCTTTTTTTATTTTTCTTCCAAGTTTAAAAAAAAATATGGTGATGATTCCTAGCTAGATCGATTTATCGCCCCCGAAACCCCCTATATACTAAATTTCTTGTATATATATATATAAGCCGATTCCGAGATTCCAATTATATATATATAATTGGAATCTCGGAATCGAATTTATATGTATATATATATATATATATCCATATATATATATATATGTATATATATATATATATCCATATATATATATATATGTATATAAATATATATATATATCCATATATATATATATATAATTGGAATTGCTCATTTAAAGATATAAGATATCACTACATAGTATAAAACAAAGTCGCTGTCGTCTGTCCGTCCCTATGTATGCTTAAATCTTTAAAACTACGCAACGGATTTTGGTGCGGTTTTTTTTAATAGATAGAGAGATTCAAGAGGAAGCTTTATATGTATATAACCCACCCCCGCTTTG
Organism: Clostera curtula; assembly: GCA_905475355.2. Lineage (NCBI taxonomy): Eukaryota > Metazoa > Arthropoda > Insecta > Lepidoptera > Notodontidae > Clostera > Clostera curtula. The sequence continues at coordinate 6,735,167 of FR997817.1, forward strand.
CACGAGCGAAGCCGGGGCGGGCCACTAGTTAAAGATATATAAGGTAGGTATTTTAATAAAATAACAAACTTGCGTTCTAACAAAACATTAGTTTATTTTTTCTATTACTTCAAACATCCGCTTACCGAACGAAAAGCCATTTGTATTTACAAGGACCAAAAGAAAACACCTAAGATAAATTGACTGTCTGTACGTCGCATACGGTTGATCACTCATGTCATCTTTCATCAATATTGGCTAGACTGATAAACAGTCGAGCTCTTTCTTGAGACTAGCTGTATATGTATAGTGTTTTTATATTTTCCGCTATAGTCTAAGATCCCGCTATACAACGACCTTCACCGATATGTATAATGGATGAAAATGATTTACTTAGACATTTAAAAAACATCACACATTGGTTGAAGACAAAATTCTTCAACCAATGTGTGTTGCCAGTGATGACTCATGGAACAGAGACGTGGTCGCTCACTATGGGCTCCATCAGTAGGCTCAAAGTCACTCAAAGGGCTATGCTCGGAGTTTCCCTGCGAGATCGAATCAGAAACGAGGAGATACGCAGAAAAACCAGGGTCACCGACATAGCTCACCGGATTGCCAAACTTAAGTGGCAGTGGGCAGGGCACATAGCGCGCAGGACCGACGCCCGATGGGGCAGAAAAGTCCTGGAATGGCGAACGCGTTCCGGAAGGCGCAGTGCTGGTAGACCTCCCACACGGTGGACCGACGACCTGGTTAAGGTCACCGGAAAGCAGTGGATGCGGGCGGCCCAGGACCGGCCTTTGTGAAGATCCTTGGGGGAGGCCTATGTCCAGCAGTAGACGTCTTTTGATTGAAATGATGATGATGAATGAGCCATTTAAACAAGGGTTGCCTGAAAAAAGCCTGCCTAGCCAGGCTATGAAAATAAAAAAAAATATGATGTTGGTGAAAGTATTTCGTACTTCGTATGGACACGGATTCTAACTAACGGATTCCTTACGAGCAAAAACTAGGAGAACATGCTATAAAACTAACGTTTCTTCTACCACATAAAGAAACTACACTTTTTTTTATTACTGTTAATTATATTTTAGATCAGGCAACACTACGGTGTCACCAACCCAAACCATCCCGAGGGTGTCGTCGGTAAGAGGCGACTAAAAGAACGCAACAGACAGATCACCTATCCCCAGGAGAAGGAAAACTTGATACAAACCCTGTGCCAACTTGTCTTGCTAGCATAGCAGAGTGAGCTAATTTCCCTCCATGAATTTGGAGCAGGCCCGACTCGGTAGTGGGTCACTCATGGGCTGAAACGAACAACGAATGAACGACACTGCTTTTAATGGCCTATCAATAATTGCTAAGTACACAGTACCATAAAAAGCTGATTTAAAAAAACAACTTGAACACGAATCTCGTTGCACGAGTTTAAATTACAGTCTAGGGATCCATTTGGGTAGCTAAATCCCCAAGGATTTTATCTAAGTTTAGTGAATGTCAAAGTTACCCACTCCCGCCCTCTCAAGTTCATGGGCGTCTGAACCATCTATCATAACGTGCTGCAGAGCAAACAGTTTTCCCGCTTTCCTAGAGTCTCCTTTATACTTCACGACTTTATACTCCCAATATGACTGGAGTACTCTGAGTGGGAATATGTAAATATACTAGCAATTTGTGGGGTACGTGATCTTAAGTTGTAAATATAGTGCAGTTCCAATTTTTATTTAAAAAATTGCATGCAATGAGTACTGCTTCAGACGCGCGTCTTATTTTTGTGCAAAGATGGACCTAAAACAAAAAGCGTTTAAATTGTGCAATTTTAGGATGTTTTATTCTCAATAATCAGTCAAAGAACTAGATACGAGTACAATACCACGATAGTGTTCCCGTAAACTATAGTTGATTTAAAGAGCGTAGGTACGAAAAGTGAGGTACATACATGAGCTTAACTACTGTACCTAACTATTTTGTGGTACAGGCTATTTACCATCTTTCGATACCGGGATAAATTATTGGTATTAGTTAAATTTCTATCAGTGTTAACGTCTTGAGCACACGTTGACCGCCAGTTCTAAATTGCCTATTTAATTTATATGAAGGTTGCCTGGAGGATATCGCGATATGCGATAAGGCCGCCGAATGTACACTTTACCATAAGCATATTTTATTTTCTATCTTTTTGTTTTAGTGTGCAATAAGAGTTCATAAATAAATAAATAAATTAAGGCAATATTTGCAGTGTAGCTTTCCATTGGCAAAGTTTCTTCAATAAACGTGTCCTCAGTTCAAAAAATACGTTCTACAAAAATCATAACAATATTAGACGACACGACATTTGTGGGAAAATAAATCGTATAGTCCAAGGCATTTCCCATGATCGATCCCGTTGAGATGAATGCGATGATATTCGATAGCTGAACAAACATAGCCCAGTTTTATCATACAGGATGGCTCCATCTAAGCCAACGCTGATGTCACTCATAAAAATATCACTTACGCGAGAACTGTTGGCATTTTACTTCACCCATCTGTCTGGTGCATTTATGACATCCTCGAGATGGAACGGATTGGAGCAATACTTATTCTTTTTCGCCAATTCCCAAACTTCATTACATTCTGCATCTGTTTAACCTGATTGTCCCTGGGGTGACGGATTAAGAATACATATTGTCACCAGGTCACCACCCAATTTCAGCCTTAAGGGGTCTTAAGAGCCGACAAAAGGAAATAAGTGCGAAGAGCTCTTCGCAAGAGAAGGATAACTTGAAACGAAACCTTGTGCCAAACCGTCTAGCAAGCGTGGTCCAGTGAGCTAATTACCCTCCATGTAATTGGAGGAGGCCTGACACATCAGTGGGTCATGTATGGGCTTAGTAGTAGTAGTTAACCTGATTTGGTCTGCCCTTTGAGAGCAAAACATAGTCGTAATTTTAACACAATTTGTTATATTATTTTTATTTGACTATTTTTATTTAGTGCTCAAGCGAAAATGAGACAAAACGAGCCCTGAATAGCTATGAAGGCCAGAGTTAGGAACAAATAAACTGTTAAGGGAATGCATCGGCCTACACACATAAATACGTTAACGAAGATGCTATAAAAAATGTCACTAGCTTCGAGAACTTTTCGCGTCCTAAGGCCTGTGCAGGATTCAGCTTTCTTGTATACTGAAAATAAAATATATTATCTTATGAGCCTCATCGTACAATCAAGAACCAAGGATATCGTCGCTCTCTTAGCAAGATATAAATAATTTATTAAGCAACTATCCAGACCTATCTCCCAAACCTACTATCTAGAACTATCTAGATATCACATTCTATCGGAAAGGTGTCGTAAGAGCGGACGAAAGGACAGACATTTCTTGTTTTTTTTTTTATCCTTGGACATTTCACTCAACGCCATCTCGTCCCAAGCTAAGCAACCTAATGCTTGCGTTATGGTAACGAGATGGATGATAAACTACTTATATACTTTTTTTTTGTAAATACATACATATTATAGATAGAAATGACACCCAGACTCCGAGCCAGTGCCTCTGGTTTAGACAAAGACACTCGCCCGACCCCGGAATCGAACCCGGGACCCGTTGATCCAAAGGCGGCACATCTAACCACTAGACCAACCAGACAAGACTGAAAGCCACAACAGAACAGAAGGAAAATTTGATACGAAATCCTGTGCCACCCGTTTGGCGAGTGTGGCACAAGGGTTAATTACTCTCCATGAAATAGGGGGAAACTAGGAGTAGTTGGCCATTCAGTGCAGTCCCACGAAAAACTCCAATTAATGAATGAATGAATAATCGAGGTTAAGGTAATAACATAATATTTACCTACGTAAAAGCCGACTAAAGGAAATGACAAGGCCGAAAAACTAGCCGCAAGAGAAGAAAAACTAAACGAAACCCTGTGCCAGCCCGTCTGGCCAGCGTGGCATAGCAGGCTAATTACTCTCCATATAGTTGGAGGAGACCCGCATCATATGGGCTGAGAAGAGATAGCGAGAGAGAGAGAGGTCTAACCAAATTTGAATTTGTGCCAGCTGTTGCGTAAAATATTATGATAGAAAAAAGTAAAACAAAAACCTGCCTACTTACTTGCCATATTGAAAACTTTTCCGGTTTTTTTTAATGATTCATGGAAATCGCACCGACGTGGCAGAGCAAATGGAATTCTATTTCATATTTCGGTTTATTCCCGTTGGGGAAAAACGTACCGGCTGTGCAAATGTTACTGACGTCTGTCAATGCGTTCGATGTTTTTCTTTTTTTAATCTGTCAAAAGAGAATTTTGTGCGAAACTTTAAACGTAGAAGTTTATTTTTGGTATTTTTCAGCCAATACGTACCACGAACCGTTTTCAATAAACTACCATTTGAGTCCGTGTGTTGTTGGATTTAAATAAAATTTGGTACACCTGTAACGACCAACATGCTACATACTTTACACAGTTTACCCGACAAAAAAATCTGAACTAATTGCATCAAGAAATATCGCCTGCAAATGCGAGAATTACCAAAAAGTCCTACACCGCGATAGCGAAATTTCAAGAGCAATTCGCACAGTTAAGGTTTCCCCGAATACAACTATCGGGTGATAGGCGCTACGACCCCTAGCCAGACATACCACCTCGTCTGGCTGGATGATCATCCCTTGCGCCTAAACACCCTTCCCACATTCTTTAGAGCCAGACCTGTAGATCTATTCTTGATTATATCTTGATCCTTATTTTGCGGGTAGGCCTTGTCTTCTCCGTTTGTCGGCTCATACGATACCCTCGGGATGAAATAGGGTGGCGATACTATGTAAAACCGTTACTACACGGAATAATATTATAGTAGTCATGGACGTATAAAAAAAGTCGGACAGAGTCTCGCTAACTAAAAACTGTGACATCATAGTCGGCCAGATCAGCTATATGTACAGGCCAGCACGCACACTTTCACACATTAGTCGGCCATTACGCGCGTGAACATCGATGCTTAAAGACGCAATATGCGGCGAAAAAATAAAAAGTATAAATCATGTTGCGTGGTAAAATGGTGTAAAAACCGTAGTGTCCGAAAGAAAAACAATCCAGGAATCACGTTTCATACGTAAATGAAATGAATAATTCAATCACTTATTTCCAGATTATATACATTAAAATCAATTTGTATTTGCTAGAACAAAACAATTAATTTTAAGTTCAGTGTTGCCAATATTCACGTGTGCAAATTAACCGAAATGTGGGCAATTTTTCGTTTATTATAAAAATCAATATATTATTATGGTTAATTATTTCATAGTTACTACTGGGTATTTTATTTTATATTCCTTTTGCTAGATTTTCTAAGGAAAATTAAGTATGGAGAAATGATTGAATTAAAATTACTTAGTAGAAATTGTAATGGTTTCACCATTACAATTTCTACTAAGTAAAACGATTGGATTCCAAACAAATACAGTGTCATTTGCAGTATACATTTTGATGCGGATGACTTATAAACAACTAAAGGACTCCGGCGTGTTGTTACTTATGCAGTACCTTAAAAGGTAAATTAGCAATCTACCAAGACATGTATAATATAAAAAAAAAAGAAACTATGCCGCTTATTTTTTCAAAATTTAAATGTACATTGTAGCTATTATGTCGGTATATAATAATAATAAATATCCTTGGACATTTCACACAACGCCATCTCGTCCCAAGCTAAGCAACTTAATGCTTGTTTTAGGGTAACGAGATGGATGATAAACTACTTAAATACATTTTTTTTGTAAAAACATACATATTATAGATAGAAAAACACCCAGACCCGGGACAAATACTTGTAGGTCGTACAAATATTTCTTCCGTGCGGGGATCGAACCCGCGACATGCTGCGCAGCAGTCGATCGCTCAACCACTGCGCCAACCGTGTCGTCGAATCGTAAAAATATTCATACATTATTTTAATCCCCACTGCTTTATTTTGTTTTAATATTTGTTTGAGTCAAGACACGTGGCAGAGGAATAAACTGTTACTGTACCATTTAATACCAGTGCTTCTCAAGAGGTGCGCAATAAATTATAATTATAGTTAGGCAACATAAATATATTATTACAAAAAAATTTTTGCTTATGAAAGCATTTCTTTTAATTTCGAATCGTTTTCAACACATCTCGAAATTAAAGGAAATTTCAAACACCTCCCAAAGTAAAAAACATTATTATAAAAAAAATACTCAGCATTTAGGATGTTAAAGTTAAACATAACAATTTCGAACAATTTTTTTTTTATATTTTAACCATGTTATTATTGCAAAATTTTGTGTATCTTGGCAACCCCAAAATTAACTCACACATTCAGAGCTGCCGCCATTTTGGCGTCTCACTTTTGTCTTAGCCAGAGTTCCGTCCGCCTTTTTTTATACGTCCATGATAGTAGTATAACTTAGTATAACTTTTTAAATATTGAGTTTTCTGGTCCTCGAGTTATCATGCTCACTTTAAGACTCATGGCAGTGTGGCGTCGTGCGACGGGTCGTTCTCTTCCCTGCAATATGGTTGAGGAGAGCGATGGCTGCCGCATGCGTCATGCTTGTGAACAGGTGCCGTTGCTGGGGGTCGGTTGGCTCGGGCGTTAGAAGGTTATTATTGTTGATTAGATCTGGCTGATGTTTGGCCCTTTGCGACTATTGCGCGCGTTTGCTCTCACAAACTGTCTTATCACGGCCTTGTACCTAAAAATGGCGATCTAAAAAGAGCAACTACAGAGTTTCTTGCCGGATCTTCTCTATAGAACTGCATTCCGAACCGGTGGTAAATGGTAAATTTTAAATTAAATATTTTTTTGTTGTTTGACTTGTCAAAAGAGCTCTAATGAGCCAACTTGAGTTTTGAATTTGAATTTGAATTAATAATGAATGTAATGAACTGAAATGATGATGATAAGCACCAGTACTTATTATCATCATTTCAGCGCACAATTGAGCCACTACCGAGTGGGGCCTCCTCCAGTCACATTGAGGGTAATCATCCTACTGTGCAAAGTTGACTAGACGCATGACATATGATTTGGTATCAAATTTTCCTTCTCTTGTGGCTATCTCTTCGACCGTATCATTTAATTCTGTCATCTCTTACGACACTCTCAGCCTGGAATGGGTCGGTGACACTATGTATTCTTAATCCGTCACCTTAAGGAATAAATATAATACAAAATACACCCTTGTATAATGTTCTATAAATTATTATATTATTATTTCTACAATTCGTACCAAGGGGCTGTCCATTAATCACGTTATGTTTTTTTATCATTTTTTAACCCCTCCCTCCCCCTTGGTGATACGTGGTGAGGGTTAAGACTACCCCCCCCCCCCCACCCCTCCATAAAAATCACGTGTATTTTTTTAGTTCCTACAAAGAATCTTACACTCAAAGGCAACGACAATACACGCCGCTTTTCGGGTTAAAAAACACGCGTTTGACGAAAAAATAAATACACGTGATATCTTCCTATAAACCCCCCCCCCCTTTCCCCTTGTGATATATCGTGATTTTTGCCGGGCAACCTTCAATACACACGTGTCAATCCACACGTGATTAATGCACCGCCCCCAAGTGGCTGAATTTTCAAAGTTCAAAATCGCAATCATTAACAAGCCTAACTTATTAACACTTGAATTTAGCTACTTTTCAAATTTTCATTGAAAATTTCTACAGATTTTCCAAAATTTGACTGAGTACAATTTTATTGTAGTTAGTATTATTTGATTTTTATGCAGCCAGTACTCCTAGAATATTATTTATTCTTATTATTTCCCTACATGTATTTGGAAGAGGCCTTAACTCAGTAGTGGGTCATTGATGGGCTGAAACGATGATGATAATATTCTCTACTTTTAAGAAGAAGAACCACAGTAGGTGGCAATAAATGAATCTGTATAGCACATCTGTCAGCAACATTGGTTGGAGGCTATTTTGGTCTGTTCAGTTTATACGTTCGATTTAAATTGATGGATTTACGTAATTTTAAAACTGCGTGTATACCTAATACTTTTGGTCCGAAAGATAATAAAATTCACTACATAAATAATACTGGATATTAAATGTTATCATAATTCTTCTATTGGTAATTATTAATACTGTCTATAGGTATGTCCTATAACGTCATGTACCATAAGCTCCGTGGTTGGGGAAAGTTCTCGCATGTCATCAACCAATCGCTAACCTAGGCCATATCAGGAGATACTCGTAGATATTGGTTCAAGATGTTTGTGAGGTATAAACTTAAAACTTTGAAGGGAGTGTAACACCGACCACGGCCAAGCATGTTTTATTTTATTTATTTTATTTTTTTAAAGAACGTAACCCCTGTTTTTTTTAAGACTGGTAACCCTTTATTCGAATCCAGCCGCACTGGGGCCACGGCCGGGTTATGTGGGACTCCGAGGCGCGTCAAGATGGTGAATTGCGCCTCAGTGTACCCACTAAACCCCCGTCTATGTCTCGTCCCGCGCTATTTTTCCTGGCAGCTTACAAACATGAAATTCACGAACACAAATGACACCCAGAATCCGAGGTTTACACAGGGTCCCGGGCCCGGTCCAGGGCCCGACCCGAGAATAGAAGCGGGGATATATGATCCGAAGTCAGTATATCCTGTTGGATAAAAAATAATAGTTTAAAAAAACTCTTTTATAGAAAATCTAACTACAAAATAGAAAATAAATTAGAATTAAAAATAGTGAAAAAAATATTTTATTGTAAAAGCGTGGGGTGCATGGTATCAATATTTTATGAACAGATATGACTAGAAGAGTTATTTTAATAATATCCTGAAAAACACGCCCCCGCTTTTTAATACGCTTTTATTAGCTTCGCTTGTATGTATGTATGTAACGGAATCTGTGAACATGATTTTCACCCAGTTAAAAACGTCGGATTAACACGAAATTTGGCATAGGTACTCATTAATTACAATAAAATCATTTTTTCTGACACTATTTATAATTCAAATTTATTAAAATTTATTTTCTATTTTTTAGTTTGATTTTCTATAAAAGCGTATTTTTTGACTTTTTTTTTAAACTATTTTTTATATTTTAGTTGAAATATCTCTATTAGCTATTGCATCGAAGAGCGGTGTTCACCTTGATCACCGTTATTACTATTATAAGTAAGGATATATTCTTTCTATTGTATTATTAGTAAGGACAACGAGTCAAAATGTTTATTATATTGAATTGTCATAGGTCTTTAATAAGTATGCCAAATTTCGTGTTAATCTGACCTTTTTAACTAGGTCAGAACCCTGTTCAAAGATTCCTTAACATACAAGCGAAGCTAATAAAAGCGTATAAATAAAAATGGCCAGTCAGTATAAAAATAGATATTAGCGGTAAAATACAAAGTCGGTTTTAGATTAACTTCTACCCGCCCGTCCGTCCATTCCGACTAAACTTCTTCTACTCTCTGGTTTACACAAAGACACTTGCCCGGCCCCGGAATCGAACCCGGGACCAGGTGATCCAAAGGCGGCACATCCAACCCCTAGGCCAAGCGAAACCCGAGGCCCTGGATCACGCCAATTAAGGGACGTCGTTGGTTTTGGTGGGTAGTTCAGGCACTGATTTCCATCTTGCTTCGCCCCGGAGTCATACATAACCCGGCTAGCCCCGAACGGCAAGGTAGCCATGAGGATATCCAACAAAAAAAATACCGATACTGTCAAAATCGACACTCAAATGCCCGGTGATTGTCGATTTTGACGCTATTGGGGCCAAGATATCTTCTAGCTAAGCGTGCCAGATCGTTGACTGCACCTTCACTAAACATCAAGTTAAAATTAGATTTCCAACGAAAAAAAAGTCTTGGTAGAGCTAGCTAGTCCTACATAACGATTCCAGAAGACCAATATCAGAACTGAACGGTAACCGTTCCATATAAATACTCGTAGGCACTACACGTCCTACCTACGTGGAGACTGACGGTGCGGCTAGTCCATCAGCTAAAAGTCGCTCAGCGAGCTATGGAGCGGGCTATGCTCTGTGTCTCGCTACGAGATAGAATTCGTAATGAAGTCATCCGAGCGAGAACGCGTGTCATTGACATAGCCCATAGGATTAGCAAGCTGAAGTGGCAATGGGCTGGCCACATCTGTCGTAGAACTGACGGCCGCTGGGGAAAACGGGTGCTACAGTGGAGACCACGTACTGGCAAACGTAGGGTGGGACGCCCCCCTGCTAGATGGAGCGCGATCCGCGACGGGCAGCCGGCAGCAACTGGATGCATAGAACCGAAGACGGGGTCAGTGGCGAGCCATGGGGGAGGCCTATGTCCAGCAGTGGACTGAAATAGGCTGATGATGATGACTCGTAGGCAGTTTATATGTATGATATGTGACACACGGCTCGTGCGATCCACACCATCAACATTTATTTTCACGATCCAGACCCGTGTCACAGCTGTGCAAAACTAGCTACGCCCCGCGATTCACCCACGTGGTAATGGAAAATTGTGTTAAATATGAAGGAAAGTATTTTTTTAAATTTAACGTTATTTCTTTCCTACTTACTTGACACCTATCGTTATATTTTGAATAATATAACGATAACGACTGCCTCGTTGGTCTAGGGGTTAGATGTGCCACCTTTGGATCAACGGGGGGTTCGATTCCGGGGTACGGCAAGTGGTGTCTTTGTTTAAACTAGAGGCACTTGCTCTGAGTTTGGGGGTCATTTGTGTTCGTGAATTACATGTTTGTAAAATGCAAACAGCCTCCGCGATACAGACTATATCTAGTGCAGGAGATTCGTTTTTAAAAACAAACACTCCATTTAAAAATCATGTGTTATTCTGATGTGTAAGCTTATTGTAAAGTTTCATAGATTCTTACAAACTTTCGCGCTTTTAATATTACTAGCGACCCGCCCCGGCTTCGCACGGGTCCAATGATGCACATCTAAATTTGTCAGTGTTTCTCTACAATATTATGCATGTATTATACATATAAACCTTCCTCTTGAATCACACTATGTATTGAAAAAACCGCTTCAAAATCCGTTGCGTAGTATACATAGGGACGGAGGACGACAACGACTTTGTTTGATACTATGTAGTGATAGTGATTGGGATGTGTACAAAATGGTAGACTCTAAAAAACATTCGTAATTAGGTGTGTTGATCACTGTTCAAGTTCTTTGCCAACTATTATACCCAAATCCCGATTAATATTGGGACAGACAAGGAAGGACAAATCAGCAGCTATCGGTGGTTTGTAATAAAACTAATAAGTTAAATAATCAGAGAGCTGTCGGCAGACACTGTTGGATTTGTATAACGGCAAACGTGGATTCATATAGGACGCATAAATCACAATTCTTCCTGACTGTATGATCTTAAAAATATATAATATGTTTTCTCAGTGGTAGAGTTGCCTGAATTATATCTGTTTCGGAAACACAGAACCAACACATACTTCATGTTTCATCATAGTACATTTTTGTGCGAATGATTTCACGGTAATTTTAGGGCAGATCGTTATTTCCCAGTATTGTTGGAACACGGTACATTGTCGTAATATCCGGTGCGTTTTAGTGGCAATTAGTTATTTTTCTTAAAACCTTGAGAAACTATTAGTTAAACCTTGAGTATCGGTTAAACAGTCAGTATTTTTACACGAATATTAAATAGTTTCAAATTTGTTTTCGTGGTTCACAAATAATGTTTCCACAAGGTTAGCATTTGATCTTATTAAAGCTTATTCGATCGATACGATCTTCAGACATTTATTACAAAACAACTAAAAATGTGCCAAATGACGTTTGATTGAACCCAATCCGAAATTTGGCCGAACGATCGCCAAAAATACAACAAATCGGCCGAATTTTGCCAGCGTGGCACTGTATGCTAATTACCTTCCATTAATTTGGAGGAGGCCCGACACCATAGTGGGACATTTATGGTGAACTGATAATGATAATACAGGTTTGTAAAAATAAATGGTCGCGGTTAGAAATCAGTTAAAAAGAAACAGAATACTTTTAATGTGTGTGCTCTTGAAATGGCACCCGCATTTTATTCATGTCTGTGTTTACTGAGCCAGTAGTTTTGGGTTTATGGCTGCACATTTATTGTTCCTATTCTGCTTTTTACTTTTATCGCGGTTACAGTATAAAATTGTCTATGAGATAAAATGTTTTTGATTATTCAAAAAGAATTCGAATTTTCGAATATTAAACGTTTTTTTAGGTCTAGCCGTTTCCCGCCACTTAAAATAGTTTTTTTTTATTTCTATCTTTCAAATTATGTGCCTGTGCGTGTATTATTACGGTTTGAAATTCGATTTCAATTTAAATTTCATTCGCCATTGAAGCTTACGTCATCGTCATCATCACTTTATCTCATAAATGATCCACTACTGAGTCGGGCCTCCTCCAATTACATAGAGGGTAACTAGCCTAACGTGCCACGCTGGCTACACGTATTGGCACAGAGTTTCGTTCAAGTTTTCCTTCGATTACGGCTAGATAATTGAACTTGTCATTTCCTTTTGTCAGCTCTTACAACTCCCTCAGGCAGGATGGAATGTGTGATGTCATTAAAATATAAAATATATTATAATCCTTCTTCTTCTATTTGGGTTATGTATTAAATCGTCTAAAGAAAGAAGAAGATTTCTTTATGGATAAGCTGACCCGGCGAACTTTGTTTCGCATTATATATATTTACTAGTGGCCCGCCCCGGCTTCGCCCGTGCAAAGCGGGGGTGGGTTATACATATAAACCTTCCCCTTGAATCACTCTATCTATTAAAAAAAACCGCTTCAAAATCCGTTGCGTAGTTTTAAAGATTTATGCATACATAGGGACGGACAGAAGAATGCGACTTTGTTTTATACTATGTAGTGATAGTGATAACAAAAAGAAAGTTGGACATAGGATACCTGAGATTTTTATCCCGTTCGTATAAAACCTACTTTCACAAACCGCAACTGACAGCGAAACGTTATGTTGTCTATAGTTTAATATGGTCGAAAATTTGACAATTAGAAATTTTGAATTCGACTTGTTTATATTGTTGTAATTCACATAATATCTTTATAACTTGTAGCCTATGTGTTATTCTGATGTATAAGCTATATTATTGTAAAGTTTCATTAAAATCCATTCAGTAGTTTTTACGTGAAAGAGTAACAAACATCCATCCATCCATCCATCGATCCATCCATCCATCCATCCATACTTACAAACTTTCACGTTTATAATATTAGTAAGATATTATAATCCTTCTTCTTCTATTTGGGTTATGTATTAAATCGTCTAAAGAAAGAAGAAGATTTCTTTATAGATAATTACAAAGTTCTTGTAATGTGCGGTACAAAAAAATATAAACGAATAGCTAGTTCAGATGATAAAAAAATCACTTAGACATTTACATGACAGTTACTCTCAATTAGATACATTTATTGGATTATGTATTAGTATATACATTTATTGGCAACCAATCTACAAACTGTGACAAACACCTTAATTAATGGATTTATTTGTGATATAGTCATTTTTTGTCATCACTATTTTTATAATAACGTCACCAAAACATTGAAAGGAATGACTCACGGTCCTAAGAAATGATTATGAATCGTATACAGGTTGTAATAAAACCCTATATGGCACAGACACGCTGGTACTATACGACTCTTACAGACTACTACTCAGCCCATAAAACACCCACTAGGGAGATAGGGCCTCCTCCAAATTCATGGAGGGAACTTAGCCTCCTGCGCCACGCTGGCAAGATGGGTTGGCACAGGGTTTCGTATCAAGTTTTCCTTCGCTTGCGACTAAGGTTCGGCCATGTCTTTTCGTTTTGTCTGCTCTTATGACACCCTCAGGTTGGAATGGAGTGCCTCCATGTAACGGGGGAGTGTTGATACGGCAGTGGGTCATTTATGTGGTTAGTAGTAGTGTTTTCCTACAACAACTTCGGCTAGTGCCTTTTATGACATTCATCATCATAAAGGATGTCCACTGCTAGACATAAGCCTCCCCCATGGATTTCCACAAAGGCCTTAACCAGGTCGTCGGTCCCCCGTGTGGGAGGCCTACCAGAACTGCACTTTCCGGAACGCGGTCGCCACTCGAGGACTTTTTTGCCCTTCGCTCTATGTGCCCTGCCCACTGCCACTTAAGTTTAGCAATCCTGTGGCGTACGTCGGTGACACTGGTTTGCCTGCGTATCTCTTCATTTCTGAATCGATAAGCCCTTTGACTGCGTGACTTTGATTTGATCCTTCTGATGGAGCCAATAGTGAGCGACTACGCCTCTGTTCCATAATTATGTCATCACAGGCAACATACATTGGTCGAAGACTTTTGTCTTCAGCCACTGCGGTATTGTGGACGAGAAATTGGGGCTCCACTCTGGAGTGCTACAGGGTTTTTGTTATACGCTGTATAAAAGTTAATTTATTTTAATACCTCAGTGACATTTCTTTAGAAAAAAACACGTGATATTTTACTCGATCTCTCACTCCGTTCACCCAGCCCAGCGTACGCCCACGGTACTTATAAAAATACATTTTCTGAGCAGTTAAACTTAGTGGTGGGCCTATTTTTAAATGTTCGTAAATCAAATATGTCAACCGATTACTTGGGAGAGTATCTATTCTGTTTCATGTTTTATTTAATCTGTTTCATGTCTATTATCTGCGTTAATCTGCAGTTCACGTGACAAATAAAAATACCGGACCTTCTCGTATATTATTACGTGAAGCAAAAACTTCATACCCCTTAATACTGACAGACATTACAGAAAATTAAAAACGAACAACCGGGAGCATTTTAATTATGCGATGCTATCAGACCCGGCTAAGGTTTTTGTTAAGTATATTACATTTAACATTAACATACAAATTCAAATCTCATTTAATCAAGTTGGCTCATTAGAGCTCTTTTGACAAGTCAAACAATAAAATAAAATTTAAAATTTACCATCTACCACCGGTTCGGAATGCACATCTACAGAGAAGAGCCGGCAAGAAACTCTGTAGTTGCTCTTTTTAGATCGCAATTTTTGGTTACAAGACTGGATTTATGACAGATTTGTGAGAGCAAACTCGCGCAATAGTCGCAAAGGGGCAAACATCAGCCAGATCTAGTCAACAATAGTAACCTTCTAATGTCCGAGCAAACCGACCCCAGGCAACGGCACCTGTTCACAAGCATGACGCATACATTAGTTAACTTTTAAAATAGCGCTATTGCTATTAAATACTTACTCAACAGATATCGCCATCTGTTAGTATTGTTTAGAGCTAACATATAATTGTGACTGTCAAATAATAGACAAATTAATCTATCATCATCATCATCATCATTTCAGCCAAAAGACGTCCACTGCTGGACATAGGCCTCCCCCAAGGATTTCCACAAAGGCCGGTCCTGGGCCGCCCGCATCCACTGCTTTCCGGCGATCTTAACCAGGTCGTCGGTCCACCGTGTGGGAGGCCTACCAGCACTGCGCCTTCCGGAACGCGGTCGCCACTCGAGGACTTTTCTGCCCCATCGGACGTCTATACCTACCAATAAATAAAATTGGAGTGTCTGTTTGTAATAATAAAATAACCACTTTTTACTAAATGCGTAAGTATACACAATACATAGACCAAAATAAATTTTTTTTAAATTTTTGTCTGTCTGTCTGTCTTTCTGTCTGTCTGTTTGTTCCGGCTAATCTCAGAAACGGCTGGACCGATTTTGACGGGACTTTCACTGATAGGTAGCTGATGATATAAGGAGTAACTTAGGCTACTTTTTTTTGACTGACTTCACCCCGCGGCGTCACCCGCGGTACGACAATAAGTAAGCGCGGGTGAAACCGCGGGGCGCAGCTAGTTTGCAATAAAATAATATTGCGACTATAAATTAAGATGTAGGCTATCCTATCTTTCAAGTTGGATCAAATTGCACACGTCGCACAAATTTGGTTAAAATCAGTTAAGTAGCTTAGGTACATACTAAAATGTGCATAAATTTAAAAATATATATCAGTTAGAAATGAATGTTTTCTATTCACATCCCTTGAGGACAACGACCTGCATGCAGGTTGAATACCGTGTAGGACGGGATCAACTACTTTGACGTTCCGTGAAGAATAACAAAACGATGGAAATTCTAAATGCACATTGCTATTTTTACTTTTTTTTACGAAGCCGAGACTCTGAGCTAGACCAACAAAGGTAGTGTGCGAGACATGCCTACATTATAATGGAATATGTTCTGTACAGTAAAAAGTGTATGTATGGTGACATAATATTTAGAAGACACGGTGTCACTATCACAACTAGGTTATACAGGGTTGATACGACATAGGGGCATTTTTTAACTGCCTATACTAGGTATCATTTCCAAGCTCTGTACCAAAAATCAATTAAATTGGAGCAATAGTTTAAACGCAAAGGATTTTTTAAATTTTTGCCTCATTCGAACATGATGTATCTTTCCTAACAGATGTTTATGCCTAACGCATCGTTTATTAACCTTAGGGGCTGTCCATTAATCACGTGATTTTTTTTTTTTTACATTTTTTAACGTCTCCCTCCCCCTTGGTGATACCTGGTGAGGTTTAAGACTACCCCTCCACCTCCCATGAAAAATCACGTGTATTTTTTTTTGTACCGTTTCGAATTCATACTAATCACATATACGTAGTGTAATTTAATGCCCCTATGTCGTATCAACCCTGTATATTTGGTATTTTTACTTATGCGAACTACAACAAATAATATTGCTTTGATGCATTCAGACAGACTCTCCCAAATACCTTAATATCAATAGGAAACTGATTTTAATATTCGAATGGCAAAGCAAATCTTTCTAACAAGGTCCTGACTTTTCTTTATCCGCAGGTCAATTGCGTTCTGCACTATCTACGAACAGTAACAGTGTCGTGTTTTACGTTGAAAATACTGCAACATTTTGAAAACAAACTGTGAGACGACACTCCAAAACATCCCAAGGATAGTCAGACAAACAGTTTACAAAAGCATAAAAATAACGTTTGCGACAAGGTGAGGTGATGTAATGGACTTTTTCAGACACCGAAGGGTCATTTCATTAGACGTTGACACATAACAACCGCGTTATTTGTGTTTTTATAGGAACGACGATCTATTATATTAACACGTGTAGCAAAAAGTTTCTTCCCCTTTTTACGAAACTGGAGGGGTATGAAATTTCCCACACTTAAGCGCCTCATCCACGATAGATTAAAATTACGAAAAACGACTGTCATACGGCAATCTACGACGTGTACACATTAGCGAGACTACCCTAGCTAATGTGTCACTACAGTCTACGTGAACAGGCTCGGCTACTCTCGGAAGGCGTCGTGGACGCATGTACGAGAGCGAGACAAGCGATGCGAATAGAGAGCTCTAGAATTATCCACATGCCATAGATCAGTCTAGCTATAGTCGTATTTTTAATTAGACATAGTCAACTGACGTTTACTGTTTATATATGAATATCTAGTCTACGAGTAGTGTAGTGTACGCAGACCCAAAATGTCACTATGTTAGAGCTACCCTACGACTGGGCCAAGAACTGCAATAGGGCGGTCTATTGATCTCTACGTGTACGTACAAATGGACATAGGCTTCCCCTGAAAATGAGTGAGTAGTTTTTTTTAAATTGGGGACACCTGGCCCAAGGGCTATCTATAAGCCCCGCCGCACATGCTCACACTCGCATTGGCTGTCACGAGCCGCGTGCTAGTGGCAGTATTTAGGATGACTCACGCTGGACCGTGTCGGGTCCGAGCCGAGTGTCGGCCGTAGCACGGTCAACTAATGTTACATATATTTTGTATGAACACACTCACGTTATACCGAGCGGCAACCGAGTGACGCCCGAGCAACGGACAAGGCTCGGAAACAACTCGGTCCCGCTTCGGCTCAGATTCTTCGTCATCCAGAGCGATCGCAATAGCCGCTAATTCCAGATCGTTAAAATTGAACATGATTGTAGTTTAGTTACAACACTGATTTTTCTCGGACGAGTATACTGTATCACAGCGCAACGATGATTGCCCGGTCGAGGCCCGTCTTAGTAATTTCAGACACGGAACCGGCTCGGTGACCGTGCTACGGCCGACACTCGGCTCGGACCCGACACGGTCTAGCGTGAGTCATCCCAAATACTGCCACTAGCACGCGGCTCGTGACAGCCAATGCGAGTGTGTCGACGCACACGGGTACATGCGGAGTTTGGTACTGCGCATCGCACGCGGCGCGTGACCGCCAATTCGAGTGTGAGCATGTGCGGCGGGTCTATAACCCCTAGACCAACAAGGAAAACGAAACCGTGTACCAACCCGTCTAGGCCGCGTGGCATAGTAGGCTAATTACCCTCTATGTAGTTGGAGGAGTGGATTATTTATGGGCTGTGAAGTAGGTACTAGTAGTAAGAGCCATCTTAGGAGTACTTTTATTTTCATAATCATCATTTCAGCCAAAAGACGTCCACTGCTGGATATAGGCCTCCCCCAAGGATTTCCACGAAGGCCGCTTCCGAGTCACCCGCAACCATCGTTTTCCGGCGACCTTCACCAGATCATGAGTCCACCGTGTGGGAGGCCTACCAGCACTACGCTTTCCGGAACGCGGTCGTCACTCGAGAACTTTTCTATCCCATCGGGTGTTAGTCCTGCGAGCTATGTGCCCTGTACATTGTCACTTAAGTTTAGCAATCGTGTGGGCTATGTCGGTAACTATGGTTCTCCATGTCTCTGATTCGATCTCCCAGGGAAATGGGTTTCCTCATCATCATATTTTAAAAAGAAAGACGGTTCTGAGCCATCACTTTCTCGCGTCCTTTTGTTTTCAACTACGTTCTAAAAGTATACTGTAATAATTGATACGCCCGTCCCAAATTTTGAAATGTCAACCTGTCCACGAGTCGTCTATTGTAATGTTTGTCAGGAAGTTCAGTTCTGAATAATATCATTCAGTGTCAGGGAATGGACACAGGAAAAACTGGGTTGGTGAGTAAATGTTTCGTATCTCAATTGAGTGTTTTGGTTTTATTTGTTACCGCATATCGTCTTTTCTACACCGATTCGATTTTTTTATTCAATTGGTATTGATACAATTGATACAAAATCGATTAACTACGATAAAATGTATATGGACCAAATATAATCTGTTTAGTAATTTGGCAGAAAACTTAAAATAATCTACAAAGCTTGGAAGAAGGCAATACCATGTATTATTTCGACGATTTTGTTTTTGAACTCCTTTACAAATCATACGATTATTGACACAAAAAAATCGAAAATTTAATTATTTTTGCAAAATATATCCTTCAAATGGTTTTTTATTCCGTGTGGTAAATCTATACTAATATATAAAGCTGCAGAGTTTGTTTGTTTGTTTGTTTGTTTGAACGCGCTAATCTCAGGAACTACTGGTCCGATTTCAAAAATTCTTTCAGTGTTAGATAGTCCATTTATCGAGGAAGGTTATAGGCTATATTTTATTTTCAAAAGAATTAGGGATCCGTATGAAAATTGTGATTTTGTAACCCAAGGTGTAAAATCGAAAACCTATTTATGCGTGCGCTGCAAAAACGATTGCACTTAACGCACATATCTAACTATCATAGTTTAGTCACAATAACGACTTTTATATTCATACAAAAAAATGCATAGAGATAAGCACGGGTTCGAAGTCAACGCGAGCGAAGCCGCGCCCAAAAGCTAGTTTAGAATAAATAGTTTCACCACACTATTCTATCTTGAAGCTGTGGTAATGACCGAAAATAGGAAAATTACAAGGCCGAAAACTTAGCCGCAAGAGAAGGAAAACTTGATAGGAAACCCTATGCCTTCTGGCCAGCGTGGTACAGTAGGCTAATTACACTCCTTGTAATAGGAGGAGGTCCGACTCAGCAGTGGGCTGAGTAGTAGAAGAGTAGTAATGTGTTTTGTCGCCTAAATGTATGTTCTCTCTTTCTAATTATTAATTTGGCTCCCAACTTAATTGGCCTACCAAATTACCGGAATATAGCAGCTTAATTTGATAAGTCTACATTACACACAAAATCTCGTATGTTTTATACGAAACGGGCGCGGACAGTGTTATGAAAATTAGTCATTCGCACAAAACAACTCCGAACAGTTTTGACGGATGATCTTTATGTCTCACAAACTTTAATGGAGTTTCAAAACTTGAACGTTGAAAATGTCTTTAAATTGTGAATTCTATTAAGTTAACGTACGGAAAGTTTGAAGGCATAAAAAGCACAGCGCAGGCTCTTTACAACACGAACTAATTTTGAGTAAACACTTAAGTTATGATGCAAATGATGTCATCACTAAGCAAAAGATGGCGTTGTGTCAACGTAAAATGTTTTATTACTAAAAAATAACGAACGCAACAACGTACTATAAGTAAATACATAAATAATAAATAAATATCCTTGGACATTTCACACAACGCCATCTCGTCCCAAGTTAAGCAACTGAATGCTTGTGTTATGGTAAGAGGTGGATGCTAAACTACTTAGATACATTTTTTTTTTGTAAATACATACTTATAATAGATAGAAATGACACCCAGACTCCGAGCCAGTGCCTCTGGTTTAGACAAAGACACTTGCCCGACCCCGGAATCGAACCCGGGACCCGTTGATCCAAAGGCGGCACATCTAACCACTTACTTACTTTATTAGACAGTATACAAGTAACAGTACACAATATATGTTGGACAATAAATGTTAGACAAATAGAAGGTGTATCATCCTTAGCGGTATAAAGCTACACCGCATAAGATTCGTTTGTGAGTCTTCCGAATCAAGGTTCAATTACTAAGATATGGTAATGACAAAGTTGGGTTAGTCCTAGATGTAATTTATCTACCAAAAACTATCACACAAATAATGCTACAGGTAAAAGCAATCTTTCCTGATACAATGTCAAATACTTAACACAATTATATTCATTAAAATATTCATTAAAATCAATATTCATTAAAATACTATACGACAGTTTTTTTCTCTAATTTATAGATGGCGCTACCTGTAATTTTATTCAAACCCTCTATCACATTATTAAATCCAACTGTCTACACAATGGCCCTCTTAATAATCTATAGATCCTGTATATTATTAATAAGCTGTTTCTAAAGTTTTCTCAGACTGAATTGCGCATTTATAAGAGGGCTTATTCTAGAGCTAACTATAGGCGATTAAAATTAAGAAATACTACTACTACACAGCCCATACATACATCGGGTTGGGCCTCCTCCAATTACATGGAGGGTAATAACCCCACGCTGGCCAGACGGGATGGCACAGGTTTCTGTAATTTCCAAAGTTTTCTTTCTCTTGCAGCTAGGTATTCAGCCTTGGTATTTCCTTTTGTCGGCTCTTACGACACCCTCAGGATAGAATGGGGTGGTGACACAATGTAAAAACCCTTAAAGATCGACTCTGAAAAATAATCAACGTTTTTTTATTTTCTTTTTACATACTGTTAAATACATTTTACCTATTATTTTCACACTTGATGTAAATGCCAACGTAAATAGTAATGTACATTAAATATGGATATTAATATGAACAGAATCAGCATTAACATCAAAACTTTGTAACGAATGCTAACACCAAATGGTTTGAATGGATTAAACTTATAACATAAGTTAAACACATTCCATTAAGGTGGATGCTCCAGGGTAGCCCGCGAAATTCAAATTTTCTTACGTTTTTTGCAATTTGCAGGGCAGTGCTAGGTTGTATGATGATGATCATTTGATTCGCGGCTGTAAGACGTCTGTAGTTACAGAGTTATAATCATCAAACTCATCAATACAACCCTCCAAGCTCATAAAGCTGCACAAAAAACTTTTTCAACGTCAAAGTCATTCTTGCACCTTTAAGAGCTTGGAGGGTTGTATTGATGAGTTTGATGATTATAATTCTATAACTACATACGTCTTACAGCCGCGAATAACATTTTAATCAACATACAACCTAGCACTGACCTGCAAATTGCAAGAAACGTAAGAAAATTTGAATTTCGCGGGCTACCCTGGAGCATCCACCTTAAGGCGATGCTACAGTCCCTCTCGACTGAGCTGCTACCTTGCATTTGTGCCTTGAAGATCCTTTTGGGCCATAGCGGCTCAGGGTCACCCATGCCGAGAGGGCCCACGGTCAAAGACCGGACAAAAAGTGCAAACGTTGCCGTAGCAGGTTCGGGCTCTGGGGTAGGGTTGCCAACATTTTTTACAAGAAATAAAGTATATTCAGCTCTATGAAGAATTGTAAACAGTATTTTAGAAAAATGAACAGTATGGTATTTATTGGTCGTTTTAAACGTTGCCGTAGCAGGTTCGGGATCTGGGGTAGGGTTGCCAACATTTTCTACAAGAAATAAAGTATATTCAGCTCTATGAAGAATGGTAAACAGTATTTTAGAAAAATGAACAGTATGGTATTTATTGGTTGTTTTCAACGTTGCCGTAGCAGGTTCGGGCTCTGGCGTAGGGTTGCCAAATTTTACAAGAAATAAAGTATATTCAGCTCTATGAAGAATGGTAAACAGTATTTTAGAAAAATGAACAGTATGGTATTTATTGGTTGTTTTAAACGTTGCCGTAGCAGGTTCGGGCTCTGGCGTAGGGTTGCCAAATTTTACAAGAAATAAAGTATATTCAGCTCTATGAAGAATGGTAAACAGTATTTTAGAAAAATGAACAGTATGGTATTTGTTGGTTGTTTTAAACGTTGCCGTAGCAGGTTCGAGCTCTGGGGTAGGGTTGCCAACTTATTTTACAAGAAATAAAGTATATTCAGCTCTATGAAGAATTGTAAACAGTATTTTAGAAAAATGAACAGTATGGTATTTATTGGTTGTTTTAAATGCATATTTTTAGAGCTTTTCGCAAAACTTACAGATTTATATTTTATCTTTTTTAAAAACTTTATACGCCTCGCCACACTTATAACGGAAATTAAAATAAATGAGGAGCTATTTTCTATTAAATTAATAGATGCTCTATTTCTATCCTCCCCCGCCACTTAGCATTCATTTCTAAAAAAAATGTGTGAGCGTCTAAGTATAACACAAAGCAATGTGTTTGCATGTTGAAGCTGAAAACTGTATTTTGTATACTTTATTTTTGTTCAACAGTAAAAAGTATAATTTAGTGAAAAACAGTATAATACTGTTCAAAACAGTATAGTTGGCAACCCTACTCTGGGGACTCTTCTGTCCTTAGTTTCCCTGCGAGCCCTAAACCGCTGCGGTGTCCTCGGGTTGGCAGTCAACCTTGCTGGTCGCGAAGCCGAGGGCTGCCGTAGCTTCATGCTGCGAGGCAGATGCAGACCGGCTGCAGGGGGCTAATATCACTATCACTATCACTACATAGTATAAAACAAAGTCGCTGTCGTCTGTTCGTCCCTATGTATGCTTAAATCTTTAAAACTAAGCAACGGATTTTGAAGCGGTTTTGTTTAATAGATAGAGTGTTTCAAGAGGAAGGTTTATATGTATAATACATGCATAATATTGTAGAGAAAAACTGGTAAATTTAGAGGTTTATCATTGCACCCGTGCGAAACGGGGGCGGGTCGCTAGTAATAAATAATTAAAAGTGACTGATCAACAACTTCGTAAGTTTATGATACAAAAACATTTTATGCAAAATCGGCATAACCCGAGGAACCCTCTTAAATAAGGAGTTCAAAGCAAACTTCGTGATTGCGGTATGAACAGTTTTGCTGAGAATATTGTTTGAATTTAGTTGAAATTTAATCTCATTGTTTCATTCGTTTTAGGAGTTATAGGATATAGATTAAGTTATAAGTCTTTGCGTCCATTTGTAACAAGATAAATGTGTAATCATGTTCGGTTAGGTAGTCCATTAAATATAACATAGAAACATTGAGAAACAAGGCTAATTTAATTTTGTCAAATGTTATCATGGACGTATAAAAAAATATACGTCCATGAATGTTATTTAACAATATTTCTTTCCATCTCTGTCAATTCAGCCGCTTAACAGGCGACTTTATCTGTTATTGTCGCGTAAATTCGTGACTAAGACTTCGTGGTCGTTAATGAGGCAATGGCTGTAAAAATGACCACATCTAAATTATTGTTGAATTTTAATATTTCTTTGACAGGACAACAAATTATAGCAAACTAGTGGCCCGCCCCGGCTTCGCCCGTGCAAAGCGGGGGTGTGTTATACATATAAACCTTCCTCGTGAACCACTCTATCTAATAAAAAAAACCGCTTCAAAATCCGTTGCGTAGTTTTAAAGATTTAAGCATACATAGGGACGGACAGAAAACATCGACTTTGTTTTATACTATGTAGTGATTATGCTAAACATACATTTAGTTAACGTTATCTAGAAGCAGGTGCTATTCGTTCAAACTATTGGTATATTGGTATTTACGAAAATCTATTGACCGATGTTTCACATGTGCGTAGGATGCGCGGCGGAGGTTAGACGCCGCCACGTAATAACCGGGAAAAATTTTACTCAGGAATTTGGTATCATCTTCATTTAGAAAGGTTATGGCAGAACTTATACAAATTGAAATTAGAAAATGAAAAAATATACCTTTCTTTATAAATTCTTTAATATGCATATTTTTTTATTAAAATATTTTATTATATTAAAAATACGTTTAAACAAAGCTTTTTTTTTTAAATAACATCAAAATTTTTTTCTGAACACAAACTATTTCCCGCTAAATACAGATGGATCTTCGAACGGGTGAGCATATTTTTAACCAAGCTTAATATCGATTACAATTCCGTAGTTTTAAAGGTGAGATGTTAATTAAAACAATTACACACAAAACAAGAACCAACTCGTACTAAATAGCTTTTATTAAAGAAGGTTATATGAATTTCTATAGTAAAACACAACACACGCTCGAGGTCCAAACTTTTTAAATATCGACGCTCCGAGAGAAGTTATTATTAAGCTACGGATCCGTATTAAGTCTTTTATTACTTTCAAAGACTAGTAGACTAGACTAGTTTATATTGACTTGCAGAGAGTAGCTCACAGCTTACACTTACAAGCTCTGTTGTTATTTGCAATTGACTCCAAGAAAAGGAAGAGGTTTCTTCTCAATTCAGTTACATGGTTTTTTTTTATTTGTTTGTTACCGCGTAACGCAATCAGATATAAACTGAAATCTTTTATTAATTTATTTGAAAGCTATAGGTTCCAGATTATTTCCCAGTTCGGTATGAAACTTTAAATAAGTGAATTTATAATATATTAATGCGTGAAGCAAAAACTTTGTATTTTTTACGAAAATTGAGCGAGGGGAGAAGTGAAATTTCCAATTTGTGAAAAGTTTATTTATAGAAAACATGAAAAATGAAGATCTTTTTAATTTAAGCATAAAATAAATAATCATTATATAACCATTACACGCACTACCGTGTATATGACACACACACACGCATAAATACTCTTTTGTGTATTGTTTAAATCTGTGACCAAATTGAGAATAGAACTTTAGTTGTAGAACTATAATTTAAATTAATTATGGATGAATTTAGTAACATTGAACTGTATAAAGAGTGTATTGTGTTGCAATTTGACTCTTTTACAAAACATACATTTATTTGCACCAAAAATCGAGCAGCCACGTTATTCATGTCTCCAAAAATTTTCATTGACACCGCTGTTAATTATGATAGATTAATTAGTTATTTTACACTTTACAGTAGGTATCGTATTTGAAGTCGATTAACATTATTTGCTAAAAAGTTTTATTACGATAATTCATAATTTCAGCCCTCTGCTACCAAAGTTACCAATACTTTTTAAACGATGTTCCAATTAATTGAACTATATTTGTTTTTACAGTCTAGCACTAAAACCCCATACAGAAAGTAACCAGACTTTCAGCAGACGTTATTACACTTACAATCATTACGTAACAGAAATCCCTAAGGGCAATAGAGAGAAGTACACGTAAAGACAAAAGCAAGCGCGCTTACCTTCCAAAGTCATAAACACCGCTGCACCCACAAAACTGTACAACACTAAACACAAACTTAGAAACAGATGAGTGAACCACTTCCTAGAGAGCAACTTTAATCTATTGTAGAACCAAAACGCGGACTTTTCACCAGCACTTAAGCCACTTTTCGCAGTGTTCATTGTAAAGTCTTTAAATCCTTCGAACTGTTTGAACATGAATTCCGAAGCCTTGTTATGGTACATGTGCATAAACGGATTGTAGTAGGGGTTTCCGTGGGGGTCGGATATGTGCGAGCCGGGGGTTCCGGGTGGTTTCACTGGGAACCTGGGGTAATACATGGAGGCCCCAGTTGAAGGTTGTCTCGGGGTGATTGGAGCCGGTGCATCTGGGATTTGTAGAGTTATCTTCGGGCGGACGGGTCTTTTTGGAGGTGGTGGCGGCACGTAGTTTGGGACGTCCAGCGTATCCATGTTTTGTTGTTTTTTTTAATAAATTAGCTTCGCAATCACATCGGTAGCCGAATTATTTCTTCGGAATATCTTCTCTGGTTTGGTGTGTAGCGTCCGCGAGATCGGGTCGAGACTACGGGTACTGATTTTATAAATATAACGGGAGTTAGTGAGTGCTTCCCGATGTGTCATCGTTAGCGAATTAAGGTTCAGTATACTCGAAACGTATAAGTGTGGTGACGAATTTAAAATACGTAACTCAAACTCAAAATTAACTTTATTTACGTAGGTTTTATCACAAAACTCTTATAAATCGTCATATTTACAGTTACCATTATCATCATCTTACGACCCCTGTCCCACGCCAGGTGGCAGTCTCCATACACACCTATCAGTCCTCATATCTACAGTCACACCTTTCATACACAATTTCTCATGCTTAAAATCCATCCATCTCTCTTGATCTTCCACAACCCTTACCACCACACCCACATTCATGCTGAAACTACCACCGGTTCGGAATGCTGCTCTACAGAGAAGAGACGGCAAGAAACTCTGTAGTTGCTTTTTTCAAATCAATGGGTTTGTTTACAAAAAGCACTAAACAGCATAGTGAGAGCAAGTTCGCCAGATGAGAGAAACACACAACACGCTATCACAGGCCTTGGTTCAGGGCCAGTCAAATACAAGTCCGCGAATAAATAGCTATCCATTGCGTCGTTGCTCACACATACACAACGTCACCTTAAGTTATTCCATACTGAGGGTTTCATAGATGAGCCCATAGATGACCCACCGCCTTACACAGAGGGTAATTAGCTTGTTGGGCCACACTAGCCTGACAGGATTTCGTATTAAGTTTTCCTTCTCTTGCTGGTAGGTTATCGACCTTGAAATTTCCGTTTGCCGGCTCTTACGACACCCTCAGTATGGAACGGGTTGGTGACACTGTGTATTCTGAATCCGTGACCATACAAAGTGTGTCATAATGCGTCTAAATGAATGCAAAAAGGAAATGCCCTATGTCAATTTGTTTGGTCAGCAAGGCAAGTTTGGTTGATGTTCCTCCATTTTATTGCAGGAAACTGAGTATTGGTAATTTATTGACTAGATGAAGCAGTTATTTGGCCCTTTTCGACTATTGCGCGAGTTTGTAACCTAAATAAATTTTAATTAATTTGAATTAAAAATAGTGTCCGAAAAAATGATTTTAATTTAAAAAGCGTGGGGTGCTTTTCAGGATATTATCAAAATAACCCTTCTAGTCAGATATATAGACCCTTCTAGATAAAATATTTAGAACTATTGATATCATGCACCCCACGCTTTTACAATAAAATCATTTTTTCTGACACTATTTTTAATTCAAATTTATTAAAATTTAATTTCTATTTTTTAGTTAGATTTTCTATAAAAGCGTATTTTTTTAAACTTTTATTTATTTTTTAGTTGCAATATAATAAAGCTATTGCTAAATAATCACTACAAAATATAGCAATAGCTTTATGATATTTACATTTCTATTAGCTATTGCATCGAAGAGCGGTGTTCCACCTTGATCACCGTTATTATTATTATCCTAGTAAGGATAACGGGTCAAAATGCTTAAAATATTGAATTGTCATCGGTCCCTAATAAGTATGCCAAATTTCGTGTTAATCCGACGTTTTTAACTGGGTCAAAATCGTGTTCAAAGATTCCGTTACCTAAATACATACAAGCGAAGCTAATAAAAGCGTATTAATAAAATGGCATTCTAAGCAACTACAGAATTTCATCCGGCTCTTCTCTGTAAATTTGGTAACTTTTATTTTATTGTTTGACTTGTCAAAAGACCTTTATTAAGCAAACTTGATTAAATTCGTTTTGATTTCGATTTTTATTTTACAAGATTATGATGATGATACGCAGAACGGTACCTGGCACAAACACTTGCCGCTACTAAACATTACTTTAAAGACCAGTTAATTCGATTGTCAGTTTACACTATGAAATTCGGGTGAATAAGGATAGATTTCCAATGGCGGCAACAATTAATATGGATCTTTTTTTAAGGAGTAACGTTCATGGCGAGTTTAGTACGTTTTAAGAATATATTAATCAACCA
Organism: Clostera curtula; assembly: GCA_905475355.2. Classification (NCBI taxonomy): domain Eukaryota; kingdom Metazoa; phylum Arthropoda; class Insecta; order Lepidoptera; family Notodontidae; genus Clostera; species Clostera curtula. Next base: position 6,763,697 of record FR997817.1, read on the forward strand.
TCTTAAAAAAAGTTTCTCAATTAGGTTTTAATACGTTAGCTTAAAAAAAGTTTGGTTAAAAAATATCGCGCTATTTGAAAAGCAATCTTTTCTTTCGATTGCTTATCGCTCAAGATTATGTCTCAAATTATACATACAAATTATATCTAAATGTGGTCGGTAGTTTGGCAGAATATTTGAAATAATTTATCTTTAAAGATGTTTAGGAAGGCAACATTTGTGTTATGTCGACGATATTTTTATCGAGTCCTTTGCAAAGCTAAGTTACTAAAAATCGAAAAATAAAAATGGGTAAAAAAAAATTAAAGCAAAATAGGTGCCAAAAAGCGAAAAGTAAACAACCATTTGAAGTTCAATTATATACAAATCTAGTAATTTAAAACTGTACGGAATTCACTCTACTTCTTACCTATGGAAAAGTACCTTTCGAACAATTAGCCAAAAATACATGCGAATACTGTTCTTGACGATGGTCAGTGCTCTTATTAAGTGTGATACACTTTAGATTCTGCGAATCAATAACAAAGGGCTTGCCAAATTTATTAGCAATTCAACTCATCTTTCCCATGATAGTAAGTTTAAGGAGAGACACGAGACAAGAACTTCGGAGTAATGCCTAAGATAACACGAGTTTGTTAAGAGAATCATCTGCAGATAAAGAATCTTGTAAACATTTTATTCGGGCTTCTAATTTGGATAGTATCTCTTACTCCCTAGTTTCTTGCCGGCTCTTCTCTGTGGAATGGCATTCCGAACCGGTGGTAAAAACTAAATGATTAGTTATTTTTATATTTATTTTAAATGTAATACTTTTTTTTTTACTATTTGAAAGCTTTCGCAAGAATTTATTCGAATAAAAAACATTTTGATTTTGATTTACTTCTCAGCCTGTAAATGACCCACTAATGAGTCAGACCTCCTCCGATTAAAGAAGGGAAATTGGCTTACTTTGCCACATTGGCTAGACGGATTGGCACAGGGTTTCGTATTAAGTTTTCCTTCTCTTGCGGCTAGGTTTTCGGTCCATATCATTGCCTTTCCGACTCTTAAGACACCCTCATGAAAAAATGGGGTGGTGAATTCTAAATCCGTCACCACACATAATAGTATATTATTATATATTTTGACTGCCTCGTTGGTCTAGTGGTTAGATGTGCCGCCTTTGGATCAACAGGTCCCGGGTTCGATTCCGGGGTCGGGCAAGTGTCTTTATCTAAACCAGAGGCACTGGCTCGGAGTCTGGGTGTCATTTCTATCTATATTATGTATGTATTTACAAAAAAAAATGTATATAAGTAGTTTATCATCCATCTCGTTACCATAACACAAGCATTAAGTTGCTTAACTTGGGACGAGATGGCGTTGTGTGAAATGTCCAAGGATGTCCAAGGATATTTATATAGACCACACAGAATAGTATAGTATTTCGTTTGGGACGCCACAGGTTCTAGAGTACGTATTCTACTGCTACGCCCCGGGTCGTCTCAGCCCATAAATGACCCACTACTGATTCGGGCCTCCTCCAAATTCATGGAGGGATTCTTCTGCCCAGCGTGGCACCGTAGGCTAATTACCCTTCATGTAGTTGTAGGAGGCCCGACTCAGCGGTGGGTCATTTATGGGCTGAGTAGTAAAATATACCTGAGTCACCTCTTCTGAATCGTGCAAAGAACCTGTAAACCCAGGTGCGCTTACAATCCCTAAACCATGAACGCGTCAACATATGCAACAGCTTTGATGACAATTTTTCCGGCAAATTTATACAGGCCCAATGAGTAGTTCTGTGAAATTTGAATTTGACTTCTTCGAATCGTATGTGTAATATACGATGCTCGGTTCTCTGAATATGCTGAGTGAATGTTAAAAGATACTCAACAGATATTAGGTAACATGTAGGATATTAGGACGGGGCAGAATATTAGACATGCACCCAGCACGCTTGGTGGTAGGATGTATCTTATGGTCCGCCCGGCTAGCTACCACCCTCACATCTAAGTCCGGCGCCAAGCAGTTTTACTGTGTACCGTCGTGTGTATGTGAGAGCCGGTACCCGACAGGGCATTTCCTTGAATTGCTTGCTCCATCTTAGACCCTGGCGTTGCTTTCCTGAAGGAAAGCCTTCAGGGTCAAAAGCATTCAAGTCGTAGTCAAAAAAAGGTAAGTTATCTTACCTTTGTGTCAATCAATAAAGCACTGTTGCAGCTCTGTGTAGTGAAGAAAGTCAAATAATATAAAAAATCTGCTATCGCATCACTGTGTTCTCGAAACAAGGAAAACTGAAAACCAATTAAAGACTGGTCTATACCGGACTTACGCAAGTTTTTCAACTCCGTTCCGCAACTTGTATTGGTATAGAGCATAGAGCTATCATTTACACACACAAGTACTTATTCTATAGTCATATTAATATCACATTTATGATTAGCTAGCTAACCCAGTAAACTTCGTACCGCCACAGAATCAATAAATAAAAAACCTGAATGATAATTCCAGAATGTTTCAACTTTATTAAAAAAAATGTTATTAAGAACCATGTATTTTCATATTTTGACTCCTTTCAAACCTTCTCTGGACTTCCACGAATATTTTACGACCAAAATTAGCCAAATCGGTCCAGCCGTTCTACAGTTTTAGCGAGACTAACGAACAGCAATTAATTTTTATATAGAAGATAGATAGATAGATATAATAAAGATCTTCCAAGATGCAAAAAAAGCCTTACTGTTAATACACTGTTTGAGATTTTCACGTGATTTTTTAAGTTGTAGGTGGTATCACCAATGACTGAGTGCAATCACATTAAATAAATGTGGTAGAGCAAATGTGTTGTATGAATGAATTTTTAATAGATTGACCGAATTGCCCGTTCAAAATACGTTGACAAATAAACTGTGCCAATTTCCTTGTTGCAATTTCGCGCTCGTTTTTGGATGACTAACAAATGACATAGTCTTTGCAGCTGGCTTTGTTGCGGATTTCAAAGACGTGTTAAAAAAAATGTTTTAATGAATTACCGACGATGTTTTGATACAGTTTCCTCATTTTTTTTTACTTCAAAGTCGCAAATGGTGTTCCTCTATGGGAAGTGCCACTTGTGACCTGAACGGGTCCATTGAGGAACATTGTCAGTTTTAATAGGTAGGTCGAAGCGCTGATTGTCATACTTTTTTACCAACGAAAACAAAAGACGCAGATCCGGTATCTGAAATGTTTTATCATCGTCATCAGTCCTTAAATGACCCACGAAATTAGCCAACCGTGCCACGCTGGCAAGACGGATTGGCACAGGGTTTGTATCAAGTTTTCCTTCTCTTGTAGCTAGGTTATCAACCTTGCTATTTCCTTTGATCGGCTCTTAGGACACCCTCAAGATGGAATCGGGTGACGACAGTATGTATTCTAAATCCGTCACCACTCGGAGAATACTGTGCTTAGAGATATGATTATTTCAAAATTTAGAGGTTAGTCTTATATTTTTAAATTGAATATTAAATCGTTAGTACTATCGAAGTTTTTGTTATATATTATATACGGTATTTGTAACAGCCTGTAAATATTAATTTAACGTCTATCGTATAGATGGCAGTTTTATCATTATTGACAGACAGTAACTAAATACATTAGTTATGTGACCCGCTGGCGAAGGGGAAAATAGAACGAACGAAAAAAAGAGACAAAATATTTGAAAATATTTACCAGTGCATTTACGAAAGTAAGCGCCAGGTAAGGGCGTTTACACAGTGGATGAGCTTTTGGACGAGTGTGTCGTTCAGGAATGCCACGTATAATACGGGTGGTGTAACTATATGTATAAATAAATTTAGAGTGTCCATCTATAATGTCTTATTAGTATCGTGGACTAGACTAGGCTCATGATAATGAAATCCAAAATATGATAATTGATACGATAGCTACAGCTAAACATTGCCTTTCTGTTTCTAGGAGTTTTCGAAATGATTTGACTTTATTAAATAAATTCACCTATTTTTATTATTTGTTTTTTTTTATATAACAATATATTTATACTTATCAATATGTATAAATATATTATAGTATTAGGTTTTCGCGATAATTACACATTGAAATTAAACACTTGTTATCGGATTTCTCGCGTCTATTTTGCATTATTTATATCCCGATGTTTCGAATGCTTTGCAGCAGTCGTGGTCACGGGAGAGGCTAGATGACAGATGTCTTCAAAAGTACAAAAGAAACAGTTAAATCTATCGCCTATAATTTTGTTTTATTAATAACGTCACTTGTGCACGCCGAAATCGCTCACGGTGTCCAGAGGTCTTGCAGATGAGTGTTGAGCTTGAGATTTGATCAATTAATGACTACGGGCCTATCATAGCTGGTAAATGCATATCTTATTTATTGATAGGATTTGAATCGATAGAAAATATATCCAGCGTGAAGTCGGCCTAAACCGTACGACAGCCGTCAGTGGCAATCTGCCAGGGAAATTGACATCAATCCAGTCGGAAATATTTTGGAATGCGTCTATGTATACTAGAAAATATCTATTCACGTGTGTAGTTGCATTTTCGTTCATTAGATTTGATTACATTAGATTTCGTTCGTATTTCATTAGTCTATCAGATTAAAAACAAAAACGTATAAAATAAAATTAATTGTAGCAATTTTTAAATACAATCTGTGTGGTGTCGGCTTAAAACACATATTGTCACCACCATATTCCATCCTGGGCATGTCATAAGAGCCGACAAAAGGAAATGATAAGGCCGAAAGCCTATCCATAAGAGAAGGAAGACTTGAAACGAAACCCTGTACCAACGGGTCTGGGCAACATGGTACAGTAGGCTAATTACCCTACATGTGACTGGAGGAGACCCGACTCCGCAGTGGGTCAGATATGGGCTGAGTAGCTGAAGTAGTAGTAATATAAAATAATGAACCAAACTTTTGCTGCCAGTAGTATTTTAAACATCTTACCGAAGCAGGGGCGTAGCTACCGCCGTATCAGCCGTATCAATTATACGGGGCCCCGGGGCCGCGGGGGCCCCGCCGTGCGTAAGCAAAAATTAATAAAAAATTCCCATTTTTTTTTCTATTTCTTAGGCAGAAATCTTAGAAAAACTAAAGTCATCATCAGTTAAAAATCATTTAATAAATCAGTTTGCCGAAAAAAATGAATTTATTTAATTTTGTGACAAATTTTTCACTTCGTTGTTTTATTTTACCCTTCATATGGGCCCGCAAATAAATTTTTATACGGGTCCCCACCAAGGCACGCTACGCTCCTGTACCGAGGGCACCAAATTCCTAAGCCTTAATTTAGTTCAATCATTTGGTTCACAGTGGAATGTGGTGCCTGTGGCGCCCCAAGCGTGTCGTGTGAGGGTATACCGCTGGGGTTTTAATGGATAGATGAGTATTTTCCGGACTCCCACACAATTGCCGACCCCGTGCTTAAAGCAATACCCCAGCGAAACCAAAAAAACAAGTTTAATAATTTAGTGCTATCGGCAGGGTGTCCGGCGCCATCCGATGCAATGGGTCAATGGGTGACACATTTTTTTTCTAAATCCGGCCCCACTGAGACTAATGGTGCTGGTCCAGCGTGTTAGATTCTCATTTTTTCGTTACGGAGGAGTTTAAGCTATTGTATAAAAGCTATACAATAGCTTAAAACATTCACAATACAAGCATTAATTTTGATAACTAAACGCACATTATGCATCGTATGCGACACTTGGTAATAATTATTAATAGCCTCATAAACAGCTAGTCAACTATAGATTGATGACCTATTAACTCACAGATGGTCATCGTAAAATCGAGCAGACTCTGGAACAATCGGTAGCGGATAAATTTTATTTTGTACAATAGCTACTACTTTTACTCAGTCCATAGATGACCCACTGTTAAGTCGGGCCTCCTCCAGTTACATGGAGGGTAATTAGCCTACTGTACCACTCTGGCCAGACGGGTTGGCCCAGGGTTTCATATCACGGCGTGGTACCCCGGGGATGGTTAGTGGGTAGGCCCCCACTCTAGGGGAGAGTCCCACACGCCCCCCCTCGGCCATCCCCGTGGCCGACGGGGATAGTCCTTGAAGGATTTTACCCCGGGCGAAACAAAAAAAAAAGGGTTTCATATCAAGTTTTCCTTCTCTTGCGGCTAGATTTCAGCCTTGTCATTTCCTTTTGTCGGCTCTTACGACACCCTCAGGATGGAGTGGGGTGGTGACACTATGTATTCCTATCACCTCACGGACAGAATTCTTCTGTACAAACTTCTGTTCATACTCGCAATAAAATTCGAACTGGTTTTTGTAGAAGGAGCTAGTTTCTGCCTTCGCTTTCATTATTTCTTGTTATCTAAGATTACTCCGCGCCCTAGGGTACTAGCGTAATATCAAACTCAAAAGGAACTTTATTTACGTAGGTTTTATGACAAAACTCTTATAAATCGTCATATTTAAAATTAACAATCTCATCTTCCGCTGTAGTCCAACGCTATGAGTCTCCATACACAGAAGTCGTCGTAGCTACATTCACACCTTTCAAACACAACTCCTCATTCTTACAATCCATCCACCACATTATTTTTTTATGATAAGTATGTCGTATAGCCCCATTATACCTTGCGATTATCGTAAGTGCCCAATATACAAATAGTCTATATATAGTATATATAGACTATTTGTGTATATAGTATGTATGTATAGATGTTTAAAGTATGAGGCTGATAATCTAGTCATTTTGTGGTGTTGCGAAGACATATCACATAAATGAAATCTCTGTTACTGGCTGGCATTTTTTATTTTTATTTTTGGTACATTCAGTGTCCTGCATCTATGGTCATAACGGTCGTGTCTGGCTCGAAGTCGTAATCAAGAGAACGCGTACGTACGATCTCCTTGTACACAAAAGCTGATTTCCGTGGGATACGAGTGCGCTCCGGGTCTTCGAAGTCCACCTCATACAGACCGAACCGTTGTCTGGAACAAGGAGCGAAGTTAAGAGTGTTATGGCATGTCGGATAACCAAGACCCAAGGCTACCAATACGATCAAAGATAAGGTGACGGGTTCTTGCGATAGTTTTGGTATCAGCTTTTTTTATGAGCGACTTGAATGCCTTTGACTCTAGGCTTGCGTGATCGGAAGCATCGCCAGGGTCTAAGATAGAGCAGGCAATTCAAGGAAATGCCCTGTCGGGCACTGGCTTTCACATACACACGACGAAACACAGTAAAGCTCCTTGGCTTGGCTTAAATGTGAGGGTGGTAGCTAGCCGGACCATTAGATCCTACAATAGGATGCTGGGCCTTGTTGACTTTTACAACACGCGTTATTACCCAGCGTACGGTGGGGAAGTGTATTAAGCCAATACAATCGTGTCTTCTCCCATACATTACCCACTGAGTCTGGCCTCCTATCATTACATGGAGGGTTATTAGCCTACTGTGCCGCTCGAAGTTTTCCTTCTCATGCGTCTAGGTTATCGGCCTTGACATTTCCCTTTTTCGGCGTTTACGGCAGCTTTAAAATTGAATCGGTTGGTGACAATATGTATTCTAAATCTTTAATCACACAGATCTATTTATATATTATTATAAGTTGCGACACCGCCAACCCGCTGGTTTGGTATAAAACTAGCCACAGACAAATTCAAAAAAGAAATGTACGAGGGTGAATCAAAAAATTCTTGGAATCAATATTAAAAAATGCAAAGATTTAAATAATAATATTTTATTTTTCTACATAATCTCCCTCCAATGCAATGCATTTAGAATAACGCGTTTCTAACTTCCTTATTCCTTGTGAAAAAGAATTATTTTCTTGACTCTCGAAAAAGTCCTCTACGGCAGCTATAACCGCGTCATTATCGTGAAATTTTGTTCCACGAATTTCCTCTTTTAATTTTGGAAATAAGTGAAAATCACTTGGGGCTAAGTCCGGAGAATATGGTGGGTGGTCAAGGAGATTGAAGCCAGCACAGCGGATTGCGTTGAGCGCGACTTCCGATCGATGGGCAGGAGCGTTATCTTGAAGGAACAACACGCCCAACGACAGTTTTCCACGACGTTTTTCTTTAATCGCTTCACGCACTTTCGGGATTAAATTTGCATAATAGGGTCCAGTTATCGTCTGGCCTTTTGGCATGTAATCAATAAAAAGGATTCCTTCACTATCCCAGAACACAGAGGCCATAACTTTGCCAGCGGAAGGAGCAACTCGAAATTTCTTAATGGATGGAGAGGATGGTCGTTTCCAAGACATGCTTTGTCTTTTAGTTTCAGGATCAAAATGGTGGACCCACGTTTCATCCATGGTGACAAGACGACGGCAAAAATTATCCGAATCACGCTGGAACATTTCGAGATTACGCTTGGAAATTTCCAAACGTCGCTTTTTGTTTTCGTCGGTTAACATTCGTGGCACCCATCTTGCAGACACTTTTTTGAACCCCAGTGAATCAATTAAAATGGATTGAACGCTACCAAAAGATATCTTTAGGATCTCAGCTATATGTTTTATAGTCATTCTTCTGTCTTCCAAAACCAGATTCTCAACCTTTTTGACATTTTCTTCTGTAACGGAGGTTGAAGGCCGCCCAGAACGCGGGTCATCTTTACAGCTTGATCTACCTCTTTTAAATTCAGCCACCCAGTACGCAACCGTAGAATAGGGTACAGCATCACCCCCTAATGTCTGCTGAATGTCCAAAAAAATTTCCTTCGTAGAAATTTTTTTCAAACTGAGATATTTTATCACCGCACGTAACTCACTTTTATCCATAATTTTGACTTTTTAGCAACTCGTTGCACAAAAAAATTTATTACATGCGAACGAACTGACAAAAACAAGTGACAGTCAGACACATAAATATAGTGTGATAGACACTCTTTAATTTGAGTATCGAACTTGATCCAAAAAGGTTTCATATATATGCACTTCTAAGAACTTTTTGATTCACCCAGGTATATTGGGCGGTCTTATCGCAACACGCGATATCTTCCAGACAACGATAGGAGTTGTAACTTACGAGTATAGTTCGATCGGGTTAAGAATTCAGTAAGTAGAGGTGTATTTAAAGAAACCGCTGCGTTCGAAATTATGCCTTCTGCTGATCACGTGATTTTCTGATTTGGAACTACTTAATTGGATACGGGGCGTGGCTAAGCCGGCGGACAATGATGGCTGCACTACATTCATAACGCGATAAAGTATAAGTAATATTGTTGTTTTGTTTTTAATCTGTATTAATCGAGAGTGTTAACAACTGTATCGTCATTACAAAAGCAAAATACCATATAATAACTTACTTAATTACTTACTACTCAGCCTATACACGACCCATTGTTGAGCGTCCTCCAATTACAAGGAGGGCAATTGGCCTACTGTGCCACTCTGGCCAGACGGATTGGCACAGGGTTTCGTATCAAATCTTCCTTCTATTGCGGCTAGGTTATCGTTCTTGTCATTTCCTTTTGTCGGCTCTTACAACAGCCTCAGGATGGAATGGGGTAGTGACACTATGTATTCTAAATCCTTTGAGACAAGGACATTTTTATTTACTTACACATAGCCCCGCACCCATTCAAAATTGTCCATCAGACTCCACGCAGTGTAGGCCCTTATATCAGACCCTTCTTCCATTGCGTCTAACATGGCATTAATATAATCCTGGTAGTACTTCACACGGTCGTAGTCATCGAGGCCACCGTGGGTCGCGAATCCGTTCTCGGTAATGAACACGGGTGGATTGTCATACACCTCCCTGATGTAAGTCAAAAGTTTGTAGAAGCCCAGCGGGAAACTCTAAAAAGACATTTAACAAAGCACTTTCAAAATGGGATAATTAAACTTAAATTCTAGTTGGCGCCCAATTAATGTCGGTCTAGTGGTTAGATGTGCCGCCTTTGGATCAACGGGTCCCGGGTTCGATTCCGGGGTCGGGCAAGTGTCTTTGTCTAAACCAGAGGCACTGGCTCGGAGTCTGGGTGTCATTTCTATCTATAATACGAATGTATTTAGAAAAAAAAATGTATATAAGTAGTTTATCTCCATCTCGTTACATTAACACAAGCATTAAGTTGCTTAGCTTGGGACGAGATGGCGTTGTGTGAAATGTCCAAGGATATTTATATTTCAAGGATATTTAGTGTCATACCCCATTCCGTTCTGAGTGTGTTGTAAGAGCCGACAAAAGGAAATGAAAAGGCCGAAATAAGCCTAGCCTTAAGAGAAGGAAGACTTGAAACGAAACCATGTGCCAACCGGTCTGGGCAACATGGTACAGTAGGCTAGCAATTAGGAATTCGGCCTTGTCATTTCCTTCTGTCGGCTCTAACGACACCCTCAGGTGGCAATGGGGTGGTGACATCATATATCCTAAATCCGTGACCACACGGACAGGTTTTCTAGATGGACGGAGTAGGTCTACTAGATGTTAAATATGTCACCCATCTATGTACTTCATCAACAAAATACTATGTATATATAAATACTATGGCTGTGCTATTAAAGAATGTAAAAAAAATTACATGATTATGTCATTCCATTTCTGACATTGTGTATTTAAACATCCTGTATTATTGGTTGTGATTCATTACAGAAAATACTAACCTTGGTGATGGTAGACGGCCCTGCAATCGAAATCGACCACTCTGGTTTCTGGTACCTTCCATATTCTAAATCATCGAAGAAGGAAGGAACGGGATATTGGTTCACGAGAGACTCATTTCTATAAACCAGATAAGTTGTGTAATGGTTTAGCCCAAAGAAGTCTGCCGTTCCTTTAATGTAGTCCACTTCCTCTGGAGTGAGTTCGGGTAAACGGGACCTGAAGAATCCTTGCTGGAGACTTTTGGCTGCCACGCGTTCCTTGAGTTGGTGAGGGAGGTCTCCAGTTTTTGAGTAGATTGGATTGGTGTATATACCCCACTAAAAAAATTAAACTTAAAGTAAGATCAATAACACTGCCTCGTTGGTCTAGTGGTTAGATGTGCCGCCTTTGGATTCCTTTGGGGTCCCGGGTTCGATTCCGGGGTCGGGCAAGTGTCTTTGTCTAAACCAGAGGCACTGGCTCGGAGTCTGGGTGTCATTTCTATCTATAATATGTATGTATTTACAAAATAAAAATGTATTTAAGTAGTTTATCATCCATCTCGTTACCATAACACAAGCATTTAGTTGCTTAGCTTGGGACGAGATGGCGTTGTGTGAAATGTCCAAGGATATTTATATTTATATTTACCTCTATGGTTAATTAATTTAACATTAAGTTAGAACTGGTAAACAAACATTTATTGTAAATGTATCTGCTTATTGTTTGAAAGTAGCGTGTATGTAGTAATATTTTGTAAGCAAATAATTATTGTCAAATTTATTCGAAATGTTTACGAAGGTCAGGTTAGTGCAGGACTTGGTTACTTCTACATTACAGTATTAGCAAGGACAAATAAACGGTGTTTGAATCCCGGAAGAATCTTGAAAAGACTTTCCCTGGACTTTTATATAAAAAAAAATACAAAACTCCTCTGTATTTTACGAGTTTTAGATCGTCTTTATGTCTTTACTAAGGGCAAAACAACAGACAAGAACCATAGAGTATAATAAGGCACTTACCGACATTGCATTAATTTCCAGTGCCAAGTCAGTGTCTTCCTCCTTTTCAGCTTCGTACCATTGAGCATCGATGGTGATAGAAATAACACCTCCCTGCGTTGCCCTAAACTCCTCATCATAAATATGATACGCCTTCGCATGAGCAAGAAGCAAATTCTTAACGCACATATAATCAGCCACACCTGGGTAATTGATTAGCGGAGAAAACACTCCACTACCGTAACCGTATCCACAAATGACTTTAGGCTCATTCATAGTAATCCAGTACTTTACTCTGTCACCAAATAACTCAAAAGCTATCCTCGCGTAGTCAGCAAACCAGTCAACAATGTGAGGATTAGGCCAACCTCCTAAATCCTGCAGTTTCTGCGGTAAGTCCCAATGGTACAATGTGACGACCGGCGTAATATTATACTTGAGCATCTCATCTATCAAGTTATTGTAATACTCAACGCCTGCTGGGTTGATGAAGTCGGGAAAGCTGGTAGGGAGCAAGCGAGGCCAGGAGATGGAGAATCTATAAAAGTCAAGACCAAGTTCTCTCATCATCTCGACGTCCCTCTTGTAGAGGCGGTAGGAGTCATCGGCGATATCGCCATTCGATCCATCTACGATGGCCTCAGGTACATAATGGGTAGTGTGATCCCATATACTTTCCGATTTTCCTAAAATTGATTAAAGTGTTAACCAGTGGTAAGGCACAAGATTACGGTAAACTAAGTTCAGTTTCGTAGAGGGGCGGAATAGTTATTTTACGGGTCGCATCTTTAGTGTTACTTTTAATGTCCACGCACCCGTCTGGGAAATTTATTAATTTATTTATTTTGACAATGTAACAGAAAACAATCGGGTAAATAGCAAAATCTATAACGTTGTGGGTTGGAATGTATCTAGTCCATACTAGATTAATTTCCAAAATGCATTAATACATCATTATAAAACATAATATGTACAGTTATTTGAAGTTAATGTTACCTAGCTAAAAGTTTTGTTTTAGGATGTTGCGAATCCAAGTTCTAAATGCGGTTAGTCTAGGATTGAAAATGTCTAAATGCGTTTTATTCATGGACATCTGCTCGTTAAACAAAAGACACATTCTTGTAAGAGGATTGTATTACGAAGTGTTGTTAACATAAGTTCGTAAGTAAAAATGTACGATAATGGTTGATGATGATTTAAAAATATATATTTTACACAAGATGGTAACTAAGGATGTCTAAACCACTACCAAAATTCAATTCTATTTACATTAGTATTGCATAAGACATAGTGGAAATCCTTGGACAAGTATTATGTGGACTTCTTATAGCTCGTGAATGAATAAATAGAAACGTCTAACCATACCCTTCTCCTCGGTTACAACTGCCACATCCATCGATCATATCACATGTGTTAATGGTCGTATTTTATCCATTTGCTCAACGTCCTACCCACCCAACATATTGTTAAACTTACCATCCTCATTCCAGGCTCCTTCGACTTGATACGAAGCCGTGGCTGTACCGAAAAGGAAACCTTCGGGAAAACTTCTGACTTCATGTCGAGTCGTATCATGCAGACCCTTACCATCAGTTACGGCGAGAACCGTAGCTAAGGCTCTGCAATTTCAATTTAGAGTTATAGTAAAATAAGCAAAAAAACTTCATACATTCATTTTGTTTTACTTAATCTCATTATCTTGATATGACCCATGTTAAAATCACCCGCAGTTAGACGAAAGTAGATACATGTCAAAAGGTAGAGAGAGAGACCAAAGAAAAGATGGATAGATTTCAAGCAAGATGACGACAGGACAAGGTAGTTGGCGACGCGATGACAGTTGATACAAAAACTAGACTATGTTTAAATACTGTGCTAAACCCAAGAGATTTGAAACGTATAAAGCGTGATTTTATAACTAAATATGCAATATTGTGTGACGTTGCTATGCTATTTTCAACAAACATACTCTGTAAAAGTGCATGCTTCTACTTCTATTGTAGAATTTTATTAATTCGTGTAATTTAAAACTTTCAATTAAATGCGTTAAAAAGTTTACACGGTAGGTAGGTAGGTATGTACATAAATTAATGTCCAAAACTTTTGCCACGTTACATGGCAATGCTAATTCCTATAACCAGCCTTCTAGTCACCCCGGTTGAATTTTGACGCCCGGACAACTCTGCAAAATTATTTTAATTCCGAGCCCCACTTTAATTCCCAGCGAATTAGCATTGCCATACAGCGTGGCAATGCTACTAGCCTACTTGGCACGGTACCCGGTGACACTGATTTGGCGCAAATCCCATTTTTATAATTTTAGTTTTAGTCATAAATCTTTTTAGACTAATTATAGTTACGGGTAGTTTATTTAACGGTTATTTTAACGTCCGTTGTAATGTCCTATTAAATTTACTTAAACTTTTGCCTGTGTTTATTTTAATATTCACTGAAAAAGTTAATGCTATACTACTTTTTAAAAATATGTACCTAATCCAGGATTCGAATGGGTCTCCGTTTTACGCGTACGAAGCAACACGGTCGCCGAAATGATCTAAAATTGTATTTTAATGTGCTTATATAAATCCTTATTAAACGAGTATGTAGCAGAATTACTCACATTATTAAGTTGCGGCTACGCAGCGCCATTTTATTGTGTTACATATTGAAAACATCTGGTTCTTTTATATTTACTACTATCATGTTTATGTCGGCCAGTATCTTGTTATGTAAAACCATCAGATTATCTTTATTTTGATGGATGAAATTGAAGTGTATCTCAAGTGGAAGATATTACTTTATTTATATATCTTTTAGCGAGTTGTACGCACGACGTACGATCGCATCGGATCTTAATGACGGTGAATTTTAATACCGTAGTGCCCAGGTATCAAAGTGAACCAAAAGCATTTATTTTTACCACACCCGCACATTTAGTTTGAAATGTATGCTGCATAATTTTTAAGTTACCAGTTACCAGCGATAAAATCGTCATCTGCATTTTTACCTTGAATATTACCTTTATTATCTGACGTCGTACATCCTTGAGACGACACAGTAAAGGTAAACCAGTCGGTCCCATCTGCCATTCTAACATCTATACTCTATAACATTAATTGAAAAGTATACTATAACCTGCCCAGGAGTATGAAGAACAATTGTACCAAGTTTTGTTGAAATCCGTCGAGTGGTTTTTGTTTCTATAACGAACATACAGACAGACAGACAGACAAAAATTTTACTGATTGCATTTTTGGCGTCAGTATCGATCACTAATCACCCGCTGATAGTTATTTTGGAAAAATATTTCATGTACAGAATTGACCTCTCTACAGATTTATTATAAGTATAGATAGATAGAACATAGATTGGTGGATGAAGCCGGATTTATATTGGTCTGACGAGGTGTGAAGTATCGCATCAGAGAGGCATCGGTTTGATTTAATTAATACGACATGACAGCAGATGGCCTCACGTCAGATTGCAATACAAAAGTATAAATCTCAGCGTATTAAATAGCATTAAGCGATAAGACCGCCACTTTTTTGTGATTCTGTCTATTTTTCACATGTACATTAAAGAGTTTATCTATCTAACTAAATCTAAGAAACCTATACCTCTCTGACGGGACACGTCACAACACGTCGGGCAAAATATAAATCCGCCTTGATGTGACTTGGTCCGTGACAGGGGTCAGGTTTAGGCAACCAATGCGGACTACAGACAGTGGCTCGTTTTGCGAAAAAAGGATAGTGCTCAATCAAAGAATGAGATAGTCATTCTTTCGTCAATTTACATGCCCTATTAAATAATTATACTACTATTTTGCTAAAAATGAAAAAAACAATTATGATTAAACATTTACAGTGTTATGATATTTGAATTTATTTATTATATATTAAAATATCTATTAATTTAGTCATTTCGTTTAGTGTTTTATAAGCAAGTTATGTCTTTTTAATGCTAAATAAATAATTAAAATTTCTACAGTAGTTAATACAGATTCTAGTTTAAATTCTGGTAAGGTAAATAAAAAGGAGACAGTTCAAATATCCCGAAAAAAGACAGCGATAGTGTGCTTTTAAGTAAACATAGTCCTTGTAATAGTTGAAAATATTTTATGCGGATGCCCGAACTTCCGTCATGTTTTTCGGGCACTTTAATTAAAAATGTTATGTGTGATAATGCTTGTTGCACACATTGAGTTAAATGTACTTCGTACTAGAGGAGACACCTCAACTAGATTGTTTGTAACACGCGTTGGAGCGCGCGCACTCCAACTCATTTAGTCTGTGACAAGCGCTTGCTGCAACATCACACGTTTGAGTGTTGTTTTGTTTTTTAAACTATGCCTTCGTGTGTATTGAGATACTGTTCAAACAATTCGAGAAATACAAGTAAAAGTCAAGGAGTAACTTTCAACATTATTATCTTTAAGACACGCTTAATTTAGTCATATTTTATCAATTTATTGTAACTCTTGACGACGCCTCACTGCGGCGGCCATGTTTATGTAAATATCAAAGAGTAAGAACATTTGAATGCGCAGAGCTGACACTATCGACGTTAAATAATTAAGGACACTAAATAATAATAGGGTTTACTGCGAAAACCAGCTAAGCGCAGTCAAGTTAGTTTTGAGATATTGCGTTTTAAAGTATAAGACTAATACAATGAGTTGTGAAATATTGCGTTTTTTAAAGATTATTTAAAATACAAATGCTATAGTTTTAGTAGGCCTTGTATCCAGTATGTATATTTTAGTAGTTAGGGTATTATGTAAAATAAAGATTTTATGTTTGTTTGTTTTTATCATTATTTATCTCGTAAACCACACTATAAATTTTGTGTTGAACTAAAGGTTTGCTCAAAATAAGTCAGTAAATTAGTCAGTTGTCGCAGTAAACTCTCGATATTATCCAGTTATGAATAGTTCATCCATATTAAAATAAATTAATATATTGATTGGATTTTAGATTTACAGATTTACAGTACACACAGTAACTAGTAGGCAGAATAATAAAATAAAGTCGCGTCTCTCGCGTCTGCGCGTTTTGATTTTATCTATGAAAACATCACACCCCCCGCTTGCCCCGCTGTCATCAAGTTACGCGATACTTTTTGTTTGAAATAGCTTCTCTATATATTTAACTCAATGGTTGCACAGCCATAATTATGAAAAGATCCCCGAAACTGTCACACTGCTGCATTTTTGACATGGCAAACGCGCCTGCGGGCTGCGCTATGCGAACTATAAAAAGGCCTTTTACAAACAAATACAAAGTATGAAGTTGACGTTCTTCCATTTATGGTGTGTATGTTCTGTGGTCCATTAACGTCAAAGTTATGGCGGCATAGTGATGTTCTTTAGCGTGATACGTATTAACGATAACAAAACCGTATTCCAAAGCTATCGCTGTACGGCGGATATCAAATTGCTAATACGCAATAAGAAGTCATCCGAAAACAAAAATCGCTAAAAAACCTGCAGATTGTTTGTATTTGTTTAATGCATGCATATCGGTTAAAATCTATACTATATACTAATAGTTCCTGAATTAATTATTTAATTATCCCCATTTGGTACGAAAAACGTTAGGGTAGTCTGATTAAATAAAAATATAATATATTGAAAACATTCAGGGGCCAGAGGAGTGTGTTATCTTCACCAATGAATTTATGAATATCCAGCATGATTGCATTGCATAATCTAAATTTAGTGTTTTAGTTAGGTAAAAGTTACGTGATTTCTCTTTTTGCATTGACACCAGTTCTGTTAGGTGGGTAGATCCCTAAAAACTAGAGATTCTTGAGTAAATATGATGTGATATGTGATAAAATGTGACGTGATATTCACAAGTTAATAATGTTCACAAGTTTATTGATGAAAACGGAACACTGAATTACTATTTATGGATTAATTTTAAAACTAATCAGGTCGAGTACAAAATAATTAAGCTCCTACTAAATATTCGATCAAGGAAAGGAACGGGTACAAAATAAAAAAAAAACTGTTTTCGCGGTGCGCTCTGCACTAGTGCTAACTGCTGCTAATGTCACCAAAACAACAAATAAAGTAGGAATTTCAGTTCTACTCTACTCCGCATTAAACAACTCGACTTGTTTCATTCTGTCTGTAACTCATATTATGAAACGAGTTTATGTCTTTAAGAACAAACATGAAAAATATGGCAAAGTTATGGTTGTGGAAGATTCGCTTGAAGCTTTAAAATCGGCCATATCCAACAAATTTCAAATGAACCAAGATTTGCGCCTGTATTTATCTAATGGCTGCGAAATTGACGATGTAAGAGTAATACGAGATGAAGAAACTATTTATATAAATTTGAACAGTGACAGAGACGTTGAGGATTGTGCTAAGAATGAACATTTGAATTTAAGTGATGACAGTGTTGGTTGTAAAAGTTATGTTTCCGAGTGGATATCACTCAATGTTGGTGGAAAACGCTTCACAACTTCGAAAGCCACACTCTCTGCTAAAGAGCCATCATCAATGCTCGCTAGAATGTTCTCAGATGATAATTTGTACTTAATGAATCCTAGTGTTACCGATTCCAGTGGAGCATACTTGATTGACAGATGTCCAGAATACTTTGAACCTATATTGAATTATTTGAGGCATGGAAATGTGATATTAGATAAGCATGTTAACCCTAAAGGTGTGATGGAAGAAGCAGTGTTTTATGGTGATTCATTTCTCTATAAGATATGTAACTCATAAAATGATTTGAGCATCAAATTTGCTTACTTATTAAGGTGGCCACTAGACCTACAATAACATTGTACAATAAAATTGAAAGGCGCTTTGAATCCAAACGATCAATTATATTGCACAAAAATATGAATTGCGCAATGTTTTCGTGTGCAGTCGGAGAATAGTATTCACCCTTCATGATGCCATGGAAAAATATTGTGAAATAAAAATTAAACTCGCTCAAACTTTCGTTCAATCATTGCGCAATCTTCAACAATAACCTTAGACGGTCAATAATATTGCACAATATAATTGATCGTCTAGGGGCCGCCTTAGAGTGAAAATCCACAATCACTGAGCCTTTATTCATAGTTGATTTTGACTATTTAACTACTATTACACAGTCCATAAACTACCCACTGCTGAGTCCCGCCTCCTCTGGAGGATAATTAGCTTACTGTGCCATGCTGGCCAAGCGTGTTGATATTAAGGTGAATGTTCCAGGGTAGCCTGCAAAATTCAAATTTTCTTAAGTTTTTTGCAATTTGCAGGCCAGTGCTAGGTTGTATGTTGATTAAAATGTTATTGGCGGCTGTAAGACGTATGTAGTTATAGAATTATAATCATCAAACTCATCAATACAACTCTCCAAGCTCATAAAGGTGCAAGAAAGACATTGAGCTTGAAAATTTGAATTTTGCGGGCTACCCTGGAACATTCACCTTAACTTTTCCTTCTCTTGTGCTTAGGTTATCGGCCTTGTAAATTTATGACACCCCTAGGCTGAAATGGGGTGGTCTGATTATGTATTATATATCAATCACATTAAACCATTTTGGTAACCTTATAATACTATATGCCAGTTTGGACTGTAAACCTATTGAAGTATGCAAATAATGCAAGAAATTGCTTTGCACTGAATGAGCACATCAATAGAAAATAGCATGTCTGAAAGCAGCTTTGCAAAATATTAGTCACATTACCCAGATGTAACTCTTGTTTACTTAATTTCATTGTTGTAAATAATGGTTCAAATTTCTTACTTTTTCTATTTTATATAAGGAATTTAATTTGTATATGTCTTTGAAATGGAAAATTGTGATGTCTATGGCACCAGGGAAGATGTTTATCACTTCTTAGTGGAGTGTATCTGGTCTAAGCCTATGAGAGATGAAATACATACTAAGGTCTAATAGGCCACTACCAGTCAATTCTCAAACAGCCTTGTGCTTTACCAATCTGTACACAAAATACTGCCAGATATGGAACTTTAAAATTTAATATTAGTTATCTTAGAGGGCTCAATGGTGCTGACATAGTTCTGATACGACCAAAAGTCCCAAAAAGAACAGAATAAAAAAAAATTAAGTATATATTAATTTCTACATTAATATATTAATTTCTACTATTACAGGCATAGATTCAATGATCCCACAGCTTAATCAGCTGATAGAGGAATCAAAGTACAGCTCCGGGAGTAACCAAGCTTTGACAAGGATGGATATAGTACGTTCCCTAATTTCAACCTCTACCAACTGTGAATTGAGGTTTCAAGGTGTCAATCTATCTGGGGCAGATTTAAATAGATTAGACCTTAGGTTTATTAATTTTAAGGTGAGTTTTTGTATAGTAAGCTCCTAAAATTAACATGATTATTGGTATTCATGAAACATACCAGTTGGCACCGGTCTAACCTGATTAGGCTACTACTCAGCGCAAAAATGACCCACTGATGAGTCTGGCCTCCTCCTATCACGGGGAGGGTAATTGTGCCACGTTGGCCAGATGAGTTGGCACAGGGTTTCGAAGTATTATTTCTCTTGCAGTTAGATTTTCGGCCTTGGCATATCCTTTTGTCAGTTCTTACGATACCCTCAGGATTTAATGAGGTGGTGACACTATATACACTAAATCCGACACCACAGTGGTTATACAGTAAAATACATTTTATATACCGATTTTGAAATACGGCCTATTCATATGCCTGGTAATCATACTTTATTTTTCTTCCCTTTTTCAGTATGCTTGCTTGTCTAGATGCAACCTTAGTGGCGCGAATCTATCCCATTGTTGTTTGGAGCGCGCCGATTTGTCCCATGCCAATTTGGAAGGGGCACAGTTGCTTAGCGTCAAAGCATTATGTGCCAATATGGAAGGTAGGTAATTGGTCAAAATACTGTATACATCTTTTTAATTTCTTCCCATTCTGTTCCAACAAGAATTATACTGATTTACGAAATCTTTCAATAAAAGAGTAGTAAGATATTTTTATGATTATGTATGAGAAACCAAAATTTTGAGTCATTATTATACATAGTATTTATAAAATCAAAAATATATAATGTTTATCTTCTTTAAATACAGATTCTTAAATTATTTTTTCCAGGTGCTAACCTAAAAGGTTGTAACATGGAGGATCCAGCTGGATCGAAAGCTGTGATGGAAGGAGTGAATTTGAAAGGTATCATTTGTAGATGTATGTATTTATGGTTTAAAAAATATTACATATTTATATATCTACAGAACTGAATTAGAAGTCAATGTAACTCAACAATCGGAAAGCTGTTAAATAAATCCCCATATCTACATAAAATATGTTTGAAATTTACGATAGCTGATAGCCCTAACAATATATCGTACGGGACCCACTTGTCGAGCATGAAGTAATGGATAGCATAAGGTGGATGCTCCAGGGTAGCCCGCGAAATTCAAATTTTCCTAAGTTTTTTTTCAATTTGCAGGTCAGTGCTAGGTTGTATGTTGATTAAAATGTTATTCGAGGCTGTAAGACTTATGTAGTTATAGAATTATAATCATCAAAATCATCAATACAACCCTCCAAGCTCATAAAGGTGCAAGAAAAACGTTTTCAACGTCAAGACATTCTTGCACTTTTATGAGCTTGGAGGGTTGTATTGAGATGTTGTATCAAGATTATAACTCTGTAACTACATACGTCTTACAGCCGCGAATCAAATGTTCATCATCATACAACCTAGCACTGCCCTGCAAACTGCAAAAAACGTAAGAAAATTTGAATTTCGCGGGCTACCCTGGAGCATCCACATTAAGCTATTTTAACAAGGCATTTATAAGAAATCTGTAAGATAACAGATTGAAAAAGCCAATATTGCTAAGTTTTAGATTTATTTATTGCAGGTGCCAATCTAGAGGGTAGCAACATGGCGGCAGTAAATTTGCGTGTGGCAACACTCAAGAATGCCAACTTGCAGAATTGTGATCTCAGAATGGCGGTTTTGGCGGGAGCAGATTTGGAGGTAGATTTAATATTAGGGTCTGCTACTGTGCCCATTGGCCTAGTACGTAGCATGAGATGCTATATTTATCCTTACGCCTTTTTGTCTAATTATGTATGTACTCTCATTGCAACAATCAAATGACAATTGCTGGCATGGCACCTATCAATGACAAAAACCTGAAAAAATGAACTGTTAATTAGATATGATTGAGGTTCTTGTCCGTGTGGTGACGGATTTAGAATACATAGTGTCACCACCCCATTCAGTCATGTGAGTGTCGTATGAGCCGACATAAGGAAATGTTAAGGCCGAAAACCTAGCCGCAAAAGAAGAAAAACTTGAAACGAAACCCTGTGCCAACCCGTCTGGCCAGCGTGGCACTGTAGGCTAATTACTCTGCATGTAATGGGAGGAGGGTTGACTCAGCCGCGGGTCATTTATGGGCTTAGGAGGAGAGTAGAAGTCAGGGCATTGTCAAAATATTTCCCTTAAATTTACGGAGAGTAACAAAACATTAAGCAATCAAGAATGCAGCCCATCTAGTAGTAAGCTGACAGTGTATCTTAGCCCTCAACTAATTTTGGTCGAGAATGTATAAAATAAATAAATAAATATCCTTGGACATTTCACACAACGCCATCTCGTCCCAAGCTAAGCAACATAATGCTTGTGTTATGGTAACGAGATGGATGATAAACTACTTATATACGTTTTTTTTTTGTAAATATATACATATTATAGATATAAAACACCCAGAATACTTGTAGGTCCTACAAATATTTCTTCCGAACACGTCGAACAGTCCTCTGAACACGACATAACAACGTGAAATATGTTCACAAATGGGCAGTTATAAATAGATAGATATTGAAGAAAATACCTACGTTCTATAACAGTCTACGCAATTTGTCTAAATTTATGATACTTCATTATCATCATCGTGGGCCAGAAAAGACCTACGGCTCTAAGTACATGGAGAGTAAGTCTACTGTGCTACGCGAGTAGAAAACGTTTCGTTTCAAATTTTTCTTTTCACGCGGTTAGGTCTTTCGCCTCATCATTTTCATTAGACGGCTCTTACGCCACCCTCATTAAGGAATGGGATGGTGTCGCTGTATATTTTTTACGATCTGATCCGAAAACAAAAATATTTGTCGAAATTTTATAAAATTTTCTTTTTTTTCTAGTGCTGTGACTTATCCGGCAGTGATTTGCATGAAGCAAACCTCCGCGGTGCCAACTTGAAGGATGCCGCGTTTGAACTCATGCTAACACCACTCCACATGTCCCAAACTATTAGATAAATAGTCTTTTAGCTTGCTTTATTTATCAGATATCAATTAATATATTACGAAGTATTGTATTAAATGTTGGTAGAAATATACGATTGTATAGACCTAGTATTTATTTCCAATTGAACCTACCGAAAGATGATGAGATGCATACCTATAATAAAATAAAATATAAAATAAATATCCTTGAACATTTCACACAACGCCATCTCGTCCCAAGTTAAGCAACTGAATGCTTATGTTGTGGTAACGAGATGGATGATAAACTACTTAGATACATTTTTTTTTGTAAATACATACTTATAATAGAAAGAAATGACACCCAGACTCCGAGCCAGTGCCTCTGGTTTAGACAAAGACACTTGCCCGACCCCGGAATCGAACCCGGGACCCGTTGATCCAAAGGCGGCACATCTAACCACTAGACCAACGAGGCAGTCGATCCTTATCATTACATCTTTACATAGTATAAAACAAAGTCTCTGTTTCTGTCCGTCCCTATGTATGCTTAAATCTTTAAAACTACGCAACGGATTTTGATACGGTTTTTTTTAATAGATAGAGTGATTCAAGAGGAAGGTTTATATGTATAACCCACACCCGCTTTGCACGGGCGAAGCCGGGGCGGGCCACTAGTAGTTTATAACAAAGTCCGTCATCTGTTCGTCTCCTATGCTTAAATCTTTAAAACATAATGCCTGATGAACACGAGTTTGTAGCTCACATGGGTCACGTTCAAAGCTCACGCGCCGGTTTCAAGTTTAAAACATCGCTTTCCTGAAGGTACATGGGTCAGATGCTTCATTTCATCTTTAGAGATGTTTAAACGTGAACGTTCGATAACAAAGTTTGTTTAAACAGCCCTAGTAATAGGTATAGATGTTTTTGGATAAAAATCTTAGAGTGGGGTAAAGTTTCTAAAATACCTATTAGGTTTTGTTATATGTAGATTGTATGAATTATTTTAAATTTACTGACTTTTGAGATTACTAAGTAGGTATTAGATTTTAGTTTCCACTAAATTGAGCGAAAGACGAAATGACAAAAGTATCACACATAATACACCCATACCATCTCGTCACTGTTACAAGTATTTTAAAACGTTATTTTTTGGACTACTAGATATTTTCTGTCCCATCACTAGCCCATCTGTCAAATCGATCACGCTATCTTGAACGGGGTATAGTGACTTTTCTAACCAAATCACTACTCACTATCATCACTATCACTACATATTATAAAACAAAGTCGCCGTCGTCTGTCCGTCCATAAGTATGCATAAATGTTTAAACTACGCAACGGATTTTGATGATTTTTTTTAATAGATTGTGATTCTCGTCGAAGGTTTGTTTAACCCATCCTTAGAGAAACACTGATAAATTTATAGGTTCTTCATTACACCCGTGCGAAGCCTGGGCGGGTTAAAATATTGACAAATAGGAACACCATACTGTATGTTCTTTGTAGTGAAAGCTTTTAAATTTTACACTTGATTGAATGATTTTGAATAATTATACAGTGTTTTTTTTTTATGATTACTAGTTTTTCAATTAGTTGTGCAATAAAGAAAAGAACTAAAGATTTTTGATGTGAAACATCTATAGGCGAGTTAAAACTGATTTTCGGCGTGGCGAGAATTGCCGTGGCGACGCTTAGCCACGCTATGATGTCTACTATAAATAGTCAATACGTAGTAGTGTGTGAGATGGGGCCTGTTGCTGTTGAAACAATGGTATGAAATCTGGATAATACCGAAGTCACTGATGAAAATAGCTGAGTTGTCACGATTTCAAATAAATTTATAAATTTTGTATCTATTAAAATGAATATTATTGTAATAAAGAGTCATTGTTTATTATAAAGATTTAAAATTTTTTTATGTTTAACCATTGAAAATTGTTTATAGGAATGACTGCATTCGATAATAATAAAAATCGATTCTCGATACTAATTAATTAGTTGGGCGCATCCCTAAGAAAATTTTTGTCTGAATGTTGGATGCCTTTGTATTTTATTCGCGTTCTATTTTTGTGTGTGACGGTTCTGTTCGGCGGAGAAGATTTTATTTTGCACATAATTTTGATGATTTTCATTTAGATCATCGAAATACCTGCAGAAAACCTCCCGATTGCGGTAAATTATCAAAATGCAGAACGGAGACGGCGCGCCGACGGCCACGGATACCAGTAAGTATTTTTGTTGATGAAAATGCATAGCTAAAATGAATATATTAAAATCATTGTTCTACTGTTTTAATTTCTGATTATTGATAAATTTCTAGTTGGAAACGATGTAAAGTTAAAATTTATGGTTAGACAGGGTAACCGCGTGTTTTTCGAAGTACCCACATAGGCCAATGACTGGATACGAAATTGTACAATTTTTTACCGCTAATGTATACAATTCGATTACGAACTATATTGCATTTCACTTCCGTCTGTAGGTTTCGTGCGTCGGCTTCTGCGAGTTGGGTTGTTAAATCCGCTTGTAATTATTGATAATGTGAGTAGCCTAATTGGAGTGTGAAATGACTCACTTTTGTGCTGCCCACCTTGTAAATTTACTTAGGTCATTTTAGTATTAGTTCTAGAGATGCAATACTAGATAGAATTAGTATTAGATTCTACTAGATTCAATTAGTCAACTAACTGACTTGTAAATGATGCACTAGTGATTTCCACAATGTTGTTCACAGACCTTCAATGATTCATTGAAGGTCTGTTGAGCTGTCTTACTTCATATTTGCCAAACTTGTGTGTTATATCAACAAGGTGATAATATATGTACATGCTCTTTCACCTACCCACATTTGCAGGTCAATAAAAATGGTGGACTGAGTAGGCGAACATCCCATGGTCACAATTTATCAAACAACTTTGTAGAGTCACATACAAACATCCCGAGTCAATTGTTTCTGTTGTAAAAAGTTTGAATAACATATTAATGCAAAGATAATATAAATGTTACATTGAAACTTAATTTGTTATTTCAAATTGTACATCACTTGTACTGGCAGATTTTTGGCCACTGAAGAAATACTGTATTCATAGAAAATATTATTTTTAATTAGTATTTTAAGTTTGAATTATCTGTGGACCTTGATAGAAAAAAGACTCATCCCAGGCAGCTCCATTGATGACTGGTAGTTAAGTATTATGAGTTACAGGCCATATTAATATGATGCAAATATAATATTAGTATAATTCATTAATATTTTTCACAACTTGTGGTAATAATTTAGATCCCAACATGATGTCATGGTATATAAGTTACCTCAAACACACAATAGCTCAATTTAGGTAAACATAATGTATATTATATGAACAGGTGTTTGCTGGCCTGCTATAAGATCACCTTGACTACATGCATGACATAACATCCACAAAACAAACATGAACAGAGTATCCAATCTAAATATTAAGGAATAGAAAACAAACTCATAGAACATCACTGCCATGTAATTTTTGTAATATTTTAAGAAATTAATATTTGCACAATGATCTTTGTTTTATATAAATTAAAAGATGAAAGACTTCTATGGAAACTAAAATTTACCTTTATAATGTTAACAATTGTGGCTATTTTAACCTTTAAAAGGTAGCTGCAGTCAGCTTTAATTAATAAAGCAACACATTGAGTAATAGTGATACATATATTTTAAGTTAAACCAAATATTATATTGCAATAAAATCTATTAGTGTGTGTCCTCCCAACAGGGAGGGTAATTGAGATTATTATGTATATGTTGGTAATATCTCAATTACCCTGTAACCTCAAACAAGGCTTGCAGTAAACTAAGGGTGCATATTGTTTTATATTTCCTATTACTTCTATATCTAATAATCAAATTATTTCTTATTTAAATGTTTCATAGCAAGCTTGTCTCATCAACATTAGTCAGAAAAAAATAAAAGCCTTATGCTTGCTAAAATGGATGCACTCAGTGACAGCAACTCTACTTCTACGCCTAATACATCTGTAACTATTTGAAGTTGTCTTTCTTTATAGATTGTATTGTGGGAATGTATTTAGAGTCTGCGGCATTGGCTGTGAAATATATCTGACCAGAATTCAAAGGGACTGCAACTAAAGTCCGCTCAATATTCCAGCTCATGTCTCATTCATGATACATATTTTGTGGTGTAAAAATGTTATTTTCATTTGACCTTGGTAAGTTATAAATTCAAAACAATCACAGGGGGATACGAAGGTTACTGGCCATCAATGCGGAAAAGAATCATACTATATATAGTATGATGTATATAGTTTATAGAGAAAATATTTTGTTTTCTCAACCGCCTTTTTTCGTCGATGGCAATATGTATTTTTTTTTATTTACAACCAATGTCGTTAAAGATTGGTATTGTATGATGGTAGGGTTAGGCCCGGGAGGATTCACCCCTTTCGGAACCGATTCGCCGCCGGCGCGCTCACCTACGCGTGACGTCGCCCTAGCCGAGGCTGCGGACGGTTGGGTCGGGGATAGCCCACCGTCCGCCGGAACGTACGCGGTACCCGTGGTCCGCCGTGAGGGCAGGTGTCGGCGCACGGCGGGTTGTTTTAGTGGGTGAGGGCCCCACACTACCCCGTAGTCTCCCCGGACGCGGTATGTGCGGTCAGGCATTTTTTTCCGCAAAACCAAAAACAAAAAAAATGGCACCAACTTCAAATAATTATGTACAATTGGTTATTGGTAATTTTTCGCCTTTTAGTTCCGGTCGGTTTTGATAGTTCATTGTAATCGAATATACCGATTAACGCGGCATATGTATCGGCAGCCATGCTGAAAAAAAAAAAATTGTTTATTACATAGTTACTTACTATTAGAACGCACGTGTGTGTATATTTGTATACTCGCGTTAAAACTGCCTGTACGCAAGGTGGAAACACCACGCGGACAAAAATCCAAATTACCTTCTCCAATACTAGATGAATTCAAATACGAAAATAAAATAATATATTGACAATAGATGGAGCATAGTTGTTCTGGAATGGAGACTCAACTGGCCGTTGTAATGTGGGGACTACCAGTGAAGTGGACCAATTTACTTTTCGAAAGTGGCGAAGACCCAAGGGCGGATCCAGGGGGGGGGTCATGGGGGTCATGACCCCCCCCTGAGCTGGTTCCAGGACTTAGGTGGACCACTAATTGAACATAATGATTTTATTTATATATTTGATCACCATACAGATGTTATGTAAAACAATACCTTATTAAGGAACAAAAGAAACAAGGACTAATTATTACAAATATATCTATAATCTAAGCTAACAAAGATGCTGCCACCACATATTTAATTTTTATTTTCAAGTAATTATAATTGCATGCAGTCGGGATTTCATTATTTATATAAATTGTCGTATATTTATATTAATTTATTAGATATTATTGGTATTTTAATACAAATTTAATCATTATGTTAAATGTTTTTAAGTATTGTCGGTTTTTTATTTATTGTAATCTTTTTTTTATTATAGAATGAAATTGTTGTATTTTTTTGTAGTCTATTTAATTATATAACTACTACACGTCACACGAACTTAAATTCGAAGCAAAAGCATAGACCCCATACTTAGATTTACGTTAGACCTCAAGTGCTTGCAGCTTGGTATCCGTATGCCACTACTGGGATTCAGCAGAATATCAGCGTCAGGTACTGCACTTGACATATGCTGAGCTGGATACCCTTTCGGTGCAGTTTCGAGACACATAGCTAATTCAGAAAATTTATTATTTTTTGGTTTTATTTATTTTTTTATTATTTGGTTATACACATGGACGTATAAAAAAAGGCGGGCGGAACTCTCGCTAAGACAAAAGTGAGACGCCAAGATGGCGGCCGCTCTTTAAGTGTGAGTTAATTTTGGGGTGGCCAAGTTACACAAAAATTTGCCATTAAAACACGGACAACGTAATAAAAAAAATATGTATTGTTCGAAATTGTAATGTTTAATTCAAAGTCAAATAATTTATTTTGTATAGGACACAATGGACACTTACAAATTGTCAACATATCTATACTAATATATAAAGCTGCAGAGTTTGTTTGTTTGTTTGAACGCGCTAATCTCAGGAACTACTGGTCCGATTTCAAAAAATCTTTCAGTGTTAGATAGTCCATTTATCGAGGAAGGTTATAGGCTATAGCTATTTTCAAAAGAATTAGGGATCCGTATGAAAATTGCAATTTTGTAAACCAAGGTGTAAAATCGAAAACTTATTTATGCGTGCGCTGCAAAAACTATTGACAATAGAACAAAATAATGTACTACGGGTTTGTAGGTCTTATAAAGATCTACAAAAAAGTCTGCGAGAGTACATATCTAACTATCATAGTTTAGTCACAATAACCGATATTATGTTCATAAAAAATATGCACGGGTTCGAAGCCCACGCGGGCGAAGCCGCGCGCAAAAGCTAGTTAATAAAATGTATAGAATGCATATATTGTAGTTTACCACCAGTTCGGAACGCGACCACTGCTGAAAAGAACTGGCAAGAAAATCAGAGGGCTCGTCATTCTTTTTTTAATAATTTGCGGTCCTATTTAATTTAATTTAATATCCCAAATGCTGAGTAATTTTTTTATAATAATGTCTTTTGTGTAATAATCTCTTTTTTTATTTATAGTCGGTAGCTAGTTGTTTGCCCAGGGTGTTAGAAAAAGTTCGCGCAAGACGACCAAAAAGCCGCGTTCTCCTACATCATGACAACGCTTCTTCACACACGGCCAACAAAAAAAAGTCATTTTAGCTTCCGGAAAAGTACAACTCGTCACCCATCCTGCGCATAGCCTCGATCTAGCACCCTGTGATTTCTGTATTTTCCCCAAAATCAAACATTTCATGAGAGGTTTCACTTTTACCAACTCCGAAGAGGCAGTGATAGCGTTCAATCATCACGTAGAAAACATGCATTCAGATCTGTGGTCCTCCTGTTTAATTAAAAAAACGGTTCAATCGCATGAAAAAATGTTTGAAATGTAGTCTTTTGAAAAGCAATAAACACAATATTATAGTTATAACATTTTTTTAAAGTTACGCAAAACTTATAGTGTGACCTACGTATGTATTTTGTCTGTTTCTATTTTGTTTGTGGGAAACCCTTGTCGTACCACCTCTTCAATTTTGCGGAGTTTTGCGTCATGTCATGTCGAGGGGTGACATACCTCTAGCTGTTATGACTAAATCATTAACCACGGTTACGGAATTTAAATAGGCTGCCTCATTCAGTGCGTGATAGTGGTTCTCTGGGTGTCTTCAAGAGGGCATGGATATATGTACGTGGATATGTACAAGTTATTATGTGTGGAGTTTTTCAAGTGTACAATAAAGAATAAATATTTTTAAGTACAGTACTTACGTACATTAATAAATAAATAAATAAATATCCTTGGACATTTCACACAACGCCATCTCGTCCCAAGCTAAGCAACTTAATGCTTGTGTTATGGTAACGAGATGGATGATAAACTACTTATATACATTTTTTTTGTAAATACATACATATTATACATAGAAATGACACCCAGACTCCGAGCCAGTGCCTCTGGTTTAGACAAAGACACTTGCCCGACCCCGGAATCGAACCGTACTTTACTTGTATCTATTGTTATCAAAATTAAATTATAAGTTCTTGACTTGACCACGACTATGTGACCCCCTCCTGGCGCCAAAGCTGGATCCGCCCTTGCGAAGACCTCGATGCAAAAGCCTGGATTGGTCATAATTGGCGTGCTTTATAAAATTTGACACTGCATTGAGTAGAAAAGAACAGAATAGAATACTCCTTATTGTACACCAATAAAAAAAGGATAACAGACAAATGCAAAACGGAAATGTACAATGGGCGGTCTTATGGCAGGACTCGATTTCTTCCAGACATGCTGAGAAATTTAACAATTGTTTTATGGCTTGTTATGAAAGAAGTAATATTATTTTTTTTTAAACTAATTAAATCTCCATGAATAGCTCGGCCGTTTAAAAAAAAATTGGAACCTATTTTAATTTCCGAGCTAGATGCATACAGTGTAGTGTTGTCCTATCGGCCGTCTAGCTACTTAATTTAACTCATATGAATGTTACATTGGGATGCAGCAGAACTGTTAGTTATCAAACATTATCATTGAATACATAATGAGGCGTGTTTATATTCTTCCGTTATCCTTATCACCGTCGTATTCTTAAAAATTACCTACACAGGATGAAAGGAGTAGAGCCCGATTTTGATGAAAACTAAAACTGTGTCAATATTATTTGTAGTTATCTATAAAATGGAGCAAATTTGTATAAACTAGTGGTCGCTCAGTGTTTGATAGTTTAAATTATAGTTCTGTAAACAAAAGAGTATACATGCGTGTGTGTGCCAATTCATGGTAGTGTATGTAATATTCTTTTTATTGATTTTTATGCATAATTTAAAAATAATAACATTATGTGGGTACTCCTTCTATAGATACTTTATGTTTGGGAAATTTCAAACACTTTATTTTCATTCAAATTTTGTCAAATACGGTTAATTTGAACTAGTAATTCATACATAAATTAAATGCGCTCCGTTTAGTAACACGGGTCTGATAATATATTATCAAAGTGCCGTGGTGGGGGAAAGTTCGCTTATGTCATCGCGTTGTTTACGCGCCCCTTCTGCCACAAAGACACAGGGTTAATTACCCTCCATGAAACTGGAGGACGTCCGATTCAACGGTGGGCCATCTATGGGCTGTGTAGTGAAACAAACATTTATTATTTCCAGCCATGTATTAATTTAACACCGGGTTTTAATTCAAACGAAGCTACATCTATTATTAAACATGGTAGTTTAGATTTTTGGCCGCGGCTTGTGATGTCGCTTTTGTTCATTTAGAAGGCGGCATGGTCAGTTTCACGCTGTTTGTGCTACGGAGCTAACTCCATTGTACTTCACAATGGATCCTAAGATTCCCGTTCCGTTCCGATAGTCACTAGGGATCGGGGTCGTGTCATAGGAAGCCTGTTGTCGCCAAACTGGTCTAATTTAACGATCGGTCAGATGCTCGGTCACGGGAATGCTTGTCGACCTACGTTCACTCCAGGTCAAGATGATGATGATAACACCACCCCATTCCATCCTGAGCGTGTCGTAGGAGCCGTCAAAAGGAAATGATAAGGCCGAAAACCTAGCCGCAAGAGAAGTAAAACCTGAAACTAAACTCTGTGGCAACCCGGTCTGGCCAGCGTGGCACAGAAGCCTAATTACCCTCCCTGTTATGGGAGGAGGTTGGACTCAGCAGTGGGTCATTTATGGGCCGA
The DNA here is from genome assembly GCA_905475355.2 of Clostera curtula. Taxonomy (NCBI): domain Eukaryota; kingdom Metazoa; phylum Arthropoda; class Insecta; order Lepidoptera; family Notodontidae; genus Clostera; species Clostera curtula. The sequence continues at coordinate 6,795,835 of FR997817.1, forward strand.
GTCGTAATAGTAGATCCTAAGATACGAGTATATGCCCACGCGAATGGACCGCGGGCAGCAGCTGAGTTTTGTGTTTTACACTTGTTTTCTGTTGATCTAGCCAAGAAGGTGCCAGAAGAGGTGACGAAGCATTCCTTCAGGCTTCAAGTATGGCGTCACCTGGAGACCAACGGGCTGGCAATGTTCCCGCGGCCAGTGTACAACCGGATCCCGAACTTCAAGGGGGCTCCGGAGGCCGCCGCCAAGCTCGCCGAGCTGGACATCTTCAAAAACGCGAACAACGTTAAAGTGAACCCGGAAAAGCCCCAGGAGGCGGTCAGGTAAGCCTTGCTGCCTTATATTTGCAGGGTTTTCTTGGAGGTAGAGCTCCTAATTCTGCGTCGGAAACTGACAATTGGTCTAAAGAAAAATATACCGGTTGTCACACTAGACGGGTTGCGAAGGGCAGTTGGCAGTTCCTCGGTGTGAATAGTGATCGTTAGCCGATCCAGGTTAAGCCGGTAACGACTAGTAAAATTGAGACTGAAGCGCGTCGTCCACGCAGAGAGAATAGAGCTAGACAGCTTGACAACTAATCTAATCTATACTCTAATTTCTACGTACACGTAGCCGAGAGTTGCCGAGCCTGTCTACGTAGACTGTAGTGACGCATTAGCTAGGGTAGTCTTGCTAATGTGTACACGTCGTAGATTGCGCTATGACAGTCGCTCTCCGTAATTTTAATCTATCGTGGACGAGGCGCTTTATGCTAGGAGAAGAAATTTCATGATATATACTAAAAAGACGTGAAAATGAGGTGTTACTTATAGACTACTAGTGGCCCGCCCCGGCTTCGCCCGTGCAAAGCGGGGGTGGGTTATACATATAAACCTTCCTCTTGAATCACTCTATCTATTAAAAAAACCGTATCAAAATCCGTTGCGTAGTTTAAAAGATTTAAGCATACATAGGGACGGACAGACGACAGCGACTTTGTTTTATACTATGTAAAGAAGAGCCCGTGAACCCCAGACTTACGGTATTTTATAACAGCTAAAAGTTTGTCAGCGCATGCTCTCAACACAGGTAAGAACGATGGACCATTTATAAAGTTTGGGTTACAGTGGCTTTGGCAGGTACACCTCACTAAAAGTGTGTAAAATACCGATCTAATTACGTCAAATAATAAAGTGCGATTTTTTGGTATTACCTTTAGATTATCATAAAAAATCATGTTATTCATTGACAGACACTTAACGTCGTGGAAACCCTTTGCCAGACACCCTTAATGTTCATGGCAGTATGCATATGGGTGGGTGCGCGTGAGATAGCGAGTTAAGTCTACCGCGGTCCCTCACTGCGCAGTTGTTATTTCTACTGATAAAATCAAAATCAATACTCATTTAATCAAGTTGGCTCATTAGAGCTCTTTTGACAGGTCAAACAAAATGATAAAAGTTAAAATTTACCATTTAAAATTAATTATTTACCATCTACCACCGTTTTGGAATGCACCTCTACAGAGAAGAGTCGGCAAGAAACTCTGTAATTGTTCTTTTTAGATCGCCATTTGGGTACAAGACTGGTTATAAGACAGATTTATGAGAGCAAACTCGCGCAATAGTTCCAAAGGGCCAAACATCAGCCAGATCTAGTCGACAATAGTAACCTTGTAATGCCCAAGACAACCGACCCGCAGCAACGGCACCTGTTCACAAGCATGACGCATGCGGCAGCCATCGCCCTCCTCAACCATATTGAAAGACAAGGGAAGACAACGACCCGCCGCACGACGCCACCACTGCCATGAGTTTTAAAGTGAGCATGATAACTCGAGCACCAAGGAATTGAACATTTCAAAAGTTATACTAATAACGCGTTAGGATGCTCTCACATACTGTGTATACATATCACATTAGAAGAACACTATTTCTTATTACTTTGTCATTGTTCTAAAAGTATTTAAATAAGAGCATCGGACTAGCAACAACACCGATCAGTTATTCCCAAGCATTTTTAGATATAGATATAGTCGTTAACTTTATAGTACCCCTTAAAGATTAGCCGATTTTTAATTTGACACTTAAAGTGTTCTAAAGGCAAGTCTTTAGGCGCCCGATTACGTCTGCAGATAGTTATAGTAGCGAATGGAGCCTCCGAATAAATATAAAGTAACAACATAGGGGGCGCTTTATTATTTTAGCTGATGTAAACATGTACTAAGTAGTTATGCAGATGCAGTCAGAACGCACCCTTAACATAGTCACGTCATGTTGATAGAGACGTACCTGGGCGGGCGACGCTGACGCTGCATGTTTATTCCAGATAGCGCGTCCGGTAATGGACACCGGACTAGATTAAGCATGTAACCATAGTTATTAAGAGAATAAGTTTAGTTAGATGGGAATAAAGAGCCATACAGTAACGACGTGTTCTTTTTAAAAACCTTCGGCATCGCTCCCGATATTTAAATAAGTACTAAACAATACATGCGCAGTAGAAATAAAAACTGTGCAGTGAGGGACCGCGGTAGACTTAACTCGCTATCTCACGCGCACCCACCCATATGCATACTGCCATGAACATTAAGGGTGTCTGGCAAAGGGTTTCCACGACGTTAAGTGTCTGTCAATGAATAACATGATTTTTTATAATAATCTAAAGGTAATACCAAAAAATCGCCCTTTATTATTTGACGTAATTAGATCGGTATTTTACACACCTTTAGTGAGGTGTACCTGCCAAAGCCACTGTAACCCAAACTTCATAAATGGTCCATCGTTCTTACCTGTGTTGGGAGCATGCGCTGACAAACTTTCAGCTTTTATAAAATACCGTAGGTCTGGGGTTCACGGGCTCTTGCTCTATTATAGTTGTTTGACTATTTGAACCTGCGTTGTTTATATAAACCATTTGAATAGATAGAATTTAATTTCTAGTAACATTATTAACGTGCAAGTTTACGTGTAACTAAGAGTCTAATAAATAAATAAAATGAATCGCCGTTGTGTAATTACGTGCATAACTTCCGCACTGCTGCATCAATTTGGAAAGTAATTCATTTTTCCGTTATGGTTAAGACAAGGTATGTAGAAAAGAAAATGAAATCCTTTTTTTGGTTATTGTTAAGACAAGGTTTGTAGAAAAGAAAATGAAAAGAAATCTTATCAGATTAAAAAAAAAATTGTAGCGCTCCTAATTTCGCCGCGTCAATGTTTTTTACGATTATCTTAGAAAATGTGTACTATAGTTTTTTTTGTTTATTTAAAAAAATGGAAGCCCTGCACTAGGTATAGTCCAATTTCTAATTGTTTTAGTAAAACTTCAAAAAAAGTCTATTGTTTTATAGTCCAAATTTTGTAACATCGTGGGACCGTTTGATCGAATATTCTAACATGATAGATTTATCATTATCATTACCAGTCGTTTCAATTAACCTACTAGAAGCGCACTCGATTTCTTAATTGCAAGTTTCATTGCTGTGTGCACTCACGCTCCTTGCACGCGATGTTTGTTCCTAATAAATTATTTGCCCGAAACTATCTAAAGTGGCAATGTTTACAGGAGTACGCTTTTCTGCCTTATTTTTGAATACTGGAATCATTTACATAAATAATAATAAATTTAAATCTTAAAATGCTTGGGCAAAGTTTTAAACTCGCGACATTTTCCTGTTTACTACTTACTTTTTTGTTGAATCTGTATACATTTATTAAGTTTTGCCAAGATATGCCAATGCTGTGCATGCCTATAACTGACATGCATATCAGCCTTAAACCTATGTAATCAATGTAATTGTAATGTCATAATATGTATGTCGTAGGCGTGTGTATATTAAATAAATAACTCACATGGCTAGTCGTGAGTCTATCTGTCGTATTTGACATTAAGGGCTGTGTGTATGGAATATTGTGTGTTCTAAAAAGCAACAGATGACTGTTAGTTTTTATACACTGAGTCAGGCCCAGGGAGGTTAATTAGCCTACTGTGCCAGTGTGTGTATCTAGTTTTCCTTCTCTTTCGCCCAGGCTTTCCACCCTGTCATTTTCTTTTGTCGTCTCTTACAATACCCTCAGGCTATAATGGGGTGGAGACACTATGTATTCTAAATCCGTAACCAGAGGGTTTAAGGCAGCATGGTAACTAGTTATCAGCACATCAAATTCTCGGATCAAATTGCAGGCATTCAAAGCCACGGACTCAAGACTACATTTCTTTCAAAGATAATTTGCCGTTTTCATACATCTAATAGTATTTCAGAACATAAGTCTATTTGATGTTCTAAAGTTTATTGTAGTAGTTTTTTGGACGTGTTTACAAAATTTATAATAACTTTGTCGGCAATAATTATAATACCTTTGATTCCACCTGCACACCGTTCCGCCTCGTTCGTTGATTGACAGTGCGCGGCTATGAAATTACACCAAGTCGGCTGGCTGGTCGGCTTATTATCGGCGTTATATACTTTCATTGGTTCATTAAGAGTTGTGTTTTTTTATGTAATGGATATAGCTAGCTCGCTTGTTCTCGATGCAGTGGATTTTCTAATGTTCAATGGATAATAAATCGCTTTTTCTTGATATCTTTCATTTAGTAATGGTCTATTACTTGTTTAAATTATCATGAATTGGCAGGTCGAATTTATTAACGTTGGATTTACTTTCTACTACAGATATTTTCATCAGAACACTGGCACGACTGATTGAAATTGGCGAACATCAATTTTGTGCAACGTCTTTTTTTATATGTTAGACATGCTCAAATTGAGTGGGTTGCAACATTCAGCTTTTGTATTTATTTATTACTTGCAGGCCATTTAACATTAACTTACATAAATTTAACTTTTAACATAGAGCCATCTATTGAATACTTACTCAATCCAGTCAACAGATATCGCCATCTGTTAGAATCGTTAGGAGCTAACATATAATTGTGACTGTCAAATAATAGACAAATTATTTTCATTAAAGTAATAAGTCTTTAAATTAGCTATCCTATCTTTCAATTGGGTGGGATCAAACTACACATAGTGTGCAAATTTGATTAAAATCGGTTAAGCAGTTTGGAGTCCTAAACTACGCGGACAAACAACGTGATGCGTTATTTATATACATATACTAGGTGTCCCGGCAAACGATGTTTTGCCAAATAATTAACCATCCCCCGCGCAACCCCCATCCCCGCGCGACTCCCACCCCGCGCAACCCTCTAGGTCTTATGGTTCCAGAGATATCGTGATGACTCAATCTATCTATACAACATCTCCTAGGTATCGCCAACGTTGTTTTGCCATGTAATTAAATAGGGGTTGATCGTAGAGGGGTGAAAATTTAGGGTTGTTTGTATTTTTTATGCTGAATCTTAAAAAAATAAAAGCAAAAAAAATTCTCTATAAAATTAACAATTTTTTTTGACCCCCCTCTTAAAATTTAGTGGGATGAAAAATAGATGTTGTCCTATTCTCAGACCTACTCAATATGCTCACAAAATTTCATCAAAATCGGTCAAGCCGAGAATTTTATATATTAGATGAAAGGCGTAGGCCTAAGATGGAACACGTTTGTCTAGGAGCGTGTCTTTACACGGGTCTGCATCGCGGTAGAAATATTAAGGCGAATACGGTTGCACAAGTTTTGTTTAATTAAGAGTATTAGTGAATAGTTAGTGTAACGTTAGATGCCTATTATATGTTGGACCATCGTGGTGGCAAGTTGGTTCCATTTACGTCCCCACCAGATGACATTCGCCAGACTCGAAAATGGGGCCTAAATTTAGACGTGGACGTCTCATCGGTCTGGCTAAAATTTGCCCTAGAAACTGGGGAGACGTTGAACCTATTTATTAAAAGACAATGTTTTAGGTGAAATCGTTGGCGTTGAAAGTCTGCTTTTAGAACATATTGGAAACGTCATCGTTCCATAATTATGTCGCGGTGATAACACACCTGTGCTCCTATTTGTTGTTGATACCTTGAGATTCATTCGATTACCATTATTCAGGGTATTTCTAGCTTTATTTCGGAAGGTTTAAGATTCAATTTCTCAAACTCAGTCAGTATTAGCGACATTGCGCTTACCAAACCGCGGTCTCTTTATAACCTAACGCCACTTAGGGTAGCTACTATCAGGTTAGAGGCGCATTTTCATGGTAACCCTCGCGCGACGCAGAGTCCCACCTATCACAGAGATTGACCCTACTCCCCACTTCAAATAATAAGGTGGAGAGGGCTTTAAACTTCCAGTAATTCCATTGCCTCGTTGGTCTAGTGGTTATATGTGCCGCCTTAGGATCAACGGGTCCCGGGTTCGATTCCGGGGTCGGACAAGTGTCTTTGTCTAAACCAGAGGCACTGGCTCGGAGTCTGGGTGTCATTTCTATCTATAATATGTGTGTATTTACAAAAAAAATATGTATATAAGTAGTTTATCATCCATCTCGTGACCATAACACAAGCATTAAGTTGCTTAGCTTGGGACGAGATGGCGTTGTGTGAACTGTCCAAGGATATTTATTTATTTATTAGTAAAGTGAGGGAAAAGGTTTAGAATAAATAGTGTCATCACCCCATTCCATCCTGAGGGCGTCGTAAGAGACTATAACCTGCCTGGCTAGAGGGCACAATAGGCTAATTACCCTTCACCTAATTGAGGGAGGCTGGGCTGAAGAGTAGTTATTATCTTCCCGTAGGTGGCGGAAAGCGACTAAGGGACAACAGACGTTACGCAGCAGCGACGTTCTGTTGAACATCCACCGTCCGTTACTGTGATCGCCAACCTGCCTGCCAAGCGTTGCGATTATGCCAACCCCCCCCCCCCATTGGGGGAGGCCTATGTCCATCAGTCTTTTGGTTGAAATGTTTGAAAAAAAGTGAATAAGATGAGCGGCTAAATAAGCAATCCCATTCCATCCTGAGGGTGTCGTAAGAGTCGACAGAAGTCGACATCTCATAAATTGCCCACTACTGGGTCAGGCCTCCTCCAATTTCATGGAGCCATTTCATTTCATCACAATTTCATTTCATTAGCCTACTGTGTCACGCTGGCAGGACGGGTTGGCACAGGGTTTCTTTCAAGTTTTCCTTCTAGTGCAGCTAGATAATCTTGCGTTCCTTTAGTCGCCTCTTACGACACCCTCACGATGGAATGGGTTGGTGACATTGTGTATTCTAAATCCGTCACCACACGGATATGAGAAGGGAAACTTGGCACGAAATCACTCCCCGGACCTTGCGCCAATAGATTATTTTTTTTCCGTATATGTTTAACTTCTTACAAGGAAAAAAAATCAACTCCGATGCGGCAGTCCAAGCCAAGCCGCCTTCAAAGAGTTTATTGATTCTCGCCCCCATGTTTTTTTTTTGTAAAGGGATCAATGAACTACCTATGAGATGGCAAAAGTGCATATCTATGTTATCTAATAAATATCTAACAACGGTGCATTGAAGAATTAAATATATTAAAAAGAAGGCTATATTCCTACCGTAAAAAACGCCTTTCCTTCCAAATAAGGACCTAATATAATGAATAACCGGACAACACTGCCGAATCGAAATAAAACCTCGATGAACCACAGGAATTTCAGCAACACTTATCGTAGCGTTCACGAATCCGCCATGCGCCACAATAAAAAGTAGACATAGATTAGGGAAAGTCGGGCGACCGTGCCCACTTTCTAGCGAATTTTCATCGCATACAGTGCGCATTTTATGTAATAAAGACTTGGTTATAAAACGCGCGATATGGAATGCGTTACTCAAGATATCGGTCACGGGTTGCGCAAGGATATGAAACTAATGCCGCGAACACCGGTTTCTAATTGGATGTACGTAGGGACTGTTTTGCTTATTTACTACTACTTCTCAGCCAACAAATGACCCACTGAGTCGTGCCTCATCCAACTACATGGAGGGTAATTAGCATACTGTGCCACGCTGGCCAGACGGGTTGGCACAGGGTTTCGTATCAAGTTTTCCTTCTCTTGCCGTCATTTCCTTTTATCGGCCCTTACGACACCCTCAGGATGGAATGGGGTGGTGACACCATGTATTCTTAATCCGTCACCATACTGATGCCACCGTAATGGTACAAAATAACCATCGAGCCTAAGTACTTTGTTTGCCTGAAAGAGATTGCTCTTTAGCGACAGGGCCGTCTATAGTACAAGTCACTTATAAATGTACAGTCATCGCCAAACTTTATGGCCGCTCTGAATGTGGCCGTCGGTATGAACTCGCGCATCGTACATTTCACAACTAATACGAACGTAGCAGGCGAGGACGATTGCGGGAGGAACACCGCGCGCGCGGGCTTGCCCTGCCTCCACGCTCCGCGTACTTCCCGCTGATACCTGATTTTGTGTTCTGCGCAGCGTAATGCGGCTAGGTTCGGACCGGCCATAAAGTCTGGCTAGGACTATATACTGTCTTAAGTTATTACTGTTGTTTGTTGTACACTAAAGAGTTATCTCGACTTTTCCAAAGAATAAAGACCTTTATGCAATACAGCTTTGAAACCATTTTGAACTCTATTCGTCATTTAAATAATATAATATGAAGTTCAAAATGGTTTTAAAGCAGTATTGCAGATAGGTCTTTATTTCTCTGAACAGTCGATTTATCTATCTATCACTCCCGTTTCAGAGTTATTTGTCTAGAACAACAGAAGACACTCTATGTTCCCGTGCCGCGGCTGCAGAACGGGTTCCTCAACCGTTTGGAGCTACCGGAAGGCGAGACCGGTGCGGCAGCCATCCGCAAGGCAGTCTCGCGGAACGGCATGGAGTCTTATGGCAAACCGATAGGTGAGAGATACCTTAAGCAATAAATGACCGGGTGCTGTACATGATGGGAAGTGGATACTGCGGCTCGTGGAAGTCTGCATATTTAGGGTTGACACTTCGTTAAAATAGATGATGGTAGTTTTGATCGTGAGTGCTATGTGATAAATATAAATATCCTTGGACATTTCACACAACGCCATCTCGTCCCAAGCTAAGCAACTTAATGCTTGTGTTATGGTAACGAGATGGATGATAAACTACTTATATACATTTTTTTTTTGTAAATACATACTTATTATAGATTAAAATGACACCCAGACTCCGAGCCAGTGCCTCTGGTTTAGACAAAGACACTTGCCCGACACCGGAATCGAAACCGGGTCCCGTTGATCTAAAGGCGGCACATCTAACCACTAGACCAACGAGGCAGTCATAATAATGTGATAACTTCATAGTTAACTAGGTTATGTTTGAGTTCGAGCTTAAGGTAGCGCGTGGTTTTTATATACCTACACAATATTTCGCATAATAAAATCTTATAAGTTATACAAGTGTTTTAAGTTAAAAAAATATAATCAAAAATATTAGTAGAAGACCGTATGGTGACGGAAAATATAATCAAAAATATTAGTAGAAGACCGTATGGTGACGGATTTAGAATACGTGGATTCACCATCCCATTCCATCCTTAGGTGTCGTAAGAGCCGACAAAAGGAATTGAGAAGGCCTAAAAGCTAGCCGCAAAGAAGAACTAGAAACGAAACTGTGCCAGCGTGGCACTGTAGGCTAATTACCCTCCATGTAGTGGGAGGAGGCACTACTCAGTAGTTGATCGTTTGTGGGCTGAACATACTACTAAAAGGTCGATGCCAGAATGTTATATTCATCATCGTCATCATTTCAGCCAAAATACTTCCACTGCTGGACAGGATCTCCCAAGGATCTCCACAAAGGCCGGTCCTGGGCCGCCCGCATCCACTGCTTTCCGCCGACCTTAACCAGATCGTCGGTCCACCGTGTGGGAGGCCTACCAGCACTGCGCCTTCCGGAACGCGGTCCCCACTCGAGGACTTTTTTGCCCCATCGGGCGTCGGTCCTGCGAGCTATGTGTCCTCCCCACTGCCACTTAAGTTTGGCAATCCGGTGGGCCTGTTGGTGGCCCTGGTTTGCCTGCGTATCTCCTCATTTCTGATTCGATCTCGCAGGGAAACTCCGAGCATAGCCCTCTCCATTGCCCTTTGGCATTGGTTATATTAATGATGTAAAAATGTAGGCGCTATATTTATTAAGGGGTGATTTCTTTATTTAACTGTTTCGATGTTAATCATCAGGCGTGGAAGAAACAGTTTCGCTGGACCTGGTCGTCATGGGATCCGTAGCCGTCTCCAAGGAGGGATACCGCATCGGTAAAGGACGAGGTAATTTACAGTCTGATTATTTATTCTCCAACACAAGTCTCATATCCGTTCGACTGCACAGTTCCTTCAGACATGGCAGAGAACACCGGATTAAAAAAAAGTCAGTTCATCCGTGCCAGGACTCCGCTACTACGGTCAGACGCGAAGCGGGGGGGAGGGGGCGTATCACAAAGCCTAATTTTCAGCACATTGTATACAGACAGATGTACAAAAAATATATGTCAGAGCCGAAAACCTAGCCAAGAGAAGAAAAACTTAGGCCCGGTTACCACCAAAGCAGAGAGGAGGGAGACGAGAGGTGATGTATTTTGAATAACCAATCGGGTTTCGTTATTCTATTTCCACCGAAGCTAAGCGGAGAGATGTGGAAATAACGTCTCCTCTCCTTTCTGTTTTGGTGGAAACCGTGCCTTAGCCCTGTGTGCCAAGCGGGGTTGGCACCAGTTGCCAGCGTGGCTCAGTAGGTTAATTACCCTCTATGTAGGCAGTGGGCCATTTATAGGCCGAGTAGTAGTTGATATCTGTAAGTTTTAAGTTTGTTTGGCTATACAGGCTATGGTGACCTGGAGTTTGGTCTCATGATGCACATGAAGGCCATCAAACCAGACACTCTGGTCGTCACCACCGTGCACGATTGCCAGGTATGTACACGGTATTGTATGACGTCATCGCAATGTGCCAAATTTTTGGTTCACGTATTAATTCTAATATATTAAATTCTCGTGTTCACGGTGTATGTTATTGAACTCCTCCGAAATGGTTCGACCGAGTTCGATGACCTTTTATGTTCACATTTGGTAGGTCTGCGAATCGGACATCTATTTTTTATCCCCCTAAATATTTATATTTTCGTCAAAAAAATGTTTTTATTCACACACAGTCAAACAAAAATAATTACAACCCAAAAATTTTAATAGCGGTTTTATAATGGCAAACAACGTTTGTATTATATTAATTTATCATTGACATTGTTTACAGGTATTCGATACACTGCCCGGCGAGCTGTTTGGCCCACACGATGTGCCCATTGACATTATTGTCACACCCACTCAGGTATGTGTAAACAGGCTGCGTGCGTAAATACTGCGCAACACGAAATTTAAACAATAAAAAAAATGGACTGTCACTTCTATTATTTATTACTTGCTGTTACCCGCGACTTCGTCTTTGTGTAAACCATAGGCACTTGCTCTGAGTTTTGGTGTCATTTGTATTATAGTGAATTTCTTGTTTGTAAACAACCCCCGCGGTATAGGTGACATAGTAAGAGGTATAAGTTTTTTTATTTAATAAAATTATTTTACACCATATTTGAAGGTACGTGTCATTTTTCCGTCTTGTAATATATATATTTCTGTATTTTAATTACGCATTCGTGTTATGCCTCTGAAATAAAAAAAATATAATCCTTTTAAAAATTTGGCGGTGTGGATTATGTACTGAAATATACAATAGACGCCGCGTCGCCAACATTAGCCAAGTCTCCCAATTAAATGTATGACTCCTACAAATCAATTAAATGAAATATGTGTGAGTATCTGTGTGGTGACGGATTAATAATACATTGTGTCACCATCCTATTTCATCCCGTCATAAGAGCCGACGAAACGAAATGACAAGGGTGAAATCCTAGCCGCAGGTGAGGGAAATTTTAAAACTGGACACTGTGCTAACCCGTCTGGCGAGCGTCGCACAGTATACTGATTACCTTCCATGTAATGGATGGAGGCCCGACTCAGCAGTGGTTAGATGTGCCGCCTTTGGATCAACGGGTCCCGGGTTCGATTCCGGGGTCGGGCGAGTGTCTTTGTCTAAACCAGAGGCACTGGCTCGGAGTCTGGGTGTCATTTCTATCTATAATATGTATGTATAAACAAAAAAAAATGTATATAAGTAGTGTATCATCCATCTCGTTACCATAACACAAGCATTAAGTTGCTTAGCTTCGGACGAGATGGCGTTGTGTGAAATGTCCAAGGATATTTATTTATTCATAGGCTATAAGTTACTTAGTCGACCGTTCCATGGCTAAAATTGTTCTCTCATAGAGCTCTTTCCTGGTACCATTTACCCTGTAATCGCCTATGCCACGAATTTGTTTCTCAGGTGATATCAACCCAGCGTATGAGCCAACGGCCAGTGGGCATCCTCTGGCATTTGCTGTCCAACCGTCGTCTCCAACTCATGCCGGTACTGGGGCAGTTGCGCGATATTGAAATGCTGTGAGTACCTACCACCGTGTTACAGACAGGGAACACAAAAAAAAATTGGTACCAAAGTCGTGTAACTGTAGTTATTTACTAACTTAGTCTTTCCGTATATCACGGATTTAGAATACATTGTGTCACCAACCCATTCCCTCCTAAGGGTGCCGTAAGAGTCTACAAAAGGAAATGTTCGAATAATTAGTGCCAGGGTGTTTCGTATTAAAAATAAAGATGTATCTTAAATGGCTGTATCTCAGCTCCGTACTGCTAACTAGCCTTCTGTGTCAGGCTTGGCACAGGGTTTGGTAACAAGTTTTCCTCATGCTTCGCTTTTACGACACGCACAGGATGAAATGGGGTGGTGACGCTATGTATTCTAAATCCGCGTCACCACACGGACAATTAGCGTGACATTTTATTTTGTATGCGCAGCGCGGGACGAGCTTGTACTCTGAAGGAAGTGGACACGGATGTCGAGGAGCGCACCGTGCAGCGACCGAGGCGCATTCGTCGGCGCACACGCTCGCACAAGAGCCAGAGTGAGGGAGAGGTGAGTCAATCTACTACTACTACTACTACTATTACTCGTACCACTACCACTCGTACCACTACTCCTAGTACTACTACAACTACTATTACTCGTACCACTACCAGTTACCATCGTACCACTACTCCCAGCACTATGTACTACTGCTACTACTACTCGTACTAATACTACTACTACTACTCGTACTAATACTACTACCACTCTTACTACTACTACTACTACTCGTACTAATACTACTACCACTCTTACTACTACTACTACTACTCGTACTAATACTACTACCACTCTTACTACTACTACTACTACTCGTACTAATACTACTACTACTCGTACTAATACTACTACTACTCGTACTAATACTACTACTACTCGTACTAATACTACTACTACTCGTACTAATACTACTACTACTCGTACTAATACTACTACTACTCGTACTAATACTACTACCACTCTTACTACTACTACTACTACTACTCGTACTAATACTACTACCACTCTTACTACTACTACTACTACTCGTACTAATACTACTACCACTCTTACTACTACTACTACTACTCGTACTAATACTACTACTACTCGTACTAATACTACTACTACTCGTACTAATACTACTACTACTCGTACTAATACTACTACTACTCGTACTAATACTACTACTACTCGTACTAATACTACTACTACTCGTACTAATACTACTACTACTCGTACTAATACTACTACTACTCGTACCAATACTACTACCACTCTTACTACTACTACTACTACTCGTACTAATACTACTACCACTCTTACTACTACTACTACTACTCGTACTAATACTACTACCACTCTTACTACTACTACTACTACTCGTACTAATACTACTACCACTCTTACTACTACTACTACTACTCGTACTAATACTACTACCACTCTTACTACTACTACTACTACTCGTACTAATACTACTACCACTCTTACTACTACTACTACTACTCGTACTAATACTACTACCACTCTTACTACTACTACTACTACTCGTACTAATACTACTACCACTCTTACTACTACTACTACTACTCGTACTAATACTACTACCACTCTTACTACTACTACTACTACTCGTACTAATACTACTACTACTCGTACTAATACTACTACTACTCGTACTAATACTACTACTACTCGTACTAATACTACTACTACTCGTACTAATACTACTACTACTCGTACTAATACTACTACTACTCGTACTAATACTACTACTACTCGTACTAATACTACTACTACTCGTACCAATACTACTACCACTCTTACTACTACTACTACTACTCGTACTAATACTACTACCACTCTTACTACTACTACTACTACTCGTACTAATACTACTACCACTCTTACTACTACTACTACTACTCGTACTAATACTACTACCACTCTTACTACTACTACTACTACTCGTACTAATACTACTACCACTCTTACTACTACTACTACTACTCGTACTAATACTACTACCACTCTTACTACTACTACTACTACTCGTACTAATACTACTACTACTCGTACTAATACTACTACTACTCGTACTAATACTACTACTACTCGTACTAATACTACTACTACTCGTACTAATACTACTACTACTCGTACTAATACTACTACTACTCGTACTAATACTACTACTACTCGTACTAATACTACTACTACTCGTACTAATACTACTACTACTCGTACTAATACTACTACTACTCGTACTAATACTACTACTACTCGTACTAATACTACTACTACTCGTCCTAATACTACTACTACTCGTACTAATACTACTACTACTCGTACTAATACTACTACTACTCGTACTAATACTACTACTACTCGTACTAATACTACTACTACTCGTACTAATACTACTACTACTCGTACTAATACTACTACTACTCGTACTAATACTACTACTACTCGTACTAATACTACTACTACTCGTACTAATACTACTACTACTACTCGTACTAATACTACTACCACTCTTACTACTACTACTACTACTCGTACTAATACTACTACTACTCGTACTAATACTACTACTACTCGTACTAATACTACTACTACTCGTACTAATACTACTACTACTCGTACTAATACTACTACTACTCGTACTAATACTACTACTACTACTCGTACTAATACTACTACCACTCTTACTACTACTACTACTACTCGTACTAATACTACTACTACTCGTACTAATACTACTACTACTCGTACTAATACTACTACTACTCGTACTAATACTACTACTACTCGTACTAATACTACTACTACTCGTACTAATACTACTACTACTCGTACTAATACTACTACTACTCGTACTAATACTACTACTACTCGTACTAATACTACTACTACTACTCGTACTAATACTACTACCACTCTTACTACTACTACTACTACTCGTACTAATACTACTACTACTCGTACTAATACTACTACTACTCGTACTAATACTACTACTACTCGTACTAATACTACTACTACTCGTACTAATACTACTACTACTACTCGTACTAATACTACTACCACTCTTACTACTACTACTACTACTCGTACTAATACTACTACTACTCGTACTAATACTACTACTACTCGTACTAATACTACTACTACTCGTACTAATACTACTACTACTCGTACTAATACTACTACTACTACTCGTACCAATACTACTACTACTCGTACTAATACTACTACCACTCTTACTACTACTACTACTACTCGTACTAATACTACTACCACTCTTACTACTACTACTACTACTCGTACTAATACTACTACCACTCGTACTAATACTACTACTACTCGTACTAATACTACTACTACTCGTACTAATACTACTACTACTCGTACTAATACTACTACTACTCGTACTAATACTACTACTACTCGTACTAATACTACTACTACTCGTACTAATACTACTACTACTCGTACTAATACTACTACCACTCTTACTACTACTACTACTACTCGTACTAATACTACTACTACTCGTACTAATACTACTACTACTCGTACTAATACTACTACTACTCGTACTAATACTACTACTACTCGTACTAATACTACTACTACTCGTACTAATACTACTACTACTCGTACTAATACTACTACTACTCGTACTGCTACTCCTAGTACCACTACTACTCTTACTACTAATACGCCTAGTACTACTTGGCCCATATATGAGTCACGGTTGAGTCAATAAATGAATCCATTGTTTTAATATTAACTGACCACGCGACCGTGTGCTGTGGCTAATACTACCGTCCTTTAGCTTTAGCTTTTTTCCGAGTAGCTATAGTGCCGATAACTGAAGTAACTTTAGATAGGTAAAAACTTAAAGTTTGTAGTGGACGGCTTTTTAAAACTGCGGGAAATATGAATTAGGTTGATTTATTGATACTTTTTTTACTGACCGATGTAGTATCATCAAAGAAATGAAAATTGCTGCCATGCAGGTTAACGGCATTTTGGCTGGAGGACGAATAGGACAGTATACGTTGATTTAATATTTCCTCCCGAATCTCTAAACATATAAAAGAATAAAATGCTGTCATACGTCTGAACTTTTCATTCATGAAAATAGTTTTCAAGTGTGCCTGCGTGGAAATATCAGTCTTATAAAGGAGTCTATTGAGTCTAATTTTGAAGAAATAAGGGTTAGGGTTAGGGTAGAATTTGGGTTTTAACCGACTTCTTAAGAAGGACCACTGTGGTCCCATATAAATGTCAAGCGAAAAATGACAAATAAATTATCATTTACATTCGGCGCCAACTTAAATTGACACTGATGTTGATTATGAGGTACGTATGTCCAAGGCATCTACTTTAAATGGTCATTTATTTGTTGTCACTTTTAAGTTTTTAGTCCTTTTACATCCATACATTTTTATACATCCATACATTTACATTCTCGAATATCATATACCGTAACAACCGACGGCGAATGATATCTTTAAAAAAATATGTTGTTTTTTAATAGGGCAACACAACTGAAGGCGAGGACGGCAAAGGCAAGCCGCGTCGCAACACTCGCCGCCGCAACAGCACCAAGTCCACGGGCAAGGACAAGGAGGGCAAGGAGAACGCCGAAAAGGACCAGAAGCCACGACGCCCTAAACGACAGAGGCCTGTCATAGACTTCTCTGTCAAGGTACATTGTACTTAACTTACAAGTGTCATCTTTATACCACTAGGAGGCGCTCAAGCATAGAATAGAATAGAAAAATGCTTTATATGCCAATTATGGCGTTAACAACTCACAGTAGTAACATGTTTTTGCACTTTAAATGACTATAATCTTCTTCTTATATATGTAAGTGAATGTTTGTCTGTATGTCCTTTATAGAACCGTAAGCTATACATTTGATCATTTGATCTTTAGCAAAGTGCTGTGCATGAGCACCTAAAAGTGTTTTTGAACAAAAAATAATTCATATTAGTGTAATGTCTTTCGTTCAAATTTATTTTAGTTCAGCGCTCAGTGTGCAGCTAGTATCTATACTAATATATAAAGCTGCAGAGTTTGTTTGTTTGTTTGAACGCGCTAATCTCAGGAACTACTGGTCCGATTTCAAAAAATCAGATAGTCAAAAAGTTAGATAGTCCATTTATTGAGGATGGTTATAGGCTATATTTTATTTTCAAAAGAATTGGGGATCCGTATGAAAATTGCGATTTTGTAAACCAAGGTGTAAAATCGAAAACCTATTTATGCGTGCGCTGCAAAAACTATTGACAATAGAACAAAATAATGTACTACGGGTTTGTAGGTCTTATAAAGATCTACAAAAAAGTCTGCGAGAGCACATATCTAACTATCATAGTTTAGTCACAATAACCGATTTTATGTTCATAAAAAATATGCACGGGTTCGAAGCCCACGCGGGCGAAGCCGCGCGCAAAAGCTAGTGTATATAATAAAACGATACCCGGAATCAGAGACAGTGTCTCTGGTTTACACAATGCCCGACCCCGGAATCGAACCCCTAGACAGGCATTCCGTTACGAGGTGTTCGTCGTTACGAATCTGTATAACATTACGCTACTAAAGCAGGGAGCAAAGAAATTAATAATACGACTCCTAGACCAACACGGCAGTCATATATATAGTATCGGTGTGTTGCAGATATCGAACATCGGCCCTAGTACCAGAGTGCGCGATTTGAAGCAAGCATTGTCGGAACGTGGCGTCAAGCCACAGATCATGGTGTGGAAAGGCTTCCGTGGTTTCTGCTACCTGCATTTCTTCAAGCCCAGCCCGCAGAAGGTACGTCGGACATAACGTGTTTCTCTCATCTGGCGGACTTGCTCTCACTATGCTGTTTAGTGTCTTTTGTAAACAAGAATAATAATTTGAAAACGGCTGAGCTTCATGCCGGGTCTTCTCTGTAGAACAGCATTCCGAACCGGTGGTAGTTTCAGAATTAATGTGGGTGGACGCAGATGGATGAATTGTAAGAATGAGTAATTGTGTATGATAGATGGGAATGTAGATATGATGACTGATATGTGTGGAGACTATCAGCTAGCAGGGGACAGGAGCCGTAAGAAGATAATGGTAATTTTAAATATGACGATTTATGAGTGTTTTGTGATGAAACCTACGTAATAGTATATTTCATTACAAGTGCGGAAAGGCTGTCATTACAACGAGTTCCGACAAATGTCTACCCGAGCCGAGGCGCAGCCGAAGGCGAGGGTTGACAGTCGGAACAAGTTGCAATGACGGTTCCGCACGTGTACTGAACGACTATTTTTAATACAGTTGCGAAAAAAAAAGCAATTTAATAAAATAATAAAATCACAATAAACTCAACTAACTAATCATTTCTGAAAAATGGCGCCGACCGTAGAATATAAGCAGAGATTTTTTTCCTTCACCCATTCTGGTAGGCAAAAGGAACAATGCCCATACAGCCAAGTCTTCAGTATATAATTTTTTTATTGATATGAAATGAAATTTAATTAGATGAAATGAAACTTATTCAATCAAATCATTAAATCTGATATTGAAACAAATTATACGTAGTTTCTTTTTAGAAATATACGTATTTGCATGAATCATAAAAACTTCAACGATTTTTTTTAGTAAAATCTTCATGGTTGGTTTTCCTTTTAATAGACATTATTTTGACAGTTGGGAAAGAAAACGCACTAGTGCGGGAATGGTAAAAAAAAGCACGCGTGTGTAATAGCCCACTTCCCGAACGCTATACGTCCCTGCAATATGCCACTTTTTGAGCAACTGTATTAAAAATAAAGTTCCGTTTGAGTTTAAGGCTTCCTCCAATTTGATGGATGGAATGTAACTTTTTTGTTTTGGCTGGGTAATATACTTGGTTTGGCCCAGGGAAAACACTGGTTCGGGGTCTATGTGACAGGGGCGTCACTACCCACTTAAATTAGTGAACTGTTCCGCGCTGACTGCTCTGATTGTATCACCTCACCATGAATCTATATAAAAAAACATTATAAAAAGAAAGTATTATATTAGTTATATATTAATAAGTCTAGAAAAAGGCTGTTACTGAAAAGAAATGGCTAGAAATTCTGAAGGGAAAACCTACTTAATATGGTTAGTGTTACAATTTAATATAGTTAAAATAACATGAATAATATGTTGTAAGTGTCTCTCGTAACCTAAACAAAATAAATGCTTTGAATTTGAACAAAATAAGTAAGCCTGTCTTTTTACCGCCGATTGTATGTTTATAACAAGAAAGAACTCTGTAAAACCCGCGCCGTTCTCGGATTATAATAGCAGACCAGTTCCTTGGAATGAAATCGTTTGGGTTTTGTACCGTTTCTTTTACAGGCTCCTTTTGATGGTTTCAGGGTGAAGGCGACAGCGGTCCGGCGGTGAGCATGGACAGCGTGCTAAGCGCGTTGGCCGACATGTCGCTCGGCGGCAGCGGGGGCGCGCCCGACGAGCCCAAGGACGACAAGCCGCGGCTGCTCAGCGTCGAGCCCGCGCCGCCGCGCCCGGCGCCTGACCGTGCTGACCCGCCTGCGCAGGTATAACTCAGCAAAACCAAGGCCTTCCTTAACTGGGCCGAATATAATGATCTGATGGTCCGCCAGCCTACCCACCACCCACACATCCAAGTCCGGCCAAGCAGTTTTACTCTGTTTCATAGTTTGTACGCGAGAACCGGTGCCCGACAGGGCTTTTTCTTGAATTGCCTGCTCTATCTAAGATCCTGGCGTTGCTTTCCAGGGTTTAAAGCATTGAAACTCACTGATAAAACCATTGATATACTAAACCCAAGATGCACAGTTCCTTACAAATATCACCTCAAAAAGCGTCCTCTATCGGTTACACCAAAATATAAATCAAAAATGTCATAAGTTCTTACTGGCCAAAAACAAACTCTATCTTACACGTACTGCATAAAGTTGCTTTTCAAATGCGAGGAACGCGCTTTCTTTATCAATGAGTGAAATGGAAGCGGCGATCGAAAGCAAATTAGAACAAGGAGCTTCGTGGAGACGAATCATGTTCTCTATTTTATTTTTTTTAGACTAAAGTTCTGTTATTTAAATCTGTTTTGGCTTCCTATCCATATATCTCTTCCTTATTTGAGTCCTAACCTACTCCTCGCGCCATCTAGGTCATACTAGCGACACTAAATTGTAAGTTTTCAAACTATGAAACTTGCACGCATAATTCCATAGATAATGCGCTGCGCGCGCTCCTGTCTGTGCGTGGCGTGGGTGAGTGTCACTTCAAAAAAAAAACAATTGAAACGAACTAAGAACTTTTTGCTAACTTTGCCGCGCCAAATAATAAAATAAAAAGCATTTTTCTCCTCCTCGTGAGTCGAGATAGAACAAATCAATAATAACTCGTGCGTGTGCTGATCTAACAAAACAAACAAACGTTGAATCAGTGACGACCAGCATCGTGCTCCAACTCCTGACCAGCCGAAGCAGTAACACCTCGCCTGTCCGTAAGTACCTGTGTCCTTTCCCAGCTAGACTTATCTTCCCTACGGTCTTGTCTGGAATAGTGTGGCTCAATGGAAAGTTGATAGGTGTTCGGCACAATATCAGTCAGTACATATTTAAGGATCCTTGGGGATCTGGTCCTTCGAATTGTTTATTGAATAAAAATATTTGTTTGCATTAAAAAAACCTTCCAATATCGACCATTTAAAGTGATCCTGTCGCGCCGGATCTATGGAAATTAGGTTCAAATTCAATAGAATACGCTAATACCTACATAGTTCATTTTAATCGAAGATAAGAAAGAATTCGTTGTTTGGCTGACAACCCTGCCACCATAACAAGATGGCCGAAGAAAACAAATTGAAATTACTCGTAGCGCAACGAGAATACGTTTTCAAAGAGTTACAAATATTATATGATTTATCGAAAAACTTACGAATTGAAAAATCCACTGTAAAACAATTCAGTGTTCGTTTCAAACGCTTAGAATCGATACGTTGCGAATATGAAGAATTAACTAGAAAAATTAACTCATCCAAATTGGAAATTAATCCTAAACAAAACATTGATATGCGGCCGATGGAAGCCTTTGACGAGATGTACTATCTCGTTTTGGAAGCCGCAGAGACAGAGCTACCCATTAGTAGTACAGGGGTCGACGGTAAAAATCAAACATTGGAAACTAAAAAACCATGTTCACAAATCAGATTGCCGAAGTTACAACTTGTGCATTTTTCAGGCCAAATTGAAGAGTTTCAGACATTTATTGATACTTTTTCGTCATTAGTGCACAATAACGATAACATATCCGCTATTGAAAAATTTCACTATCTACTTTCTTGCCTGTCGGGTTCCGCTTTATCTATCGTCAAGGGCATTCCCGTTACATCGGATAATTACGCAATTGTTTTTGACGCGCTAGTGAAACGATTTGAAAATAAACGCGCTTTAGCTGTTAATTATTTAGACAAGATAACTAATTTCCCAGTAATCAAGTCCTCAAATGTCCAAGATTTACGAAACGCTACTAATTTACTTTATGAAACTGTCAATGCTCTTAAAGCAATCAATATTAAACAGTTAGACGAGTTTATATTATTTTATTTAGCTTCTCGCATCTTAGACTGCGACACACGAAAACGTTTCGAATTACAAAATGAATCAGATATACCTACATTTTCAAGTCTATTAAATTTTCTACAAGAGTACGTAAAAGTAGTGGAAGCTAGTCAGTCAGGAGTATATTATAACAATGCTCTTGTGCAAAAATCGACCCAAAATAAAATTAATGAACATCCCTCATCCTACCGACGTAAATTTAACCATAATACAAATTATGAGTATTATAAAACAACCTCATTACCAGCGAGCGCGGGTATCGCATTTACATCGACCGCGCCGTCATTCAATTGTTTCTATTGCGGAGAGCAACACTCAATTTATAAATGTTTACAATTTAAGCAACTAAGCATTAAAGATAGGGTAAATATAATACTAGACAAGGACTTATGTGAAAACTGCCTTCGAGCGAACCATGTTGCCAAACAGTGTTGGTCGAAACAAAATTGTACCTTTTGCGGATCTCGGCATCATACTTTGCTACACAGCCCCGACTCGCCAGTGACGGATCAGGAACAAGGTAAAGTCAACGTCACAGAAACGAAACGTGCAGTTAGTTCGAGCATGGCTAGTTCACATACTGAATGTCGCGATCGCGCGGTAATTTTGTTAGGGACATGTATAGTAAAAGTACATAGCGCTGCGGGTTCAAATCCTGGGCATACTGTATATGCGCGGGCCCTTATAGATAGCGGAGCACAAGATTGTTTTATGACTACATCGCTTGCCAACCGCCTAGGCTCAATTGTACGTCGCTGCAGACTTTCAGTCACCGGCTTGGGTCAAAATGAAGTTCATCAAGTGGTAGGACAGACTTCCTGCGTCGTTAAACCGTGCGACTCGGAGTCTACACAATTTTGTATAGATGCGATTGTACTTGAAAAAATAACCAGTAATATGCCTACTTTGGAAATACCTACTCATGTCCGAGACCACTATAAACATTTAATTCTAGCAGATAAACACTTTGATAAACCGAATTCTGTAGACTTGTTGCTCGGTGCCGAAGTATTTCATCGCATTTATGATGGCCAAAGGCTAGAAATAGGACCGAATATACCAGTAGCCTTACATAGTGTATTCGGGTGGATACTAACAGGCAAGGTCGATATCGGGTGTCATCCACCGTCGAATGTGTCTTCTCTGATAGCTTCAACACGCAAACTTGAAGACGTAGTCAGGCGTTTTTGGGAAATAGAAGAAGTACCTATCGTGGCGGTACCTAACCCAGAAGATACAGAATGTGAAGAATTATATTCTAGATTAGTGACGCGAAAACCTGACGGCCGCTACGTAGTCCCTCTATTATTGAAAGAGCCAAATGATATCCTCGGTGACTCATCTAATATGGCACTATCGAGACTACATAAATTGGAAAAACGTTTTATTCACAATGAGGAATTACAATTGGGGTACACTAAATTTATGGACGAGTATATAGAATTAGAGCATATGCAGTCCGCAAGTAACGGGTCAGGAAAATACATAATTCCTCACCAATGTGTAATCCGCCTTCAAAGCGAAACCACTAAACTTCGAGTAGTATTTGACGCGAGCGCGAAAAGTAGTACCGGAAAATCGTTGAACGATCTAGTATACACTGGCCCCAAGCTGCAGAATGATATTGTAGACATACTTACAAAATTTCGCCTCCATGCTGTAGCATTTACGTCTGACATATCTAAAATGTATCGGAATATAGAAATACAGCCAGAAGATCGAAAGTGGCAACACATACTGTGGAGGTCTTCACCTTCTCAACCTGTTACCGAGTTTGAACTAAATACCGTAACATACGGCATTTCTAGTTCACCTTATTTAGCGATCCGCACCCTACACCAGCTCGCCATGGACCATGGCTGCCAATATCCCCATGCAGCTGAATCTATTCTGCACGATACATTTATGGACGATATAACAGCTGGAGCGCCTTCTATAGAAGACGCTTTGAAACTTAAGGATGAACTTATAAATCTTCTCGCTTGTGCTAAATTTGAACTACGAAAATGGAGCAGTAATTCTCAGGAATTGTTAAAGAGCTTGCCTACAGCGCATTGCCAAGTACCAAAATTATTTTGCGATGAAACTTACCAAAATGTTTTAAAAATACTCGGTGTCCAGTGGGACCCTGTTAATGACACCTTTTCTTACACATTCTCTGAACATAGTATGTCTTATACTAAACGTGGTATATTATCTAACATCGCACGAATCTACGACCCAGTTGGATGGCTAACGCCTGTTGTGTTAAAAGCTAAATTGATACTTCAAAAACTTTGGCGTCTTCAATTGAGCTGGGATCAAACAGTACCACCAGAAGTAGCCGTAGAGTGGGATGAATTTTTGTCAGACTTAAAATGTATTAAAAGCCTACGGATACCACGCAAAGTTACTCAATATAACCCAAATAGTTACCAATTAATAGGTTTTTGTGATGGAAGTACTAAAGCTTATGGAATTTGTATATTTTTAAGAAGTGTAAGTCAAAATAACATTGATACAAAATTACTTATCGCGAAGTCAAAAGTCGCCCCATTAAAAACATTAAGCACCAATCGCCTAGAATTGTGCGGAGCTGTACAACTTAGTAAAGTTTTAAAGCATATGTACGACTTGCTTAAAGAAAAACTTACTATTAATGACGTCCTAGCTTACACTGATAGTACTACAGTCCTTTCTTGGCTACACACTCCACCTCATAAGCTTAAAACCTTTATAGCGCATCGAGTAATTAAAATAAATGACAGAGTACCATTCGAGAAATGGCGGTATGTATCAACAAATGATAATCCAGCAGATCTTTGTAGTAGAGGTCTAAGTAGCTCCCAGTTGTTATCATGCTCTACTTGGTGGTCTGGTCCTAAATGGCTTTCTCTCGACTGTTCTAGTTGGCCAACTGAGTCCAACTGGGAATACCTGGAAGCCGTACCAGAATTACGTAGCACGTGTGTCTTGCAGGCGAGTGTCCCTGATGATACAGATATTATTTGTATTCTACTAAACCGCTACTCTACATTGTATCAAGTACAGCGAATTTTAGCCTGGTGCTTACGTGCTGCAGCAGTGTTTAAACAGACTTTAGCAAAAACTAAATCAACAAATACGAACAAACAATTTAAAGCAAACTTTTTTGAACCTTTGAATACCCAAATCTTACAACAATCTATGATGAACTTAGTAAGTTATGAACAAATTAAATATTTGACTCATGAAATCCGAATGACTAAAGCTCTTCAAAAACTAAACCCTTTTATTGATAATGCGGGACTTTGGCGAGTGGGGGGACGTTTGCAACATTCTATCTTGAGTGAATCTGCAAAATATCCTCTTTTGTTACCTAAGCTTTCACGTTTAGCGTCCTTGATTGTAGATCATTATCACGTGACATATTTGCATTGTGGTCCTCGTACACTACAATCCATTATTCAACGTAAATATTGGATACTAGGAGTTCGCAATTTAATACGATCTAGGCTGTCAAAGTGTTTGACATGTTTTAAAAACAAACCCGTGGCACTTCAGCCTTTAATGGGAAATTTGCCGGCTTCTAGGGTCCAACCCACAAGATGTTTTAAGAAAGTAGGCATTGACCTGGCCGGACCTTATGTTCTAAAAGAGAGTAGAAGAAGAAATGCTCGTACTTATAAAGCATACGTTTGTGTTTTTATTTGCCTAGCTGTAAAGGCCATACATTTAGAAATTGTAACAGAGCTATCCACGGCTGCCTTCATTGCAGCTCTAGATCGATTTGTATCGCGTCGTGGCCTATGCACCTTGATTATCACGGATTGCGGAACTAATTTTATAGGAGCTAAGCGTTATATTAACGAATTACAACAATTAATTTATAATAATCGTGATATGATAGGATCAAGTCTAGCGCGAAGAGAAATCAAATGGCAACTAAATCCGCCCACTGGCAGTCACTTTGGCGGAATTTTCGAAAGTGGAGTGAAAAGCATGAAGTACCATTTAAAACGTGTTGTAGGCCTTCAAGTACTTACATTCGAAGAACTTCTTACAATTCTTACTAAAGTAGAAGCAGTTTTGAATTCAAGACCTCTTTGTTATCTTTCGTGTGACCCTAGTGAGAATGATGTCCTCACTCCAGGGCATTTTTTAATCAACGGTCCTCTTGTGGCCCTGCCTGAACCGGACTTAGAGGAGCAATATTTACCGTGCCGTGCTCGCTGGCAACTATTACAAAAAATCACTCAATCATTTTGGCGTATTTGGCAAAGAGATTACCTTCATACACTACAGCAAAGAATCAAATGGTATCAAACTCAACCTAATATAAATATCGGGGATGTAGTTCTGATAGTTGATAATAATTGTGCCCCGTTAGAATGGAAATCAGGAAAAGTAGTTGAGCTTCATCCCGGTGCTGACAGCATAGTACGTGTCGTCACGTTAAAGACTTCTAACGGCTTATTACGTAGACCAGTTGCAAAAGTTTGTCCTCTACCTATAGAATCATAAATCTTTAAAATATCATGATACATCTAATTTTAAGTTTACTAGTTGATAATCATTATTTATAAAGACCATAAATTCAAAAAGAGTTAAATCATTTTTTTTGTCAAACTTTCCATTAGAGCTATTACTATTACTGGACTTGTGAAATCCCATAGATTTCAAGTGGGGGGATATGTTTTGGCTTCCTATCCATATATCTCTTCCTTATTTGAGTCCTAACCTACTCCTCGCGCCATCTAGGTCATACTAGCGACACTAAATTGTAAGTTTTCAAACTATGAAACTTGCACGCATAATTCCATAGATAATGCGCTGCGCGCGCTCCTGTCTGTGCGTGGCGTGGGTGAGTGTCACTTCAAAAAAAAAAACAATTGAAACGAACTAAGAACTTTTTGCTAACTTTGCCGCGCCAAATAATAAAATAAAAAGCATTTTTCTCCTCCTCGTGAGTCGAGATAGAACAAATCAATAATAACTCGTGCGTGTGCTGATCTAACAAAACAAACAAACGTTGAATCAGTGACGACCAGCATCGTGCTCCAACTCCTGACCAGCCGAAGCAGTAACACCTCGCCTGTCCGTAAGTACCTGTGTCCTTTCCCAGCTAGACTTATCTTCCCTACGGTCTTGTCTGGAATAGTGTGGCTCAATGGAAAGTTGATAGGTGTTCGGCACAATATCAGTCAGTACATATTTAAGGATCCTTGGGGATCTGGTCCTTCGAATTGTTTATTGAATAAAAATATTTGTTTGCATTAAAAAAACCTTCCAATATCGACCAAAATCATTGGAACATAATATATGTAAATTTCATATCATTTTTACGCTAGGATCAATATTTGAGTTATACTATCAAGTTATTACTGTAAACTTTTTTACTGTAAACTGTAACAATTTTTTACTGTAAACTGTTAATGCATTCTTTAACGAAATGTTTTCCCTAATAAGTCTAGAATTGTTTTTCCTTAAATTGTTAATTACTTTTTCTTTGCCATGTAATCTTTTGCGAAACTTATCAAATTTACTTTTTAATATAACTTTTCGTGGCGTGTCGAAAATTGAGCCTATACTTAGAGAAGTAGTGGGAGATTGAAATTGTTTTGCGTTATTTAAATTAAAAATCGAACTCGTACGACAAACTTCAATATCACCGCCATATTCTGGTATCTTCATCTTTTCTTCTACATTGTGTTCACATACACTACCACGGTCATCTGGAGTTTCAACCTAGAACAACGGGTATTGATTTAAAAAAAATCAATCAAATGAAGGTACTATACGATTTATTAAGTTCATTTTTAGGCTATTACGAGTTGCTTACCACTACACGGGGAATAGCCGTTTTATGCCTTTTTCAGTAACATACATATCTTCATTATGAAAATGTTGCGAACAAACGACGCATGAGTTGTTCGGCTTAAAAAATTGTTCATGTCGTTGCATGCTAACGATCGATGTCCATTCTCCACATCGAATAGGGTCACGAGGAAAACTAAAATATAAAAATAGTTAAAATAAGTAGTTAGTTTTTTTAAGAACAGTTTCGTTAAGTATCTCCAAAGTTTAACATTACATTGCCATCGTTAACATTTTTCTATAACTACAATGGGAACCTACAACATTCTTTCAAAGATAAAAACAATTACTCAGTTGAGTCCGTAAAATATGTAATCGATATATTTTAATATAAAAAAGTGACTAACTTTTAAAAAACAACAACAATAAAAAGTCGACTCCATTGAAAATAGAACAGAGTCATTTTTATTAAACGACTAAAACAAAAAGGCGGTGGCATTACATTGTTCTTGAATTGAATAAGCGACCATTAAAATTTGACGTCTTATAATTGGATCCTTGAGTAAAGTTTTAAGACAAATTAAATCAAAATCGCATAATACTCACTATATTTACTCATATAAACAACAAAAATAAATTGATAAACACTTTTACTTACTGAAAGTAGGATATCCCATCCTTTTTTAACGTTCCTGACGTAATATTTTTGCAATTTTTAAATGAACACGTTGGCATTTTCACCGTGCGTACGTGACGCGAGCCGCTTGAATACTATTTTGAAATGAAGGCACAATTCCAAATTGTGCCTTCATTTTACGGGGACGGTTTTGAGACGCTGATTGTGTATCTTGGGTTTTGTATATCAATGGATAAAACTTACTTTTTAATACAGTTGCTCAAAAAGTGGCATATTACAGGGACGTATAGCGTTCGGGAAGTGGGCTATTACACACGCGTGCTTTTTCTTTACCATTACCGCACTAGTGCGTTTTCTTTCCCAACTGTCAAAATAATGTCTATTATAAGGAAAAACCAACCATGAAGTTTTTACTAAAAAAAATCATAGGAGTTTTTATGACTCATGGAAATACGTATATTTCTAAAAAGAAACTACTTACTAATTTGTTTCAATATTAGATTTAATGATTTGATTGAATGAGTTTCATTTCATCTAATTAAATTTCATTTCATATCAATAAAAAAATTCACCCATTCTGGCAGGCAAAAAAAAATCCTTTTGCCTGCCATAATGGGTGAAGAAAAAAAAACTCTGCTTATATTCTACGGTCGGCGCCATTTTTCAGAAATGATTAGTTAGTTGAGTTATGTATTTGTGTTTTTATTATTTTATTAAATTGCTTCATTTTTTCGCAACTGTATTAAAAATAGTCGTTCAGTACACGTGCGGAACCGTCATTGCAACTTGTTCCGACTGTCAACCCTCGCCTTCGGCTGCGCCTCGGCTCGGGTAGACATTTGTCGGAACTCGTTGTAATGACAGCCTTTCCGCACTTGTAATGAAATATACTATTGTCTTAAACCTCACCACATATCACCAAGGGGGGTGTTAAAAATGTTAAAAAAAAACATCAGGTGATTAATGGATAGCCCCTAAAGCTCGAGCCGAGCATGTGCATGTGCGTGCCGTGCTCGCATCTGTTTCCGGCATGCGTTCCGCAGTACATCCGTCCACACTGGCTCTCCGTGCACTCTGCGCGCCCCTGTGTTCGTGTGAAAAAAACCGGCAAATGACGGATCGCGACGCGCATGAGTTGCAATGCTCGGTTCGTGCGCGCAAGCCGACCACACTGAGGATTCTGTTACATTCCATGATACATTGCGACAATGTGGACGGCAAATTCTTTCGTTGCGTGTTACATTGCATGATACATATATCGCAAATCTGTACACGGCTTAACACAAAAAGATTCGATGAAAATAATAAATATTTAAATATATTTTTTTATCAAAAATAACCCACCAGTATTTTGTTCCAGGTTCATTGATTTCGACGAGCCGCCGCAACCGACGCAAGAAGATCCATCAACTGATAACGAATATATAATTATTTCTAAATACACGCATATTATACGTTGCTCGCTTGGTTGCACACGGACGGACGGGTCTCCTGTCGCATTCCGAACACTAATTTGAATAGTTTTAAGGTAGATTTTAGTTTGCGCCGGGCCTATATTTAACGCGCGCGTCTGTTGCTTACTAAATAGTAAACTACAAAGCTCCGGGAAACAAATCTATTTTTCTATTGTATGATATAAAAAATAGGGTAAAGCGAGACAGATGCATATGGTTCTCCTGCTTTGTAATTTTGTTATACTTGTCTTGTACCTACTTAGCTTTGACTTTTGGCATTTCGTTGCTGTGCCTACTCGACTATCGTTAATCATACATTAGCACCGTTGAGTACAACTGTGCCAATGAATGAATGATGAACGAGTTTCTTTTCAAAGCCGTTGTTGTGATTTTTACACGAAAAATGGCTACACATGCATTTTACATCAAATCATACACTTATCATCTTTACATAATTTTGTTCGTTGTCTTTATAATATTCTTATTCCAAAGTGATTTAATTTAAATTTATCGTTAATGATCTTTCCCATCATTGGCAGCTTAGCACGGTAACTGTAAGCAACTAACGCGCTTTTTAACCGAAGCAAAAGCGAGAGGGTTCGATTTTAGTTTGTGTCGATTGTTCGAACGTGTGTTCGCTCGATGGTTTTTAGTTCTTAGCGTCACGGGCCCGCCAGACGGAGTGAGTTTAGTATTGTTATTCATCTAACGAAAAAAAATATCTTTATGAATGTTTTCAATTATTGCTCTAGTCTAAAGCGTGTTTAAGATTGGAAGTGTAACGCGTTTAAGATTCTCGTCTCTCGATGCAGATACATTTTAAGCATTCTTCCATAGTTATACTAAAAGTGAACTATATTTTTTAGTATATAGAGTATAGTTTTTACTAAAAAATGTTTATTAATGTAAGGTGCTTGCGATGATGGAGCCCCAAATTTCGTGGTATAGTTTGCAAGGATTTGATTAGTGTTAAGAGTATTTATTTTTAACGCGGACTTTGGTGCTCTCATCTTGTTCTATATTTGTGCCAACTTGTTTCCCAGCAATACAATCTCAAATTGTACGTTAGATCTGCAGACAATGGAATTGTAGTATCTCATTTTGTCTCTGAATTAGAGGAATACTTTTTAACATATCGAATGTAAGTTGGTAGGAATATTTCGTAGCCCCCCCATTAGTGTATGTTGATGCTAGTTTTTCAGTATTAGGTTACGTTTAAGACTTGAAGAGTAATATATTATTGACTATTCATTTAGAGTACGTTTCTTAGCGTCGGCGAGTTGCTCGCCACAGTTTTGGTCTCCTTTTTGTCTAGTGTAAATGGTATATTTTATAAAGGAAGATGGATTTTATTGATGTATTTTTCGATAAATTTTAGTTTTAATAATATGCTGCATAATAATAGGCTACGGTTACATTTAAATGCATTTGTAGTCTATCGTAAAAAATACAGGCTGGCTGACTGGTTAAAATCTGTGCATATCGAAGGACATGATAGTTTATGGTAATGAGGTAACTGATAAAAAGAGAATACTTATTAACTACTTGGTAAACCTCAAAACAATTAGTGTATTTTATTCGGACAATTTGACTGACACGACTTGATCTAGAGTGGTGGAGACCGTTCTAGTGACCGGTCTAGGTCAAGGGTTTGGTTAATCGATGTTTGTGCGGCTATCTGCTGCATAATATAGGATTTAACGTTTAGAGTACATATTTTTTACATATTCGGTAGCAGTATCGAGTACTGAATACTCTCCTTCATCAGTATGTACAGTCTTTTACCAGTCACCTGGTATAAGTAATAGTACACAGCTGTTGTGCTCCATTATTGTTTTCACTTTACTATTTTAACGTGATGCAGGGTGAATTTTTAGTCATCGCAACGAATTTTAAGACATCACACTTAGCATAATATTTACAATTGATTTGCAGGTTACTATGATTTAATTTTTTTAGACACAGCTACAGTCATAGGTCAAAGATACATCTCGCTGACGTGTGGCGGTAAAACCATGTATATAATCATAATCTTTTATGTTGCCAGATGAATGAAAGCCGTGTTAAAACTGTCCTGTGGTTGAAATTATTGCCATACTTGTTAGTAGATATTTAGCTTACCGGCCTACCGCTGTCTCAATCGCAAATTTTTTACCGTAAACGGTCTTTAAACTGTATGAAATACATTTTAGGCAACCCGCTGTTGCCGCGTTGGCCATCTGACAATTGACGTTTCCAT
This sequence comes from Clostera curtula, assembly GCA_905475355.2. NCBI lineage: Eukaryota > Metazoa > Arthropoda > Insecta > Lepidoptera > Notodontidae > Clostera > Clostera curtula. The sequence continues at coordinate 6,827,983 of FR997817.1, forward strand.
TACATATTTATTATAGACTTTTCCGAAAAATAAAGACCTATCTGCAATACTGCTTTGAAACCATTTTGAACTTCATATTTTATATATGAAGAATAGAACGGAACATTCGTATATTTTAAAGTGTTGTAGTCAACTCTTTATCTGGTAGCTGAGTGAAGCAGTGCATTTACTCAGATAGAAAAAAAAAAGATTGGGTGTCGATTTCTATCTATAATATGTATGTATTTACAAATAAAAATGTATCTAAGTAGTTCATCATCCATCTCGTTACCATAACACAAGCATTAAGTTGCTTGGCTTGGGACGAGATGGCGTTGTGTGAAATGTCCAAGGATATTTATTTATTGTTGTGCAGATAAAATTTTACTGTCGTAATATTTTGAATTGGCCCCCTTAGTCCGGTAAGTGGATTCTGACACGTATGAGCCGGCTATTGCTATTTCTCATTTTGAAGAAAAACGTAATGTAGCTTGACGCATCAGCTTTGAACCACGTGATGAACTAACACAGAGACACAGCTCCGAATTGAATTCTAAATAAACCGAATTATCATCAGGTAGTGAGGATGTTGTCTTTTGACACTTGATTGTAACAGCGATGTCAAAGTTAGTATTAATAAATTATGGCAATTGACTAAGATCTCACCCAGTATGTTGATTAATATTATAAATCTATATTATTGTTAACACATGCTATTTACTAGTTTTTTTGTAATCCTATAACATTGGCTAGCGAGCATGGATGACTGTTTTTTGTTTTGTATTTTTTTTTAATAAATTTATTACACTTTATTTCTCTTTGGTTTTCATTCTGCTTTTTATGACGGTTGATTGTGTTAAAAGTTCGATGTGAGCCGAGTTCTAGTTCTGTATTGAAACTTAATGTTGTGATTGTAATTTTGCCATTTAGAGGTTGAGGGTAAAAATTAAATTCTATTTTTCTAGCCAATAAACCCATGTTTTATTTAAACGATTAAATACATATTCTTAAATTGAGATATTGGTGCGATATTAATTCCCTAGGCGATCCGCCATTCGTTACTGAAATAGTTGTCAGTTTTTCATACACGTCGGTGAATTAATATGTATGGAAAACTGGATTACTGTGAAAGCTAAACTTAACTAACTTATTTTAGCTGGCGGTGGACGCTCGGCTTTATCATGCTCACTAAAATACTCTGAGCAGCGGTAGCGACATGTGTCGTGTCGGCCTTTCAATATGGTTGACAGATCGATCGCTGTCAGGGAACAGGTGCTGCTGTTTGAGGTTTATTTTAGGTCTGGCCAGCGTGGCTCAGTAGGCTAATTAGGATCAGCGCGCACTATCGGAGTTCCGGAGCGCGGCGAATCTGCTCTTGGAGCCGATTCGCCGCGCGCCTCTCGCCGCTCGCCGTCATTGTATTTCGTTGTACCAAATACAGTTGTATTCTGAAGCGCTTTAGGTTGAAATTAAATTGTAACTGAAGAAGCCTCTTCGCCGCCACTCCGATAGTGGGCGCTGACCCTTACCCTTACCCTTCATGTAATTGGAGGAGGATCGAATCGGCAGTCTGTCATTTATGAACTGAGAAGAAGTTACCCGTTTTGTTATTCTATTCATAAATATTCCGTGTCGTAGAATACACATTCACCATTCCATTCATCCTGAGTGTCGTAAGAGAGGACGAAATGAAATAATAATAATAATAATAATAATATTTATTCAAAAATCATTTTTTACACTATAGTAACTATAAATGCAATATTATACTAACTGTGCTATGCTTTAAGTGCCTGAACTAGGAAAACCTGTGTCTCAGGCGTATTGGGCTATAATTTTCTTAAAAATAATCACTTTTCACTTCATTATCAATACACTTTTCGTAACGTGTTACTAAGAAAAAATGCTTTAGCAGGTACAGTTAATTTACTAACAATAATAGCTATATTTTATTTTAGTACCATTAATAACTTCTCTGTATCTTCGTACGATAGATTTTGAAGGACATCTTTCAGTACTTTTTTGCACATTCTATAGTTGAGTGGATAGATGTCTGTTATTGCATTTAATTTATTGTATAGAATTGGTCCTAAACAAATATAAAATTTTGATGTAAAAGCATGTTTTGTTCGTCTGTTTTGAGGGCAAACTATATCCTTCCGTCTCTTATTCAAAATGTCAGTGCTATATGGAAGAGACGCATGCTGCTTTAGTACAGTGCCCAATATAAATAGTTGCCGAACTGTTAGTACTTTACAGGATTTGTAAAGGTGGTTAGTGGGAAAGAAGAAAGGGCGAAAAGTAGATACCTTAAGGATTGCTCTCTGCGCCCTCTCAATAGATATTAGTAACGATTTACTTATTCCACCCCAAGATGTAATACAGTAGCTTAAAATTGATTGGCATAACGCAAAGTAGACCTGCCAAATTATTTTATTATCAGCGATATACCGAAAATTTAAGAAAGGGGTCGTGAATGTTGCTATTGACGTATGCGGGGTAGCTAAAAGAAGGAAAGGAAGAAAGAACTATGATGTGTGGATGGATAATGATGCACAAAGGGCGGTGCAAGAAAAGAAGAAAGCGTGGTTAGATTGGTTAGCTACAAAAGCTAACCAAAAAGCTCAAAAGGCGACGGATGACGAGGTCAAGGAAGCAAGAACGAAGTATAAAAGATTGAAATTAGCAGCGAAAGAAGTTGTGTCTAGAAAGAAAGAAGAACGAAAGGATGATTTTGATAGGAGGCTCACTGAAGATTTCCAGTCAAATATCAAGTTTTTCTGGAAATCCATCAAAGCAGTAAGAGGAAAAACATCTACCTCGGAGCTGAGTACAATCAGGAGTCTAGATGGGAGCATTATAAAAGGAGAAGAATGTGTGCTAAAGAGATGGAAAGAGTATTTTGAAAGTTTGTTTGAAAGAGAGGAAGTGCAGGTACAACATCCGGCACCTTCCATGGAAACTAGTATAAATGGTGATGAAAGAGAGATAAGCATGGATGAAATAGTGAAAGCGTTGAAAAGTATGAGATTAGGCAAGGCTGCAGGGTATGACAGGATTACCGTCGAGATGCTGAGGGCTGGACAGGGCATAGTGGCTAGCCAGCTGTACCGCCTTTTCAATTTGTGCTGGCGAAATGGGCAAGTACCGGGAGACTGGTGCAAAGCCGTAATAGTGCCATTATATAAGGGAAAAGGGTCACGGCAAGAGTGCATAAATTACCGCGGTATAAGCCTTCTCAGCGTCGTCGGTAAATTGTACGCGAAAGTGTTAATTGAAAGGGTTGTGAATGAAACAGATGAAAAAGTGTGGGATGCACAAGCGGGATTTAGAAAGGGAATGGGATGTACGGATCAGGTCTTTTCCTTGCGGTGCATAGCCGAAAAGTGTTTGGCTAAAACCAAGAAGGTCTATTGCGCGTTCGTGGATCTAGAAAAGGCCTATGATAGAGTGGTGCGGAATGAATTGTGGTCAGCATTGTCCGTGAACGGTGTGAGCAGTATCCTTATACGAGCATTGCAATCTCTTTATAGGGACTCCAGTGCTTGTGTAAGGATAAACGGGGCATACACTGAATTGTTTAATATCGAAAAGGGTGTTAGACAGGGATGTGTAGCGTCACCGTGGCTGTTTAATCTGTTCATGAACAATTGCTTGACAGATTTAAAAGAGAATGAAAGTGGGTTGAGAATGAATGAGTTACTCGTCAAATGTTTTCTCTATGCTGATGACCAAGTATTACTTGCGTCTTCGGCCGAGGAGTTGCAGGAGATGGTAACTGCTATGAGTGGAGCTTTTGCTAGAAAGGGAATGAAGATTAATGTTAAGAAGACGAAAGTGATGGTGTTTGAAAGAGATGAGGCAGTGACAGTCTGCAATATCGTGATTGGAGATGAACAAGTTGAACAGGTGAATGAGTTTGTGTATCTGGGTTCAAAGTTTACAAGAGATGGAAAGTGTGAGAGTGATATCGAAAGAAGAGTGAATGCAGGGAACATGGTGAACGGAGCTTTGCACTCCTTTATGAGCAGTCGGAAGGTGTCTAACAAGGCTCGTTTGGCTGTGCATGAGGGAGTGTTGGTTCCGACACTCATGTATGGAAGTGAAAGTTGGGTATGGCAGAAGAAACATGAAAGCAGAATAAATGCAGTTGAGATGAGAGCGTTAAGAAGTATGATAGGAGTTAAACTGAGTGACAGGATAAGAAATAGTGAGATAAGGAAGCGTTGTGGTCTGAAAGAAGATGTAGTGACAAAAATTGAGAAAGGTATGCTGAGATGGTTTGGCCATGTCGAGAGAATGAATGAAGAACGATTGACGAAAAAAGTGTATAAGGCGAGTGTGAATGAAAGTGTTGGAAGGGGAAGACCTAGGCGGACGTTTCAAGACCAAATCAGGGACGTCTTGAAAAAAGGCCAGGTCAAGAGTACCCTAAACCGAAGAGCATGTATGAAGGGAATAATGAAAGTGGACGAAGCGAAACAAGTATGTATGGATCGTAGCAAGTGGAAAGAAGTGGTCTCTGCCTACCCCTACGGGAAAGAGGCGTGATTATATGTATGTATGTATGATATACCGAAGCTGTTTAAAAACGAAAATCAATTTGCGAAGTCTGCTATTTAATACGTCTACGTGTTGTTTGAAACTAAGTGTTTCATCTATAATGATACCTAGATATTTAATGGTTTTTGTATTTTGAATCATAGGGCACCTGCATTGATTGGTAGAGTTTCTGCAATAATGAGCGTATAGAGGAAGATTATTTGGTATCACTGACTTACGCATGGAAAATCTAATGTAGTGTGTTTTGCTGGCATTTAATGTTAGTAGATTTTGCTGAAGCCATTTATTAACAACATTAAATCCCTGTTGTGCGTATCTAAAAGCGTCTTCTTGACATTCAGCTGAGAAAAGAAGAACTGTGTCGTCAGCGTAAGATATGATTGTGCCATGATCCAGCCTTAAATTGCAGAGGTCATTCATATAAATCAAGAACAAAGTCGGTCCTAGTATACTTCCCTGAGGAACGCCAAAGGATGTGTTTTTTTGATCAGCGCTCGTCACGTTACCAAGCCTTACGCATTGGGTTCGGTCTGTAAGATAACTGGTAAAGAGTTTCAGTTGAGTGCCTCTTATACCTATCATTTCAAGCTTGCGCAATAGAATGGGTACGGAAACTGAGTCAAAAGCTTTCGAGAGGTCCAGAAAGATCCCGAAACTGTTTTTACTATTGTCTAGTTCCTGAGCTAGGTAGTTAGTCAACTTATGGACAGCATCTGCAGTTGATATCTTAGGTCGAAAACCAAACTGATATCTGGACAAAATCGATTTTCCTTCTAGGTATTTCATTAATCTATTGCCGAAATGACAAGGCCGAAAACCTTGCCGCAAGAGAAGGAAATCTTGATACGAAACTGTGCCAACCCGTCTGGCCAGCGTGGCACAGGAGACTAATTAGTAATTACCCTCCATATACAGTCCTCGCCAAACTATGGCCGCTCCGAACCTAGCCGCATTAAGCTGAGCAGTACACGAAATTAGGTATCAGTACGCGTACGCGATGCGTGGAGGCAGATCGCCCGCGCGCCCCGTCTCCCACCCGCCAGCGTCCTCGCCACCCACGTGTTAGTGTGAGTGAGCTACGTTCGTAATGGTTATTAAATGTACGATGCGCAAGTTCGTACCCACGGCTACATTCAGAGCGGCCACAAAGATTGGCGAGGACTGTAATTGGAGGAGGATTGAGACAGCAGTTTTGTTGTCCTATTCATAAATAAAACTCGACACTCAGTCCAGAAGGTATTAATCCAGAATCTATTCGTCATCAGGTTCGTTAACCCCGTCTTCCTTACTGGACTCATAGGAAGCTTTGCCCGTGGCCTGGACCTCGACAGACTTCTGCGCCTTCTTGTCGTGTTTCTTATGTTTCTTCGATTTCTTCTTCTTATGCTCGGATTTCTCGTGCTTCTTCTCCGGTTTTGCCGTTGTGGTTGTCTCTTCGCTGCTGCTGGAGCTGCCTGAACTCTCTTTTGTGGCTGTCGGTGTAGCTCTGGAATTACACAAAATAGGGTTCCCTACATATTTCACAAAATAAATTTTACGATTTAAAATTGATTATTTACCATCTACCACTGGTTCTGAATGTAGCTCTACAGAGAAGAGCCGGCAAGAAACTCTGTACTTGCTCTTTTTAGATCGCCATTTTTAGGTACAAGGCCGGGATAAATAGCAGTAGTAGTACAGTGAAACCTGGTTAATTGGGATCTCAAAGGACCAAGACATATTATGTACCAATTATTTAGGGTTTGCAATAATCCAGTTTTCATTGGAAAATCTGCTTAAATTGTAAGCAGGATTTAAATTGTACTTGTCTCATTTACAGGGGCCCCCGCTTACAAAGGTCGAAATGTGCCGTTGTTCCATTTTTAGAGGAGGAAATGTTAATAACATTTTTTATTTTTGGTGTTATGAATTACCAATAGGTCCTACACCGCGAGAGCGAAGTTAAGAAATCCCTGACTATAGTTATACGGGAGATAGGCGCGGCCCGCTTCTAGACATACCACCACGTTTGGCTGGATGATCATCCTTTAGCGCCTAAAGACTTACGACACTCTCAGGACGAGAAGGGTTGGTATCATAGTAAATATGTTCGCTTTACAGTGTGATATTATTAAAGAAAGTGTTTATTACGTCAGCTGCCGGAGTGCCTCTTTCGATTTATCGCTGAAACGGAAAACCATAGTTAATTATCGCTTTTGAAGTAATATACAAGGTGTAACAACAACCCTATTAACATCCGAAGTGTGGGCGTTACTCAAAAGAAAGAACTGAACAAAACTGATTCTATTGATTAACTTTTTTAAATGTTTTTCCATCTCGAAGTATGACTGAGATGTCGAAGTTTTCCTAAACGAGGTATTTAAAAAATGGGTTCAACTTTGTCAGAGTGGTGACGGATTTAGAATACGTAGTGTTACCACCCCATTCCATACTGAGGGTGTTGTAAGAGCCGACGAAAGAACATGACAAGGCCGATAGCCTAGCCGTAATAGAAAGAAAACTTGATACGAAATCTTGTGCCGACCCGCGTGGCACAGGCCTTTTTTTTTTTTGTTTTCGCTGGGGAAATGCTTTATGCATACCACCGCACCCCGGGGGAAAGGTCGGTGATTATGTGGGACTCCGACAAGGGTCGTCTACCCAGTCGTTTACCCACTAAAACCCCAGCGGCATACCCTCACACGACGCGCTTGGGGCGCCACAAGTTCGCGTAAACGCATTCTACTGTGACGCCCCAGCGTGGTGCCCGCAACGCGGGCAAGCGACTATCAGGGTGGGCGTCCCGGTACACTGGAACGCCCTCAGTCATCGAGGCTTTTCGTCGGTGGTGGCTCCCCCGAACCACCACCGGCCTCCTAGGCGAGGGCAGAAGGGGCCCGCACCGTCACGAACCACCCTTCACCCCTGCCTCCGTCCGCGGCGCGGGTCACCCGGAGCTCCCTCCCTGGCGACCCGCCCCGCTGCCCCCCTTCTGCGACATCGGCCCCGCAGAAGGAGGCCCGTCAGCCCTCGGGTTTTCGACAACCCAAGGGCGTTGAGTGAGGACTCGGTTTGACGGCCAACTAAGTTGAGCGCCAACCCGAGGACCTCATGGTGCGTCGCAGCGGTTTACGACTCGCAAGGCAGCTCTGAGGACAGAGGAGTCCCCGGAGCCGCAACCCGCCACGACGCTGGGTGCCGCTCTTCGTCTCACCTCTCCCCGTGGGCCCGCCCGGCATGGGAGGCCCTGGCCGGTATGGCCCCACGGATCATTGAGGCACTCAAGCCCCCTCACCACAGCAAGGTGGCAGCACAGTCGAGGGGGGTGGCACAGTAGGCCTGACTCAGTATTGGTTAACCCAATGCTGAGTAATATGTGTTGAGTAGTGTATGGGTTCCAATGCATGCCAACCAACTAGCTATCGTTATTATTATCGTACAAGCTTAGTCAGATTTCCAAGTTTCTTGTATACTCTGTGGTCATTTCTCAAGTTATGACACTTCTGACCAACGTTTAAAAAAAGTAGCTTTGTTTTGCTTTGAATTTTGGCAATGTTTGTGTTTTCGGGTGTATGTTACACGTGTCATATAAATAAAAAAGTTAGATTTACCTATCGTCAGAAGATTCGTCACTGAAAATAAATTGTTTAGTTTAGTTCGGTTTCTTTAAATACAGAACTTAAAATCTTACGTCTTTTTAATGATATGTATGATAAATTTCCATAATTATGTTCATCATAGACTTACCTATCATTGGCTCTCTCATCACCATCTCCATCTCCGTCATTATCGTCATTGTCATCATCATCCCTAAAATTAAAAGTTTGTTATTATACTATAGAATAATTAATAAAAAGAAAAGATGCCTAGTTTGTATTTTTTTTATCACCCACTTGAATGCCTTTGACCCTAGGCATGGTGTTAAGCCACGCCAGGGCCTAAGATGGAGCAGGCAATTCAAGGAACGGGCACCGGCTCTCTCATAAATACGACGAAACACAGTAAAACTGCTTGGCGCCGGACTTGATGTGAGGGTGGTAGCTAGCCAGGCGGAGCATTGATCCTACCACAAGCGTGCTGGGTTTTGTTGACTTGGTATAGGGGTTAGATGGGCATATAGAGAGGCTAGAACTTTGGCCGCCTTTGGATCACGGGTCTCTGGTTCGATTCCGGGGTCAGACAAGTGTCTATGTGTAAACCAGAGGCACTTGCTCTGAGTCCGAGTATAATTTGTTTTCGTGAATTTCATGTGTGTAAAATTTCATGCAGGGGTTTCGTATATTTTTAAAAGGCGGCTTCTCTTATCATCACTACATAGTATAAAACAAAGTCGCTGTCGTCTGTCCGTCCCTATGTATGCTTAAATGTTTAAAACTACGCAACGCATTTTAAAGCGGTTTTTTTTAATGGATGGAGTGCTTCATGAGGAAGGTTTATATGTATAATACATGCATAATTGCACACGTGCGAAGCCGGGACGGGTCGCTAGTTTATTATATTTTGGATAATTCACATTATATATTTATAAATTATACCCTATGTCTTATTGTAGTATTGTAAAGTTTCATGAACATCCATTCGGTACTTTTTGCGTAAAAGAGTAGCAAACGTGCATTCTTACAAACTTTCGCGTTTAAAATATTAGTGGGTTGGCAGCCGGGTCCCATGGTTTCATGTGCCCTCCGAAGCATGAAGGTCAGCTGTTACAAATGCTGACTACTCATCCATCACCGACTAGAGACTTACGTTCTGAACCCATAGATAACTTTCTAAAACTTACTTCACATTTGTCCAATCCACATCATATTCTTCATGCGTGATACCAGTGCGGAAAACTCTTCTACAGTTCTCTCTGGAAGGCGAATATGCATATATTATCACCAAAAAGAAGAATCTATCAGACTGAGCGCGTTGCTACGCCACTAACTAAAATCCTTCTTCTTCTTCTTGGGCTCATGCACAACACTTTGCTGAAGATCATCACATGATCTAGCTATAGTGCATAGTTTACGATTCTATACAGGACATACAGACAATAAATATTTTTCATTTATATAGATTTAAGAACTTACTCAACATCTTTTTGAATAGCACATGACAAGAACTGGCGGTTCCTGTACACAGAGGTGTAGAGGAAAGGTCCGTGGCAGCTGTGCGATTTAGGGTCAATCTTGCACGCGGATATGACTCCCACAACTCTTTCTTTACCCTGGTACTTGACTATCAAGGGACCTCCATGGTCGTTCTATAAAAGGAAATAGCGGAATGAATTTCTGTGACATCTAAACTTCAATTCGCCCGCAATGTGAGAGAATGTGGACACTTAATTTCCCCAACCTGAAAGTGTATCACAATTAAGGGGTGACTAAAGACTCGTTGTTCGAGAGGTTTCCGGCGGGTTAAGACTATCGGAGGGCATACCGGGTAACGGAGAAGCCCTCAGTCAATGAGGCTTGTTTCAATAGTAGGTCCCCCAATCCACCACCGGCCTCTAAGGGGAGGGTAAATAGAAGGCGGGTGTAACGTCCCCCCCGGCCTCCGTCCGTCCGCGGAGCGGATCAGCCGAAGAACGCTTCTTTGCTACTCGCCACGCCGCTCCCTTCTGCGACTTAATGGCCTCGCAGAAGGAAGCCACGCCAGCCCTCGGCTTAGTGACCAACCAGTTTGACTGCCAACCCGACGACCTCTGCGGCTTAGGGCTCGCATGGCAGCTCTGAGGACAGAGGAGTCCCCGGAGCCCAAACCCGCCACGACACCGTGTGCCGCCCGGCATGGGCTACCCTGAGCTGGTATGGCCCCAACGGATTATGAAGGCACACAAGCCTCCTCACCGCCGCAAGGTAGCAACTGAGTCGATGGGGTGGTGTAGTGTTTCAGCACCATGGTTATACTAGGAGAAGCGAGATGAAAAAAGTAGCTATTTCGTTTAGCTACCATCGTCATGTGCTAATAGAAACTCGTACCTCGCAAAATCCCCCCTGACTGGATGAGCGCCTTGCTGTGAAGTGATCAGGATCGCGGAGATGCCTGCCCAAGTCCACGTTCTCGGATTTTGAAGAGTCTTCAATACGATCGTGTCTTCTTGACTCTACATCTGTACAGTTTGCGTACTTTTTCTGGAATAGATTTTTTTGAATTCATGAATACACGCACAGAAGGAATGCATTGATAGCATAGTTCTTGGTACATATATATAATGCTGCTAATGAATAGTGTGTAATACTTGCGAAAACTTAATAAATCATTACAATTATTACTATCGGCCCGTCCCGGCTTTGCATGGGTGGATACGTTTTAGTAGAGATCCTTACTTTTCTTGCAATTAAAATAGCCTGTATTCAAATGTTGAAAGAATGTTAAATTTAAAATCGGTCAAGTACTTTTTAATCCAATTCGTTACAAACATACATACAAATATTTGCTCTTTATAATATTAGCATAGATGTTTGTGGGAAAACTCCTATCTGCCTAAGAAATATTCATCTCAACCCTTAAATTTTCTCTCCATGTAAATGGAGAGAAAATCTACATAAATTTAAGTAAATAAATAAATATCCTTGGACATTTCACACAACGCCATCTCGTCCCAAGCTAAGCAAGTTAATGTTTGTGTTATAGTAACGAGATGGATGATAAACTACTTATATACATTTTCTTTTTTGTAAATACATACATATTATAGATAGAAATGACACCCAGACTCCGAGCCAGTGCCTCTGGTTTAGACAAAGCCACTTGCCCGACCCCGGAATCGAACCCGGGACCCGTTGATCCAAAGGCGGCACATCTAACCACTAGACCAACGAGGCAGTCAAATACACATATCTACATATCTCGCTTTTTTCTGTGGTCTGCAAGGTTGGTCCCATACTTACGTCACAAATTTCACTGAGCCTTTTCATAACGTCCTTAGTACAAATCATGTATTGAGTTATTATATCCCTGAACCTTTGAGCCCACTTCTTAGCGCATTGCTCATTATCCATGATGCATACTTTAGCTTCTTGCAAATACTTCGCGTTCTTTGGTATATGCACCTCTTTTTGACGACGGTAGACGCCCTGGAAGAATAGAAAGTAGTCTACTTCTATACTTGTAAAGACTTCTTCACAGCGTATTACATCAAGATGTAATCATACATCAAGATACAAGTATCTGGATGATTTATTTGCAAATACTTCATCAGTATGACTTAAGACTTAATTAATTAATTAAGTGCTTGACAGAAGCATGCTTCAACTACCACCACAATATCATAATTTCAGTCAATTTTTTTTTATCTGTGATTTGTATAACTCCCTTACCTCTCTGAAATTATTTCCACTTCCCCAACCAGCTATCCATCCTTTAGTTCCAGGTTTCTCTAGTTCTCTGCTGATATTATTATAACACACCAAGTCGGCAGCAAACTCGCATCCCTTCTCTTTGACCCCAAGCTTAAAAGGCCTGTTCACTTTCACGATAGCAATGTCGTTGGATGACCATTTAATGCTGTCTTGGAAGTCGAATTTATAGTCTACAAACAAACGGCATACATCGAGTTACCAGTGACAATTTAAGGTGGATGCTCCAGGGTAGCCCGCGAAATTCAAATTTTCTTACGTTTTTTGCAATTTGCAGGTCAGTGCTAGGTTGTATGTTGATTAAAATGTTATTCGCGGCTGTAAGACGTATGTAGTTATAGAATTATAATCATCAAAATCATCAATACAATCCTCCAAGCTCATAAAGGTGCAAGAATGACTTTGACGTTGAAAAAGTTTTTCTTGCACCTTTATAAGCTTGGAGGGTTGTATTGATGAGTTTGATGATTATAACTCTGTAACTACATATGTCTTACAGCCGCGAATCAAATGTTCATCATCATACAACCTAGCACTGCCCTGCAAATTGCAAAAAACGTAAGAAAATTTGAATTTCGCGGGCTACCCTGGAGCATCCACCTTAAACAAATAAATAAAATTGGAGTGTCTGTTTGTAATATTAAAATCATCATCATCGTTATTTCAGCCCATAGATGACCCACTTCTGAGTCGGGCCTCCTCCAAGTTCATGGAGGGAAATTAGCCTACTGTACCACGCTGGCAAGACGTGTTGGCACAGGGTTTGTATCAAGTTCTCTTGCTGCTAGGTTATCGGCCTTGTCATTTCCTTTTGTCGGTTCTTACGACACCCTCAGGATGGAATGGGGTGGTGACGCTATGTCTTCTAAACCGCTTTTTACTAAGTACATTTGGATTACGCGGTACACGGTAGGTACATATACCAAATCTTTTTATTTTTACTATGTTTGTCTGGCTGTTTGATTCGCCTAATATCGGAAATAGCTGGACCAATTTTGATGGGACTTTCACTGGAAAATAGCTGAGGTAACAAGGAGTAATTAAGGCTACTTTGATTGACACCCCACCTTTCACTTTTCAGGGATTAAATAGAGCTTCTACTTCTCAGACCACAAATGACCCACTGCTGAGTCGGGCCCCTACCAACAACATGGAGGGGAATATGCCAACTGTGCTACGCTGACCACACGGGTTGGCACAGGGTATTGTATCAAGGTAAGGTTTCCTTCTTCTTCGGCTAGGTTATCAGCCGTGTCATTTCATTCCGTCGGCTCTTACGACACCCTCAGGATGAAATGGGGTGGCGACACTTTGTTTTCTTAATCCCTTGGACATTTCACACAACGCCATCTCGTCCCAAGTTAAGAAACTTAACGCTTGTGTTATGGTATCGAGATGGATGATAATCTACTTAATTTTTTTGTAAATACATACATATTATAGATAGAAAACACCCAGACCCGGAACAAATACTACGGTATAAATATTTCTTCCGTGCGGGAATCGAACCCGCGACATACTGCGCAGCAGTCGATCGCTCAACCACTGCGCCAACCGTGTCGTCGGAATCGGAGTATAAGAAGACTCACTTTTAGGGATACATTTCCAGACAACTTTGCGCCTATTTTTGCACACGCAATCATTGCTCTTATAGTCAAAGCTGTCCACAAAAACGGTGGTTCCTGAGACTATGTAGAAGCGATCAGCGTCTTCCACGCAGGCCGCGGAGGTCAACACGTAGTGGGCATCCACAATGACACCTCCGCAGAGCCAGCCCCGGTATTTGTGCGCCTTGGCCGATTCTTTCGTCAGTTGAAGGTATACCTGAGAGATTATCAACCGCTGTGAGGTATAACGGAATATCCTACTAATATTATAAACGCCCGCATCTACTGCTTTCCGGCGACCTTAACCAGGTCGTCGGTCCACCGTGTGGGAGGCCTACCAGCACTGCGCCTTCCGGGCGCGGTCGGGCCAGGACCGGCCTTTGTGGAGATCCTTGGGAGGCCTATGTCCAGCAGTGGACGTCTTTTGGCTGAAATGATATGATGTTGATGATGATTATAAACGCGAAAGTTTGTAAATATGGATGGATGGATTTTTTTACTCTTTCACGTAAAATCTACTAAATACTCAGAAAAACGCATATGCTACAATTTATAAAGATATTGTGTGAATTGTCCAAAATAAGTAAGTAGAAAAAAAATCTGACGAAAACATAAAATCCATCACCACGCGGATAAAATCACGGGGCGCAGCTAGTAACGTAATATTTGACCACTACTACTAAGACTAGGTGGACGGACGACCTTGTGAAGGTCACTGGGAGGCGGTGGATGCCGGTGGATCCACGAGATCGTGCGTTGTGGAAATCTATGGGGGACGCCTATGTTCAGCAGTGGACTTCTGTGGCTGATAGATAGGTAGACTACTCTGCCCTTAAATGACCCCCGTTGCGTGGAGGGTAAATTAGCCTACTGTACCACGCTGGCCAGACGGGTTGGCACAGAGTTTCATGTCAGTCCCGGAGCATGCTCTCCTAATCGGGGAGTGAATCCCGTGGCCCTGGTTCGGACATTCGTGGATAGCCGTCGGTTTTAGTGGGTAGGTCGGGGCGCAATTTACCATCTCTACGCGCCTCGGAGTCCCACATAACCCGGCCAGTCCCAACGGCCGGGAATCCAGGAGGATCACCGACGTAAAAAAAAAAAAAGTTTTCATGTCAAATTTTCCTTATCATGCGGTTAGGTTTTTGGCATTGTTGGCTCTTAGGATGGATTGGGGTGATGAAACTGTAGGTATTCTAAATCCGACCCCACGCGGACTAATTGACAATTATTCTAATTAAGTAGTCCTCATTGGTTTTCGCAAGGCCCAACGTTAAGATATAAAATTGCTTGTGGCCAATTAATTGTATGTGTGAGCAATGACGCAATGGAGACCTTTATTCGCGGATTTGTTTTTTGATTGGCCCTGTCAAGGTCTATTCGTCATTCATTGCGTAAACGTGTAGCGTGTTTCTCTCATCTTGCGCACTTGCACTCACTATGCTGTTTAGTGTTTTTTGTAAAATTGATCAATATTAAAAAAAATCGCAACTACAGAGTGTCTTGCCGGCTCTTCTCTGTATAGCAGCATTCCGAACAGGTGGTAGTTTCGGCATGAATGTGAGTGAACGCAGGGATTGTAGGAGTGAGAAGTTGTGTGTGAAAGGTGTGAATGTAGATATGACGACTGATAGGTGTGTGTGGAGACTACCACCTAGTGTGGGACAGAGGTGATAATGGTGTTTATAAATATGACGATTTATAAGAGTTTTGTGATGAAACCTACGTAAATAAAGTTCCGTTTGAGTTTGAATTTCGCACCAAATGCTTGGCTACGATAAACCACAATTTAAACCTGCCATTACTACAGTATAACAGTTTAATTTTACGTACCATGTAAGGTCGTTTCCCAACCGGAGATTTCTTGCTGTACAGTATTCTTCTGGTGTCTACTAAGGTGGTGTTCTCAAACTCCCAACCTTCATCTGTTATCTCATCTCCTTCTACATGGCCGGTGTGGTTCTTGCTATGTTTCCGTGAGTGGTGCTTCCTTGATGGGCTCGATGTAACTGTTACTGTAACATCATCATCACATAATAATCATCGTTTTGTTTCAGCCCATAAATGACCCACTACTGTGTCGGGCCTCCTCCAAATTCATGGAGGGAAATTAGCCTACTGTGCTACGCTGGCAAGACGGGTTGGCACAGGGTTTGTATCAAGTTTTCCTTCTCTTGCGGCTAGGTGGTCTGCCTCTTATGCTCCTTTAGTCGCCTCTTACGACACCCTCAGGATAGTGCAGGTTGGTGACATTGTGTAATCATAATTTCCTCAAATCACTCACTGCGGACTTGATCCTCTAAGGATCAGGAAAGTTAACCTAGTGTGTCCCGTTGACACAGGGTTGTATCACGGAGGGACCCCATCTCCGGGTGGGTCGCCACCTACGCCCGACAAAAGTCTCATTGACTGAGCTCGTCCCAGTCACTTTGGATGTTGTAGGATTGAGTATCAGTAGGTATAGGTATTGTCCGAGTGCTGACGGATTTAGAATACATAGAGTCACCACCTTATTCCATTCCTGAGGGTGTCGTAAGAGCCGTCAAAAGGAAATGACAAGGCCGAAAACCTAGCCGCAAGAGAAGGAAAACTTGAAACGAAACCCTTTTTTTTTTTTTTTTTTTTGTTGCCCGGGGTAAAATCCTTTATGGACTATCCCCGTCGGTCAGGGGAGGACCGACGAGGGGAGTGTGGGAATCTCCTCCGAAGAGGCATACCCACTAAACATCCCCGGGGTGCTACCTATCACGCGTCCATGTTTGTGGCATCACGGGTACTTGCACGGAGGCACTTCCGCGATTGAAACGAAACCCTGTGCCAACCCGTCTGGCCAGCGTGGCACACTAGGCAAATGTCCCTCTCTGCGATGGGAGGATAGTGAGTAATTTATTGGCTGAGTAGTAGTAGATTGCAAGGTTTGTGTAAACGACAGGCTCCTTTGTATTTAATAGCGATATATACTTAATATGTATAACTATTTGACTGCCTCGTTGGTCTAGTGGTTAGATGTGCCGCCTTTGGATCAATGGGTCCCGGGTTCGATTCCGGGGTCGGGCAAGTGTCTTTGTCTAAACCAGAGGCACTGGCTCGGAGTCTGGGTGTCATTTCTATCTATAATATGTATGTATTTACAAAAAAAATATGTATATAAGTAGTTTATCATCCATCTCGTTACCATAACACAAGCATTAAGTTGCTTAGCTTGGGACGAGATGGCGTTGTGTGAAATGTCCAAGGATATTTATTTATAACTAAATCATTGCAAGTAGCAAAAAGGCTTTAAACTTACCTATAACAGATAATACACCCAATACGACGAAAAGTTTCAACATCTTCCGTCCGACCGTTACCCGAAGGACAGAGAGATTACCCCTTACAATAAACAGATAGAACACTTCAATTTCATGGGCAATCTACTGCAAGGATTTGGATGGATGATTTTAATTACATTCTGATTACTAATATTGATAAAATACTGTTTTATGTTTGTGAAATTAATTTCGGGAAGTACTTAAAATATTTTGATTGATAACTTGCATGCTAACTACTTAATTAAAAAGTAAATTTAAGATGTACAATTTCAATTGTATATCAATACATTTTAGTATGTTCTGATGGAGCCCATAGTGACGTGGTCGCTCACTATGGGCTCCATCAGAAGGCTCAAAGTCACCCAAAGGGCAATGGAGAGGGCTATGCTCGGAGTTTCCCTGCGAGATCGAATCAGAAATGAGGAGATACGCAGGAAAACCAGGGTCACCGACATAGCCCACCGGATTGCCAAACTTAAGTGGCAGTGGGCAGGGCACATAGCTCGCAGGACCGACGCCCGATGGGGCAGAAAAGTCCTCGAGTGGCGACCGCGTTCCGGAAGGCGCAGTGCTGGTAGGCCTCCCACACGGTGGACCGACGACCTGGTTAAGATCGCCGGAAAGCAGTGGATGCGGGCGGCCCAGGACCGGCCTTTGTGGAAATCCTTGGGGGAGGCCTATGTCCAGCAGTGGACGTCCTTTGGCTGAAATGATGAAATGATGATGACATTTTAGTAGGTACCAAAATATTATATACAATGTCTAAAACTAGTAAAAAACAACTTATATACACCCAAAAGAAAAGAGAAACTAAACACTAAGTAAATCTAAATTAAAATAGGCACCGTATCCTCAGCGCTGTAGGGGTTTACAAAAGTGCCCAGAAGGCTGGCGGCCTTGCCACGCTGGATGGCAATGCTTATTCGCTCAGCGAAATAAAGGCCAGACTTCTGGTCACGCGTGCAGTTGAACAGCCGCTTTGCCAGGTCCTTATAGAAAGACATTAGGCATTGGCATTAGGGCCTCAAGCCCCAAGCGTCTCCACGCCAAACGGCACAAATATATAACCGCTGGTTAAGCTGCTGTATTTATGCCGCTTCCGCTGCAGCAGTACCGGTTGCAACGGAGGTACTTAAGACGGTTTTTCAGTCTAGGGGCTCCATTTCAATTAAAAACTTGAAAATGAAGGATGTTGCCAATTCGTCTATCAATTTAATTTTTGTCTAACTCCGTTATTTAAACACCGATTTGGAAAGTTTTTTATTCCATAGATATTGCCTTCAGGTTGAACCCATAGAATATTTATAGAAATCGGTTGCAAACTACCGAAAACTTGAAATAAGTCAACAAAACCGTTTGTTAATTTATAAAGAAAAGTAAATTTGGGTATTTATAGGAGACTTTCTAGTGGTTGGTTCCCAGATATATGCACAAAAATTAATAGACTGCCTTCTTGTTGGTCTAGGGGTTAGATATGCCCCCGGGCACCGCCGCTAGCAGCGGAGGGGAGGTCTGGCAGTGGGCCATGGCTGCCTCCGCAACTGAGCGCCGCGTGGATTAGGCGCCCCTACATCCGGCGCCTGACGGAGGCACGTGCAATGTCCCGTACGTGCCTCTCGATGGGTTGGGGATCATTTAGAGCTCCCCGTTAAAGGGGCCCGCTTGTACAAGCGGTCTAAGGCCCCATCAGGGTCGCGGAGCATGCTCCGTGGCCTTGTTTCGGGCAGTCGAGGGACACCGTTGGTTTTGTGAGTATATTGGGGCGCAATTGCCATCTTCCCGCGCGCCGGAACGGTAGGGTCTCCATGAGGATTTCCAACGTAAAAAAAGGGGTTAGATATGCCTTAGAATCACGCGTCCCCGGTTTGATTCCGGGGCCGTGCAAAGGTCTTTGTAAACCAGAAGCATTCGCTCTGAGTCTGGGTTACATTTGTGTTTGTGAATTTTAAGTTAGTATGCTGCCCCGCGATAAAGTTTATACCCAGTGCAGGGGTGGCGTATAAGCATACAGTCTTGTCACTAAATAGTATAAAACAAAGTCACTGTCGTCTGTCCGTCCCTATGTATGCTTAAATTTTTTAAACGCAACGGATTTTGAAGCAGTTTTTTTTTAATAGATAGAGTGATTCAAGACGAAGGTTTTTAAGTATAATACATGCATAATATTGTAGAGAAACACTAATCAATTTAGATATTCATCATTGCACCCGTGCGAAGCCCGGGCGGGTGGCTAGTTGAATATAAAAAAATGACGAATGTAGAATACATTGTGTCACCACCGTATTCTTTCACCCGCAAGCTCCCTCGCCACTCGCATGTTAGTGTGAGTGAGCTACGTTCGTATTGGTTAGGTACGATGCGCAAGTTCATACCCACGGCTACATTCAGAGCGGCCATAAAGATTGGCGGGGACTGTACGTTTAACTAATAACCTAATAAACAGTAAACAGCTTTTTTATTTCGTCTCTTTATTTTGCTCTTATGTGAAACTGCGCTTCTATTGTCTCTCTTACCCCTGACTCACACTGCCTTGGCACTGTGAGTAACGTCTCCTTCACAGAAAGGAATACTGTGAGTAGAGAGTTGAGTAGAGACTGCCTCGTTGGTCTAGGGGTTAGATGTGTCGCCTTTGGATCGACGCGTCCCGGGTTCGATTCCAGGGTCGGGCAAGGGTGTTTGTCTAAACCAGAGGCACTTGCTCTGAGTCTGGGTATCATTTGTGTTCGTGAATTACATGTTTATCAACTGCCGCCGCGACATGGTTATCTAGTGCTAGTTTAGTTTTTAAAAAGTACTACTGACTAAAAACCTACTTAAAAGCTATAAAAGAAAATACAAAACCCAATTTGAACTTTATTGTGTGCCTAAACAGGTTTAGTGTGGTTCGCAACCGGCAGTGTCCCGTTGTGAGGCCTCATAATGAATCCACTCCCCGAGAACACTTTGTCAACCACTGGCGCCGGTTCCTCAGCAGCTCTCTGAACAACTCCCGCCTCAACCACCGGTGGCAGTAAAGACTTTGGCGAAACTTCCTTCTCAGCTTCTACTTCATTTTTGGCTGGTCTGTTAAAAAAGAATACCCTGTTTAAGACTGTGACGGATTTGGAATACACAATGTCACCAACCCACACCATCTAAACACAATAAGACCACCTAAACACAAGTGCTTGGGGTTGGATGCATCGCCTTTGGAATTAGGTTAATCCGACGTTATGTGATGGGTCAAAATCATGTTCAAAGATTCCGTTACATCCATAGATACATACCGTTATTATTATTATTCTATTAATGATAACGGGTCAAAATGTATGCCAAATTTCGTGTTAATCGGACGTTTTTAACTGGGTCAAAATCATGTTCAAAGATTCCGTTACATACTCGTACATACAAGCGAAGCTAATACAAGCGTATTAAAAAGCAATGTCATCCAGGCAATAACTAATTAGGTAAACTTCGTGGGATTAAAAATGCTTGTTGTGGAGATTATTATGCGGAAAATACATAATTTACATGTGCGTATTGCTCGTAGTTGAAAAAAATACTCAAAATTATTACCCGTCTGGATGATTTTTCCATGATAGTACCTTTTCTTCGTGGGTGACACCAGATCTGAATTGACGTCTGCACTTTGGCCTAAGCATAAAACATAGCGTCAATAATATTACACCATATCACAACACTAATAAAGTAGATAGATATTATATTCTGTGTGGTGACGGATTTAGAATACAGAGTGTCACCATCCCATTTCGTCCTGAGGGTATCGTAAGAGCCGACAAAAGGAAATGATAAGGCCGAAAACCTTGGAAGAAGAGGAGAAGGGAGAAGGAAATCTTGACAAGAAACCCTATGCCAACCCGTCTGGCCCGCGTGGCATAGTAGGCTAATTACCCTCCATGTAGTTGGAGGAGGTCCGACTCAGCAGGGGGGCCGGTTATGGGATGAGAAGTAAGTAAGTAGATAGATAGATAAACTCTCACCAGAAATATAAACAGAACACAATACATACGACTATTTTTACAAGGGGCGGTCTTATCGCTAAATACGATTTATAAAAGACAACCTTACCAGTAATAAAATAGAATAGAAAAATGCTTTAATGTATAAACACATAGTATACATATAACAAGCTAGTTTCGTTTTGTTCCGACAGGGGCTCACTGAAATATGAATTTATTAATAATAAAAAAAGATTTTAAGAAACTTTAAGTCTTGAATCTAGAGAGCCGACCAACCCCAAACAACGGCACCTGTTCACAAGCACAACGCATGTGGCAGCCATCGATCTCCTCAACCATATCAAAGGTCTACCCTCTACGTGGACGTAATACACTACTAGGTACTGCTATTCACCCCGTAAATGACCCACTGCGGAGTCGGCTGCTGAATGGGAGGAGTCAAATTCCATGGAGGGTACTTAACCTGCTGTGCCACGCTGGCTTGACGGGTTGACAAAGGTTTTCGTATCAAGTTTTCATTCCCTTGCAGCTTTGTCATTTCCTTTTGTCGGTTTTTACGGCATCCTCAGGATAGAATGGGTTCCCCCTTAGACTGTGCTGCCACCTTGGGAACGGCCACCGACAAAAGCCTCGTTGACTGAGAGGGCGTCCCTGTTGCGGGGATGCCGTCTGTGACAGTCGCTTGACGACCCTTGTTGGAGTCCCACATAATCTCCGACCTCTCCCCCGGGGGGCGGTGGTATGCTCAGAGCATTTCCCCCGCGACAACAAAAAAAGGATGGAATGACTAGACTAGAAAAAACTTACTCAACGTCTTTATAGATAGCGCAGGAGATGAACTGCCTGTTCTTGAAGACGCTGGTATAGAGGAAGGGCCCGTAACATTTGTTGGTCCTCTCTTTCACGAGACAGGCAGATATCACGCCGATCACGATAGAATTCACTCCGCTGCCATAGACCAAGGGTCCGCCGTGGTCGTTCTAAATAACATTTTAGTAGTTGAATCAACCTGCGTCTTTAGCTTGTCTTATCTTTATACTACATAATACGTGAAGTAAAAACTCTGTACCCCTTGTTACGAACGGACGGAAGAGTATGAAATTCCCCACGCTTACAGTTTACTAATTGTACCCTAAGTGCGTTGCGACGCCACTAACTAAAATAAATTTGAAGAAAATCAAAATCAAAATCAAAATGTTTTTTATTCGAATAAATTCTTGCGAATGCTTTCAAATAGTCAAAGATTAAAGAGAAAAAAAAAATTAAAAATAAAAATCATAAAATAAAATTAATAATTTAGTTTTTACCACCGGTTCGGAATGCCATTCCATAGAGAAGAGCCGGCAAGAAACTCCATGGTTGCTCTTTTAAATAAGAGGGTTACAATGATGGTGGTACAAACAAGTCTGACAGATTAGTGAAAGCAATAACACGCATAAACATGTAGCACATTAAAAAATAAGAACATAAAAATTAGTGAAATTACCCAAATTACATGGTGCGTGCTGAAACTGCACTCACATACTGTTTACAAAACTTCACTAATGTAATGGCTGAAAGATCAGAGCTAGACCATAACATAGCCGACGTTACTCCCATGCGTCACTATCTGATAGATAGTCATTGACTTGATAGTACGCTTTTTTAATTAAACCGGACTTAACGTAACATTTAAATTTCTCGAACGACCAATCCAAAACTGCTTCCGGTAATTTGTTGAACAGGCGAATTCCGAGACCTACAAAAGAACCATGTGCTTTTTGTAGCCGGTGGAATGGTGTAACTAACTTATGCCTATTTCTTGTCTGGATATTGGAGGACGAGACGTCACAATTTTTTTTAAAGCTACTATAATTTTGTTTAACAAAAATTAGATTAGAAAAAATGTACTGTGACGCTACAGTTAAAATCCCTATATCTTTAAAGCGTTCTCTCAGTGATTCTCTAGGTCCTAAATTATAAATTGCACGTAGCGCGCGCTTCTGTACAATAAATATGTTTTGTATATCAGCAGCATTACCCCAGAGTAGGATCCCATACGACATAACGCTATGGAAGTAACCAAAGTAAACGAGTTTTGCCGTGTCTTCGTCAGTGAGTCTCCTAACCTGTCTAACAGCGTAGGCGGCTGAACTAAGCTTCCCCGTAAGAGTTGCAATGTGAGGCTTCCACTGCAATTTACGATCTAGAGTGATGCCTAGAAACTTGGTCGAATCTACTATGTCTACTTCCTTATCATCCAAATCTAGTTTGGTATCTATTATCTTAGTATTCGGTGTTACAAATCGAATACATTTAGTTTTTACAGAATTCAGTAGCAAATTGTTTGTTGTGAACCAGTAAGATACCTGACTAAGCGCGCTATTCACGTCGTCATAATTAACGTTTTTCCGGTCAACTTTAAATACAAGAGATGTATCATCAGCGAAAAGCACGATATCGCAAATGTCATTAATAAAAAATGCAAGGTCATTAATATATACCAGAAATAGGAAAGGACCAAGGATGGACCCTTGTGGCACGCCCATAGACACAGGCGATCCATCAGACTTAACTCCATTAATGTCAACGAACTGAATTCTATCACGCAGATACGACGCTAATAAATTGATCGCATTGTATTTAACGCCATAGTGTTGAAGCTTTCGTAACAAGGTTTCGTGATGCACACAGTCGAAAGCTTTCGATAGATCACAGAAAATACCTATGGCATCTTGCGAGTTCTCCCAGGCATCATAAATATGTTTTAAGAGCGCAGCACCTGCATTCGTCGTAGAACGACCTTTGGTAAAACCGTATTGTTCACTATGCAATAATTTATGTAAATCGAAATGACGAAGTAATTGTTTTAAAATTAGTTTTTCAAAAATTTTACTTAGAGCTGGCAGAATAGAGATTGGACGGTAATTGCCAGGCTCTTTTTTGTTACCAGCTTTGAACAATGGTGTGATTTTACTATGTTTCATTAAATTAGGAAAAGTACCCACGTCTATACATTCATTAAAAATATCTGCAAGGTATGGGGCAATCTCGTAAATGATGCTATTAATGGCTAGTGTAGACATACCCCACAAATCTTCGGTTTTCTTAGAATTAATGGTTTTAAAAGTATTTATAATATCAATTGCTGTAACGTGAGTGAAACTGAACAGGGCTGAACACTCCTTAACATTATTTCTGAGTAGATCTTCGGCATCGACAGGAGAAGAATTCAACGAAGCAGTGATTTGACACGGTATAGATGCAAAAAAGTTATTAAAGGTTTGAGCCACTTCATACTTATCAATTATTAATTTGTTGTTTACAGTTAATTGGAACATGGATTCTTGTGGCTTTGATTTTCCAGTTTCAGCATTAATAATTTTCCAAGTTGTTTTTATTTTGTCCTCGGATTTTTTAATCTTACGGCTTATGTGTAGGGACTTTGCTGTGTTGCAAACTTTCCTAAAAACTTTTGAGTAAGACCTTACATAATCGTGGAACACTGAATCAAAATTCATCTGTTTCATGGAATAAAGATTATATAAAGTATTCCTACTTTTGTAAATGCCTGGTGTAGCCCAATCACAAAATTTAATTTTATTTCTCATAGTAAAAGTTTTTAATTGAAATACATCATCGTATTGCCTTTTAATAATATCAAATAAGTTCCTATATAAAGTATCTGGATCGCCACGTGCAAGAGTCATGCCACCAGTCATCTTGGATATATTATGTTTGAATAATTCTAATCTGCTACATGTGACTGGTCTAGTAGTAAACTTAGGGCATTCGGCTGTTTTTAGAAAGGGTAGAACAATAAGTTGCCCGCTATGATCTGATGATAGGTCGTTTAGAATTGATTTATCGACCATATCACAGCTGCAGAAAATATTATCCAGGCAAGTAAATGTAGTTTTAGTAATTCTAGTTGGCTCACAAAAAGCGTGAGTCAATCCGAATGACTTAAACAGGCTAATAAAGCGAGAAGTTGACGCTGATTCAACAAGCAAATCTATATTGAAATCACCACATATTATTATATCTTTACCGCTATTTACTGTAATTCTTCCTAAAACTTCCTCCATTACTATTTCAAACTGACTGTATATACCTGATGGAGGGCGGTAAACGCAAATAATTATATACATGTCAAGTTCTACACAAGACAATTCGATCGTGCGCTCTATTGAGAGCTGCACAATATCCTTGCGTTCTTTACATTTTAAATAACTTGACACTAATATAAGAGACCCACCACGGATGGCAGATGATCTACAAAAAGCACTAACTACTTTGTGGCTCATGTTATTGCGCCCAAGCTCATGATCTCTCAACCAGTGTTCTGTAACACAAAATACCTGAACTTTGTGATAGTCCAGAAAAAGATCAACCTCTAACTGTTTGCTAGTCATGCCCTGTATATTTTGGTGTACAATGCGTAAGTGAGAGGGCATGACTGTTGTCTTATCTAGTTGTTTAAACAACCAGATGTGTCCGATGAACTGCGAATAGCACAGTCTGTCAGTGTCCTATTACTAGAAGTATGTAAAAAAATTCCTGTGACATAGTCAACAGGGTGTAAATTATAAGCTATCAACGTAGCCATTTGTCTCTTATCTCTAGGGGGCAGGTACATAGTATCCTTTGTCAACTTAAATCTAGATATAAATTTGTTGCAGTCAAAAAATGATATCGCTTTGTCATAGCGATGAGTTAGATTATAAATAAGCATATTTAAATTAAATATGTGTCTATTTTGATTGACTGTTAAAGACTGCGAATAAGGAAGGGCATTTATAATAAATTTACAGCCATACTTGGCATTGAGCTCCAATAATTTATCTACCAAATTAATGATGTGTAACCGCTTAACTGAAATGCTGTTACCAAATAAAATTATTACAGTTGTGTCTTTATTCAAATTATGAGGCTGGATACTATGCGTTAGAGTATCTAAGGTAATGCCAGGCGAACACATGTTATATATAGGTACATCACATTTGTCTTTCAAGAGTGAGCTAAAACCTTGACCTAATTTGTCAGAGTATATAACAACTTTAGATGCCGCTGTACAGGGGCGCACATCTTGTTGTGATACATTACAAACACTTACATTGCATAATTCACCACATGGAGATGATGATGACAATGATGATGGTTCTGCATGATCATGGTAGACAGTGCTGCATGCGTTTTCTGGGTACAATTGCTGGTGGCAATTATCTGTCAATGATTGAAAACGCTCAGCATTGTAAGAGCTCATTTTCAAAAGTTCATTAGTCGCCAAAATATGGTGTTTAATTTGGACTTGGGCCTCCTCATATTTCTGTGCAATGCTGGCAAGGTCTTTCTGCAGATTAATTATGTCTACCTGTAAGTTAAATGTATCCTTGTCATAA
This sequence comes from Clostera curtula, assembly GCA_905475355.2. Taxonomy (NCBI): domain Eukaryota; kingdom Metazoa; phylum Arthropoda; class Insecta; order Lepidoptera; family Notodontidae; genus Clostera; species Clostera curtula. The sequence continues at coordinate 6,854,105 of FR997817.1, forward strand.
ATATATTGTGATTTTACTAAATTATCTTTATATTGACGTAACCTAGATATTAATATTAGCCTATTACTGCTTAATGATTTTAGCATTTTATTTTGCTTATTATATTTTATTAATTTCTTGGTTTTACTAATTAATTTGTTAATTTTTATATACTTTTTAATCTTGTTATTACTGGCAATATTAACAAAATTATCCTGTTCAGCCTGGCATGTTGTGTTACATATATTGTTACATTCTGATTGTCCCAGTAATTCATCATATAGGGACTGAGTGGTACTACTATTCTGGCACTCCTTGAAATGTTCAAAGCTCTCAATAGCCATTTGAGCTTCATGCAATGAGTATTCCAGTTCAGTAATACGACTCAGAGCCTGTTCATGCATGGTACTACAACTATGGAATGAATCAACAGTGTCCTGCAGTTGGTCTCTCTGCTCCTGTACGGCCATGAGGTGAGTATGAAGTTCAGCCAGCTCATTTTTCAGTCCAGAGTTCCTATTAATTACAATTTCGATTTCTTTTTCACTGTCATCACGTTCTTTCATGAGCTGGTCACAAAGCTTGTTTTTGGACTTCAGTTCTTGGAGGGCTACCTTCAGCTTGTTCTCCATATCCTTGGCAACCGCTTTGCGAGTCAGCGCCATGTCCCACTAGTGGACTGTAACTGAAAAATAACAGGAAAATATGTGAATAAAAGATAGAATGTAAAGATGGATGGAAAAGTAAATATAGTTAAATTAAGAGGTTGGTAAGAAGATGTAGTAAGAAATAAATAATGATTAATAAATAGTTAATACTGAAAGTAACAAACACAGTTACAAAATTTCAATTATTTAAATGTTTCTACTTCCTTTTTCTAATGGGGGTAGGCAAGTACACTGTTCGAATTCCACTCGAAAACGATTTCAGATCTAATTGATAAGCATAGGCCAACCAATTATGTAGTTAAAGATATAGCGTTTATGTATAGTGTAGCTGTGTATTAACTGTATGAGGCTTTTTAACTTTCGTCGTCGACTTTGCTTCCAACTTGTCAAGTAAAGCGAGACAAAACGAAGCCTAAATGTGTGGATAGACGATGCTCATAACACGTAGAATGAGCTATGAATAGTGTAATATGCGTGATACAGTTTATTACAAATAAAAACATAAAAACAATACTCCCAGGGATTCAATCAGCTGCTTGATTGTGCGGTATGCCGGTAACGGTCAGCTGGTCGGCGTACGAACTCCAAACTCGATAAAGTCACATATAAGTCATATAACAACACTTGATAACACTTGTTTAGGTAATACACGACTTAGTATTTATTATTTATTAAAGAAAATTACTGTATAAACTTGTAAAACAATTTAAAACAGCCAAACAGAAGGAAAGACATTACACAAATATTATTTTAATTTTGTTCAGAAACCTTCGTGGGCTCATGCACAACACTGAACATCAGCACATGATCAAATGCATAGTTTACGATTCTTTACAGGACATACAGACAAACATGCAAGAGCGCAGAAAGCTATTTTTTAAAATTATGCATAACAATACTTTAAATCAATAAAATAATCATTACACACAAAATATTACGTATCCCTGTGTGTCAAATACATTGTTATTTGACACACACGCATACATCCTTACTCATTTCAAAATTCAAATTGAGAATATACTTAATTTAAATTAATTATTTTCGAATTTCGACCACTAATCACAAAATACGAAGTAAGCCTTTTAGTTTCCATAAAATAACTTTACTAAGCTTACCGTCTTGGCTTCTATGGAAATGTTAATGTCACTAGCAAACCGTGTCTTACCAAACTTATTACTACGTACCTCACAGAATCCACCATCTGCATTAGACGCATACCGCCTAACATCCTGCACTGAAGTAGAGTTTCCTGTGTCGTTGTGATAAGCAGAATGCATGACAAGGTTGGTTGGAATCGACTCCGTTTTCTGTACATGGGAGTTTCTTCTCATATCGTCTTCATCGGAGTAATTAATGTCTTGGCAGTCCACGTACTTTTCCTGAATACGGTATAAATTACTATTATAAATAAAGATGGTATAGTCCGGGTGGTGATGGGATTTAGAATACATAGTGTCACCACCACATTCCACACTGAGGGTATCGTAAGAGCCGACAAAAGGAAATGACAAGCCGCAAGAGAGGGAAAACTTGAAACGGAACCTTTTTTTTTTTTATTGTTCGCCCGGGGTAAAATCCTTTATGGACTTCCTCGCCGGCCACAGGGATGGCCAGCGAGGGGAGTGTGGGACTCTCCCCCATACTGGGGGCCTACCCACTAAACCATCCCGGGGTCCTCCAACTCGCGTCCTGTTGCGGCATTGTGGGATCTGATGCAGAACCACGCCGCCGCAGACTGAAACGGAACCCTAAGCCAACCCGTATGGCCAGTGTGGCACAGTAGATTTAATACTCTCCCTTGGTGGAGGCCCCACTCAGCGGTGGGTTATTTGTATGTCGAATATAGATGATGATAGGTATAGCTTACAAACATCTCGAGAGAAAATCTAACCTGCGCAGTCGCCGATTTTTGGTTTGTGATTGGCGGAAAAGGGAAGCTACGCCATTGGTTGATGATATGCGTAAACTTTAACGCTTTTGGTTCAAGATTATATGAAGCTACTTTAATATATCACCCGGTTGGTGACGGATTTAGAATACGTAATATCACCAACTTACAGTTTCCTGGGGATGTCGTAGATCACCTAGCTGCAAGAGAGGAAAAACTGGATACAAACCCTTTACCCGTCTGGCCAGCGTGAAATAATGAGCTAGTGTCCCCCTATGAATTTGGAGGTATATAAACTACCCAGATGTAAAACTCTGTCATAAAGTGATTTCTTACGTTACAGATTTCCGACATTGTCTGTCCAATGTCTTTAGTGCAGATCATGTAGTTGTCAATGATGTTGTGGTAGCGGCTACCCCAACGCCTCTTGCATCTGTTCTTGGGAATGATCTCGACGTGAGCCTCTAGAAGATTCTGCTGGTTTTCTTTTCGTCTGTTCACCCACTGAAAAGTGTTTTAATTATTAATTAGGGCATCAAACCGAGCCTAGCTCTGATAAAGGGTACCTGGAAGGAAATTACCTTCGTCGTTAAGTCCAACTGTAGATAATTAGAATTAAGAGCAAAAAAATTTACAAAGATTTTCTCAATAAGAAGCTGTTGCATAGATTTCAAAGACTATAAGTAATTCCAAAATTACTATGATGGCTAATTTTACTAATGAAAGTTTGTGAAATGAATAGAATATTCTTTATTGTATACCAAAATAAAATAAGGTTAACATGGCATCAAACGAATACAAAAAATTAAATGTTAAATAAGTGGCACTAGACGATTTCTTCCCGATAACCTTTCAAATGCATAAAAAAAGAAATATAGGAACGTACATCGTTGTACCTTGACGTAGTACCCCATCCAGCTATAGAAACAACCGTGCCAGGATTCTCCAACGTTTGGCTTTGGTTATTGTAGCAAATTGGCTTGGGGATGAAGTCACAACCTCTGATCCTCCTAGTGAAGTCGAAGCCATCTTCGATCTTGACGACAGCGATGTCATTGTTCATCCACCTGATGTTATCGTTCTCATGACCATCGAAGACATAATCTAGATGGTGTTAATATTTTAGTACTAATTATAATTAAAAATTGATCAATATTAATTGATGAAGATGAAAATGAAGATTCCATACATATATTATTGATTAACGAAAGCTGATTTGTATAGAATCGTATGAAACTTTAGAATAAATCGCATCAATCTAAATTTATGTTAGCAGTTTCTATCAGACGACGATGGACTACAGTGTTTATGACATTTAGAATAACCTCTATCCGTGCAGGTAAAATATAATGACATTTTTCATAATGAATAAAATTTGCGAAGAAGTTTGTTAATTATTCGCTTACTTTTAGGAACGCATTTCCAAATCGCTTTTTTAGCACCATTCTTGATACACGGGTTACTGAATCTGTCATCTTCATCGGCGTATCTAAAATAATGGGTGATTAAAACAGATCGGCTATTTTATGGAGGAAAATAGTTGATGAAATTGAGATGACATTGCTACAGTGGATTCACTATTCTTAAAATTATTCTTATAGCTAAAGCCATAATATTAAATTTCGGTAGCACTTATTAGTTTGTAAATGAAACTAGTTGAGAAAAAATCTCCAATGACACTGTTGCTGAACTGTTGTTACAATGATATCGTCTGTGACGTCATCTTACTTGTATGTTCCAGAGACGACATAAAAATGTTCAGCATCCTCAATACAGGCAGCCGATGTCAGAATGTATTCTTCATGGATGATAACGCCTCCACATAGCCAGGTTCTGTAGTTCGGTTGCTTTTTGTTGCTGCGTGGCAATTTAAGGTATACCTGTTAACACAAAAATGAAAAGGAATTCTATGTACCATCGTTTGATCGGAGCAATGAGCACTAACTGATGAAGATCCACAAAAGAAGAGAGGTCAAACAAAACATGATTTTCTGTAATGGATAATCAGTAAGCTAAATTATTGGAAGAAGATCTGTCGGGCTGGGATGAATTGTGGCTACCGGAGCTATTCTACCTCGCCAAACACCGAGAGTAATATAAGGAGCTAACTGTAATTTTCACTAGAAGGCTCTATAGGATGTTTGAATAAAAAATTGTGACCAACGTATCGTGAAACTAAATTACATTTACTAATATTCTGGTTAAGATCATATATTTGCAAGATAACTCGTGTCTTTAAGAGCAAAATTTCGCCAATGAAGTGCCAAATCTACAGATACGCCTTTTCTTACCATATAAGGTCTGCTATCAGTTACATCATCACCATTTATAATTCTTCGAGTCTCATTTAGGATCTTGGTAACTTCTTCTGGTAAATGTGTGGCTACTTCTATAGCCTCTATACCTGAAATTTAAATAATAAAAGCATGTAAAATAAAATAATCATCAGAATTGTAGATATAAGTATGCGACATTGACACGGCTCTACAATCAAAACGCTTGTCATGACATGATTGAATTAAATATAGTAATAATATGTTTAGAAATGCTAAAATGTATTATTTTACCTATAAATTTGAACAACCCAATAAAAAGTAGAAAACGATAGTTCATGATCACGACATTAATCAACCAAAGAACATGAAGAAATCAATACGTTTTCAGAAATCATAATAATTTTATGCAACGTTAAATAAAAATTACATCGCGACTTTAAATTAACTTTGTTAATCAATTTTAATTAAAATCAAGCCTATTATTATGGCGGCTTTGTTGTAAATGTTAAACTCAACCTTGAGAGACTTATGCCATACGTGAATGATAAAATATTTATTTGTTACTTTATGTCTGTGTGTGTGTGTGTGTCTTTATGTCTGTCTCTACTAACCAAATATGTTCTTCGCTCTGGGTTATAATTTGGAGCATGGTTAGGGTAGCATCCTTTCCTTGTAGACAGTCGGGGCCCTTATGGCAGTTGGCGTGGGGCGATACACCTGGGGATATTTAGTCAGTATTGGGACGCCCTTCATATTATTGAATAGCATACCAGAGGTGTGTGGGAACTTTCCCAACTCGATAGAGAAAAATTACCTTTTTTTTTGGTGACGCTGGGGAAATGCTTTATTCATGGCGCCGCCCTTCGGGGGTGGAGTCGGCGATTATGTGAGACTCCGGAAACTACACGTCTACCCACTAAAAACCCTCACACGTCACGCTTGGAGGTGCCACAGGTTCGCGTAAACGCATTCCACTGTGTAAAGCCAAGCCATTAGCTGAATAAGCAGCCGCTCTGGTATGTCAAATCATAGTAGGTATATGGGAACTAAGTAGTGTCTAACATGAGCTATGTTTAGATGCAGTAAATTTATTAATATTATAATATTAATGATAGTAAGTATAACCTTACTGAATTTTTGAAATAAAGTTATTGTTAAAATTAGTAGATTTAGAGTACGTAGTATCAACATCCCATTCTATCCCGAGGTTTTCGTATTAGCCGACATAAGGAAATGGGAAATGGCAAGCCGAAAGTCTAGCCACCAAAAACGATTCTCATGGATCATGGATCTGACCGCTAAACGTCATCCGGGTTATGTGAGACTCCGAGGCGCGGAAAGATGGCAATTGCGCCCCAACCTACGGTTTCCCTCACCTGCCTGAAACTGGGCCACGGGTTTAACTCCCTAATGGGAAGCATGCTCCACGACCCTGATGAGGCCTTGGCCCGCTGGTAGAAGCCCCACGCTTTGATGGGCAGCTCTGGACGCCATCGAGAGGCGCGTAGGTGACTTTGCACGTGCCTCCGTCAGGCGCCGGATAAAGTGGCGCGGTGCTCAGTTGCGGTGGCAGCCCAGCCCTTATTACCATGCCCTTAATATGATGATATTAATCAGTCTATCTTAGTGCATTATTTGTAACCTAAAATTAGGGATATCTAAAAACGAATGCTCCTTTGAGTACTATAATTTAATCCACAACTTATTTACAAATTATCCTTTGTTTTATTAAGTTTAGCTTCAATATTGGGTTTTGTTTTATCTGATGAGGCTTCAAAGTCGTCAAAAGTTCTTAATATGACGCCACTGTGTTGTTTAACTTTGTCAGCAGTACTATTAATATGTACTTTTTCTTGTATTGAAAATGATTCCTGTGGATTGGGAATTTTGGTGTCACTGACATTGACACCCGCATCCATTTTAAACTCATCTTGCTTGTTTCGTCTTGTTTGGTTCACTTCATTCTTCGCTGGGCTAGAGAAAAATAAAAAAAAGTTATTCATAGTGAGTTTTAAGTGGTGATTAATAATACCATCACCCCATTCCAACCTGAGGGTGTCGCAAGAGCCGACGAAAGAAAACGAAGGAAAACTGGATACGAAGCCCTTTTTTTTTGTTCGCCCGGGGTTAAATCCTTTATGGACTATCCCCGTCGGCCATGGCGGATGGCCGAGGGGGGGGCCTGGGGGCGTGTGGGACTCTCCCCCAGAGTGGGGGCCTACCCACTAAACATCCCCGGAGTGCACCAACTCGCGTCCTGTTGCGGCATTGTGGGATCTGGTGCAGAACCACGCCGCCGCAGACAAGGCCTCCTTGTCCTCTCTTGCCACCTCCACACCTCAGGCTCGCTGCTGAACGAGCAATCGACGTCCTGTCGTGAGCACCCAACAGGACGTCGCATCTCCACAGATGGATACGAAGCCCTGTGCCAACCCGGCTGGCCAGCGACGCACAGTAGGCTAATTAACCTCCATGTAATGCGAGGATGCGCGATTCAGCAGTGGTATTTCTAAACCTTCAGGTACTGAGCACTTACCCATCAGGATGATCAATCCAGCTCATGTCCTCTTCATTGTGCGTGACACTTGATCTGAACAACTTGTCACAGTCAGACCTGACAGAAAAAATATCAAACAATGAATTAGAAAAAGTCGGGCCTCCTCCAGAAATTTGGAGGAGGCCCGACTCAGTAGTGGGTCACTCATGGGCTGAAACGACGACGACGACGACGAAATTAGAAAAGAATAAATATGAAATTAAACTTCTCAGTGACACGATACGCTTGGGGCGCCACAGGTTTGCGTAAACGCATTCCACTGCGAAAATATGTTGGAGCAAACCTAGACTCACTTCTGATTATAGCTGCTGCTGTTTGGGGTTGTTCGGCTCAGTGGATTCAAGACTTATTACATACTAGCGACCCACCCCGGCTGCGCACGGGTGCAATTATGATATATAAACCTTCCTCTTGAATCACTCTACCTATTAATAAAAACCGCTACAAAATCCGTTGCGTAGTTTTAAAGATTTAAGCATACATAGGGACGGACAGACAACAGCGACTTTGTTTTAAACTATGTAGTGATAACATTTTTAAATGATACATATATTTTACTCACATTATAAAATTTTAAATATTTCCTCGTTTCGACTCAAAAATGTAAATAGCCACTTACAATTATCTATTGCAAATTACATATTTACATAAAAATAAGTACCGATTTTTAATATGCAACTTTTTATAAAATTCTTATTTCAGTTGTGATACTAGTGGGTTTTGTCCGTGTGGTGACGGATTTAGAATACACAATGTTACCAACCCACACCATCCTGAGGGTGTCGTAAGAGGCGACTAAAGGATCGAGAGGCAGATCACCTAACCGTATGAGAAGGAAAACTTGATACAAACCCTGTTTGACAGGTTGGCTGTCTTGCCAGCGTGGCACAGTAGACTAATTTCCCTCCATGAATTTGGAGGAGGCCCGACTCAGTAGTGGCTGAAACGTCGACGGTTTGTATGTAGACGGCCATTGTAATATGGCTTTTAAAAAATAAGACAAGTCTACTGAGTTTCCTCCTCCAGGTCTTCTCGGTTGGTGCCGCGCTCCGACCTTGTGGCAGTGTTATCAAAATAATGTAACTGTATACAATAAAGCATTTTTCTAATCTATACTAAATCAGTAAAAGTAGTGACATATGGAACAGAGACGTGGTCGCTCACTATGGGCTCCATCAGAAGGCTCAAAGTCACCCAAAGGGCAATGGAGAGAGCTATGCTCGGAGTTTCCCTGCGAGATCGAATCAAAAATGAGGAGATACGCAGGAAAACCAGGGTCACCGACATAGCCAACCGGATTGCCAAACTTAAGTGGCAGTGGGCAGGGCACATAGCTCGCAGGACCGACGCCCGATGGGGCAGAAAAGTCCTCGAGTGGCGACCGCGTTCCGGAAGGCGCAGTGCTGGTAGGCCTCCCACACGGTGGACCGACGACCTGGTTAAGATCGCCGGAAAGCAGTGGATGCGGGCGGCCAAGGACCGGCCTTTGTGGAAATCCTTGGGGGAGGCCTATGTCCAGCAGTGGACGTCTTTTGGCTGAAATGATGATGATGATGATGATACTAAATCAGCTTCCAAGGTATTCTAATGACTTACCCAACATCTTTATAAATGGCGCAATTGATGAGGACCTTGTTCTTATAAACGCTTGTATAGAGGAAGGGCCCGTAGCATCTGTTTGTGCCTTCTTTGACGAGACACGCAGATATAATGCCGATGACAATTGCGTTTACTCCGTCGCCATACACAAGAGGACCACCGTGATCGTTCTGCGAATAACAAGGCATTAGCATGTTCATTGAAAAGTATAACTTCCTACATTGCAGAAGAGGTCTAAATTTGCTCAAACAGTGCGGTACGCAAAGCCGCAAAACCTTACAAAATACCGAAACCAAGGAAAGCACTCCTGGGTGTGTCCAAAAGTGTCTAGCAGATAAAGATCACTCGGGTATGTATCAGAGTCACCATGGCATTACAGGGCATGGCATGGCATTACAGGGCATTTAAATTTTTGACTGGTTACTCTATGCCTTCAATGTGGGTTTGCTGAAAGTGTAACTTTAAGGGTATGGGTTTGCTGTATTTTCCCCCTTCTCTTCGCAGGGATATTCCAATTGCAGCACTATTCGTAATGGCCTTAGGTATACATTTACAAAAAAAAGTATCTAACTGGCGTCTGTGAGGATGTTTCCGATTTGGTGTATAATTTCTATAGTTACTACTTTTCTTTTTTTATTTGTTTATTTTGGATTATGATTTCTTAGGCCTTCGTACTTATTACACACTAGCTTTTGTGCGCGGCTTCGCCCGCGTGGGCTTCGAACCCGTGCTTATCTCTGTGCATATTTTTTATGAACATAAAAGCGGTTATTGCGACTAAACTATGATAGTTAGATATGTGCTCTCGCGGACTTTTTTGTTGATCTTTATAAGACCTACAAACCCGTAGTACATCATTTTGTTCTATTGTCAATAGTTTTTGCAGCGCACGCATAAATAGGTTTTCGATTTTACACCTTGGTTTACAAAATCGCAATTTTCATACGGATCCCTAATTCTTATGAAAATAAAATATAGCCTATAACCTTCCTCGATAAATGGACTATCTAACACTGAAAGATTTTTTGAAATTGGACCAGTAGTTCCTGAGATTAGCGCGTTCAAACAAACAAACAAACATACAAACAAACAAACAAACTCTGCAGCTTTATATATTAGTACAGATTGAAATTAAACACTTTTAACGGATTTATCTCGTGTAACCCGTTAAAAATTTCAATAGTTTTTGGATAATTTCTTTGTAATTTTGGTTGTCGGTATTTTAAGTGTGTTTATTTCATTTGATGTAATTTTTTGCCTTAGTAATACTTTTAATACATTTATGTAACTGATCATATTGTCTGTATTATATATTATGTACTATTTATGTTTGTTATGTAGTCATGTCGAGCGAATGAATGAAGCACGATTGACGAGAAATCTGTATAAGGCGAGTGTGAATGAAAGTGTTGGAAGGGGTCAGCGGACGTTTCGAGACCAAGTCGTCTTGGAAAAAGACCAGGTCAAGAGTACCCTAAACCGAAGAGCATGTATGAAGGGAAGAATGAAAGTGGACGAAGCAAAACACGTATGTAAGGATCGTAGCAAGTGGAAAGAAGTGGTACCTGCCTACCCCTACGGGAAAGAGGCTTGATTATATGTATGTAATTGTAACTTAATTATAACTTAAGTGGCAGTGGGCAGGGCACATAGCTCGCAGGACCGACGCCCGATGGGGCAGAAAAGTCCTCGAGTGGCGACCGCGTTCCGGAAGGCGCAGTGCTGGTAGGCCTCTCACACGGTGGACCGACGACCTGGTTAAGATCGCCGGAAAGCAGTGGATGCGGGCGGCCCAGGACCGGCCTTTGTGGAGATCCTTGGGGGAGGCCTATGTCCAGCAGTGGACGTCTTTTGGCTGAAATGATGATGATGATGATGAATTGTAATAGGGTTAGGTGAAAACCAGTGTTGTGCTGCACACGGTATTCAGAGCTAATATCCTGCCGCCCATGCTAATACTCGTATATCGGTATATACCTCATTTTACTTTGTACAAGGAACATGTGTGGAAAATAAATGGTTTAAATTCGTCTTTAAACTAACCTCACAAAATCCACCAGTACCAGTACTTGCTCTTCTAGAGGCATTGTGATGTCCTGAATGCAACTCCAGGTCATTCGGGTTAAGCATACGTCGGCCCTCCTCAGATTCTCCGGAATACATCACGTCAGTGCAGTCGACGTATTTTTCCTGCAAGCATTTGATTAACTCAAAGGGAAAATTTTCTAAATGTGTCTGTCATCCCTATTGGTTGAGCGGATTTCTAGTAAAAGCGTAACAGAAAGAGAGTAAGATCGAGTAATTTTAACGTAAATTCCATGAATTTAAATATAGCTAAGCTTTAGATATTTAAATTGATGGAAATTTCACTGCTTTCCGAAATTACGCGCCCAATTTTTTTTCTTTTTTAAAGTACGATGTTGAACAATTTTAAGAAACACAGCCGTTCCATTAAAAAAAAACACGTAAAACATTTCATCTACTACTACTACTTTCACTTACAGCCCATAAATGACCCACTGCTGAGTCAGGCCTCCTCCAACTACATGGAGGGCAATTAGCCTACTTTGACACACTGGCCAGACGTGTCATCTATCCATGATGTATGACACAGATTTATTGGCACACACAGATCGGACTTTTTAGCATTCATCTTTTTATTCAAGAATTAAAAATAATGTTTAAATAAACTAATAGAGGATCACACTTGCTCGTGTAATACGTCGCGAAATTGGCGATGACTTGACGCATAGGTACACATTAAAATGATGTCTGTGATTGGATGATTGGCTGAAATAAGATAACAAATGAAAATCTGTCTTAGATATCTACCGAATTCGAATTCCGAAAGATCGAAGATGTATTTTATAAATAATGAATATTGTCTATACTAACAGAACAAATCTCACTCATATCAGCTATCAAGTCTTTGGTACAGATCATGTAGTTGTCAATGATGTTATGGTAGCGATGTCCCCATCGTTTCTTACATCGAGTTTTGGGTATTATTGTTACAGAAGTTTCCAGTAAATTCTGTTTCATTTCTGCATTCCCCTGTAATAGTAATGATGTTAATGCTCTGTCATATAATTGCAACGATTCGTAGCGGTCAGAATGTTTTAAACTTGCTTAACGCAAATATAAACACCAATAATTGCCGAAAAGACACGCGATAAATCATAAAAAATAGGATATATCTTCTCCTCGCGGCTATCTTTGTGCCCTCTATTCAGTTAGACAATATCTTTACACACAAAAAATCATGGGAAGTGTTTGTTATCGACCTCTTCCGAAAAAAAATGTTGTTATCTGCTAGTCTGAAAATGTATTCAAGTTTTTTTATTTTATATGAGAACACAGCATTTGGTCGGTCAGCTAGATTTGATATAAAAATACATGATAGAGGTGGCTACCTTTAACTTACGTCATTATATTTATCTGTGCTACCCCATCCAGCAATGGACACTACTTTACCAGGCTCCTCGTAACTGGCAGACATATTGTTGTAGCAGATCGGTTTAGGTATAAAGTCACAACCCCTGACTCGACGATTGAAATCAAATTCATCTTCGACCTTCACGATGGCTATGTCATTGTTCATCCATCTAATGTTGTCATTTTCATGGCCATCGAATACGTAATCTGGAGAAGACAACGTAGTTATTAGCAAAATGGCGCTCATCATCTAAGTGCATAAATGACGCACTGCTGAGTCGGGTTTCGTCCAAGGTGCGACGCTGGCCACACGGATTTGTATGATTTTTCTTTTATGGCTAAGTTGTCTGTCTCTTGCGCTCATTTAGTCGTAGGAATATGAGTGGATAGTTTGTGAAATTTTAGGAAAAAATACAATCTTCTTTTGTATTTTTGGAAATTGGAAAGATATTCGATTTTGTTACATTATGTAAGGGGAAGAAGGAGATTATATATATATGATGAGATGATGAGTTCCCTTTTCCTGCCCAAGAATTAATTTATAGTTTACCTATACTGAATGCTCAAATTGCTTTTAGTTTGACTTCTAAACTACTATTTTCTTATACAATAAAAATAAACTCACTCCGCGGTATACACTTCCAAATAGCCTTTTTAGCTCCGTTTTTTATGCAAGGATTATTGAAGCGGTCATCTCGTTCATCGTGTCTGAAAAGAAAGAATATAAAAACATAATTCGAGTAAATCGTCAGTTTTTCTTAGAACGTAACGCCCTACTATCCCTGAAATCTAATATCAAATGACTTGGAATACGTTACAAGCATAGAGATCTGGAAATCCCGAAAACTAGTATTATTGACCCGATCTGATGTGATGTATGGAAATATGTGGCTTTCACTTTGTCTAAATCCATAGAGATGCATGGTAGAACCGTTAGTAACATAAACCGAACTACAGAAATAAATCCAAAGCTACCGGTACGGAACAAATTAAATGCAGTTAAGCATGGGAAATGGATACGGGCACAAAATTTCCGGACGGGCGGACAGTCACATAAAGGATTGAAGCCTGTGCTAAGTATTAACGTTATTAGATTTTAAAGTGAAAGATAGGATATAAGAAAACTGAAGCTCAGGTGGGTATTTCAGAAGTAGCCTCCCAAGATCTTACTTGTAAGTTCCCGAGACAACGTAAAAATGTTTGGCATCTTCGATGCAAGCTGCTGATGTAAGAATGTACTCTTCATGAAGGATTACACCACCACACAGCCAGCGTCTATACTCCTTGTACTTCGGGTTGTTAGCTGGTAGTTTTAAATAGACCTGCAACATTGAAATGTATTAACTCAGGAAGTCAAAGCTTAGTAGATAGTGTGGGCGTAATTGATCTGTAGACATGACAAGTAAATTCATTAAATAGGTTTTGAAGGGCAGACGACAATCTGTGACGATCGCTATTAAATTGGGATCAGGCAATTTCCCAAGTCTTTCCCAAGGCTCAACAACATCTGGCCGTCTCGATGTTAGATCCTTAATGTGTTATATTGTGATTAGATATATTTGTTATATATGTTGATTTAAATAAAAGGACACCATCAAAACCGTTACGACACCATCTACCGCAATGTGCAGAGATCGTGAAAATCTAAGACATAATTTTGTTATGTCTGATTTCCTTCGTGCTTCGGAGGATATGTAAAGTCATCGGTCCTGATTTTTATTCTTCCATCTATGACAATAATTAAATACAGTCGGCAGCGTGAAAATTAACAGCTGGTCTAACCTAAATACCAGGTTGTCCCACCAGATGGGTCTTCGGAATTATAAACAAAAATACATAATATTGAAAAATGTAGTTACCATGTAAGGTCTATGCGTAAGTGCGTCATTTCCACCCATTATTTTTCTGCTATTGTTCAACAGATGTAATATTTCACTGCCATTAGTATTCTTCAGTAATTCTCCAACGACAGGTGGTAGCGTGTCGTTTGTTTCTTGTGCATTTATTCCTGCAATATTAGGAAAACGATTCAGTTAAAGAAACCTTAAGTGACGTCCCACATTCTTCGGTAAGCAAGAGGCAACTACTATGAGTGTTAGCACGTTGCCTGTTATGACGGACACTAGGTATTTCTTAGGTTTTTGTGATTATTACACATTGTTATTAATACGTTTTTTGAAGAATTTAATTTATTTTTTCACCCTCTATTAGTGTTATAATTATTATGTATTACGAGTATTTAGTAACTTGCTCGCGTTGTTACGCCACTAACTAAAATAAATTTGAAGGAAAGACATTACACAAATAATAAATTTTGTTGTTCAAAAGCCTTCGTGGTTTCATGCACAACACTTTGCTGAAGACCATCACATGATCAAATTCATGGTTTACGATTCTATGAAGGACATTCATTTTTTAAATACAGATATTTTTTTACTAAATACTGTGTAAAATAGATAAGCCAAAACAGTGTAACCTTTTACTTATGAATTAATTCAGAAATGGGAATTTAATAAGTATTTGGCCGAAAACGATTATATTATCTATAGATGTATTAGGTTATCACTCATCCGTGTGGTGACGGATTTAGAATACAGAGTGTCACCACCCCATTTCGTCCTGAGGGTATCGTAAGAGCCGACAAAAGGAAATGATAAGGCCGAAAACCTTGGAAGAAGAAGGAGAAGGGAGAAGGAAATCTTGACAAGAAACCATATGCCAACCCGTCTGGCCCGCGTGGCATAGTAGGCTAATTACCCTCCATGTAGTTGGAGGAGGTCCGACTCGGCAGTGGGTCAGTTATGGGATGAGAAGTAAGTAAGTAAAGTAATATTGCGATACATACAGACAATTCCATTAAATTCATTTGTATAGATTACTTACCCCATAGGTTTAGAGTCAAATGGCAAAATATTGTGCTTACGATGCAAATAAGGTTTTTGGAATTTATAGCTATCATTGTGGCACATTTGCTCTTTAACATGCAAAAGGCATTCAAGAAATAAATTGAAATGCAGCCAATTTCACGGTAACTGCTATGTTGATTGCGCAAGTTTCCAATTTTGGAAACATGTGTTTATTTCTATGCTGCAAAGTTCATTTTACTGGGATGTTTTAAAAATAATAATTATAAGTCAGTTCATTGAATAGCATTCCTGTTAACATAATTAAATCCGGCAAGATAATTAGACGCAAATATCATTCACTAGCTTTTAGGCGCGGCTTCGCTCGCGTGGACTTCGAACCCGTGCTTATCTCTATGCATTTTTTTTATGAATATAAAAATGGTTATTGTGACTAAACTATGATAGTTAGATATGTGCTCACGTGGACGCTTTTTTGTAGATCTTTATAAGACCTACAAACCCGTAGTACATCATTTTGTTCTATTGTCAATAGTTTTTGCAGCGCACGCATAAATAGATTTTCGATTTTACACCTTGGTTTACAAAATCGCAATTTTCATACGGATCCCTAATTCTTTTGAAAATAAAATATAGCCTATAACCTTCCTCGATAAATGGACTATCTAGCACTGAAAGATTTTTTCAAATCGGTCCAGTAGTTCCTGAGATTAGTGCGTTCAAACAAACAAACAAAAAAAACTCTGCAGCTTTATATATTAGTATAGAGTATAGATATACAGTCCGCGCCAATCTTTATGGCCGGTCTGAATGTAGCCGCCGTACGAACTTGTGCATCGTACATTTCATAACCAATACGATCGTACCTCACTCACACTAACATGTGGGTGGCGCCCTGCGGGTGAAAAAGGGACGCGCGGGCGTGCCCACCCCCGCACCGTGTACGTCCCGCTGGTACCAGATTTTGTGTTGTGCACAGCGTAATGCATTCAGACAGGCCATAAAGATTAGCGCGGACTGTAGTTCTAGTTATTTACTTTATATTAGTATTTTATTATTTTCTTTAAATTAGTTATGTTATGTTATTTGTATGTCTTTTTATTGGTAAATAAACACGAAATAACCATTATATCCTAATCCTTAAGTTAATTGTAAAATGAAATGTACGATGCCCAAGTTCTTACCCACGGCTACATTCCGAGCGGCCATAAAGATTGGCAAGGGCTGTAGTTAACTTGTTTGGTTAAAGGATTTTTATTGCACTCTGTAGAGTTATCTTATCATATTGCCAAAAGTACAATTCACAATCAATTTAATGTATTTTTATGTGGTCCAAAAAATAAGCGAATTGAAGTGCCACCTACTATTACTAGTACTACCACTGTTTAGTCGGGCCTCCACCAGTTACATGGAGGGTTATTTGCCTAGTGTGTCACGCTGGGCAGATGGGTTCGAACAGGGCTTGGAGCTTGGTTTTCGACCTTGTCATTTCCTTACGCTCAGGATGGAATGGGATGGTGACACTATGTGTTCTAAATCCGTCACCACACGGACAATTAGATTTAAAATTATGTCTTATTTTAATTAAATAAAGGTTTATTATGCAATATCATCGTTTAATATGTTTAGTAGACGCGGATTTCGAAGAAGTCTGTGCACTCAGGGCAATGGTATTGGTCGTCTGTTCTTCTGAAGGGCTGTAAAGAGATATATTGTTGACATCACAATGGTGAAACTCAACTACCATCGTCGCATAGACATTTGCAATCAAATCAAATCAAAAGCGTTAATATACATTTTACATTTACTATTTACCATTTACCACCGGTTTGGAATGCTGCTTTACAGAGAAGAGCCGACAAGAAACTCTTCAGTTGCTTTATTTTCAAATTATTGTTCTTGTTTACACAAAGCACTAAACAGCATAGTGAGAGAGTCTCTCTTTAGTGTTATTTTAGTTAGTGTGCGTTGGTGACAATGTGTACTCTAAATCCGTCACCACACGGACATACATACAAATAAATAAAATTGGAATGTCTGTATGTAATATTATAATACGTTTTTTAGTAAATGCATTTGAATGTTTCATCATCATTTCTCTGCCTCGTTGGTCTAGTGGTTAGATGTGCCGCCTTTGGATCAACGGGTCCCAGGTTCGATTCAGGGGTCGGGCAAGTGTCTTTGTCTAAACCAGAGGCACTGGCTCGGAGTCTGGGTGTCATTTCTATCTATAATATGTATGTATTTACAAAAAAGAAAATGTATATAAGTAGTTTATCATCCATCTCGTTACCATAACACAAGCATTAACTTGCTTAGCTTGGGACGAGATGGCGTTGTGTGAAATGTCCAAGGATATTTATTTATTTATTTATTTCAGCCAAAAGATGTACATAGGTCGCCCCCAAGGATATCCACGAGCGTCCTGCGCCGCCCGCATCCATCGCTTTCCGGCGACCTTAACCAGGTCGTCGGTCCACCGTGTGGGAGGCCTACCAGCAATGCGCTTTCCGGAATGCGGTCGCCACTCGAGGACTTTTCTGCCCCATCGGGCGTCGGTTCTGCGAGCTATGTGCCCTGCCCACTGCCACTTAAGTTTGGCAATCCTATGGGCTATGTCGGTGACCCAGGTTTGCCAGTATCTCCTCATTTGTGATTCTATCTCCCAGGGAAACTCCGAGCATAGCCCTCTCCATTGCCCTTTGGTGATTTTGAGCCTTCTCATGGAACCCATAGTATATCTTTTCTTTACATGTTAAAAAACAAAGTCGCTGTCGTCTGTCCGTCTCTATGTATGCTTAAATCTTTAAAACTACGCAACGGATTTTGATACGTTTTTTTTAATATATAGAGTGATTCCAGAGGAAGGTTTATATGTATAACCCACCCCCGCATTGCACGGGCGGATCCGGGGCGGGCCACTAGTACATCATAATAATTACCTATCCGAATGGCGTGACCAGTTATAAGTTGTTTCAGTAATCTGTGTCTTAGAAGACTTAAGTAATCTTCGGCAAGTTTGTCTGTAAAATTAAAGATTTAGTTTAGGGGAGGTCTACAGAGTTTTAGTGGGCAGGAGACTAGAATGGACTTCTACTTCTCAAGCCATAGGTAAATGACCCACTGCTGGGTCGGGCCTCCTGCAAATACATGGAGTGTAATTAGCCTACTGTGCCACGCTGGCCAGACGGGTTGGCTCAGGGTTTCCTGCCAAGATTTCCTTCTCTTACAGCTAGGTTATCAACCGCGTCATTTCCTTCCGTTCACTCTTACGACACCCTCAGGATGGAATGGGATGGTGAAACCATGTATTTTTAATCCGTCACCACACGAACTATAGAATGGACAACAATTAGACTATTCTTTATTTTACACTGATATAAAAGATCCACCATCGCATCCCATTAGAGATCCACTGCAGAGTCGGGCCTCCTCCAATTACATTAGGGTTGCCAACTATACTGTTTTGAACAGTATTATACTGTTTTACACTAAATTATACTTTTTACTGTTGAACAAAAATAAAGTATACAAAATACTGTTTTTAACCCCCGACGCAAAACGAGGGGTGTTATAAGTTTGACGTGTCTGTCTGTCCGTCTGTCTGTCTGTCTGTGGCACCGTAGCTCGCGAACGGATGAAGCGATTTCAATACAGTTTTTTTTGTATGACAGGTGAGTTACGGGCGGGTGTTCTTAGACATGTTTGATGAAAATCGGTTGAGTCGTTTAAAAGTTATGGGGGATGAAAGTGGGGAAGAATAACGGAAAGTCTGCAAATATAATCGAGTGGGGTCTCAAATGATAGCGCATCACGTGCACATTACAAACATCATAATAAGCGTGTACCTATAAAAAATAAAAAATAAATTAAAAATTTAAATAAACCCCCGACACAATGACCTAAGTATCCTATAAAAAGTAAAAAAAAAAAAATACATCGCGTTGTGGGACCAGGGGTCAGGTTATAAATAAATAGGAGCGGTCCCTCAACGCGATGTATTTTTTTATTTTTTACTTTTTATAGGATACTTAGGTCATTGTGTCGGGGGTTTATTTAATTTTTTAATTTAATTTTTCAGTATCAAAATGCAAACACATTACTATGTGTTATACTTAGACGCTCACACATTTTTTCAGTAATGAATGCTAAGTGGCGGGAGGGAAGAAATAGAGCATCTTTTAATTTAATAAAAAAATAGCTCCTCATTTATTTTAATTTCAGCTATAAGTGTGGTGAGGCAAATAGAGTTTTAAGAAAAGATTATAAATTAGTAAGTTGTGCGAGAAGCTTTACAAATATATATATTTAAAACAATAAATAAATAAAATACTGTACATTTTTCTAAAATACTGTTTAATATTCTTCATAGAGCTACAATACTATACTACTTTAATTCTTGTAAAAAAAGTTGGCAACCCTAAATTACATGGAGGGAAATTAGCCTCCTGTCTCCACGCTGGCGACACGGGTTGGCACGGGGTTTTGTTTCCAGATTTCCTTCTATTGCGGCTAGGTTCTCAGCCCAGCTTTAGTCGCCTCTTACGAGCCCGCAGGATGGAATGGAGGAGGGCTGACTCAACAGTGGGTCTTTTATGGGTTGAGTAGTAGTAGTAAGATAGTAGAGGAGTGCAACTAATCATAGTGAAGAAAAAAAAAAAAAAAATACGTGAAAAATAACTAACAAATTTAAATCATTTAAAAAAGTAAGAAATGTAATATTGATTGTGAATATTGTCGCAAAAAATACTTACGCCAAGCTGGAAATAATATATTAGTTATAATTAGTTTATTTTTCTTCATTCACTATTATTTGGCTTATGTTTTTGAGGAACTCGTATTTTTTTTATAGTGGGGTCCCTTTTGTATGTTCCGAGCCAGGGACGGGGCTGAGGTATGTGGGAGTCCCGGTCGCGATGAGATGGTGATTGCGACCGGTTTACCCACTAAAACCTACCACTATTTGTCTGGGCGGGCCATCGTAAGTGATCCATTTGAAGAATTGGGTGGTAACACAATCAATCTGCAGGTCTTCACCTGCAGATTGACTGTGTAACCACCCAATTCTTATTCTTATTCTTCTTCCCAGGCGTTACTTCTAACGCCTGGTTCTTTCGGATGGGTCTCAATTTTTTATTATTATTTAATTTGTTGCTAAATAATATTAGAATTAAATTCATTAATTTTCTGTGATACATTGCACAGGTTAAAATAAAACTTCTAATTCTTCTTAAATTCTACTTTTATTCTAACAATATCTATTTATTCTATATTTTCTTAGACACAGCGTGACCATCAAGTACGCTCTCAGTTACCCGTGACATTCGTGGGCAGCCGTGGCAGGGTACCAGCGAACAGGGTTTCTCCCTTACATAAGGGGATTAGTGACTTACCCAGCGTCCTTATTAATGGCACAGGTTATGAGGAGTCTGTGTTTATATACACTAGTGAAGAGATAAGGTCCGTAACATTTGTTTCTTATGTCTCTCGTCATGCAAGCTGATATAATGCCGATGACGATTGAGCTTTTCCCCTGCCCCACCACAAGGGGACCGCCGTGGTCGTTCTAAAATAGACACGAAGGAAATAATCATAGAGACAATACGAGTATATTACGCTACAGCGCTTATACAAAATGTACCAAACACTCTATAGCCTTAAGGAAAGAATCGATCATCATTTCAGCGAAAAGATGTCCACTGCTGGACAATGGGAGCCGCCCGCATCCGTCGCTTTCCGGCGATTTTTATATTATTACCTACTAACTCACCCGTCAATTTTCGTACCGCCTCAGAATTAGTACAATAAAAAAACCTGAATGTTTCAACTTTATTAAAATACTAGCTACCCGCCCCGGCTTCGCACGGGTGCAAAGATGATCCTCTAAACTTATCAGTGTTTCTCTACAATATGATGCATATAATATACATAAAAACCTTCCTCTTGAATCACTCTATCTAATAAAAAACCGCTACAAAATCCGTTGCGTACTTTTAAAGATTTAAGCATACATAGGGACGAACAGACGACAGCTACTTTGTTTAATAATATGTCAAATTTCAAATTCAAATTCAAATTCAAATTCTTTATTGCGAACTAAGTGTACAGAATTTTGAAGATGTTAACAATAGGTAGGTTCTTAGAACTTAGTTACCTGTTAAGGCATTGCAATTTAAATGGTAAACACTACAAAACTAGATACTTCCTTAAAATTACAGTTTTGAATCCTTAATATTAGCTATCATCCATAATCATACAGTTACATTATAATATATTATATATCATTATTCATTCATTTTACATTATGTCACAAAGTTATATCACAAATTTTTATCACATTGTATTATATCACAAATTTTTATCACATTAAATTAAGTATCACAATAATTTCAATTTAAATACATTTAATACTTATTTTTCTTCAATGAATTCTTTTACAGAGTAATATGCTTTTTTAATCAGTAATTCTTTTAGCTTCCTTTTAAAAATGTTAATTGATTGTAGATCCTTAATGTCTGTAGGTAACTTATTATATATGTTTATGCCCATACAAAAGATACTATTACTATACACTGTAGTGTGGGATGTTTTATTGCGTAATATATTTTTAAGTCTGCTGCTTGTCAATGTTTCATAGCTACTTAAGTTTGATTTAACTAAAATTGAGGCGGCGTAGATATATAGAGCAGGAAGGGTTAATATCTTGAGATTTATGAAATGAGGTTTACATGAATCTGTTTTTTGTATTCCACATATTGATCTAATACACTTTTTTTGTGCCTTAAACGCAACTTCTTTATCAGTTGAGTATCCCCAATATAGTATCCCATAAGATAAAGTGGATCCCACATAGGCATGATAAGCATTTAGTAGTGTGGTTTGGTTAGATACTTTTTTTAGCATGTAGAGGGCATAAGAAAATTGATTTAATTTGGTACATACATTATTTACATGTGTTTTCCATGACATATTGGCATCTATATAGATACCTAGAAATTTTGTACTTGTAACCTCAGATACAGTTGCATTATTGTACTCGATAGATAATGGAATTGATTTTGCGTTTTTATTTTTGAAATTCATGTAATGGGTTTTTGTTAAATTTATTTTTAGATTATTTATTGCAAGCCAATTAATTAATTTAGATAAAGAATCATTAATTTCTAATTCATGATTTTTATTTTTGTTATTTGTGAAGAGGACCGTACTGTCGTCAGCAAATAAAACCATAGGGTGCTGAATAGCATTAGGTAAATCGTTTACATAAATGAGAAATAGTAATGGTCCCAATATCGACCCTTGAGGTACACCATATTTAATATATCTTGGGCTCGATGTATATTTAATTTCTGTTTTTGTGAATGGACATAATTGTGTTATTTCAGTGAACTGTATTCTATTACTGAGATAGGATTTGATTATTTCCAGTGCTTTGCCTCGAATTCCGTATATTTCTAGTTTATTTATCAGTAGTCCATGGTCAACATAATCAAAAGCTTTTGTCATATCCATGAATAGGGCTGTGATCTGATTTTTTTTATCTAGTTCCGTAATAATTCTTTGTAGAAGCTGATTCATTGCTGAATTAACCGATTTCCCCTTTCTGAATCCAGCTTGATTATCTATTATTATTTTATTTTTTTCGAAATATTCACTTAGATTATTATATAGTACTCTTTCAAATATTTTAGCCAGTATTGGAATGAGAGCGACAGGTCTATAACTTCGTACATCTTCCATGTCTCCTTTTTTGAATATTGGTGTAACTATAGTAGTTTTCAAATATGTCGGGAAAATCCCTTCTTCAATACACTGGTTTATTATGTAGGTGATGACAGGAGCGATTTCGTGTGCTATTCGTTTTATTATTTTTGTTGAAATTCCATCCCAACCTGTACTATTAGTGTTTTTTAATGTCATGATTATTTTGACAACATCGTAAGGGGTAACTGGTGATAAGAAACAGGAATTTGGTTTGTTATAGGTTAGAATATTAGCGTAGTTTATTCTATTATTCGTTAGTTTTGAAATGTCATCTATAAAAAAGTTGTTGAATGTTTGTGATATGGTATCAGGAGCAGTTATAAGTTGGTTGTCATATTTTATTCTATTAATGTTTTCAGGGGGGTTATTATTTTTGTATTTATTGATTATTTGCCACACTGCTTTAGATTTATTGGTGGCTGTTTGGATATGATAGTTGTTTTGCGACCTTTGAGTGAGTTTTATGATTCTTTTAAATTTTTACAGTTTAACATATGTAGTGATGTGCAAACCTTAACTGGATCAAAAATAATGAGTATTAAAAAAAAGGTTTTTTTAATATTTTCTCACCTTTTAACCGTTCCCTGGACATCCACGAATATTTCAAGACCAAAATTAGCCAAATCGGTCCAGGTTTATCGAGACTAACGCACAGCAATTCATTTTTATTTATATAGATTTCCAACCCACCAACCTAGACCCCTTTGGGAATCAAGGATCTAGTGCTCTAAAT
Source organism: Clostera curtula (assembly GCA_905475355.2). NCBI lineage: Eukaryota > Metazoa > Arthropoda > Insecta > Lepidoptera > Notodontidae > Clostera > Clostera curtula. The sequence continues at coordinate 6,877,868 of FR997817.1, forward strand.
AAGAAGAAGTTAACCTCACAGAAGCCCCCAGAGCTGGTCTTCCGTCGCGAGTCCACATGCCCTGACACATGCACTTGCATCTTATCGGGGTCTAGGATCCGCCGAATGAAGGTTTCATCATCTTGATCTGAAGCATCTTCATCGGAATAGACCAGCTCCTTGCAGTCTACTTCGTGGTCCTGTAAGTATCATCCCTTTAATAATACAATATAGAGTATTTCTGCTCGGAGTTTCCCTGCGAGATCGAATCAGAAATGAGGAGATACGCAGGAAAACCAGGGTCACCGACATAGCCCACCGGATTGCCAAACTTAAGTGGCAGTGGGCACATAGCTCGCAGGACCGACGCCCGATGGGGCAGAAATGTCCTCGAGTGGCGACCGCGTTCCGGAAGGCGCAGTGCTGGTTGGGCTCCCACGCGGTGGCCGGAAAGCAGTGGATGCGGGCGGCCCAGGACCGGCCTTTGTGGAGATCCTTGGGGGAGGCCTATGTCCAGCAGTGGACGTCTTTTGGCTGAAATGATGAATCCTATAATATGTAGTATTCCATTAATAACTCATCGCTGAGTCGGCTGTCGTAAGAGCCGACAAAAGGCTGAAGAGAAGGAAATTCCACACCTAGCCACAAGAGAAGGAAATCTTGATACCTGATCCTAACCCTTGTGGCCAACGTGGCACAGTAGGCTAACTACCCTCCATGTAACTGGAGGATGGGCTCCATCAGAAGGCTCAAAGTCAACCAAAGGGCAATGGAGAGGGTTATGCTCAGAGTTCTCCTGCAGGATCGATTCAGAAATGAGAAGATACGAAGAAAAACCGGAGTTACCAACCAGTTGCCCACAGGATTGCAAAATTTAAGTGGCAATGGGCAGGGCACATAGCCCGCAGGACTGACGCCTGATGGGGCAGAAAAGTCCACCAGTGTTCCGGAAAGCGGTAGGCCTGGTAGGCCTTCCACACGGTGGACCGACAACCTGGTTAAGGTCGCCGGAAAGCAAACGATGCGGGTGGCTCAGGGCCGGCCTTCGTGGAAATCCTTTGGGAAGGTCTATGTCCAGCAGTGGATGTTTTTTGGCTGAAATGATGATGCTGTTGAACTGGAGGAGGCCTGACTCAGCAGTGATGATCTATGGGTAGAGCAGTAGTCGTTTCAGCCCATAAATGCCACACTACTGAGTCGGGCTTCCTCCAAAGTCATGGAGGGAAATTAGCCTACTGTGTCACGGTGGCAAGACGGGTTGGCACAGGGTTTGCATAAAGTTTTCCTTCTCATACACCTAGGTGATCTGCCTCTTGCGCTCCTTTAGTCGGGTCTTACGATACCCTCAGGATTGTGTGGGTTGGTGACATTGTGTATTCTAAATCCGTCACCACACGGACAGGGGCTGTAGTAGTTGTACATAAATGTATGGGTAAAAGGATCTGTAATGTACATACCGCGCACATGGCACTCATGGCCTCATCGTCAGAACTATCTTTGGTGCAGATCATGTGCTCTTCGATGATGTAGTGGTACCGGGGATCCCAACGCCTCTTGCAGTTCTTCGTGGAAATTACCACTACATCAGTTTCCATTAATTCGAGGGAATTCTGTGTCGATCTTTCCACTATCTAAAATAGTATAATTCGTCTGTCACAACCCGTACTATATTGAGAGTGTTGAAGTTGACAAAGAAGCAATGCAACAGGCAGACCTACGCGCAAGGTATGGTAAACTTGTTACAAACTATTTATTTTTTTACTTCGTAGAGCCTCATTGATACGCGGCCGATGGGGACGGGTTATGTGGGACTCCGGGCGCGTAAAGATGATAAATTGCTACTCGACCTACCTATAGTATACTGGCCGTTTTGGTTCGATGACGATTTTACACCTGTCATATTTTTGTGGTTGTCAATTAAATATTGTACAAAATGAAGAACGTGGTTTCTATAATTCCTACATAAATCAGCGGATATATTACTACCCACTAAAACTGACGTCGACTTCCCAATCCAGGGCCACGGGTTTCACTCCCGATGGTGGAGCACGCCCTGCGACCATGTGCCAACCTAGCTTAGCAATACGGACCATGCGCAACAATTCGATCGTTAGCAACGTCTAACTTTGCTGGATGTTAGATGGGTGTCCATTATTTGTAAGATCTGCTCTCTTCCATGCTTTGGAGGACACGTAAAATCGTTCTCATCAAACATTTTATTTATTGTTATTACCTGTTGCCCCTACTAGATGGGTCGCTGCACTGGTAGTTTGCCAAATCAGGATTGACAGCTGGCGATCCCAATAAAGTTGGGAAAGAGCCGAGAAAGGAAATACTGTCTGAGCTCCGGGACTATCTAGTGAAACTACTGGTAGTAACTATTTTAGACCAGCTGACAGTTTGTCCCATCACAGTTGTGCTATTGCCAAAGGTAAATGACGCGTCTAGTTGTTTGTCCGCGATGGACCCCTAAGCTTCTTAACCGATTTTAATCAAATTTTCAAACCGTGCGCTGTTTGATCTAACTTGAAAGATAGGATAGCTTACATCTCAATTTATTGTCGCATTATTATTTTAAGAGTTAAATTAAAATACGTTATTGTTAAAAGTAATATAACATAAACCTCAGCACAGCAACGCGTGGCTGGGTCTGCTAGTGATGTTATAGATCTATTAAAATGAGAACTGAGAATTCCATACTGAGGGTGTCGTGAGAACCGACAAAAGGAAACGTCAAGGCCAAAAGCCACAAGAGAAGGAAAACTTGATACGAAATCCTGCGCGAAACCGCCTGGCCAGCATAGCACAGTAGGCTATTTACCCTCCCTGTGATGGCAGGAGGCCCGTTTTCTCTGTGGGTCACTTATGGGCTGAGTAGTAGATGAGAAAACTGACATCACCAAATGCCTCCGTGGAACCCCACCCAGCAATCGAAGCAACTGTCTTAGCCTTCTCGAAACTGGTACTTTGATTATTGTAGTCAATCTTCTTGGGGATGAAGTCGCACCCTCTCACTCGCTTCTCAAAGTTAAAGCTGTCTTCGACTTTCACAACGGCTATGTCGCCTGCCATCCAGCGTATATTGTCAAATTCTTCCCCATCAAAGTAGTAAGCTGTTAAAAAAAGTAGTTCAGTGACAGTAAAATACTTAAAGTGCAACTAGCAAGCTACATACTTTACACAATTTACCCGTACAATCTGAACTAATGACATCAAGAAATATCGCCTACAAATGCGAGGATTACCAGAAAGTCCTACACCGCGATAGCGAAGTTTCAAGAGCAATTCGCACAGACTACGACTATCGGGGGATAGGCGCTGCGACCCCTAGCCAGACAGCTGGATGATCACCCTTTTGCGCCTAACAAGTACATTCTTTCCCGAGGGTGTTGCAGATGACGGAAGAAATACGTAAAAAGAAACATTTGTCGTAGCAGAAGGCCAACTGCTGAGTTAGACCTCCTATCATTACATGGGTGGTAATTGGCCTACTGTGCAAAACTTGCCAGATGGGTTGGCACAGGCCCCCACTCTGGGGGAGAGTCCCACACCCCCCCTCGGCCATCCCCGTGGCCGACGGGGATAGTCCATAAAGGATATTACCACGGGCGAAAAAAAAAAAAAAAAAAAAGAGTTTCATTTCAAGTTTTCCTTCTCTTACGACTAAGTTTTACCGGCAAAGTTTAGGGGAAACCCCTTTTTATTTTATAAAACGGTTTACATGTTTCAGACATGTACTACACGAATACAAATGACACCCACACTCAGAGCAAATGCCTCTGGTTTACACAAACACATTTGCCCGACCCCGGAATCGAACAGGGGGCTGGCGATCCTAAGGCGGCTCTGTTCTTTAAACTGTTGTATGATGTTGTACAAACAGATCGGTTTAAGTCTCATTTTGTCTGTCTTGCAAGAATAAAGTCTATTCTAGTTTTAAAGTGACTTACATTTAGGCACACATTTCCAGATAGCCTTCTTTGCTCCGTTGTTGACGCATTCGTCACTTTTTTCTGATGCTGGAACCCATCTACAAATAGTAACATTTTGAAGCTACAGGAACCGCTGTAGGCTTGGTCAACTCATTGGATTTATATAAAATCACTCATTCCATTTTTTTTTAAACCCTAGAGCATAGCAATTCCTGACACACACAGTTGTCATAAAAAGTACAAATAAAGAGGTAGATTTTAACTGTTTCTATGTACTTTTGAAGACAGCTGTCATCTAGTCTCTCCCGCGACGACGACTGCCGCAAAACATTCGAAGCGTCGGGAATTACATAATATAATATTGTTTTACTAGCTTATGCGCGCGTCTTCGCCCGCGTGGGCTTCGAACCCGTGCTTATCTGTATGCATATTTTTTATGAACATAAAAGCGGTTATTGTGACTAAACTATGATAGTTAGATATATGCTCTCGCGGACTTTTTTGTAGATCTTTATGACCTCCAAACCCGTAGTACATCATTTTGTCAATAATTTTTGCAGCGCACGCATAAATAGGTTTTCGATTTTACACCTTGGTTTACAAAATCGCAATTTTCATACGGATCCCTAATTCTTTTGAAAATAAAATATAGCCTATAACCTTCCTCGATAAATGGACTATCTAAAACTGAAAGAATTTTTGAAATCGGACCTGTAGTTCCTGAGATTAGAGCGTTCAAATAAACAAACAAACTCTGCAGCTTTATAATATTAGTACGAGTAAGTAAGTATAGAGTATAGATTTCAATGTGTAATAATCGCGAAAACCTAAGAAACCATTATAAAATGTTACAAGTACCTGTGCGTTCCAGAGATGACGTAAAAGTTTCTAGCATCTTCTATGCACGCCGCTGATGTAAGGATGTACCTCTCATGAATTATGACTCCCCCACAGAGCCAGTTGGTTTCCGCTATCTTCGGGTCGGCTGCCGGAGCCGGTCTCATGTAGACCTGAGTGATCATTTAGTAGAAAGATGATGACAGAATAAAATATGGATTTCTTCCCAGTGGTGATGGAGTAAATAATGGATATTATTACCATGTAAGGTCTCGTGTCTCCGACTTCGTGACCTGAGAGTATTCTTCTTGTTTTTCCATAATTTACTGTTCTATTGTTCACTTCGATTGTGTCCAGTGGCACTGTTGAAAATACAGCGCGAAATTCAAATTTTCTTACGTTTTTTGCAATTTGCAGGGCAGTGTTAGGTTGTATGATGATGAACATTTGATTCGCGGCTGTAAGACGTATGTAGTTACAAAGTTATAATCATCGAATTCATCAATACAACCCTCCAAGCTCACAAAGGTGCAAGAATGACTTTGACGTTGAAAAAGTTTTTCTTGCACCTTTATGACCTTGGAGGGTTGTGTAGATGATTTTGATGATTATAATTCTATAACTACAGACGTCTTACAGCCGCGAATAACATTTTAATCAAAATACAACCTAGCACTGACCTGCAAATTGCAAAAAACGTAAGAAAATTTGAATTTCGCGGGCTACCCTGGAGCTTCCACCATATACGATTTTCTAGCATGCTTGTCAGCGTCATATGAAAATCATTATACGATAACAAGAATAGAATCAAAATCGATAATCAACGTTCTATTGATTGCCGATTTTGACAGTTTTGGTAACTTCATCGTCATCACCTCAGCTCATCATCATCATTTCAGCCGAAAGACGTACACTGCTGGACATAGGCCTTCCCCAAGGATTTCCACAAAGGCCGGTCCTGGGCCGCCCGCATCCACTGCTTTCCGGCGACCTTAACCAGGTCGTCGGTCCACCGTGTGGGAGGCCTTCCAGCACTGCGCCTTCCGGAACGCGGTCGCCCCCGAGGACTTGCGAGCTATGTGCCCTGCCCACTGCCACTTAAGTTTGGCAATCCGGTGGGCTATGTCGGTGACCCTGGTTTTCCTGCGTATCTCCTCATTTCTAATTCGATCTCGCAGGGAAACTCCGAGCATAGCCCTCTCCATTGTCTCACCTCGGCTCACAATTTATTAATTAATAATTCGAGCCTAGTCCAAATTCATGGAGGGAAATTAGCCTATCGTAGCACGCTCGTAAAAGGTTGGCGCATAATGTCCGGACCCTCGGGGAGTCAGCGCAGGACGGTGCACCCGGAGATGTTTAGTGGGTAGGCCTCCACTCTGGAAGAGATTCCCAAACTCCTCCGCCGGCTCTAGGACTGTAATCCCTCTTAAATCACTCTATCTATTAAAAAAACCGTATCAAACTCCGTTGCGTAGTTTTAAAGATTTAAACATACATAGGGACGGACAGAAGAATGCGACTTTGTTTTATACTATGTAGTGATAGTGATAATACATCCATAATATAATAGAGAAACACTGATAATATAAATTTAGAGGTTCATCATTACACCCGTGCGAAGCCAGGGCGGGTCGCTAGTTTTTAATATTAAATAAGTTGCTACTAACATAATCATGAATAATACTAACAAAATGGATTTATATCTTATATCGTTGGTCTAGTGGTTAGATGTGCCGCCTTTGGATCAACGGGTCCCGGGTTCGATTCCGGGGTCGGGCAAGTGTCTTTGTCTAAACCAGATGCACTGGCTCGGAGTCTGGGTGTCATTTCTATGTATAATATGTATTTATTTACAAAAAATAAATGTATATAAGTAGTTTCTTCCCGTGTGGGGACGGGTCAGAATATAAAACTTCCCCACCGCACGCTGGGAAAAAACGCGTGTTGTAAAAGCCAACAAAACCCAGCACGCTTGGTGGTAGGATCGAATGGTCCGCCCGGCCAGCTACCACCCTCACATTTAAGTCCGGCGCCAAGCAGTTTTACTGTGTTCCGTCGTGTGTATGTGAGAGCCGGTGCCCGACAGGGCATTTCCTTGAATTGCCTGTCCCATCTTAGACCCTGGCGTTGGTTTCGATCACGCAAGCCTAGGGTCAAAGGCATTCATATATTTGGTAAAAAAAAAAAAAAAAAATCTCGTTACCATAACACAAGCATTAAGTTGGTTAGCTTGGGACGAGATGGCGTTGTGTGAAATGTCCACGGATATTTATTATTTATTATTATTATCATATCTATATCCTATAGCCCGTGTGGTGGAGGATTTAGAATACTTATCGTCACCACCCCATTCCAGCCTAAGGGTGTCGTAATAGCCGACAGAAGGAAGAGACATAGCCGAAAAACTTGCCGCAAGAGACGGTAAACTTAATCAGGCCAGCGTGGCAGATTAGGCTAATCACCCTCCATATAGTTGGAGGAGGCCCAACTCAGCAGTGGGTCATTTATGGGCTGAGAAGAAGGAATAGTGTTGCTTACCTGCACCTGTAAGACTTGTCGCAGCAATTAAGTAAGTGATAACATTCATTTTACGAAATTTTTATTTGAGCTTTGATTATAATAAAAACAATTAATTATTACACCGTTACATGTTTTATGTAATCCAGAGTCTTGTTGACGGAATTTTATCGATTCTGATACCTACATCATACTGACTCACGTATTGTAATCTCATGGTCTGTTGCATTTGAATAAGCAAGTATAGAATCACATGTTTTTAGTTTTATCACGGCGGTTATTTCTCGATGTAGGTACTACACACTAAAAACTACGTACAGATATAAAATATTGTATTTATCTTCGTCAACTTTTCCATCAAATAGTAAAGCAGGCAGTGCTTTAGATTTAAATATTTTATTTTGTTCCACTGTTTTTCAGGTTTCATGTAGGTAATATGTTCTTGACTGCCCGCAACAGGGTCACAGGTTTCGCCCCCCTTGGTGGGGGAGCATGCAACGCGATCCTGGGTGGAGGACAAATTAAGAACGATAACGTAATATCTCCAAAAATGATTTTCATGTTATTTCGTTTGTAACACCAAACTTTATTTTTTACAAAATCACTGTATTCTTTACGTAATTATGTATTTAAAAATAGAATATTATAATTATCGTATCTGCAAGAGGAGAATTCTAAATTATGACATAAAAATATACTACTACTAGTGCCATCTAGTGGCCGTGGCCGTGGACTAAACTGATGTTAGTAATTCTACTCGACACTAGGTGTCTCTCAGCGTTACAACGATTTGCGCACTTTATTCGAAGTTGATGAATTCACTGCTGGACAGATCAGTCAACGAACAGCTTGACTCACTAACTACATTTTTTGGAAACCTATCGACTTACCGCTTAACAAACGTTTGACATGACAGACCTTTTTTCGTTGGGGGAAACCTTATAAAGCTTGAGGGACAGTAGACTGGACTATGTAGGAGTCTGTGGGAGCGAGAAGAAGGGTAGGTGCTACTACGTTTTTGTCGAGGCTTGCCATCACCTATTCGGCAAAACTGTCAGCCATTTGGCAGTGGCTTCCACGTAGCTACCAACCATACATGAATATTATACAATAACTAAACTTAGACTTTTTAACGTAATCCCTGCAGTAGGGGTAGCATGTATCGCGGGGCCAGTTTACAAACATGAAATTCACGAACACAAACCTCTAGTTTACACAAAGACACTTGCCCGGTCCCGGATCGAACCTGGGACCCCGTGATCCAAAAGCGGCACATGCAACCCCTAGACTGTGTGAAGACCCTAGATTGTAAAGTAATGATGTAGAGCAAGAAAAAGAGCTTCATAGATTTTACAATATTGAAGTACGAGGAAGAAATCTAATAGGTACTTTGAACCAGATTTTAATTACAAAACGGGTGTTACATTCTTTCTTAGTATTCGGGTTTGCCGAGGATGTATGATTAGGATGCGGTAGCTGGTCATCATTTCTGACCGACGACGGGCCACCTTCAAATTCATAGAGGGATATTAGTCTACTGTGCCAGATGGGCTAGCACAAGGATTTCAATCTCTTGCGGCTGTTGGCACTGTCATTTCCTTTTGTTGGCTCCTAAGACACCCTCAGGGTGGAATAAGTGTGTGTATGTGTATATTCTAAACTTTTTGAACATAGACTTTCTCACCGTCTGTAAGGTCATTGTGTTATTGATTAGTTGAAAGAGCCAACAACATGAACCTTTTGTTAGAGCGGTCAGCGACGAAACTGTACATACTAGTATCATCATGATCATTATCTCAGCCAGGTCCTGTATTGTGTCAAGCCTCCTCCAAATTCATGCAGGGAAATTAGCCTAATATGTCACGCTCGTAAGTCTCTTCTCTTGCGTCTAGGTCACCTATCAGGCGCTCCTTTAGTCACCTCTAAAGAAACCCTCAGGAAAGTGTGGGTTGGTGACATTGTGTCTTCTAAATTTGTGACCAGACCAGACTAGTATGGTATTAGGTATTACAAACTCAAACTCAAAAGGAACTTTAATTACGTAGGTTTTATCACAAAACTCTTTTAAATCGTCATATTTAAAATATTTATTACCAATATCATCTTACCGACCATATCCCACGCTAGGTGGTAGTCTCCATACACACCTATCAGTCGTCATATCTACAGTCACACCTTCCTTAAACCATTCCTCAGTCATAAAATATATCCATCTCTTTTGATCTTCCACAACCCTTGCGTCCACCCACGTTCATGTTTAAACTACCACCGTTTCGGAATGCTGGTCTACACAGAAGCGCCGGCAAGAAACTCTGTAGTTTCTTAATTCGTTGTGTATCGCGGGGCTGTGCACAAACATGTAATTCACGAACACAAATGACAATGAGCAAGTGCCTCTGGTTTACGCTTAAGGTGAACGTTCCAGGGTAGCCAGCGAAATTCAAAATTTCTTACGTTTTTTGCAATTTGCAGGTCAGTGCTAGGTTGTATGTTGATTATAATGTTATTCGCGGCTGTAAGACGTATGTAGTTATAGAATTATAATCATCAAACTCATCAATACAACCCTCCAAGCTCATAAAGGTGCAAGAATGACTTTGAGCTTGAAAAAGTTTTTCAACATTATATATAGTCAACATACAACCTAGCACTGACCTGCAAATTGCAAAAAACGTAAGAAATTTTGAATTTCGCGGGCTACCCTGGAACATTCACCATAAAGACACTTGCCCGACCTCGAAATCAAACCGTTCAACCATTGATCCAAACCCTAGACCACACCCCAGTTAAATTCAAAATATTGATGGTTGATTTGCTTCGAGTTCCAGGTCTTAGCACCCACTTTCACACGCTATCAGGTGATCACACGGTTCACCAACCTATATCGAATACCTAATCTATTCAAATTAATATCAATAAAAGATTCAATTAAAAATTTAAATAAACCCCCGACACAATAACCTTTAAAACGTAAAAAATAAATATATCGCGTTGGGGTACCGCTCCCACTTATTTATTACCTGACCCCTGGTCCCCCAACGCGATGTATTTATTTTTTACTTTTTAAAGTTTATTGTGTCAGGTTTTTTTTTTAAATTTTAATTTAATTTTTATTTTATACGTTTTATAGGTACACACTTAATATAATGTAGATTTTGTTAAATTGCACGTGATGCGCTTTCATTTGAGACCCCACTCGATTATATTTGCAGACATTCGGTTATTCTTTCCCACTTTCACCCGTCATAACTTTTAAACGGCTCGACCGATTTTCATCAAACATGTCTAAGAACACTCGCCCGTAACTCACCTTTCATACAAAAAAACTAGGTATATTGAAATCGCTTCATCCATTCGCGAGCTACGGTGCCACAGACAGACAGACACGTCAAACTTATAACACCCCTCTTTTTGCGTCGGGGGTTAAAAAGATACCGAATACAAAACCATTCTTATGCATCTATCAATTTGTAGATTTTAACTGTGCACCAAGTCGTCGGTCCACCGTGTGGGAGGCCTTCCAGCACTGCGCCTTCCGGAACGCGGTCGCCACTCGAGGACTATTCTGCCCCATCGGGCGTCGGTCCTGCGAGTCCTTAACGACTTGGTTAAGGTCGCCGGAAAGCAGTGGATGCGGGTGGCCCAGGACCGGCCTTTGTGCAGATCCTTGGGGGAGGCCTATGTCCAGCAGTGGACGTCTTTTGGCTGAAATGATGAATGAACTGTGCACCACTACTCAGCTGACACATGACCCACTGCTAAGTCGGGCCACCTCCAAATACATGGATGGTAATTAGCTTACTATGCCACGCTGGCCAGATGGGTTGGCACAGGGTTTCTTATCAAGTTTTCTTTATCTCACAACATATCGGTCTTGTCATTTGCTTTTGTCGGCTCTTATGACACCCTCAGGATGGAATGGTGACGCTATGTATTCTAAATCCGTCACCACACGGAAAATTTGAATACTGTATTTGAATTCGAAAGAGGCCATTTATTTGCCGTTGTTCGCATTTTTTGCATCGTTGATTCGCGCAAATATGGCTTCGTATTTCTACTACGATTGAGTCTTCTGTCATTAGTTAAATAAATTAGTCATTACATAAAAAGTATTTTGAAGTTTTTAATTTATGTTTGGATCAATAAATACACAAATATTTACAAATATTCTTGGGAACATTTCACGTTGCACGGTTTATTCAAATAAACGCACAAGTGCAAAATTTCACAAATTGAAAAACAATACTCGCTCTCGTTGAAAACCAAAATTGATAACACAATTGCAATCTAGCATTACAGTAAAAGGAATAACCTTATCGTGTAATATCATAGAGAACCATAATCTAACACCCTTTACCACTCCGAATGTCCGATACAATACAATAAACCAGATATCTTCAACAATACATTATCCCTACTTATCTATGCCCGTAACATGAAACTTGGGATCTATTTTATTATAAAGTGCATTGTCTATAGGAGGTCGGTAGACCGCTGAACATAAATAATTTAACTGTCTTAAAAGATTCAAAAATAGTTTCCTAACATTGCCCCCCTTAATATGTACACCATTTGTCAGGCCGTAACTAGATTTAAACGACCCGTTACAAGACAATCAGACCCGCCCCTACACAAAAACATATTTGTCTGCCTCTTTCCCGAGCTAAGTTCTATACCGGAATTGTTTCCGTCTCTGTCTTACGGCGGTTTTTAGTCGTGTTTACCTAGTTACAAAGTAGCTTAAAATGTTGCAACGAACACTGTATGGCAAATTGAAAATGGACTTTATTTTACATGAATAAAGCTGGTATTGGTTTGTTAATTATACCTCGAGGGGGACTCAATTGAAGCGAGACGCACCACGAAAGAGACGCAGCGAATCGTTCTGTTTAAGTTAGTGAGTCCAAACGAGTTTTTATGTTTGGAAATCGTATTATGCTTTTGTTGGAAACTGTTCCACTCAACGGGCATAGTTGAGGCGTTCGTGCGGTCAAACTATCGCGTTTCGGAAAGCGGTGGGGGTACTGCTGATTGGCTCGTTTCGATACACTGTGCAAAGATTCGGTCGCGTGCGGTCGAGCGTAGCCCGCCAACAAGCTTTTTCAAATAAGGCACACGTCTTTCGAACATGTTCCGGATCCAAAATTCAAATTAGTGATTTATTTTGAAAATGTTTTGCGGCCAGTATCTATGAAGACTTAGTGCGAGTGTCAATTAACTGTTTAAAAATAAAAATGTCTTCGGTGCATTCTGATGATGACCAAGAAGAGATCAATGTTGACTCTGACAGTAGGCTGTCTGGCCACTGCGATAGGAGCATTGCATCAGATGAACACTCTGAACATAGTTTTCACGGTCGATATCATGATTCGCCAAATGAACATATGACTGACACACAACCTAGGGTTAATTTACCATTCAGCATATCACGGCTTTTAGGCAAACATTTTGAAGATATAGATAAAAGAAGAAATTCTGGGGAGAGTGATGAACGTAGTGATCAGGACACTGAGTCGGAAAGTGTTAAGGACGATGGAAAGGACAATTCTGGTTTGCCTTTAAACTTTTCACATTCACCCGGTCTGTACCCAAATTCTGGACTTTTGTTGAGACCTGGGTTGGGAATAGGTGGTGGATATGGATTCTCGAATAATCCTGGGGTAGTTAGAGTACCAGCTCATAGAGCATTAGGTGCGTTGGGAGCATGGGGCGTCACGATGGATCCCATGAGACAGGCAGCGGCGGCAGCTTTCGCTCATCAAATTGTAAAAGACAGATTAAACGGTAAGTTATTCAATTAGTATAATTTCAGAATAAGAATAACTGCACTAATCGTTGTAGAGCCTAGTTCACTGTTTCCCGCACGGAAGAAATATTTGTACGACCTACAAGTATTTGTTTCGGGTCTGGGTGTTTTCTATCTATAAAATGTATCTATGTATTTACAAAAAAAAATGTATATAAGAAGTTTATCATCCATCTCGTTACCATAACACAAACATTAAGTTGCTTAGCTTGGGACGAGATGGCGTTGTGTGAAATGTCCAAGGATATTTATTTATTTATTACTAGCGACCCGTTCCGGCTTCGCACAGGTAAATTATGCGTGTATTATACTTAAAAACCTTCCTCTATTATCACTCTATCTATTCAAAAAAACCGCTTCAAAATCCGTTGCGTAGTTTTAAAGATTTAAGCATACATAGGGACGGACAGCCGACAGCGACTTTGTTTTATACTATGTAGTGATTAAGTTTACTTGGAATCACTTAAACTGTTTACTTCGCTGTTTTATTACACTTGTATCTGTAATTTATCTGAACAAGGGTAAATTAAAAGAAAACTATAATTGGTATCGATAAATCTTTCTTTGTTGCTCCATTTCTTTTTATGTCCTTGCGGTGACGGATTTACGTCATCTACTGTCTTCATGTCAACGCTGAGCATGTATTCCTAGGTAGGGAAGTGACTTTGGCAGGGACAGTCCAAGGGACACTGCAGGGTTTTTGCTCTCGAGAGGTCTCGGCCATCCCGGTCATCTATCCAGCGGTATCCGTAAATACGACAATTATGCTATAATCCTAATCACTACATAGTATAAAACAAAGTCGCTGTCATCTTTCCGTCCCTATGTATGCTTACATCTTTAAAACTACGCAATGGATTTTGATGCGGTTTGTTTTATTAGATAGAGTGATTTAAGAGGAAGGTTTATATGTATAATACATGCTTTTTTACACCCGTGCGAAACCGGGGCGGGTCGCTAGTATATAATAAAGGCTGTAGGTTTGTTACAACACAACTAAAGGATCATGCAATGAAAACTTGTTAGGAAAGAAAGAAAGTAGTTAAATTGACTTTCTACACAACCATGCTTAAATTATAGATACTACAGTATAACATAATAAATAAAATTGCCATAATGGTAATAAAAAATAAGAAAAGAAATACAGCTTATTTGTTTTTGGAGGCAATCAAAAAGCCTCTAACAACCCGTCTAAGCCATAATGACTTTGAAGGTGATTCGAGCCAGAAGTCAACAATTTATTTGAAAATAAGTGTAAGATTTTTTTTTGTGTATAACTAATAGATAATTTACTAGATAATTGTTATGTACAATACGGAATAACAAATAGCTATTATTTGGGTCTTCAAATATTGCTATTTTCTTCTTTCATTTCGGAGAATATCAATATATTATAATAATGATTAGTTAGTAGTGCTTAGTCACCAAAAAATAAATAAACCGATATTAATCGGTACTTGCCTTAAATGTGACAATGATAGGAATCCTTCGAGGATTCCGATGGAGGCTTTTGATTGATTGATATCAAAGTATCGTATGTGGTGACCGACTTAGAATATATAATGTCACTGCTACATTCTATCCAGCGGGTGTCGACCCGAAAAGAAAATGACAGGGCCGAAAACCTAACCGCAAGAGAAGGAAAACTTGATCCCTGTGTCAACCCGTGTGGCTATCGTGGCACAGTAGGCAATTTACTCTCCATGTAATTGAAAGAAGGCCGCCACACCAGTGGGTCGTTTATGGACTGAGAAGTAGTAGTAGACTACCTTGTTGGTCAAGGACTACCTTTGGATCAAGGGTCCCCAGTTCGATGCCGGGGTCGGGCAAGTGTGTTTGTGTAAACCACTTTGAGTCTGGGTGTCATTTGTATTTGTGACATAGGTATATTTTTGTAAACAGCCCCCGCGATACAGGTTATACCTAGTGCAGGGGTGTCGCTTCAGTTGAAAGATTCGTTAACGCAAGAGCAAAAACAGAATCATAAATTCACCATCTCCAAAAAGGGACAATGTAGTGGCAACGTTCTTCCGATCAATTGGGATTGCGTGCGAACCGATGACACACCTAGGGAACTATTTCTTTTTTTCGACAGCTTTTTCTTTATCTTTTTTTCCGGAGCCTTCCGTTGAGGCGAGATTGGAGGCGCCTCGTCGTGTAATTTGTCGCGCCGATACGCCGCCGGTCATCGTGGGGACAGATTTTTTTGGAGAAAATTGGTTCTCGACTCGATTGTTTTTGGGATAATAACTGTCAATTGGGGAGAATTGAGGATTTTAGGTGGTTTAGAGCGTTTGTTTTTACGTTTGTTACCTGTTTTAGATGTTGTTACGTGACTTAGTGTGATTATTTGTTGGTATGTACGAGTAGACAACATCACTTACACTACATTCTTTTGATTTGTCTTTTAGACATAGACATATTCGTTATTGTGGCACAAGACAAAAAAAAATACATTGACAAACAAACACATGACATAGATTTTAAAATTAGATTGTACAACAATTGTATTTTAAAGTCTTGCCACAAACCGACCCAGACTCTGCTGGTTGTTGTCTTCCTTAAATCGATTTGTGGTAGCCCCGAAATTAGTAGCCCATACAAAATGAAATGCTATCTTATAAAAGGCAATCTTAAAGGGAAGTCTAATTCCTCTCAAAAATGCAGAATTATGTTAATTTGTTTGTGAACCTTTCTAATCTTGTGTCAGTACCTACTTCAGTAACAATAAATCAAAATCACACTAATAGAGAGAATCGGTCAATTTTTTGTACAAATAAAAAAAGAAGAAAAAATTGTTTGATCTCCGGACGCGTGCAGACTCAGTTTTTTTGCGGCCACCGGCAAAGAGGAAGCGGTGTTTGTCCCTGTAATTGAGACAATAGCCTCTTGGAAATGCCCATAGTTCCTGTGAGTACGTGCATCGGAAATATTTAAGTGGTGACAAAAACCTTTGGCGCCGCGTATAAGTATTTTATTGCGTCATTAGGTTTTTACGACTTTTTAAAACCGAACCACTTTTGTCGTAACACTATTCAAATATTTATGGAGCAATTAAAATTGGATTAACATAATCTGTGATTAAGTGGAGCGGTGATACGTTTAGAAATGTTAAAATAGCAAAGCATTTGAAATTAATCTCTGGGTATCGTTTCAAGTTATCCGACGGTAAAAATTCGGTGTGATTTTTAATTTTATTGGCTTCGCTGTGGCATTCGTATAAAAAATAATAGCCTTAAAAATATTTATCAAGGCTTTAATTACTTTCTGCTATTTTTATGACTTACGTAAAATACAGATTATAAAAATGTTTGGCGGTACCGTGTGAGTTTCGTTTACATAGTCAAATTTCGTTATGCGCATGCTTATGCAACCAATTAATGGAGCTTTTTAAAAATAATTATTTTAAAATCTGCAGATGCTACAAGTGTATTATTAACGTTTAGGGTTTTATTTATAGACTGGTATTTATATACTGCTATATTATAATATATATCAAAGTAAAGTAAAGTAAGTATCAAAGTAAAGTCAAAGTCCTGCTCATATTGTTTTTTAGTTTTATCCATAGATATTTAGAGTAGTTTGTATCCCGTACTAAAGCTTCTTCAAGTTATTTCTATATGTTTTTCTCCTAGGTTTTGTGTCTCTATCAACATTCACAAAATTAAATCCATAATCTAAGTGTTCATCTCACAAGATAAAAGTATGTTTCAATCCAGTCAATCAATCAGTGTTAATAATTAACTTAACGTAAATATTAGTATTATTTGTTTGATAAACTTACGCCATATAATTTTATTGTGTAGGTAACCCTAACCTCAATTTGTATGAGTTTTTTATATAAATATTATGATTATTTTAAAAATCTTTCATTTGCAATTGAACACGTGTTAATGGTTTAAAAGAAGTAGATAAATTTACATAGAAATGTTAGTAGGTTCCTCAATTGTGTAATTTGAAGCGTAATATACCCATGATTCGGTTTCCGCTAATTTGCGGTTGCACCAATTTGTGCGACGGCCGTCGCCAGAAGGATTAAAAATATAGGTATTACGGAGAATAATAAAACCCGTGAACGTGGTCTATAGAATACAGCAATAATAGTTATAGAACTATTCTAACGTAGCAAAATCTGACACTTAGAGTAGATATTATATTCCAATATTGTTTAAAGAAATGTCTTTTAAAACGTACTTTGTTATAAATACAAAGAAAATTTATTTACAGCCAGAGCAAAGAGCAAAGCGCAGCAAGAGCAAGCGGAGATAAAATATAAAAACATAAATGTTCTAAAAGTTATTATTTGAAAATTTATCAAGACTACATTAGGTTCAGGATAATTAAAATCAGTGCTACCAGCTGAAAACTATTATTTATTGAATATATGTACAGAATTATTTAAAACTTAAGAATTTTCTAATTTTTACGTTATTTTATTTTGATTTACGAGTTTACGCGTGATTTTTTGCAGCAGATCGCTAAATCAACGGGACGTAGAAAGCGTTTAAAATTACTTATTTCACTATGTTAAGAACAACGTAGGTTCAAAGTTTCTTTAGACTAAAGTAAAGGTACAGTGATTGTTAGATTTTTGAAGAATTTGATGACATTGACATTTTGACAATTTTATTATTTTATTTCACACAAATAGGTAACAACTTGTAATAAAATATTATATACTATATCTAAAACTAGTAAAACAAAACAACTTAAATATAGGTATACCTAAAATATAAGAGAAAGAGAGACTAAAATCTTAATAAATCTAAATTAAAATAGGGTAAAGCCGAGATAGATGCCCCAATGGGATAGATGCCTCATATTCTAAAAACCTAACTTCGCGACCTCGCGACTTAGAGTTAATTATATAAATATGAGCCACAGTCACCCCCTACCTTAGTTACCCATGGACAGTCGTGTAGGAAGATGCGTTTCGCTGGCGTATGAAATTATCTCCGCGGCGTCATTCACGAACACGTCAAAGTTTTAAACGTTAGTATTTTGCGTTTTATAACTTTATAATTATTAATAAATTCCGTAATATTTTTTCATATGCCAATATAAGGGTTCATTAAGTCTGCATCTAGGTGTAAATAATTGCTATTTAGTTTATAATAATATTTAAAAAATACTTAGGCATCTATCCCCATCACAAAGGATAGTTGCCCTGATTTTTCAAGGTATAGGTGCCCTTAGGGGCATCTATCCCTCCATACACTGCTATTAAGGATTATAGTAGAACTATGCCACGAAACGGAAGGATAACCCTAAAAATACAAGTAAAATAGGATTTGCATTGAATATTTTGGAAGAACGAAATCAATGTCCAACTGGATTTAATGTGTCAGAACTGGCTAAATAAATCCTGTACACTATTCAGAAATTATTACACAATATGTGGAAATTATTGATATAACAATTAAGAATTTATATTTTTGTTGAATAAATGCATAAAAAAATTAATTCAACAGAGAATGTGATAAGGCTTGTTGAAACTTAATAATTTATTTTAGTCAAACAAACACTGTAAAAATACTTTAACTTTTCATTATTAACACCCATGGTTCGTTTTAGGACTTGAAATACCTAACATTTGGGTTAGGTTTTTAGTTTACACAGTATAAAGAACATCTATCCTGCACTGCAGGCATCTATCCTTCTCAGTATTTTCATGGTGGGGCAACTATCCATACAGGTAGGCATCTATCCTCAAAAAAGATATGTTACGAAAAGGTAATTTGGGCAAAATCTGTATTTGATAGGTTGAATATTAATAATAATAATTCAGCATTAAGGATTGGGCTAGCTACATTAATATAAATTATTCGTATAAACCACATATTTTTAAAAATGGGTGGCTTTTTCTAAAAGTGGGGCATCTATCCCGGTTTTACCCTAGGCACCGCATATTTAAAAAAATTAAATTGATTAATTACATTTTAAAAATATTACAAAAAGGTGATAGATAAAAATATTAGTACAAAATTTATTTCACAGACAAAAAGTTGACAGGTATCCCGCCATTTATCCTAATAATAAAAATTAAATTAAACATTTAAAAAACCCCCGACACAATAACCTTTAAAAAGTAAAAAATAAAAATAAATACTTCGCGTTGGGGGACCACTCCCACTTATTTATTACCTGACCCCTGGTCCCCCAACGCGAAGTATTTATTTTTATTTTTTACTTTTTAAAGGTTATTGTGTCGGGGTTTTTTTTTAAATTTTTATTTTATACTTTTCACAGGTACACACTTATTATAATGTAGATTTTGTTAAATTGCACGTGATGCGCTTTCATTTGAGACCCCACTCGATTATATTTGCAGACATTCGGTTATTCTTCCCCACTTTCACCCTTATAACTTTTAAACGGCTCATCCGATTTTCATCAAACATGTCTAAGAACACTCGCCCGTAACTCACCTTTCATACAAAAAAAACTATATTGAAATCGCTTCATCCTTTCGCGAGCTACGAAGCCACAAACAGACACGTCAAACTTATAACACCCCTCTTTTTGCGTCAAAACAATGCTCAATATTCATCTCACCGCGCTACGCTCGTTCGAACTTTAGAAAGGCGAAACGTTAGTTATACTAAGAAAAACGCGTCGATCTTTGCGGGATCAATAGAGCCTGTAATCGCCCTCTTCGGTCTGTAATAGTTGTTACCATTTCCGCTTCCAAGTCGTTATTTAAACCGCAAAATTTTACCTAATACGCCTTTTTGTGTCTATTACTAAACAATCATCGCTCTACGCCAAATCTTGACTTTGTTGTTTAGCTGACTTACTAGCAGATTACTTTGTCACGGCAATTCGGTCTTTATGTCACTGAATCTGGTATAGAATGGTATAGAAATTCGCCGCGACCCACTGCTGAGTCAAGCCTCCTCCCATCACAGGGCGGGTCATTAGCCTACTGTGCCACGCTGGACAGACGGGTTGGCATAGGGATTCGTATTAAGTTTTCTTCTTGAAGTTAAACACTTTAACGGATTTATCGCGTGTATATTACATTAGGTATTTAATTCCCGACGTTTCAAATGCTTTGCAGCATAATGATGTCTTAGGTTTTCACAATCTTTACACATTGCAGGAAGTGATGGCTTCACGGTTATGATCGTTTTATTTTATTTTATTCCCAACGTTTCAGACACTTTGCAGCAGTCGTGGTCGCGGGAGAGACTAGATGACAGTTGTATTCAAAAGTACAAAGAAACAGTTAAAATCTACCGCCTATAATTTTGTTTTATTGATAACGTTCCATGTGCACGCTGAAATCGCTCACGGTGTCCAGAGGTCTTGCAGATGAGTATCTTGCTTGAGATTTAATCAATTTAATAACTGGATCCCAGGGAGGTGGTACCTACTTGCCAACCATCTTCTCTATTGAAATTTGGATGTTTTTTAATGTCAATAGCCTCGCGGATCATTCTTGGAATGTAATGATTTTCCTTGGCGAAGATTTGGGTCTATCAAAGTGAATGTAGTGGGTGGTATTTTTGGATGTGTGCTTACAAACTGCAGACTTGGTCAAGCGTCTGTTAAAACCTAAGAAAGCATTAAGTTTTCTTCTCTTACAGTTAGGTTTTCGGCCTTGTCATTGCCTTTTGACGGCTCTTACGATACCCTCAGGATGTAATGGGGTGGTGACACTATGTATTCTAAATCCGTCACCAAATGCGCTTTGTTTTGCGATTAAATTCATTCTAGTACCTCTTCAGTAATGACATTATTACTTTACCTACAAAAATACGGACAATAAACGTTCAAAGAACCGCTATTGCGCCTTCGTTGTATTATTTTGCGTAATCAAGACATGACTTATAAAATTAGGTCAAGGAGTGCAGAAGCGAATTATGAGTTAATCATCACAGTTTCTGTGGATGCGGTATTTTGCGTGCAGCTTTTAAGCTGCCCGCGGTTAAACAATTCTTTTGTTTAATTTTTGTAAATGTAAAGAATATCTTTACACGCGTATTATAAAACTAGATTATGCGCGATTCTTCGCCCACATTGGCTCTATAGCCTTGCTTATTTTGGCTTCTCATATAGCTTTTAAGTTACTCGGGAATAATATAGCAATTTAATGGTGAGAGTTTTTGAAATCGGTTCAGTAGTTTTTGATTTACAAACAAACAATATACCTTTTTAGTATATTGGTATGGTATTAGTTATAAAATAAACTATTCTGCCGTCTATTTACGATAGTCTCGAAAGATATTGAAAGAATTCTCATGTGGCTTCATCGGTCTATAAAATAATTCCTAAGGAATGTGTAATGTAAATATGTTGAAATAATTATGAAGATGGTTGTAGAAAATTTGTTGACAACCAAACGGTCAAGGTGGCAGCTGGAGGAGATAATCGCATACACAATGGTACCAACCGCAACGAAACGGAAGTGGTAGACACCTAGCTGCAAGAGAAGAAATCATCATAATTTCAATCAAAAGGCTGGACATAAGCCTCCCCAAAGGATTTCAACGAAGGCCTGTCCTGCGCCGCGTGCATCCATTGCTTTTGCGGCGACCTTAACCAGGTCGTCGGTCCACCGTGTTGGAGGCCTACCAGAACTGTGCGTTCCAGAACGCAGTCGCCACTCGAGGACTTTTCTGCCCCATCGTTGTGTATGCTATATTGGTTACTCTGGTTTCCTGCGTATCTCCTCATTTCTGATGTCACAGAGAAACTTATAGCATAGCCCTCTCCATTGCCCTTTGGGTGACTTTGAGCCTTCTGATGGAGCCCCAGAGAAGGATCACTTGGTACGAAAGAAACCCTATGTGTACTCACCTGGCAAGCGTCGTACAGTAGGCTAATTTCCCTCCATACATTTGGAGGAGGTCCATTTCAGTAGTCAGAAACATTTACAACAATTTCGCATCCAAACTTTCAATATCCAGTGTTCAACCGTAATTTCGACTCTCAATTCAAACAGACAGTCAGACACACAATTCGTATTATATATTTTACTAGCTGCACCCCGCGGTTTCACCCGCGCTTTCTTATTGTCGTACCACGGGTGACCCCGCAGGGCAAAGCTAGTCTAAAAAAAAGCCTAAGTTACTCCTTGTATCATCAGCATCCTATCAGTGAAACTCCCGTCAAAATCGGCCCAGCCGTTCCAGAGATTAACCGGAACAAACAGACAGACATACAGACAGACGGACAGACAGACAAAAATTTAAATAAAATATTTTGGTCTATGTACTGTGTATACGTACTTACGCATTTAGTAAAAAGTGGTTATTTTATTATTACAAACAGACACACAATTTTAATTTATTTGTATGTATTGTGTTATATTGTATAGAAGATTATTTGTTTTACAACTAAAACCCTTATTTGTGACAATAAAATAATGGATTATGGGTTTTTTAGAGGCACAACACGACTGTGGGGGCGTCAAGTATGGGTTAAACGAGTTTAAAATATAAAATCCCAATAAAACTTGGAGATTACCGAAACCGAGTGTGTAGTTATTTTATTTTGTAGTAACATTTTATTGCTTAATTTTTGTTGAGGTTTACGCAGAAGCTTGCTATTACGTCTTAAAATGAAGTGATTGAGTGAGTGAGTGAATCTCAAAAGACATATGTCTTTCCTTTTGATCGTTTGATTCTGGAACGGAATGAACAATATGTAAATTCCGTCTCATGAAGTCCCTTTTTTTAAGTTATATCGCTATTTCCAAAGAGAGAAAAAATAATCACTTGAAGTCCTAGGAACTGATAACCTGTAATGTTCCATAAGTCATCACTGGTAACACACATTGGTTGAAGACTTTTGTCTTCAGACACTGCGGTATTGTGGACGAGAAGATCTTTCGCAGCTTCCCGAACGCTGCCCAGCCGAGTTGGATCCGACGATTGACCTCTTTCTCGAAGTTGGACTTACCTAACTGGACAGTGTGTCCCAGGTAAATGTAATGGGTCATTTACGGGCTGATGGTGATATACCAAATATCATCATCAGCCCGTAAATGACCCACTACTGAGTCGGGCCTCCTCCAACTACATGGAGGGGAACAGTGATTTTCCTTTTCTTGCAGCTAGGTTTTCAGTTCATTCTGTCGACTCTTACGACACCCTCAGGATCGAATGGGAAGGTGACATCATCATACTCGTAAATTATGAAATGTACGAGTATATCATGTTTTTTCTCACAGCAATAAAATTTGTGCGTCAACACAATATTATTCTGCTCCCGTTTTTACTCGCCCATCAAAATGTGCCACAAAATCATCGATACACTAAACTTCACTTCTAATATCACCCCATCTTCCCCTTTAAAGGCTCTTTGCCCGCATTTCCCCGGGGGAGGCGCGGCATCGTTGGCGTTATGAAAATTTGACGCGAACCAATATGCGATGATATGTTTTGGGCTTATGTGCTCTAATATTTTATGTGTGTGAATAACGCTTTATTCTTCGGGCGAGTAAGTAGGGCAAATTGATTGGGGATATATCGTTGGGATTAAAGTCGAGGTATTTTAGGTTGTAAAATGAAAACATTCGTAGGTTTAATTTCTTAAATTAAATTGCCATAGGTACTTCAAAAGTATTTGCTAATTATTGGCTGATATAAGAAAGTATTTTTTAAAGTGGATATTTAAATAGATCCCTCATTTTAGATAGAATTACATTATAGGTCATCGGCTGTGATGGATTTAGAATATAATGTGCCACCACGGCCTTCCTGGGTGGTGTAAAAGCCGACTAGGTAAGGCCGAAAACCAAGCCGCAATAGAAAGAAAACTTAATACGAAATCTTTTTTTTTTTTTTGTGCCAACCCGTCTGGTCTATAGGCTGTGATGAGAAGAGACCGACTCAGCAGTGGGTCACCTAAGGGCTGAGACTAATATTATAAACGAGAAAGTTAATAAGTGTGGATGGATGTTTGTTACTCTTTCACGTAAAAACAACTGAATGGATTTTAATGAACCTTGACCATAATATAGCTTATACATCAGAATAACACATAGGCTACAATTTATTAAGATATTGTGTGAATTATCACTATCACTACATAGTATAAAACAAAGTCGCTGTTGTCTGTCCGTACCTATGTATGCTTAAATCTTAAAACTACGCAACGGATTCTGAAGCGGGTTTTTTTAATAGATAGAGTGATTCAAGAGGAAGGCTTATATGTATAATACATGTATAATTACACTATATAATTACACCCGTGCGAAGCCGGGGCGGGTCGCTAGTCCAAAATAAAAATAAGTGTCAAGTGAGTAGAGAAAAAATCTGACGAATAAATAAATTCCATCACCACGGGGTTAAAACCGCGGTGTGCAGCTAGTAAAATCTATTTTTAAAACACAAACAAACCTGTAACATTGATAAAATTAAGTGGTTACTAGTATTTAATTAAACATTTTATTAGGATAGTGAATAAATTTATTGAACAAGCCTATTACATGTAATAATAACTACGTTTACTTCCACCGTAATAAAATATAGTTCAGACACTCATAATAATAAATATTTAAATGTCACTTATTTACACCGTAAAACTTATTAAGAAATGCCGTTTTTTACGGCTGTTTCTCCAATAGCTAGAAACATATGTGTAAGTTGATATTTTTATTACCAATCCATATTGCGCTAGATCATAAAAGTCGCAATATTTCATAAGTGTAAATATATGTGCTCGTTCGGGCCGCGTCTACCCTAAGCCGATGTGGACTGCCGTACATAAAATATTATATTGCTATTTATGCGCCTTAAGAAAGATTAGGAGAAACCCCGTTTATGTAAAGTGCTTGTCTTGGTGACTTAGAAAATTTTGATTCTAAAGTAACTTTACTCATTGTAACTTTGACCCCGCATTTCGCATGAAGCTAAATAAGCCCCTTAGGAGGTATTCTAAGTCCGTCATTGTTTAGTTGGACTATTTATGTAATAGCACTGTGAATTTAATTTCTAAACTATTAAAACCAATCAAAATGCCGAAAATAGAATACGCAGACACACAGACCCCAGTGGGCAGACGATGACAGCGTTCGGACAAATTTTAATGACCAAATGAGCATGTTAGCTTGTTTGTATTTCTGAGCCTTCAAATAACCCGGTTATAATTATTGTGGAACAGAATGGAATTGATGGATGGATGGCGGAATGGTAAATTTAATGTGTATACTCACAGACTCAGAGCTGACGATCTACTAAGTAATGGTTACTTCTATAATACTACACAGCCCATAGATGATTCAGTATTGAGTCGGGACTCCTCCAATTACATGGAGGGGATTAGCCTGCTGTGCCACACTGGCAGTTTTCCTTCTATTGCATTTATTTGCCTTGTAAGTTCCTTTTGTCGGCTCTTACGATAACCGCAGGATGAAACACAGACAAGTTTTATCTAATTATAGTGTATCTTTTTAAACTTTTTTAAATAATTCATATTCAGACACCTTGTAATTTTTTCATTCAAATTACAATACAAAATTTTCTTAATTCTGGCTTAAATAGTGTGCATGTTGCCGCTTATCATAGCATATTGTCTACGCCAAATAGTGTGGAAGCCTGTATGTAGGACTAGCTGACCCGGCGAACTTTGTTTCGCCTTAAAGGCAATAAATGAGCAGATATTTTACTTTATTAACTTCAATTTTTTATCAGGATAAATATAAATAAAACATCTATGATTTTAATTATACTTTATTGGCCATCTATTTTAGTAACTGCACTTTTCAGTGAATCACCTTGTGACAGACGACATTTTTCGGTTTATTATCAGGCGCATGAACAAATAACGCAGATGGTCTTCTGACCCGGAACATGCCACATATAATTGATCTTGGGAAATACATGAATTTTCTAGATTTAGGCCACAAACTTTCCAGGATTGGCCCTGTGATTTATTAATGGTCACGGCCAATGCACGACGGATCGGAAATCATTAAAACTAAAACGGTATATCAGTTGATATCGTCGGGATCCTCGGATGAGAATTTCCTCACCTTCCAACTTTACTTTGAGTATATTCCATTGTTCATCAATTCACTTACCACCAAACGCGTTCCGTTGCACAGGTTTGGTGGTTTTGGTTTATATATTTTTCTCTTTTTTTACACAGTCATTATATTTGAATTAATGCAGTGTACCGATCACAGGTAGGCTTGATTTCATTCTGAATTATGTTAGTTACTTTATGTCATCTACATATTTATTCTTAGCCGCCAAAACAGCTCGCTTAGTCAACCATTCATTATTTTGTGTTTGTGAGTTCGTCCTTCGATGAACAGAAATTCTGAGAAAATAAAATCTATCCACATATTTCGAAGTTTTGAGTTGATTTTGGAATTAGTGGCAGTGATCTTGGAATTAGTGGCAGTGTTTGGCAGAAATAGCCAGACAGTAAAATCATTGCGCCTCCAAAACATCTCGAGTCCTTGCGTAGGTGTTCGGTCGGATCGGATAAGTGCTTCCAATGCACGTGTATACGCTATTTTACATTCGTCCCAGGTGACAAATTTTCCATTTTGATAAAACTTTAGCCGCTGAGGAGTGTTTTGTAATATTACATGGCATCTATTGGTCCAATGCGGACGCAAGTATGCAAGCAGTAATTAGTGCTGCCATCGTATAGAAACGTTGCTCGATCCAAATTATGTAGTACCTACTTTATAAATTTATTCTTGTGCCTCGAAAATTATATAGTTGTTGATCTCTTAAATTTGCTCGACGATTTTGCATTCCCAACCGATCCGTTTCACGGGCTGCCTCGATTTGCTCTTGTGATTGAGAAGCACGGATTCAAGCCATACTAATGCGGTGATCTTCACGTGCATTATTTAGTTCTTCTTCATTGTTCGGCACAATAAGCTAATATTTACTCGAAAGAAATACATCAACCGGTCAACTTCAAAATTTCTAATTGTCAAATTTGTCAAACTATAGACAACGTAGCGTTTAGCTGTCGGTGAAGTTTTGTTATTCCAGCAGTTGCATTTTGATAAACTATGTTTTATATCACGGAACGCGATTACACACATTTACACTTTCAAGTTTATAATATTAAGTATGATTTTGTGAATTGTCCAACATCTATATATTTAAAAGAAAGTCGGACATAGGATACCTAAGATTTTTATCCCGTTCCCGTAGAATGTGATATAATACCTACGTGGTATAACAAAGCGCAACTGACAGCGAAACTTTATGTTGTCTATATTTAAATATGGCTGAAAATTTGACAATTAGAAATTAAAATTTAACTTAATATCGCTATAAATTTACACACAATATCTTTATAAATTGTAGCCTATGTGTTATTCTGATGTATAAGCTATATTATTATAAAGTTTCATTAAAATCCATTCAGTCGTTTTTACGTGAAAGAGTAACAAACATCCATCCATACATACTTACAAACTTTCACGTTTATAATATTAGTAGGATATACATATTTATTACGTAAGTTTGCTAGAATAAAGTACTATATGACTGTCATGTACAAAAATGAATAAAAATCCTTTTCTTCAAATAAAGAAAATAATAATAATTAAAAAAAATACATAAGTTAAAACTCATCTAACATTGTTTAATCATCTCTACCGCTTCAACGTTTATCTTCCCTCGTCAACATTTTATAGCATTGCATATTTTTGATGAAAATTTTCAATACTGTGTAGAACCCCTTGCATTTTCGCTAACTGCTCTATTAGAAGGTAGAAATTTGAATATACTCGTAGAGACCGGTAAACATACGCGTTACAGGCCAAATCCGATTGCATTTCAACCGATAAATTTTCGATGGGCGATGCAATACCGCACTCGGGGCTGTACTGTTCTAATGGGAATCGTTGTTCACTTGTTCCGTAATTTATTTACTTCTTTGTTCGTTTATTTTTTTAATTCACCCCACATGTGGCGCGTAAATCGTAGACAATTCGAATTGATAATCTTTAATAATGTAGAGATACTGGTAGAGATACTACCTATACTGATATATATTTAAAAAATAAGAGGTTATGTTTTGAACTTCTGTTACAAGTCGTATAGAATTCAAATTCAAAATAAAACAGATAGTATATAGATAAACATATTATTATGTCCTTGAAGAAATGGCATAATAATTTTTTCCTTCTTTGGCAATTCATGGCTGCAGAAAGGCACACGAGGGGTTATCAAGATAGATAATTTTTAGGCAATGAACGCCATTATAATATAATAACATGATAATAAGAAAATCAAGTATTGCTCTTTATTGTTAGTGATACATTGATTATAGTTTCAGAAGAAAAATAGCAAAGAAGTGAGTGAAAATTCATTTCGGAGAGTTTAGGATAGAGATTGGGGAGTTTGGAGAAAACAAAGTTTACTTATGTCCAAACATGAAACTGCTATGTGACCTACGAATAAATAATTCGTAGTATGTGACAGCATTTTGTGTCAAGGTCAAAAAAATTAAGATAGCGGGCTTGAAATACTCGTTGACAAAGCTGTGAGAGAAAACCAGTGACCTATAAACTAGGCAATTGGATCAAGAAAACAATATATTTTTTAATCACTAATGTGGCTCACAAGCAGCTTCAGTGGTTACCGTCGTCTACTACTCAGCCCATAAGTGGCCCACTGCTGAGTCGGGCCACCTCCATGGAGTATGAAATTTCCCACACTTTTTTAAACAATTGTTTTTTAATACAGTTGCTCAAAAAGTGGCGTATTGCAGGGACGTATAGCGTTCGGGATGTGGGCTATTACACACTCGTGCTTTTTTTTTTACCTTTCCCGAACTCGTGCGTTCTATTTTCCAATTGTCAAAATAATGTCTTATGAAATTGTATTTTGTATTATGAAAATAAGTACATTAAATTAATAAAAACAACATTGCACGCAATATCGTGTATTTGCCACACACACAGGAGTATATTCTCTTTTGTTTATTGTTTATGTTTGTGATCAAATTGAGAATGGCACTATAATTTGGTGGTCCAATTTCTGTTTCTGACTAGTTACATCAAACGAAACTATAAGTGTATCGATAGGAGGTGTCATAAAACCTTTGTTCCACTGCATTGCAGGCTAAACCCGATTGCATTTCAACCATTGAATATTCCATGAGTGCAATTCAGAGTCCCGCTCTGCAGTAACTAGAGGGAATTGGTGTGCACAGCGTACAAAGGGACGGAACAATGTTTGTTCATTAGAACTGTGTGGTTTTTTACCTGGCTGGCAGGTTAGGCTCTGTTAGGCTTTTTCATGTATGTATTTCATCATTGAGCCCATTTTTTTATGGAATAATTTCCCATTTACGCGTAGTGACGGATTTAGAATACATAGTGTCACATCCTCATTCAATTCTGAGAGTGTCGTAAAGCGAGGTACTGACCGGCGTTACGAGGCGTAATGTAACGTGTTACACAGCGAACATTCGTGCAGTCAGTACGTCGTTGGTCGCTGGTTTCCTCGTAAAACGACGTACTGACTGCACGAATGCTCGCTGTGTAACACGTTACATTACATCTCCTAACGTTGGTCAGTACCCACCTTAAGAGCCAACAGAAGATGACAAAGTCAAAAACCCGCAAAAGAAAGAAATCTTGATAGGTAACCCTGTTCCGACCCATCTTGCCAGCATGGCAGTGTAAGTAACGCTCCATGTAATTGGAGGAGGCCCGGTTCAGCAGTGGGTCATGTATTGGCTGAGTAATTGTATTGTCGCTGCCCAGGTTCCCTTCTCTTGCGGCTTGTTTTTCTACCTAGTTACCTTCAGCGGGCCCCATTCTATGAGTCCCATTCCTGAAGACAAAATGGGGCAGTGTCACTATGTATGTGTGCAAATAATTCAAAAAGCAATTCATAATAAGAACACAAAAAGAAACAATTGAAATTGGCAGTTGAAGCTTCATTATTAAAAAAAAAACAAATCATAAAAAGAACACAAAAATGGAACGCTTGAATTTTCCTACTCAAATTTTCTATTTCGAATTTTGTAATTCACACAGTGTGCAAAATCTAAGAGGCGCGGACAAATGCGAGCGGAGGAGTGATGGAACGTTCCAGTCTAATCCCAGGTGACGTTGCCGCCCAATTAGGCGTCAAGCATTCGTCTTGTTCTACTTACTTTTTCACCTTCAGCGAAGGGCGGATTTACGAAAATATGAGAGGGAATTTGTCTCGGTTACGTAGTGAATATTGCGCGCAAATTTATGAGTTGTTATTTGTTGTAGAATGCGATGTGACGTTGGTAAATGAAATGTGACTTATGTTTGGAATGGAGCGAATGAATGTGTAGTATATTGTATACTAGTTAGTTAAAATTCCGAATTCCGATATATTGCTACTTAGTTGTTCTGTTATACGGGAGGAGGTGATCTATCAGTTAAAATCATAATCAGTCGAGGGCAGTGTTTTCCAACGTGGAGCCCACGCCCCTCAGGAGGTTTTTTTTTACAACAGTACAAATAAATTTTTGAAGGTTTATTTCTTTATTACTCTATACTTACAAATATCCTTACAGGCTAGACCCAATGCGATATTGTAGCACACATAAAATTAAAATAATTTAACCGTTTAACTTTAATTTATTATTTAAATAGGTTAAAAATTATGTATCAGTGTCATAAAAATTGTAGAAATGTGAAGGTGGTACAGATCGGAAAATTATATAAAATAAGGTATTTTCTTTAAGGCCCACTACTGAGGTGGGTCTCCTCAAATTGTTTGGAGGTTACTGTACTACCTGCTATGGCCCACTGTAGCATGTTGACCTGAATTATTGGCATAGGGTTTCATTTTGTCCCCTCTCGACCTTGCTGTTGGGCAGGGCTCGAGTGTCTATAAGATCTGCTGGAGCCATACCGACTCGGGGACACCCAAGCCAGGCGAGCCCACGGTGTCCTGGTAGGTTTGACTCCAGAGACTCATGGCTCCTATCGAATGAAACTTAAAAGTGACACTATGTATTCTAAATCCGTTACCAGACTTCACCACACTGGTCTATCCTCTTAACTGATAATTAATTAATGAACATCTCGGGCCGGGCTGAAGGGCTTGCGAGAATAATATCACAAAGGGCCAACCCTTCCATGTTAATTTGTTTGTTAATTTTTCTCGGCAATTACGCTTAAAGGCTTTCGAATTTCTGCCCTTTGAATGAGTGTTTATTGCACGCCATAATTTTTTCTTCATTTTTAAGGATTTAAGATTTGGCACTGAATAAATTTAATTTAAACGATGGGCAGGGTAAACTTATTGTTATGACTCGTTTTAATTCATACCATCGGGTGCTTCGGATTAAAAATATGTGTATAGTGTTATTAAGCCTTTCCATCCTGTGAACTTCATATGATGTGAATGAAGAGACTTACAACGTGACGTGTAATCTTTATATATATATAATTTTGGAGGTGTGTGTCCCGATATTTCACTTTGCATCCAAAACTACGCGTCGCAGATGAATAGTGATTGTATTTGGTAATAGTTCGAAGGCTCCCATTGTGCACTGTGGTAGTTGCAAGTCCATAATTATAAGGGTGTATATGATAGAGGGGTTAAATAAATAAAATAAAATAAATATCCTTGGACATTTCACACAACGCCATCTCGTCCCAAGTTAAGCAACTTAATGCTTGTGTTATGGTAACGAGATGGATGATAAACTACTTATATACATTTTTTTTTGTAAATACATACATATTATAGATAGAAATGACACACAGACTCCGAGCCAGTGCCTTTGGTTTAGACAAAGACACTTGCCCGACCCCGGAATCGAACCCGGGACCCGTTGATCCAAAGGCGGCAAACATTAAAACATGTTAACTTTCAAAATGTGAGACTATCATTGGTCTAAAATGGTCTTTATTGTTCCAGAAATTCCTGGAATGATCTAGAAAATTCTAAAATGTATGCCTAGATTATTATCGAATGTTCTAGAATGATCTGGGAAGTTCCAAAATCTACGTTTAGTAAATCATGACTTTGCGAAGCGGGTATTCACAGCTATTTTACATTTTTGATCTAAGAAGATTATATACGGTTATCGTACTATGGCGTTTAAAAAAAGACAAGCCCACTGAATTTCTTCCACCAGGTGGTCTCCTCCGTTGGTGCGGCGTTCAGCCTGGTAGTAGTTGTTAAAAAAGATGTATCCGTTGACATATGTGAACGCCATAATTGGTTTATACAATAAAACATTTTTCTCTAATCTGAAACAGCCCCAGTAGAGCTTAAGGAAATGGTTATAAGCTATTACACAATAAAAACTATTAGCAACACAGAACGCAGGCCCGTCAGCCCCCATCAGGGTGGAAAAGGGTATAACAAGATTCCGCGGCCGTAATCCGGTTAGATCCGGTATGATTCATGAGTACCCATTCTTGTGGGCGATGGTTGGTTTGAAGGTTTAAATTGTGAAATTCAAATAGATTAAAATGGCGCTTTTCATATTTTCCCATTATGTCAGTAGGTACAATAAAATACCGCTGTTTATCTATACAAATAAATGAAATTGGAGTATCTGTTTGTAATATTAAAATAACCGTTTTTTAATAAGAGCATTTGGATGCATACATGGTAATTATACCGAAACAGATTTTTTCTAATTTTTGCCTGTCTGCCTGTTTGTTTTGTAAACTGTCCATGTGGTGACGAATTTAGAGGACATCGCGTCACCACCCCATTCCGTCCTGAGGGTGCCGTAAGAGCCGACTAAAGGAAGTGACAAGGCCGAAAACCTAGCCGCAAGAGAATGAAAACTTGAAACGAAACCCTGTGCCAACCCGTCTGGCCAGCGTGGCACAGTAGGCTTTTACTGTAACTGGAGGGGGCCCAAGTCAGCAGTGGGCCATCTATGGGCTGAGTGGTAGAAGCAGTAGTACAACTTGGTGTTGTTGAACGAAACATTATTAAATATTGAAATTAAACACTTTAAAGGTCTGGGCAAACAGCGGACGGGGCGGGACGGCGACGCGACGCTGGCGGGACGTGAAGAGTTGTAATGTATTAGTTAATGTAGAATAGGTCACATAGAGCCGTCGCGCTCGGCGCGAGAGTAGCGGTCGCGTCGCGTCTGTTGCTGCAGTTGCGTCTGTTTGCCCAGACCTTTAACATCCCGCATAAAAGAACATAGTTATAGCTGACATGAAAAACAGACGCTCAACCAAGTCTGCAGTTTGTGAGCACACATTCAACAAAACCAACCACCACATTCACTTTAATAGACCTCAAATCCTTGCCAAGGAAAATCATTACATTCCAAGAATGATCCGCGATGCTATTGAGATTAAAAAACATCCAAATTTCAATATAGAGGATGGTTGGCAAGTACCACCTGCCTGGGATCCAGTCATTAAATTGATCAAATCTCAAGCAAAATACTCATCTGCAAGATCTCTGGACACTGTGAGCGATTTCTGCGTGCACATGGAACGTTATCAATAAAACAAAATTATAGGCGGTAGATTTTAACTGTTTCTTTGTACTTTTGTAGACAACTGTCATCTAGTCTCTCCCGCGACCACGACTGCTGCAAAGCATTCGAAACGTCGAGAATTAAATAATGTAATATACACGCGATAAATCCGTTAAAAAGTGTTTAATTTCAATGTGTAATAATCGCGAAAACCTAAGAAGTCATTATTAAATATATTAATATTTATAACTGATTCTTCATTTTACGCAATAAAGGTTAGAACGATATGCAATAAAGGTATATAGGTACTATGTATTTATTTAGTATACAACCATATAACATTTAGTTCAACCTAAATACATCTTAAATCATGGGAGAACGGGCCTAATAATCTTAACTACGATCAAGATATGTACACCACAGCAATTGCTACATAATTTCGTGGTCACGTGAATCCGCCATTACGTTTGCGGCCAACCAATGGGAACGCGTCGTTTAATTCAGTTCTATATTTAAAAAGTGTACACATAAACGATCTACGGATCACATAGCGCCGTTTCTAGTTTGAATAGAAATCGTTCGTTCCCTACGTTTTGTTTCTATTATATTTTGTTTAAGTAGATTGTATTATTAATATAGACACGTTTATTTGAGTTACGATAGATACTTCTCGATAGATCCGAAGAGGTAGACAAATCGAATTACGATTAGATTATTAATTGATTAATATCTCTATAAAAAATAGGTACCTATATTAATTGAAGTATACTTTGAGCAACACTGGCAATAATTGATACTTTAATAAAATAAAATCTAAGTAATAATGTAGTATACGGTATAATTATTTAATATACCATACAGCGATATTGATATGACATTGAAAGCGATATAGTTACGACCAACATGATCTCATCTCACGGATCATTTAATGCAAATCGATCTATTACGGAAAACACAGCCATTATAGGCTCTCGACCAATCCTGGCGCTCCGTTTAAATAGTAATTTATTGAGTTTCAAATTTTAAAAACACGATTACGTCCGCCATCTTGGATGTAATTTTGAAAAGAGAACGTGCACCGGCTACTTTTGAACGATTACCGCTTCCTTTTTTTAATTCAAATATCTTGCGGTTTGTATAGCCAGTCTTTTGAGTCGGTTCTCATGAATGGCAATCAAGTTGTAATTTTAACATTTATTAAAGGTGGAAAACTGATTATTATTAGTGTTATATTACCAGCCAGTAATATGGGCTTCATAGGCGTATTGTATGAGTAATTTATGTGTGTATTGTAATGAGATTTTTATTTATTCATGGCTGTTTTATCTGAGACTATTAAGTCGTGATTTCAATTACCGAGATAAGATGTAAATGCGCGGTTGTAATCGTTTTGATTGCTCGGTGATTTCAGTTGATACACAAAATGATTCCGAATATAAATGGAACTGGCAACC
This sequence comes from Clostera curtula, assembly GCA_905475355.2. Taxonomy (NCBI): domain Eukaryota; kingdom Metazoa; phylum Arthropoda; class Insecta; order Lepidoptera; family Notodontidae; genus Clostera; species Clostera curtula. The sequence continues at coordinate 6,912,778 of FR997817.1, forward strand.
TAGTGATTTTAAGTAAATTACTTTGCTTAATCTGCATAAAATCTAAATTCGATGTACGTTTCTAAATTATTAGTTAGATAGGTATAGTATTTGATTGACCAGGCAGTATACTCTCCTACGGGATGGGAATGTCCCTTATCCCCGCTCGGAAGCCCGTCTTCTTGTCGAGTTATTTGCCTCTATAGTTTTTTTTTCATTTTCTTCATGTGATACTCACAGTATGGCATGGGCTGGAAACATTACTACGTACTCAGCTCATAAATGACTCTCTGCTAAGTCTGGCCTCCTCCCATCACACGAAGGGTGGTTAGCATTCTGTGCCACGGTGGCCAGACGGATTTGGCATAGGGGTTCGTTTACCTTTGTCTAGGTTTTCGGTCTCGTCATTTCATTTTGTCCGCTCTTACGACAAACTCAGCATGGTATAGGGTGGTGAAACTGTGTATTCTAAATCCGTCACCACACGGATATCTAGATCTATTCTCTCATAAAGGTCCCACTGCTGAGTCGCGGCTCCTTCAATTACTTGGAGGGTAATTAGCCTACTGTGCCACGCTGGCCAGACGGGTTGGCACAGGGTTTCCTATCAAGTTTTCCTTCTCTTGTGGCTAGGTTATCAGCCTTGTCATTTCCTTCGGTCGGCTCTTACGACACCCTCGGGGTGGAAAGGGGTGTTGACACTGTGTCTTCTAATATCCGTAACCACACGGACTTGAATAAATATTTAGTCTCCATGAAACACTCTCAGAATTGGTAGGTGACCCTATTATTTTAAACACTACTGCTTTCCATCACACAAGCCTAGGGTCGAAGGCATTCAAGTTAATGTGTTTCAGCCCATGAGTAACCCACTACTGAGTCGGGCCTCCTCCAAATTCATGGAGGGAAATTAGCCTACTGCGCCACGCTGGCAAGACGGGTTGGCACAGGGTTTGTATCAAGTTTTCCTTCTCTTGGGGCTAGGTGATCTGCCTCTTGCGTTCTTTTAGTCGCCTCCTACGACACCATAAAGACGCTATGGGTTGGTGAAAGAAAAAAAAAACACATATCTAATAAGGTGTCTCTTCTCTTTGCAGCGTCGTTTCCCATCACTAGGCGGATCGGCCATCCCTATCAAAATCGGACTCCTCCTAAGCGTAAAAAACCTCGTACGTCCTTCACGAGGCTGCAGATTGCTGAACTGGAGAAGAGGTTCCATAAGCAGAAGTACTTGGCGTCTGCCGAGAGAGCGTCATTGGCGAAGACGTTGAAGATGACAGACGCTCAGGTCAAGACCTGGTTCCAGAATCGGAGGACGAAATGGAGGTACGTGTCCAGAACGACAGTATTTAAAAAGTAATTTGTATTTTTTTTTAAACGAATAGTCCTCAAATAATCGACTTCTCCAATGTCCCTCTCATTGCTCTGACTTTGTACACTCAACTTTTTTCGTGCAGTCTGTCCTTTTATGGAACGCACTTCCCCTCGAAATCAGGATGGCTGACAGTCTTCTAACGTTTAAATTCAAGCTACGTAACCACTTTTACAATAAGCTCAATATTTCTCAAGTTTAGTGGAATATATATATTATATATTTATGTATATTCGGTATGAGTATGTATCTTTTATAAATGCACTTAAATATTTACGTATATTGTATATGTATGTTTATATATTCATGTGTATTTATTTTAAGTAATTTAAGTATGTGTTTAGGTTAAGATTTATCTATATCACTCTTTCGTATCCAGCATTGCATCTACCGTAAGCCCCTCTCTGCACTACCCAAAGGTTGACTGGGAGAGAATGCCTCTTGGCATTAAGTCCGCCTGTGTAAATATGTTTGCATGAAGTATTAAAATAAATAAATAAATAAATCCCCTTTTTTATATTGGCTCTAGGTTTATATAACCTGTATCGCGGGGGTAGTTTACAAACATGTCACACAAATGACACCAAATTTTGTTCTTGTGAAAAAACTTCTTTAGAAATCTTAGAGTCATCACCTCATTCCATCCTGAGGGTGTCGGTAAGAGCCGACAAAATAAATAAATAAATATCCTTGGACATTTCACACAACGCCATCTCGTCCCAAGCTAAGCAACTTAATGCTTGTGTTATGGTAACGAAATGGATGATAAACTACTTATATACATATTTTTTTTTGTAAATACATACATATTATAGATAGAAATGACACCCAGACTCCGAGCCAGTGTCTCTGGTTTAGACAAAGACACTTGCCCGACCCCGGAATCGAACCCGGGACCCGTTGATCCAAAGGCGGCACATCTACCCACTAGACCAACGAGGCAGTCAAAAAAAAAAGGAAATAATTAGGCCGAAAAGACAGCTGCAAGAGAAGGAAAACTTGAAACGAAACCCTGTGCCTACCGTCTTGCCAGCGTGGCAGTGTAGACTTGTTACCCTCCATGTAGTACACTAGTTCATTTGAATATTCTAACAAACAAATGATATTGACCCCTAACAACATACAGTCTATTAACATAAAGAGGTCTATACACATCGGACTATGTAAGTTAAAACGTCCAGTTGAATTTGACCTCTAACCGCGTCTGCTTGATTCCTATTACAAGTTCGATTTACATAGGACATATCAGTTATAGATAATGCCGTATTATAAAACTTAAGTAGCCGAGGTGCTAAAGATAACGCTAGTAAAGATATTGTTATAATTGTAGGTCGTTAAAATTGTTGAGTAAAAACGTTTTTAAAAGCAGTAAAGAGGTATACTCAGGCCATAAACGACCCACTCCTAAGTCGGGCCTCCTCCAATTACACGAAGGGTAATTATCCTACTTTCCCATGCTGGCCAGACTGGTTGGCCTTTTCTCACCCTCATGATGGAATGAGGTGACAATATGTATTCAAAATACGTCAGCACACGAACTTAAAGTAACGTGGTATACATACATATAATCACGCCTCTTTCCCGTAGGGGTAGGCAGAGACCACTTCTTTCCACTTGCTACGATCCTTACATAGTTGTTGCGCTTCGTCCACTTTCATTATTCCTTTCATACATGCTCTTCGGTTTAGGGTTCTCTTGAGCTGGCCTTTTTTTTATACTTGATAGGCATACATACGCTTGATCGCCAGTTCACCTGATGTTAAGCGACACTGCGACCTAAGATGGAGCGCGCTTGCCTAGAAGAAACCGATTCACTCGTGATTTATAGACTTGGTCTCGAAACGTCCGCCTAGGTCTACCACTTTCATTCAATTATAAGCTTAATTAACAATTATAAGCTTTAATATTTGTACACCAATTCGGTAGAATGTATGATACCCTGAAAAACCATAAAACACCTATTGTAACCTACTACATTCTGACAAATAAACTTTTCTTTCTTTCTTTCTTTCTTTCACACTCGCCTTATACACTTTTTTCGTCAATCGTTCTTCATTCATTTCCTCGACATGTCCAAACGATCTCAGCATACTTTTCTCAATTTTTGTCACTACATCCTCTTTAAACGTGGTATAGCTTTTGTAAATCTAAGTGTTTGTCCGTAAAAGTATATCAAATACTTTGCAGCTTATAAGGGAGCCTCTTACAGTTCGTGAGGCCACTTGTTTTGTTGGTCTAGGGTTTTGATGTGCCGCCTTCGGATCACGGGTCACAGTTTCGATTCCGGGGTCGGGCAAGTGTTGCTCTTCAATAAGCTGGATGCGTCAAGCTGAAAACAGGGTTCATTAGGATGTTCAAGATTGATGTATAGTATACTGCTCAGGCATTTGAAAATCGTTTCCCTATAGAAAGCTTATCACAAATTCCGAAAACCATACACTACTACTACTCAGACCATATATGACCCACTGTTGGGTCAGGCCTCCTCCAAATACATGGAGGGTCATTAGCCTACTGTGCCACGCTGGCCAGACGGGTTGGCACAGGTTTTCGTTTCAAGTTTTCCTTCTCTTGCGACTATGTGTTTTGCCTTGTCATTTCCTATAGTCGGCTCTTACTACACCCTCAGGATGTAATGGGGTGGTGACACGATGTATTATAAATAAATACACGGACAAAAAGAAATATATAATTTTCATACAAAGTTTAACTAACTTAAAAATAAATAAATATAATAAACTTCAATATCTGAGGCGATATTGTAACTAAAAGATGGTAATGAAAACGGCAACAATTTACATGTAAATTAATTAAAATCGTTCAATCAATGGACAGACACGTGTTTCGTAAGTGCTTTTAGCTGGTCGTGCAGGTCGTTTAAATTTATAGGGACATTAGGTAGGTAATAAATTGAAAAGTCATCTATAACATACTGATAATGCGTCCGCATACGGACAGACAATTTTTATCTTAAATATGTACTTGTTTACCATTTCGAGGCCGCATCTATACATAATAATAACATGTGAAGAGAAAATTGTGAATCTCTTTACGAGCGCTCAAAAGCGTCGATTTGGAGAAGAAGAGTAATCAAAAAATGTAATCATAACGACCATAGACAACGAATTAAAAAACATTGGGTTAAAAGGACACGCATAGGTACTGTTAAAAATAATGACATTTCCTGCACGAGGCATTCTTTTTCTTAATTAAATGAGCAGTGCAGTTTCTACTATAGGTACTCTATTCAAGATAGCGTGATCGATGTATGCCTAAATCATTAAAACTACGCAACGGATTTTGAAGCGGTTTCTTTTAATAGATAGAGTGATTCAAGAGGAAGGTTTATATGTATAATACATGCATAAATTTAGATGTTCATCATTGCACCCGTGCGAAGCCGGGGCGGCTCGCTACTTAGCTAATAAAAGTATTTTAATTTTCTCAAAAAGTTCGACACAAAATTTATCTTACCATAAGTAAGTCTAACCCAGTATCAAAATATATTGGGAACCGCACAATAAATCGAAAGTGTTTTATCGTAATCTGCTTTTAAATGAGTCTTTTATTTCAAATGTCCGATTGGAATACTCTAAGGTGAGACCGGACCCAAAATTCCTTAGGCCGGCTGACTATCGATATGTTGGTATTTTAAAACCGTGTCTTGTCTCGTCTTTATGAGGTTATTTAACGATAACATGTATATTTTTATTATAAGTCGCTGTTTTTTATACAAAAACCTTATGATACCACTAGAAAAAAAACGCATTATGAATTTAGCCATAGACTAAAAGGCTTTTAAAAATATATACAGCCAAAATAGGAAGTCAGTGAAATATTACATGATTGTTGTGTTTTTCCACAAAATCAAAAAAAAATTTTAAGTCCGCAATTTGTCCGTGAATCCCCCCGTGTTGGTGATGGATGTAGAATACAAAACATCACCAGCTCATACCATACTTAGGGTGTCGTAAGGGAAAACAAGAGGCAGATCAACTAGCCGAGACAACCTAAGCTAGCGTCGCACAGTAGACTAATTTACCTTTACGAAATTGGGAGAGGCCCAGCTCCATCTTAGACCCTGCCGTTGCTATCCATCACGCAAGCCTAAGGTCAAAGGCATTCAAGTTACTGATAAAAAAAAGATGAAATGATGATGATAATGATAAAAAACACGACTGCCCAGACAGAAATAACACTCAGAAGTAGGTTATTACGGTAAAGCGACCAGCATGTTATAGACTTTACATAATTTACCCGTAAAATCTGAACGATCAACATCAAGAAATCTAAAAATGCGAGAATTACTAAAAAGTCCTACTCCGCGATAGCGAAGTTTTCAGAGCAATTCGCACAATTAAGAAATCTCCGACACTAGGGTGGCTCTCCAGCTTAGTCTCCCTGATGGTACGCGGCCACTGCCACTTACGTGTATAATATTTGAAGTTTTTTTTTTAAAGAAACCCCCTGCTATGTATCAGACTCACTAATACATGTATTTAGTGTAACTAAATTTTTAGATCCATATGATGTTTAAGTGATCAGTAGCATTACATCACTAATGATGATAATATTCAATATTGATATATCTATTTAAGGTGATCCTTAAATAGATTTATCTTTATATTTAAGTTTAAACTGACCGTATTAAATGTAGATTCGTCTGTTATTTGTTCCATCAAAAACATTAGTAGAGGAATTAATCAAACGCATCTGAAATCCTATCACAGTGGATTTCTAGCCACGTCGCCCCTCGTTAGCCGATAACACGACTTTTAATAATACACCAGCGAACAAAAACAAGAAGCTCTAGATAAGACACCCATTAACACGGCCGGTTAATACAAAGAGACGCGAGATAAATTGACCAAAGCCAAACATTAATGCCTTTTGTGAGCGAAAGGATTACAGTCCTTGAAACTGACAACTCGAAACTAGTGCATTCCAAATTTGATTTACAATGTTTTAAGTATTTTCTGACTTGACACTGGCTGAAAACAAACCGTGTAGAGCTAAGCTACAAGAAAATAAAAAGTAAAACCTCAATTTTGATTCCAATAGTTTTTAAACTCTTTTCGAATAATAAGGTTTTATCCTCAAGTAGATGCCAGTAAAAATCTGAGCTACAGGCTATGTGGTGACTGATTCAGAATACATAGTTTCACCACCCATTCCATCCTGAGCGTGTCGTAAGAGTAAAAAAAAGGAAAAGACAGGGCAGAGAATCTAGTCGCAAGAGAAGGAAAATTTGAAACGAAACCCTGTGCCAACCCGTCTGGCCAGTGTGGTTTAGTAGGGTAAATACTATCGATATAATTTGATGTGGCTTAGCAGTGAGCTATGTAGTAGTAGGCTAATATCTTTGCGGTATCCCCCAGGTCGCGAAGCATAAAGCCGCTTCAGGGCCACGGGTAGCGCAACACGTGGCCTGCAGCGGTTAGGCTTGTACCCAGTACTCAACCATGACGATTTCCAGTGAAAAAAAGGTCGATTGTGGCTAGAGTATGTAATGCCAGCAATACACGTTGGCCGAGCTTAGGCCAACGCGAGCGTAGGCTATTTAACACACAAGTACTACTGCCTACACGTTGAGCAAGTGTATCGAAACCAACTAGGCGAGCGACACCGAGCGATGGCTAGACAATGCAAATATACCGTTTATACGTTGGTATTGGCGTTCACTCGGCAATGCTGGGCCAACGTATATTGCTGGCTTTAGATATTAGCTTACTTCGCCATATTGCTTGAAATAGCAGAACCGGGCAACAACAGCAAGAACTTTTGAATTTAGCTGATTAATGCTAGAAATTGCATAGTGTTGGATGTGCCCTCCAAAAAAGAGCAAGTTTGATGCGAGTTACATATACAAAATTAAAAAAAAACCACTTTGTAACAAAACAAGTAAACCGACCTCAAAATGACATGACCACAAAGCATGAATTTGAAGTCGCTGCCAACATAAATTGACGCCGATATTAATTAGGTTATATTTAGGCTTTTTCCCATACATCCACAACCCATTGTTCTCGAAAAATAAACTTTCATACATTAGTTCCCGCAACCTCCACGACAATAAAAATAGAAATATAAAATATTATTTTCTTTCCCAAGCCACCGAACGTCTAATGGGTATTATTCGCTTTTAGTATTTTTATTGATTTTGAAGTCAATTTTCTGGATATCCTGCCTTTCTTTTCCTTAGTCAGCTCTTACGACACTTGCAGGATGGAATAGGATGGTGACACTACTACTGCTAATCAACCCATAAAGTACCCACAGCGGGGTTGAGTCTCCTCCCAATACATGGTCGGTAATTAGTCTACTATACCACGCTGGACAGACGAGTTGGCTATGGATTCATCTAAAGTACCTAATCCTTCTCTTGTGGCTAGGGTATCGGCATTGTTAGCGCAGTGGTTGAGCGATCGACTGCTGCGCAGCATGTCGCGGGTTCGATCCCCGCACGGAAGAAATATTTGTACGACCTACAAGTATTTGTTCCGGGTCTGGGTGTTTTCTATCTATAACAAGTATGTATTTACAAAAAAAAAAGTATATTAAGTAGTTTATCATCCATCTCGTTACCATAACACAAGCATTAAGTTGCTTAGCTTGGGACGAGATGGCGTTGTGTGAAATGTCCAAAGATGATATGATGATGATATTGTCATTTTCTTTTGTCAGCTCTTACGACACCCTCAGAAAAAAACGAGGTGGTGACACTATGTATTTCAAATCAATCGTCTATCGTCGTTTCAGCCCATGAATGACCTACTACTGAGTAGGGCCTCTTCCAATTTCATGGAGGGAAATTAGTCTACTGTGACACGCTGGCAATACGGGTTGGCACAGGGTTTGTATCGAGCTTTCCTTCTCTTGGAGCTAGGTGATTTGCCTCTTGCGTTCCCTTAGTCGCCTCTTACGACACCCTCGGGATGATATGGGTTGATGTGCGTATGCTAAATCCGTCACCACACGGAGCCAATCAATCACCAGATAGAGTGTATTATTTTATACTAGCTTTTGCGCGCGGCTTCGCCCGCGTGGGCTTCCAACCCGTGCATATTTTTTATGAACATAAAATCGGTCATTGTGACTAAACTATGATAGTTAGATATGTGCTCTCGCGGACTTTTTTGTAGATCTTTATAAGACCTACAAACCCGTAGTACATCATTTTGTTCTATTGTCAATAGTTTTTGCAGCGCACGCATAAATAGGTTTTCGATTTTACACCTTGGTTTACAAAATCGCAATTTTCATACGGATCCCTAATTCTTTTGAAAATAAAATATAGCCTATAACCTTCCTCGATAAATTGACTATCTAACACTGAAAGATTTTTTGAAATCGGACCAGTAGTTCCTGAGATTAGCGCGTTCAAACAAACAAACAAACAAACAAACAAACACACAAACAAACAAACTCTGCAGCTTTATATATTAGTATAGATAATATTACATTACACAATATATTCTAAATCTGGCCTATTACGGAATAGTGTTCAAATTTAAAATTAGTTCTCGAACACCGGTATAGAGTACGCGTTCTTTTTTTTTTTCAAATAAAATCAGTGGCTTGGCGCCGCGCGTATCGACCATGCGCTATCAGCCCCGAACACAAACACCGCTTGTCCATTAGAACGTAATCGCTTGTGATGCCACTAGGGTTCATTCCCGGGAATTCTCGAGCCGAGAATTCCCGGGAAATCGTTGGGCTTTGTTCCCGGGAAATCAAGCTCGAGAAAAGTCGAGAACTCGAGAAATCATGTACGTTTGTAGAAAATAAACTTGCAGAGTTTTAATTGTTTATATTCTACTAGCGACCCGCCCCGGCTTCGCACGGGTGCAATTATATTATACCTATAAACCTTCCTCTTGAATAACTCACTCTATTAAAAAAAACCGCTTCAAAATCCGTTGCATAGTTTTAAAGATATATGCATACATAGGGACGGACAGAAAAATGCGACTTTGTTTTATACTATGTAGTGATTAACATGCCATAAATGGTGCTATGATTGTAATGTAATTATAATTTACATTTACTTTCTACCTGAGTTAAAGATATTAAAGATTTCTTTCGTGTTTTATAGAAGCTATTTTGTTTACAAGATTTAAGTAGATTTTTGTTTTCTAAATAACCAGCCCAAAATTGTGCTGTGATCCTAATGTAATGTAAGTTAAGATAATAGGTTGAGGGAAAAGTTTCGTCGCATTTTATAAGAAATTTCAAAACATTTTTTAATATCGTTTATTTGCATTTAACTAAAGTATGTAGCTACCATTTTGTTTGATAACTTTTTGCCATCTTGTAGGTAGGGACATGATCCCATTGCTATAGAAATTTTGGGACTACTGATACCGCGACAAGTGGTTTGGTAGTCCTCTAGTGATGTTAACCTTACACTGCCTAAAGAATTCTGAAGAGATCTGAAGGTGCAAGATCAGGACTGAAAATTTTATTACAAGTTCATACATACTACTCGTATAATGCGAAAAGACTTTTTCCCCAACCTAATATTTACGTTTTCTTTCATGTTGATTTTTTGTTTAGTTTAAGTTCTAAATAACCAACTAAAAATGGTGCTGTCATTATGATTATGAGCCTGAATAATATTTTTTTCTCTAATATTTTTTTAAACAATATTTATAAGATTAATGTTTTTGAATAACATCGATGAAAGTTTTATAATTAATTTGATACTTTTATTTGAGAGGAAAACCACAGATTTTTAGACGCAATTGGAACCAATTAATATGATAAAACGTACGTAAATGTAAATTTCTCGACAACCCGAGAGTCCCGAGAAATGAGCCTCGAGAATTCTCGAGACCCGAGAAATTGAAAAGCTCGAGAAATCATGAACCCTAGATGCCACCAACACACGACTTCGGAACGTACCTTCGCCATTGTTTTTTGCAGTTCGAAATTTAAATTGTTTTATTTTATTCTTGTCGATTGTTTATCACGAAATTTAAAAAGTTACTTTATATATTCTGGTTTGTTTTAACAGTTATATTCTTAGGACACTAAAGCGTAAGACGTGTTAGGAACTCCCCAAGTAGGTAAACCTCTAATAAAAAAAGGTTTTATACAATTTTATAAATAATTTAAACACCGTATATGACGCAAGTGGCCTTTCACACGCTGCAAATATGACCTGGTTAAGGTCGCCGGAATCCTTATCCGCTGATATTCTTGGAATATCTATCCAGCAATGAACTTCATTTGGATGAATTGATGAGGATACATTGTAAGTCGACATAACACGCCTCTTTAAATAATTGCAGAATACTAAAAGAAAAACTTGGAACAAGTTTTCAGCAGTAGGTCATTTATGGGATACTAGTGGCCCAGTGGTTTATACTATGTAGTGATAGTGATTGTAGTCCATATTTTGAATAAGCTATTGTTTATTATCTTTCACTGTAGCTGATAGATGTTGGTTGCAACAAACTGTAAACTATAAATGGTTGGACATAGGCGATTTCCACGAAGATCAGTCCTGAGCCGCCGCATCCATCGCTTTCCGGCGACCTTAACCAGGTCGTCGGTCCACACTCGATGACTTTTTGTGGCATGACAAAAAGTCAGTCATCAGTCCATCAGTCATATTATAATGATAAAAAAGTTAACGTATTCGAACTTTCGCAATCTGTACACTTTCTAAACGAATAACACACGGCTGAATCGCGGTATAGTTTGAAGGTGCCGAGCTGAACTGCCATCGTGTAATCCATGCCAAAAGATACCGGTGCTAGCAGCGGGCCGCGGGTCCACCCGGGTGGTTATGGAAAATTGTGATAATGATGATTGAAAGTATATTTTCGTCTGATTTTTTTTTTCTTACTTGACTTTTATCGTTATATTATGGATAAATCACTTAAACCTGTATACATTATAGCCTATGTGTTTGTAAGTATTGTAAAGTGTCATCCAAATACATTCTGTAGTTTTTGCGTCAAAGAGTAACAAACATACATTCTTAGAAACTTATACGTTTACAACATTAGTAGGATAGTACATTCAAACTTGTGTTATTATTAATATAAAAAATGTTGTACTTTTTGGCAAGACAACGCCAGTACTTTTATTACCTAACCTCACCCTTTCTAATGAAGCTATTCCCATGTCTATGAGAAAGAGTGGACATAAATTAAACGAAATATCGTTTTATCTATGACTAATGGTCCAGCATTATCATCTCGACGAAGGACGGGCCCAATAAAAATATTGAGCTACTGTTCAAACCCTGAGATGATTTGTTATTATAAGATAATATCCATCAAAATACGATAGATAGGGCTACTAAAATGCCTATCAAATGGAGACATGAGACTCTTTACCATAATCTGAGGCACTCATTGCCTCTTTTAATCAGGGTTGATTCGGTTGGCGCAGTGGTTGAGCGATCGACTGCTGTGCAGCATGTCGCGGGTGCGATCCCCGCAAGGAAGAAATATTTGTACGACCTACAAGTATTCGTTCCGGGTCTGGGTGTTTTCTATTAAAATATGTATGTATTTACAAAAAAAAATGTATATAAGTAGTAGGTATATCATCCATCGCGTTACCATAACACAAGCATAAAGTTGCTTAGCTTGGGACAAGATGGCGTTGTGTGAAATGTCCAAGGATATTTATTCATTTATTTATTAAATAATTGTGAGAAGGTCCTAGAAAATGGCGCCATTCGTAAACAATTCTATTTTCAAAATTTGTTTTCTAATTTTCCAATTACCGATTCTTATAATATATCCTATCTGCCAGTTTTTATTTAAAAATGATATGTATCACTATTTGTTACTTGTTTTTTTTTTAATGATTCGTAATTTATACATAAAACTGTGTAAAAATAAATGGTAAATATTCTCAAATGTTTCAAGACGCTTTGTAGAATTTATTAATGTAAAAATTAGACATATTATTAAGGTTTAATTGAAGGTTTAGTATTGTAGTTAAATTAGACATAGTAAAAATTCATCAAGTAAACTAAGTATTTCTTCTGAACAAAATTATACAACTAAACGGCGAGAAGTTCAATTTAATTTAAAAAAAAACATCCGTCAATTGATGTTTAGGTACATTTCACTTTCTTTTCTACAGAAATACAATTGAAAGTAGGTCATTCCATGCTGAACGCGTGCTACAATTATTCATGTAATCAGCAATTACTTGTCAACAATAAAAACAATAGGTACAGCCATTGAACACAATAAATTACACCTTTCATACACAATACAATAAGTAATAGTTTTAAAATCATTCTTAAACAATAGGCGCGTACTCTATTATCTGTGGCTGTTGACTAATTTATCTGTGCATACAGATAAGGATGTGACAAAGTCATAAATTAAACTATCGATTTTTTCGTCAGTCGATTCTTGAGTAATTCGATTCCTATATTCGAAATTAATTGTACATGCATCGTCATATTTTTTGTTCACGTAATAGTAATACATCATAATGAATAATAGGTACAGTTACTTTTATATTATGGTAATTTGTCACTTTGTTTTTAGAAAGTTAGGCATCTTTATGTTGTAGCATGAATAATGTGAAAATGATTTTTAAAATGTATATTCTACACAAAATGTTTAGTTGTTAGTTATTAATTCGTTACATAAATCTGTTTTTTTTATTATTGAATATTAAGCAAGGTATTTACAATACAATTTCCCAAATTGATTTGCACCATTTGTCATGTATATACGAAATATATTGCTTCTTCTAAGAACGAATGCTGTTGAATAAAGCATGAAGAACAATTATTTTTATTGCCCCACGAAAGTTACAATATTTTCATGCGTACACCCAATCAATTCGCCCCCCAAAGCAATCCAAATTGCTATAACAAAGGTTAGAGAGAGGCAGCTAAGTGGACCTATTTATACATATGTACAGAACATCAAGCAGGCGGTAACACGGGGTAGCTAGGGAGTTAAATATTGTATGAGGAACACAACTCGGCAGTTTGAGCCATCAATTATTAACTGCGGTGGAAAAGACGTACACTCGACTTTTTACATGTATTGTTCCCGTTCGTTTCGTTTATTGCCTATTTTTGTGACTTTTACGTTCGCTTTAACGTTATTTTTATGCGTGCCTCGTCTCGGTTAAGCGTCGTATTGTGCTAGTTGGTGCTTCATAAATTAGTTATTGAGGTGCTTCAACGAATCTGCTTTCATGTTTTTTACGGTGTCTGTCCAGTTTATTTCATACGAGTTCTGTCTTAGTAGCATTTGAATGAACGTTTATATGCTTCCTGGTGGTTTTTTTACAAAAGGCCTTCACCTAAAAGCTCCCAGTCCATTTTCAGTAAAGGTATCTACGACAAATGTGTATGGCTATGCGTGATAATTATTTGAGCATGTATAGGATTGATTGATTTGCTAAACGGTTACGGATACTGTTAAACAATCCTAAATGGATACTTGAAATACTTATCTAAGACTTTATTTATAACTAAAGAATTGTTTTCATTAATCGTTTATTAAAACAATAACTGTAGTATGTTTAACAATGTATTCTTCAATAGACGCTTGACGAATTTTATTACCATGACGTTATTTATTAAGAACATCTTAATTTTTTCCCAGCTTATTATTGAGTACCTAAACCGTTTTCTACTCATCATGCTAACCGATACTAAATGGTAATCGTAAACCAATTTTCCCAAACTATTTACACATTCTAAAGGTCGATAGTCATTTGCTTGGAACCGAGTCCGACTCGACTAAATCGAATTGGAATCGTTGCACGCTCTAACACGTAATGTTGCCAACATGGCCGCCCTAAGCGTATCGTTTCCTTTATTTATTTACTCACCCTGCTTCATTTTCTCTGTAATTCTTTCCCTTGTATAAGTGAATATTAAACTGAATTAGTTCTACGTTTCAGTAAATTGTATCTTCGCACCAATTCACAAGGTTCCAATTCGACTGTACTACGTTCTCGCGGATTCATTTAGCGAAAACATTACGTACAATACAATATGAACCATACTTTTGTTTTTACAAAGTTCAGAGTTGCTTGAGTTGCTCAGATATGTTAGCGTGTTTCCCATATAATTGCTGCTTGTAGGTTGTCTCCTTAAGAATTACGAAGAAAATCCGTTAGGCGATTGATGCGAATTGCGAGGGCTTGGAAGAGAAATGTGTCTTTCTGTCGCTCCTTAATTTTTGTAGCACATCGTATTTTCTTACCAATTACTTTAAGATTTCTGTCGAGAAAGTCTAAGATTGCGAACCTCCTGTATAACTTTTTTTAAGTTTTAAATTGTGAAATGTCAAAATTTAAGTTTTAGTTAGTTATTACAGATAATTTTTATACAAGTATAAATTGAAACTGAATGCTCATAATATATTCTATACCGTTCTACGGGCTTGTCAGCACGCTCGCATCATTGTTTTAAATAGGAAAAATAATGCAATTGTACATTTTTCCATTAATTAATACTTAGGATACGACTACTACTACTAATCAGCCCATAGTTGAACAACTATTGAGTCTGGCCTCCTCCCGATACATGGAGGTTAAATAGTGGAGTTTCCTATCAAGTTTTCCTTCTCTTGCAGCTAGATTTTCAGCCTTGTCATTTCCTTTTTTTCGGCTAGTGACGTAACGAAAATGACGTCACGTATTCCACATAATTCAAAAATTAAAATCACAATTGATTTTTAAAATTGGAACTACAGTCCTCCGTTATATTTGATTGTTTTTAATTTGGATATTGACTCTATTTGTGGCCAGTACCAATTTATACAACCATAATCCCCATCCGAACTTTAACAGCACAATCGAAAATGAAAACAACAAAGTATTAAGAAATTCAGTCAAGTTATCTATTATGCAAGGAGTTTTTATGAGACCAGCTTCTGGATTGGAGTTTAAAATGGTTCCCGAATTTCATATCAATGTTTATAAACTTTGCGGTCACAAAGTTTTATATATCAACGAGTAATTTAAACTGAAAATATTGTGTATCTACTACTATAGCTATACACACGTTTTGAATCACTTTTCAACGTTTATACTGCTGAAACTTATTTGCTGAAATTGAAATTGAAATTGCTGTTTTAAATGAGTATTTAAATTTAGATTTGGTCCAGGGTAAAAAAATGTCTAAATACGCATAATTCATGGACATATTGACATTCTTGTAGGTGGATTATAATACGTTGTTGTTGTTTTTTAAAGGAATGTGGAATGTAGAGAAAATACACGAAAAAGAACCTTTAACAATTCGATCATCAGACCTCATTTTATCTCTCACTTCTCGTAGTCTCCTTCGAAAAAAGTTAATTCATAACCTATAAAATTTACTTAAATATTTAAAGCGCCAAGCCATTAACAAAAATGATTTCAAAGAAAAAAACAAAAGAGAAGAGCTGTGGAGGGTTCTGCCAAAGTAATTAATAAAGCAGTTCTTAATTAGCCGACGTAAATTTGTAACCCGCCACGTAAATTAGGTAAATAACATAAAGGAAAGGTCGGATTCAATTGTATCAGTTCACGTACAAATTTAAATTAGTTTAAAGGGTATACAACCCTAGAGCCATTACGAAACGATAGATAGTTCAATCGATAAAGATACTGTGAGAAGAATCTTACAAAATGAAGCAACTTTTTTATTAACAACTAGTGGCCCGCCCCGGCTTCGCCCGTGCAAAGCGGGGGTGGGTTATACATATAAACCTTCCCCATGAATCACTCTATCTATTAAAAAAAACCGCGTCAAAATCCCTTGCGTAGTTTTAAAGATTTATGCATACATAGGGACGGACAGAAGAATGCGACTTTGTTTTATACTATGTAGTGAAGAATTAAAAAGCAAGTTTAAGTAGGTACCTAACCTATACAGATATTTCATGAAAGCCCAACTGTTCTCATATATCGTTAAAAAATAACTTTAGAAAATTAACATATAATATATATAATAATGGCAAGACTGATACATAAATAGTAATAATAATAACAGCGCAATTCCCCTCCATGACCTGAGAAGGCCTGGATTCTTTAAGGAGTGAAATGATCATGACGATTTCATATCCTATACCTATATAATCTAAAACTGCATTTGATCATGTGATGATCATCAGCAGAGGGTTGAACACGAGCCCACGACGTTTTCTGAATTAAAATTATAGAATTTTTGTAAGTGGCTTTGCAACGCATGCAGACATTAAAATTGCTAAAGATATTTTCTAGGATATCCTTTTTCTTTTAAAGAAACATTCAAAATACTATAACCACGATCAAATATTTTTCTTTTTTTTTACTGATTTCTAAGCGCTCATCACATCGAGTAGACAATTTAATTCACCGTTAGCAACTTATAAAATAATCAGCCAGAAATTACTAATTGCCACCCCACCATTTGGCTTATTTAAGAGAAGTTTAATTGTATCCCGCGTTATCTAATTATAAAGACGCAGGCAGGAGTGCTCGAGAGATTGGGCTAGTGATGTGTGTTATCGATAAGTTTTATCTCGATAAAACGAGGACGCGAATCTGAAGTGCGCTTTATTGTAGGTTTTCGATTAAAGTAAGAGCTTGCGATTTATTTTGTTAATGAAACAAAAAGTATATTCGCTTAAATAAGATCCGTCTTCACCGACCGTAAGTGTGTTCTCAAACTGTCACCTATTACAATATCTGTTATTGTTATAAAATAGATACCTTGTGGTGACGCATTAAGAAGAAATAGCGCCATCACCCCATTCCACCTTAAGGGTGTCGTATGAGCCGACAAAAGGAAATGACAATTAATTAAAATTAACCACCACCTGAAATTAAATTTAAAATTACACGGTGCATTCTAATGTAATTTTAAAAATAACATGATAATATTTAAGCAATATTGTACCTTTCGACATGCACTAAAACAAAATTGGCGCGTCCTTATTGCACACCTCATACATTAGCTGTTCTAATAAAGTTATAATAGACTTAACTCTTTGTTCAATCATTCATTACCTTCCACCGTGCCAGAATAATATGGCCTCTTCCCGCTGGTACAAAAGTATCTTATCTCGTTTAATCCACAAGGGGAAGTAGATCTTCATTAATTTGTTGTAGAAGCCAGAATAATTAGACCCATCTCAGGCAATTAAATTAAGTCGTTTCTCATTAAACACGCCCGATAGTAGAGTTCTTTGTTAATTAGCTGGTCGGGGGTGGTCGTATATCAGTCCAAAGTTAGAATTCAACGAATGAATTAACTTTATATTCGCGTCAGTTAAAATGAAAAGTGAGATGGAAGCGGTAAAAGTTTCTACACCGTTTCGAAAACAGATACTTGAAAATAATTGTTTTAGATGCTGGACGCTTCCAAGCCTCCTTCCTTCTATTTATTTTTATAGGACAACAGGACAGGTAACAATTAGTAACTAAACAAGTATTTCCAATAGATGCATGTAATCTAGGTTGGAATCCTTAAATATGTAGGTACACACATCATACATCATAGATGTAGTTACATGTAATAATAAAAAGCAACTATTGTTTTAATTAGTAGCGCGCTGCTATGCCACTAACTAAAATAAATTTGAAGGAAAGACATTACACATTTATTTATGTTTAGAAACTTTCTCGGGCTCCTGCATAACACTTTGCTGAAGATCATCACAATATGATCAAATGCATAGTTTATGATTCTTTATAGGACATACAGACAAACATTCATTTTTTATATACAGATGTTGTTCACTAAAACTTCTATTGTTCTCACATACTTCAACTTATAAAACTCAGAACTGGACCTTTTGTTTGGCACTATGCCATCGTTTCGGGCGGCTATAGGATTTTTCGATACAACCCGTATACTTAATAATAGCGAAATATTTACAAATAAAAGCATCTAAATTATTTTATTATTTAACACAATCATATGAAAAAAAAATAGTTCATATAAATTTCAATCAATTATTTCGATGTTCGATTCAATATCGAAACAGAGCACGGGACATCACTAATTTAATGTTTGACATTCAATCCGTCTTATAACAACGATGATGATTGATTTTTAGTAGGGCATAACTAAATATTGGAGTTGACTATAATATACAGTTTATTATATATAATTCGTTATTATATAAAATGATTTTATTTTATTATATTTTCAACGAAACTCACATCTAGGTAACATACATAGAATTAAACGTATACCTAGTAACAGAAATCCAAATTATAAATTTCCACATTGTTAACTTGTAACGAAACCCTTTGCCAAACCGTCTGGCCAGCGTGGCACAGTAGGTTAATTACCCTCCATGTAATTGGAGGAGACCCGACTCACCAATAATTGAAATAGTATCTTTTATTTTTAGCACTATGCCTTCAGTGTGGAATAGCTCAAGTAACAATGTATATTAAACTGTTATCGTATTCTGTACAGCCTTTTTTGTGAAACTAACATACGATTCCTCTTTCGATTAACTCAAATTGTTTGGATTTAAGCTTATTAACTGAATTCTGAAGGAAACTTTACGTTTTTAATATAGATATTAACTTAAAATAACGGGGAACATTTGCTTCTGTATCGCATAATTAAGATACCTTAAAAGTCTTTCAATGCCCTTAACATTAATTTGCATGTTACGGGACTAAGTAGTAAATCCATTTAAGATAAACTTTATAATGAAAGCAATAAAGTACATTCTGCTGTAAATGGCAGTCTCATGCTAAATGAGGTATAAAGCTTTACGTTTAATACTGAAGTTATCGCGGATACTGATAAATGTGCAGTTTTAAATATTTAACAATATACCAATTATTGCTAAGTCTATCTATAGTTTTTATCCCGTGTGGGGACGGGTCAGAATATAAAACTTCCCCACCGCACGCTGGGCAATAACGCGTGTTGTAAAAGTCAACAAAACCCAGCTTGGTGGTAGGATCAAACGGTCCACGCGGCTAGCTACCACCCTCACATTTAAACGCCAAGCAGTTTTACTGTGTTCCGTCGTGTGTATGTGAGAGCCGGTGCCCGACAGGGCAATTCCTTGAATCGCCTGCTCCATATTAGACCCTGTCGTTGCTTTCCGTCACGCAGGCCTTGGGTCAAAGGCATTCTACTGACTGGTGGAGAAAGGCGCGAGACACGCGTTTGGTTGATAACTTGATCTTTCCGAAATATCTTCCACCAGGGTGCTTTTTTCCAAAATTATTTAACTTAAACAGTAGTAAGCTTACCGTATACCGTATGGTGACGGATTAAGAATACATAGTGTCAACACCCCCTTCCATCCTGAGGGTGTCGTAAGAGCTGACAAAAGGAAATGACAAAGCTGCAAATCTAGACGCAAGAGAAGGAAAACTTGACACGAAACCCTGTGCCAACCCGTTTCGCCAGCGTGGCACAGTAGGCCAGTTACCCTCCTTGTGATGAGACTAGGCCCGACCCAGCAGTGGGTCATTTACGGGCTAAGTAGTAAGCTTACTATTTAACTACCCTGGTCTAGGAGTCGTTAAATAGCTGCCCTTCTTTTTTTTTTTATTTATTCTGTTACAACACCACAGCCTTGTAGTCCGTGTTCTTTTTAGCAATGAATGGTAGTTATTTGCTCTTTTTTTTTTCTTTCGTCTGTCGTACCCTGCGCCTTGGCACCTGGAACATTGGTGTTTCATTTAACCTACTCTCAGTAGGTGCTTCCTTAGCTGCCCTCCTTATAAGAAACAACAAAAATGTGAACCGACTTCAAAATAGGCACTAAAAAGTGAAAAGGAACGTTATACAACCATTTGAAGTCGGTGCCATAGGGATAACTAAATCTAGAATTAACGTCTGTGTCCGCGACTGCCTCATTGCTCTAGGGGTTGTATGTGCCGCCATTGGATCACGGGGTCCCGGGTTCGATTCCGGGGCGGGGCAAATGTCTTTGTGTAAATCAGAGACACTTGCTCTGAGTCTGGGTGTCATTTGTGTTCGTGAATTTCGTTTTTGTAAACTGCCCCCGCGATACAGGCATGGCAGGGGTTACATAAAAAAAAACTTAAACTATTTAACCAGCTGGTATGGATTTAAAGTATTCCAACTAACGCCATCGATTAGTAAACAGTAAGAAGTAGTCCTGCAGCTTTTGACTCACTAATTTAGTCCTATGGCGCGTTCTCGATAAACCTCCAAGTATAATTTATGCTGCCGCAGATCCAAGCGAGACTTAAACGTGGATTTGTTGGCCAACAAGTTACAGATATAACGTTTAACTAGAAGCGACAACGATAGACTGCTTCGAAGTACACGGTATATTTGCCGCTGTTGCATAGTAACCATTAAAAACTTTTTACTATTTGAAAAAGTATTAGAAATTACTTAAATCTTGTACTACTACAACGTCTCAGCCCATACATTTTGGTTTCGCTGGAGAAATGATTTTTCATCCCATCTATTCAAAAAGTGTCGTTTTGTTCCTCTATAAGTGGGAGAAAAGTAGCTCTTTTCTCTTCTATAATTTTTAGCAGGAGTTATGAGTTTTTAATCCTCTTTATGCTCGCAAGTGCGCCGCAATTGACTTTGGCGCGCACTTTTTGATTTTGTTCAGCGTTTCAAATGTTAACATGTATATAAACTTTAACAAAATTTATTCCATAAACACTAACTTAAGTAATATGTACTTACAAAACACTAACTTAAGTAATAAAACAAGACTAAAAATACCAAATAACCTAAAACTTAAATACTAAAATATATTATTTAAAGGAGTCCCTTTAGGCAAGGTTCCGAAGATACTGGCATTAAATAATTAGACTAAATAAATATACTATATAATTACATCATTAAACTTTTAGTTGTTTTATTATTATTTTAATTACGATGAAAAGTAGAGTGTATCACTCGAGCGCAAAATATATTTTGGCGCGGGCGACGTACTTTGAATCCCTCGCTACGTTCAGGATTCTAGTAAAGAATACTCTAGAATCCATCACTTCACGCTGGATTAATAAAAGCGCCCTCGCCGTAAAAATATTAATTTGCTTCCTTGTGATACAATCTACTATATGCATACCGTCAGGGGTAGATTATGTGGGACTCCGGAAACTTCTGGTCTACCCACTAAAAACGCTTTCGTGTCTCTTCTAGTTTCTAGTGTCTAAGAAATTCAGGCCAGCACTTGAAAACGCCGCAACTTAACTCTTAGTGGCTTCTACTTAAAAGGGGTAACCACATTTCAGGGTAAACGATACTTTCCCTTTAAAATATTAATTATCCAAGTACCCAAGTCCGCGTGACAACGGATTTAGAAAACGCAGTGTTACCAGAACATTCCATCCTTTTTCTCCTTATATTCGTTTGGTATTGATCCCGATTAATCGCAAATATATTATATCAAAACCGATTTTTTTTTTCACAGTAAAACTGGCCGGGCGGACCATTCAATCCTACCACCAAGTGTGCTGGGTTTTGTTGACTCCTACAACACGCGTTTTTTCCCAGCGTCCGGTGTGAAAGTTTGATATTCAGTAGTTTAGCAGAAAACTTGAAAAAGATTAGTATAAAAAGGCAAAATTGCTATTATTGTTATTCAAGTCTTTTACAAAGCATTCGTTTATTTTCACTAAAATACGAAACATAAACAATCATGTCGGTTTGAAGTCGGTTGACAACACGGCGCTTTATAAAAAAAAGTGAATTAAGGTGCCTTTTAAATACAAAGTTTTTCCGTAAATCTAAAAGTGCCTTTAGCAATACCAGTTGATCCTCGGTCAAGTACGCACTCGCAAGATAAGTCGAGTAGGTAGACCCCTCTTAACACGATACTCGATTCTTGCATAATTTATGTAGAATTATCGTGAGACTGGTCCTGCGACTAGTCGGGTCCTTTGTTTATCAGAATTGATTGTTAGCAACTTCGATAGTAGGTAGTGCTGGTAGGCCTCCCACACGGTGGACCGACGACCTGGTTAAGGTCGCCGGAAAGCAGTGGATGCGGGCGGCCCAGGACCGGCCTTTGTGGAGATCTTTGGGGGAGGCCTATGTCCAGCAGTGGACGTCTTTTGGCTGAAATGATGATGAACTTCGAAAGAACAACTTAACATCTTAAACCTACTGTCCTGTAAGAAACCTCTTTTCATCCATATAAACAAGGTTCAAAATAAAATGTACCTTTTTGGAGATGTAACATTGTTCTTGCTAAGAAGCGGTTTCACGAAATCTAGGCGTTTAGGATTCGATAGATGCCGATTCAAATTTGTGAAATTGAGAACAATTTTTGTCTATACAAAGTCTATAAAAAAGTCGTGTATATCAAGGTTGTAATAAAAAGGGCGTATACACCTGAAGTGAAAGCTAAAAACCGGAAAATGTCTGTGTATAAATTGTTATTCTATCATGAAGATTAAGAGAGAATTCATATTTTTAACCCCCGACGCAAAACGAGGGGTGTTATAAGTTTCACGTGTCTGTCTGTCTGTCGGTCTGTCTGTCTGTCTGTCTGTCTGTGGCACCGTAGCTCGCGAACGGATGAAGCGATTTCAATACAGTTTTTTGTATGTTACGGGCGGGTGTTCTTAGCCATGTTTGATGAAAATCGGGTGAGCCGTTTAAAAGTTATGAGGGGTGAAAGTGGGGAAGAATAACCGAATGTCTGCAAATATAATCGAATGGGGTCTCAAATGAAAGCGCATCACGTGCAATTTAACAAAATCTACATTATAATAAGTATGTACCTATAAAAAGGGGTCAGGTAATAAATAAGTGGGAGTGGTCCCCCAACGCGAAGTATTTATTTTTATTTTTTACTTTTTAAAGGTTATTGTGTCGGGGGTTTATTTAAATTTTTAATTTAATTTTTATTTTATACTTTTTATAGGTACAAACAGTTTTGATTACAAAAATTGTGTTCTATTATGTATTAATATTTCTGTTCGATTTATAAAGAAACACAAGCTAATAAAACAGGGGATTTACAATTGAAACAAATTGCCGCCACTTTTACAAATAGTTATAAGTAAACTTCGGTATTATAGGTTTAGGGACTCTCGTTGAAGAAACTCAATTGAACAAACGGATTTAGAATACATGCATCACCTCTCCATTCCATCCTGAGGGTTTCGCAAGAGCTGACATACTCGTAATGATAAGGCCGAAAACCGAGCCGCAAGACAAGGGAAACTTGATACGAAACCCAGTGTCAACCCATCTGGCCAGCGTGACACAGTCGGCTAATTACCCCCCATATAATGAGAGGCAGCCCGACTTAGCATTTGGTCTAATAAAGAATGAGTGGTAGTATACAATTTAGTATTTCGCTCTGATGAGCGACCCGCTCCGGCTTCGCACGGGTGTAATGATGAATATCTAAATTGATTAGTGTTTCTCTACTATATAATGGATGTATTATACATTCCGCTCAATTGCTTTAAATTGCACAGTCCTATATATACGACTGGCAGAAATAGGCCGTATTGCCCAGTCTATGCTCAGTCCTATATATAGGACTGGGTCGATTCTCACACTTTGTCTCACATTTTTTATTAATTTTTTTAATTATTTTTTGTTAATGTCAGTTTCAATTATCAGTCAGAAATAAAAATAAAAAGCCAAAAAAGAGAGGATATAAATAAACGTGCCTCTTGAATCACCCTACCTAATTAAAAAAAACCGTTTCATAATCCGTTGCTTAGTTTTAAAGATTTAAGCATACATAGGGACGGACAGACGACAGCGATTTTGTTTTATATTATGTAGTGATAGTGATGATGATTCTGAACGAAATCTAAATCCGTTCAAAACACAATAGACGCTGAAGCCAAGGTAAACATCTCAGTAATAAATTTTTAACTACAATCAACGTCATTATTTTCAACACAATACTTCCGCTGGATATGGCCCCAAGGATTTCCAAGGCGCCAGTCCATCGAATTCCGGTACCTTCAAACATGTCTGTGTGGGAGGCCCACCAGCACAACACTACATATACATTGGCCGAGTATCCTTCAGTTTGAAACGGGCAATTAACAGTATGTTAATAATACATGAGCTTAGAATGGCGACGAAGCTAGGGTTGGGAAATGATCTGTCAATTAAGCAATTCTAAATGCTGACGGGTAAATTAGTTGGAATACTTTAAATGATGGACAATGTATCGATTACAGGGAATGCTTACAAACAAATGTTTAATAGTATCGATAACGTTTAAAGATTCATTTTTTTATTTGGGAATAGTGGAAACCGGTGTTAGTTTCAGCATGAATGTGGGTTGTGGGAGATCAAAGAGACGGATGGATTGTATGAATAAGGAATTGTGTATGAAAGGTATGACCGTAGATATTACGACTGATAGGTGTGTATGGAGACCTAGCGTGGGACAAGGGTCGTAAGATGATAATGGTAATTTTAAATATGACGATTTATAAGAGTTTTGTGATAAAACATACGTAAGTAAAGTTCGTTTTGAGTTTGAGTTATCAGTTCTTTTTACAAATATTATGTAACAATAAAATAATAAATATCCTTGGACATTTCACACAACGCCATCTCGTCCCAAGCTAAGCAACTTAATGCTTGTGTTATGGTAACAAGATGGATGATAAACTACTTATAATATAAGTAGTTTATCATCCATCTCGTAATATATTATAATTTTTTTTGTAAATACATACATATTATAGATAGAAAACACCCAGAGCCGGAACAAATACTTGTAGGTCGTACAAATATTTCTTCCGTGCGGGAATCGAACCCGCGACATGCTGCGCAGCACTCCTTACATAGTTAATATACATCGCGCCACGATGACTACTACCAATAAACCCGTAAATTACCCACTGCTGGGTGGGGCCTCCCCGGTAAACACCCTACATTGCCACGCTGGCCAGACGGGTTTCCTTTCAAGTTTTCCTTCTCTTGGTATTCGGCCTTTTTATTTCCTTTTGTCGACTCTTACGACACCCTCATAATAGAAAGGGGAGGTGACACTTGTATCTTAAATCCGTCACCACACGGACGCCTAGGATAACTCCTGTCCGTGTAACAGAATTAACAAGCAATCAGGTTTTGGTTTTAATTTATTTTATACGTTATTCTGAACAACAAACGAGTGTCGTTTTAAATACGTTGTTAGAATTTATTATGATACTATCTTTAATTAATCGGCATACATAATTGAGATGTGTAGGCCACCGAATGATAAAATACCTATATATCCGTATTTTTTTTAACACCCACTTAAGGGCTCAATCTCTTGTTTCTTCTTCTTCTCAGCCCATAAATGACCCACAGCTGAGACGGGCCTCGTCCAATTACATGTAGGGTATCTAATTAGCCTACTGTGCCACGCTAGCCAAACGGGTTGGCACAGGGTTTTGTTTCAAGTTTTCCTTCTCTTGCGGCTAGTTCTTCGGCCTTGTCATTTCCTTTTGTCCGCTCTTACGACACCCTCAGGCTGGAATGGGATGGTGACAATATGTATTCTAAATCCGTCACCACAGCTGATGGTTACCTGATTGTAAGTGGTCACCCTCGCTTAGAGACGTGAGTAACAACAAATGTCGCTAGCGCGTCGCCAACCCAACAGTGGACGAACAATGTTGGTACCATCCTGGGAGTGTTGTAAACGGCGACAGGAACGCAAGACCAAGAGACATACCCCCGCAAAAGAAGAAAAACTAGATACCAACCTTGTCATGCCAGCGTAGCGCCGTAGGCTAATTTCCCTGCATGAATTTTGAGGAGGCCCGACTAAGTGGGTTATTTATGGGGTTCATTTGGGCCCATAATTAATGACGACAACAAATGACCCAATATTTAATCAAACCTGACGATAACCTAATAAGCCGAAAATTTGCTAAGTTTTTAAGTATTGATCATCATTATCTCCGCCTATCAAAGGACCACTGTTGAGTAAAACCTCCATCAATTACTCTGAGGGTAATGGCACAGGATTACGTATCAAAATTTCGCCTCAAGACGGAATAGGGTGGTGAGACTATAGTTATGTCTTTTATTTCAGCATCCTCTAGACCTCTTCAATTCCTCTCAATAACCGCAATTACTTTTGTTTCAGACGTCAAACAGCTGAAGAACGGGAGGCAGAGAGACAGGCAGCCAACCGTCTCATGCTCTCGCTTCAAGCCGAAGCGTTAAGCAAAGGCTATATACCAGAACCGCAACCCGGCGGCGCTACGCTTTCAGCGCTGCACTACCAAAACCCAACGCCTCCTCAAGCACCGTCGAATACAGCGTTAAGCGCTTTACAAAATTTGCAGCCCTGGGCCGGTAATCAGGGTAGCTTTTTAAACAGTTCACCTAATACGGCACCAGCACATCCACCGCCTGTGGCTTCACCCATTTGTTGAAATTAAACCAATCTGAAATGTACTTAATATACAAGACACAATATGAATATTGATGTGGTAAAAATCAGGACCGGTCTTATTGAATAGCCTTGTGGAAGTCCTGTGTTCTGTAGTGGATTTCTTTTGGATGCAATTACTTTGTTGATGTGTATATAAGGTATATACAATACATATATTACGTCATAGTCCTGTCTTTTCTTCTTTTTCTCTGTAGAGCATTACAACCCGGTGTTAGCTTCAGGGAACAGAGCGGAGGCGTGTGGGGGCGATTGTCTTTTTTCGAGTTAGTGTGAAATACATACCAAAGTGTGTCGTCTTTCATACTAATTTGAACAATACTAAGGAGCGGTTCCCTCGTCCCTCGTTTGGTTGATTTCCCTTTCAGTACTGGTGACTTGTAAGAGATTTGTCAATAATTTTAAAAGATACTTTCCTGAGTCCTTATATCGCAAGGGCTTTTTACAAACATATAATTCACACTCGCACAGATACCACCCAAAGCCAGGATAAGTTATCACGAAATCCCAATTCCAGAATTAAACCGGGGTCCTTTAAAAGCTAGAAACAGTGATGTGTATTTTTTTATATTATTAAATCGCAAACAAACAAATTTGTAAGGCTAAATGAATACTGTTCCATACTATTTCCTCAAACTTAACATATTGAATAAGACCTAGATAAATTAACCTTGAAATTAACAATTTAAAATATTCCCATAAACTGTATTATAAATTATAATGATTAGATTAGTCGAAATGTTCTGTAAATAAACTTTATCAGTATTATATAGATAATAAAATGGTAGATGTAGCCCGATTTATTTGCTGAATTTATGAAATAGTTAAAACGCAACTTTTAATAAATCTTTATCTCGTCTCTAACCAGCCCGTAAATGACACAATACAGAATCGGATCCAATTTGACAGTAAAAGAATTTAATGCGGCTATTGTACGGCTTAGCACAGATGCTCTTAATAGTGTACTTAATATAGTTATAACAAATGTGAATATGGATAATGTTTATCGAAAAAAACACAGAACAAAGTTATAAATAATGTCTCAATTATTATATTGTAACATTAGAGATTAAATTTTAAGTGGAAATAATGTACCTACATTTAATTAAATAGGAAATCGCAAATTCGGTATCATTATTTAGTTACAAAGTGGTGCGACGTCCACAATTGCAGGATGTTTAGTAATGAGTGGGTACCTAATTTGGGAACTAACGTCCATAGCTGTTTACCGTAACGTGCGCCGACGACCATAACGTACATGGTGTTTAAAAACTCTGGTTCAATATGCAATCATAAAATTAACAATATTCAAAGTATTCTATTGAAAGCTGCATTTATTTGTACAAGAAATTAAGTTACTGTGAATGTAACTTATGAGAATGTTGTTTGGTTTGATTTATTACAAGACTTCTGTCAATATTTATATACTTCACAGCTAATAGAAACAACTAGTGTCGTCCCCTTAAATCGACAATGAACTAAGTCTTAAAGTTAGCTATTCAAGTGTGAATCTAAATTGTAACGAACTTAGGTTGAAAGTTAACTATAAATTTTAAGACTTAGAACTTAATTCTCGCTCTACGGAGACGATATTCAAATTTAATCAAACATGTTATCAGTTAAGTATTATAAGACCTAAAATAACTATTATCTGTGTTGGTCCTTAAAATTGTGATACAAACCGTAACCGATAATCTATGTACCGATGTAACCGATTGAAAGCCTGTTTAATCGAAAAATTGTAAATATTAAACCTATTTAGTGATAAGTTCTTTGCAGCACTGTACATAATGAATTCTATGTGGTATAAATGATATTAATGTTGTCTCAGTATGTATGAAGCTGGAATTTTGACGTTATACAGAATAAAAATGAAGTTTAGTTTTAACTTTTTCTTAAATCCATTTTGACATACCAACGATACTTTTAATCGTACTGTGTTTCCATGTCATACTTCATTCATTAAAAATAATATGTAACCACCAAGTTATAATCCCAAGCAATTTTGATAATATGTAGAAAAATTCTCAAAAAAATTATTTGTGTAAATTAATTAATTTATAATACGGTAAATTCTCGCTCCTCAAAGTGTAGGCGGTATGAAATGGACGTTTTAATAAAAACATTGGTAAATCAACTTACATTGTTTTATTTCCTTACGCCGCCCGTAACATATACAATTATTGATCCAAAGGCCGCGGCACATCCAACCCCTTTTTTTTACTTCTCATGGATCCTCATGGAAATCCTCATGGATACCCGACCGCTAAACGCCAATCTGGTTATGTGGGACTCCGAGGCGAAAGATGGTAATTGCGCCCCAACCTACCCACTAAAACCAACGGTGCCCGAAACTGGGCCAAGGGTTTCACTCCCCAATGGGGAGCATGCTCCGCGACCCTAATGGGGCCTCACGCTTTGAGAGGGAGCTCTGGACTCTCCCCAACCCATCGAGAGGCACGGGTCCCCTTGCACGCGCCCCTCCGTAGCTAGCGGGAGCAGCCTTGGCCCGCCGGCCTGGCCGAGCCCCCGCTGCTAGCGGCGGCAGCCTTGGCCCGCATTTTTCGCTGCAGTTTAAGGCTCTCGACGCAACTCTAAAGACAGAGGAGTCCCCGGAGCCAAAAACTACCACGCCTCTGCGTGCGGCTCTTTATCTAGCTGTTCCCCGTGGGCCCGCCCGGCATGGGTGACCCTAAGCTGGTATGGCCCCAACAGATCCTAAAGGCACGCACGCCCCCTCACCACAACAAGGTGGCAGCATGAGCAACACCTAGATATTTATTTAAAAAAAAAGAAATAGATAAAATAAAGAATATAAAATATTCTTACAGTAAAGTGTACATATTTTAACGAAACCTCTGCACTTGATATAACCTGAATCGCGGGGGCAGTTTACAAACATGAAATTCACGTATACAAATGACACCCAGACCCGGAGCAAGTGCCTCTGTTTTACACAAAGACCAACATCGCGTCCCATTACATAGTGTCAAAACTCCATTCCATCCAGACCCGATAAAAGGAGATCACGGAGTTGGTAACTTAGCTGCAAGAGATGAAACACTTAATGCCAACACATCTTGCCAGCGTGCCACAGTAGGCTAATCCCTCCCTCCATATAATTGGAGGAGGCCCGACTTAACAGTGGGTTATCTATGGAAAGAGTAGCAGTAATAGACAAGATGATGAAAAAATTAAGTGTTACTCGAGACTATAGGAGGCGTTAGAAGAATTACTTATTCGCGAGTAAATAAAAGCAAAATAATACTAGATGTTAGTGTACTATTTAGATGAAGGTAACATTTAATTTACTCCTGTGTGGAGACGTAACCCCTCTCCATCTTGAGTGCGTCGTAAGACACGACTAAATGAAATTTATAATATTTAGTAGGTTAATTTTAATCGTATAGTATTAGATTGGAGGAGGCTCGACTCACGGGTGGTAAGCTATTAAAACATATATATATATTTAGGCTTGTTACTCGATTAGCCTTACCCGTACCTACTCTTAATTTAATTCTCACGATCCTATATGTTATGCTAATGACTTTTCGGTGCTTTAAATTAATGATTCCATAAGAAGGCATTAAGATTTTGATATGGCTTAGATAATGAAATATCTATAAGGCATACTGTTCTTAGCCATAATATTCAAGGATATTAACATCATCATTCAGAGATAAGCCGAAACAAACAGACAGACAGACGAAAATTTAAAAAATATATATTTTGGTATATATGTACAGTGTACCTACATACTTACGCATATAATAAAAAGTGGTTATTTTATTATTACAAACAGACACTCCAATTATTACTATTTGTATAGATTCTCCATTTATTAAGTTCTTCATTCTTTAGGTAAGTAGGTACGTAACTTATATACGAGTATGTATATAGTAAGTATGTAAAGCCTCCCCCATGAATCGCTTGAAAGTAAGTAGGTGGGTGCCTATGCGCAGAAATAATACCTAATAATCTGATGATGGCAGCCGCCTACTGATGATTCGACATCATCATTTGAGCCAAAAGACGTTCACTGTTGGACAAAGACCTCCCCCAAGGATTTCTACAAAGCCCCGTCCTGAGCCGCTCGCATCCAAGTTTTACGGTGACCTGAACCATCATCTTCGGTCATCGGTCCCCCGAAGGCCTACCTGCACTACGCTTTCCTGAATGCAGACGCCACTGGAGATTTTTTCTGCGTCAGGATATGCGTCCTACTCACTGTCATTTAAGTTTGGGAATCCTGTGGGCTGTGTCAGCAGCAGTTCGCCTGCGCATCTCCTCATTTGTGGTTCGATCTCGCAAGGATATTCCGAGCGAATGGTTGATTAATAACGCGAACTTTGGTACCTTGGACTTGGACGTAAACTTGGAACCGGGGCACCTATGGTTAAGATAGTTTTATATTACGGTCGGCGTATCTTGGTGGATGAACATAGGCTCTGCGAACTTTAGCGCACGTATACTCATAAAGAAAAGTGTTATTATCATTTTGTTTTTCTCTAATACATTGACCAATCTGTACTAATCTATACTAATATATAAAGCTGCAGAGTTTGTTTGTTTGTTTATTTGTTTGTTTGTTTGTTTGTTTGAACGCGCTAATCTCAGGAACTACTGGTCCGATTTCAAAAAATCTTTCAGTGTTAGATAGTCCATTTATCGAGGAAGGTTATAGGCTATATTTTATTTTCAAAAGAATTAGGGATCCGTATGAAAATTACGATTTTATAAACCAAGGTGTAAAATCGAAAACCTATTTATGCGTGCGCTGCAAAAACTATTGACAATAGAACAAAATGATGTACTACGGGTTTGTAGATCTTATAAAGATCTACAAAAAAGTCCGCGAGAGCACATATCTAACTATCATAGTTTAGTCACAATAACCGATTTTATGTTCATAAAAAATATGCACGGGTTCGAAGCCCACGCGGGCGAAGCCGCGCGCAAAAGCTAGTAATATATAAAACTGCAGAGTTTGTTTGTATGTTTGTTTGTTTGTTTGAACGCGCTAATCTCAGGAACTACTGGTCCGATTTCAAAAAATCTTTCAGTGTTAGATAGTCCATTTATCGAGGAAGGTTATAGGCTATATTTTATTTTCATAAGAATTAGGGATCCGTATGAAAATTGCGATTTTGTAAACCAAGGTGTAAAATCGAAAACCTATTTATGCGTGCGCTGCAAAAACTATTGACAATAGAACGAAATGATGTACTACGGGTTTGTAGGTCTTATAAAGATCTACAAAAAAGTCCACGAGAGCACATATCTAACTATCATAGTTTAGTCACAATAACCGATTTTCGGCTGGTTTTTTGCAGTTCGAGCTTTCAGCTCGAACTGCAAAACCGCTTTATAAGCCTAGGCGTTGACGTGGACGATTATAATGACGGGTTCGTGGAGACTGTCCGCAAAGTTGGGTCGAAGTTCTGTGAGACCCAACGCCTGAAAACGGCCAAAAAGCTCTCGGACCTCACCCTAAATCTCATGGACGAGCGACGGAAAATGGTTCTGCAGTCTACAGATGATGCGACGCAGCTTCGGATGCTCAATAGACAGATATCAAAGTCCCTGAAGCGTGATATACGCCGATTCAACACGAATCGTGTTGAAGAGGCTATTGAACGTAACAGGGGCTCCAAGGTTTTTGCCAGGGATCTGTCTATTGGGCAAAGCCAGCTCGTCAGGCTGAAGACTGATGACGGCAGGATCGTCACGTCGAAGTCCGAGATTTTGGGTGAGGTCGAGAGTTTCTATGGACAACTGTACAAGTCTACACAGGAACCCGTCATAAATCTAGCAGACGACCCACGAGCTAGATTAACCCGGCACTACACAGAAGACCTCCCGGACGTCAGCCTGTGTGAGATCGGGATGGCTCTCGAGCAACTTAAAAACAACAAGGCGGCGGGTGATGACGGAATTACCGCAGAACTTCTGAAGGCGGGTGGAGAACCGATCCTTAGGGCCCTTCAGAAGTTATTCAATTCCGTCATACTCGAAGGACGAACGCCAAAGGCATGGAACAGAAGTGTGGTGGTGCTGTTCTTCAAGAAGGGAGATAACACCTTATTGAAGAACTACAGACCCATCTCACTTCTGAGCCATGTCTACAAGTTGTTCTCGAGGGTCATCACGAATCGACTCGCGTGCAGGCTTGACGATTCCCAGCCTCCCGAACAAGCCGGTTTCCGAAAAGGCTTCAGTACCGTAGACCATATTTTAACGCTACGGCAGGTTATACAGAAGACCGAGGAGTATAACCTGCCACTTTGTCTGGCGTTCGTGGACTACGAGAAAGCCTTCGATTCGATCGAGACGTGGGCAGTATTGCAGGCTCTCCAGAGGTGCCAAGTCGACTATCGGTACATCGAAGTGTTGAAGTGCTTGTATGAAAACGCCACCATGTCAGTCCGACTCCAGGACCAGACCTCGAAACCGATCCAGTTGCAGCGAGGTGTTAGACAGGGAGACGTTATCTCTCCGAAACTGTTCTCCGCTGCACTGGAAGATGTTTTCAAGGTTCTGGACTGGAAAGGGCTGGGCATTAACGTGAACGGCGAGTACATCACTCACCTTCGATTCGCTGACGACATAGTCGTAATGGCTGAGACCATGGAGGGCCTCACTACGATGCTCGATGGCCTCTGTGGAGCCTCCGAACGAGTCGGCCTTAAGATGAACATGGAGAAGACGAAGATCATGTCTAATATCCATGTTCAAGCCACTCCTGTTAACATCGGAGGTTCTACCCTCGAAGTTGTTGACCATTACATTTACCTGGGACACACTGTCCAGTTAGGTAAGTCCAACTTCGAGAAAGAGGTCAATCGTCGGATCCAACTCGGCTGGGCAGCGTTCGGGAAGCTGCGAAAGATCTTCTCGTCCACAATACCGCAGTGTCTGAAGACAAAAGTCTTCAACCAATGTGTGTTGCCAGTGATGACATATGGAACAGAGACGTGGTCGCTCACTATGGGCTCCATCAGAAGGCTCAAAGTCACCCAAAGGGCAATGGAGAGGGCTATGCTCGGAGTTTCCCTGCGAGATCGAATCAGAAATGAGGAGATACGCAGGAAAACCAGGGTCACCGACATAGCCCACCGGATTGCCAAACTTAAGTGGCAGTGGGCAGGGCACATAGCTCGCAGGACCGACGCCCGATGGGGCAGAAAAGTCCTCGAGTGGCGACCGCGTTCCGGAAGGCGCAGTGCTGGTAGGCCTCCCACACGGTGGACCGACGACCTGGTTAAGATCGCCGGAAAGCAGTGGATGCGGGCGGCCCAGGACCGGCCTTTGTGGAAATCCTTGGGGGAGGCCTATGTCCAGCAGTGGACGTCCTTTGGCTGAAATGATGATGATGATGATGAACCGATTTTAGTTTCATAAAAAATATGCACGGGTTCGAAGCCCACGCGGGCGAAGCCGCGCACAAAAGCTAGTTAGTAATAAACTTAAATAAATATCAAAATGAATGATAATAACAGTTTTATTCACGAGTGTACATGCGCTAAAGTTCGCAGAGCCTATGTTCAAACTCGCCAAGATACACCACGCCGGCCGTACCTATACAGTGGTAAATACCAAAAGCCTATACCCTCACCTAACACATCTGGCGAATTTGCATTCACTATGCTGTTTTGTGCATTTTGATATACAGGCTCTTCTATGTAGAGCTCCATTCCGAACGGACGGTAGTTTCAGGACAAAAGATATTGATAGATTGTGAGAATGAGGAAATGTGTATGAAAGGTGTGAAAGTAGATTTGACGATCGATAGAAGTGTATGAAAACTACCACCTTGCGTGGGGCTGAAAGCTGATATTGGCAATTTTAAATATAACTAACTATTTTTATGATACCAGCAGACCCGGCCACGCGTTGTTGTGATGATTATGCTATTAAATTGTAGCTTATAAGAACCGTTTGTACTTTTAACATAGCACCATCGAGTTGTTGGTTGGAGTTGGTTTGGAGCTAACATATAATTGTGACTGTCAACTAATAGACAAACAAATAATTTGCAATAAATTGCAACTATAAATTGATATTTAAACTAACCTATCTTTCAAGTTGAATCAAACTACTATCGGTGTGCTAATTTTAATAAAGTCGGTTATATAGATAAGCAGTCCCTTCAAAATGGTTTGAGCTGTGTGACGCTGAAGTGTGCGTCATGCTCGTGAACGTGAACGTGCCTTCTGCTGGGACTGGTCGATTCGCACTGATCGGGCAACTATTATCTTAATTATTATTTACAATACATTGACCTGCATCGTCCACACATCCCACTCTATTGTAAAATTCATTGATATATGTATAAACTAGTGGCCCGCCCCGGCTTCGCCCGTGCAAAGCGGGGGTGGGTTATACATATAAACCTTCCCCTTTAATCACTTAGGGACGGACAGAAGAATGCGACTTTGTTTTATACTATGTAGTGATAGTGATAGTCATAGTGATGATAGTGATAAAAAACGTTTTAAAAGTGCTTGTTAATCAGGCCTATTTGAAATAAAACGAATTGACTTTGAGTTTGAAGTCGGTTAAGTATATATACATATTCAGATTTGTGATAAAACCTACGTAAATAAAGTTTCTTTTGAATTTGAGTTTATTCCCGAAAGATGTGCCCCAACGGGAACGTCCCAAGTATACAGAACTCACAGACATTGTTATTTATTTATTTGTATCGGCACCACGAACATCCTACGCTTCGTTCAAATAAAACAGTCGTCCAAATTAGTTTAAAAACCCCAAAATACAGAACGACACAAAACTACTCTAAACGAAATCGATTTTGATACAAAAAACGACAGTCCGTCCCCACAAACGGTCGATTTAGCGACAATTATACCCACCATTACGTGGTATAATACTATTTTAATATCAAGAAGGTTTCATAATAACAAAGCATTATATAGGAAGTGACAAAAAGTCTACATGTTGAAGAATACTATAGGATAACTCGTGTATGAAGGTGAATCTACCAGCATGCTACATACTTTAGAGTTTAGACAGTCTAACCGAAAAATTTGAACTAATAATAATATCAAGAAATATCGCCTACAAGTGCGAAAATTACCAAGAAGTCCTACACCGCGATAGCTAAGTTTATAGAGCAATTCGCACGGTTAAGAAAACCCCGACTACAGTTATGGGGGATATGTGCTGCGACCCCTAGCCAGACATACCACCTCGTCTGGCTGGATAATAATCCCTTTGCGCCTAAAAAGGTACATTTTCAAGTTGGCCTTATAATTTTCCAAGTTCGGGCATAGAGCATGTTTTTTTTTATTTGGATACCTCTTTGTTGGAGACCGAGTTATGTGGGACTCTGAGGCGCGGAAATAGGGAAATCAGCACACCGACCTTCCACTAAAACCAGCGGCGTACCCCAATTTCCCGCACCAGAGCCACGGGTTTTGCTTTCCAATGGGAGACCCTGCCACCAAGCTCTTATAAACGGTTTCTCTTTTGAACAATAAGGGAGAATGGGACGTTTTTGTGCTCCAATGTTTAATCACACTTATGTCATGTATGAAGATAAGGCGTCTATCTGAGCTTTAGCTAATTGTGTTCCATGATGATTCAAAACTTATGTAGTTACTCCACTTTCGTCACCAACTTAAGATGTCCTATCTCGGGAGCTCTTTATGTACTTAAATGTAAAAAAGTTTGTAAATGTCAACTCTTCATTTAATATTAATTTTGTTCTTTAACTGTATATTATCGATAGCAAAATCTTTCGGTATTAACTATGAAACAATGAGTAACTATGATCAAAATTATTTATTATACGCCATTACATTAAAAACTTAGTAATAAACGAAAGTTTAAGTCATGCAAAGTGCTTTATAACGTTGCTTTGATTTCCCGGAATATTTGCAAACATTTCATCCGTGTTTATAATTATATACTTTATGTATATAAGGTTTGTGTTTCGCCCTGTATGGGACGTGACTTCTGTGCCATCATTACTACACTTTGTTTTGTGAACCGCGGTACAAATATAATCGCTTTTTGGAAACCCTAGAATTACGCTACCGCGAGACTATTAAGCTTAATTCTTTCTTGATATGTTTTACATCCACTGAAGTTTATGTTGTGTCCTAACCACATTTATTGAACAATATCCAGCAATGAATATAAATGTTTTTTGTCCTTCTTGTAGAGATTACCAAGGCCAATTTAAATGGAGTTTTAAAAGATGTCTCCGTTGTTAAACTTAATAGTTGTCCCTCATTATTTGTCAGGAGTATTGCTTAAATTATTATTTTATAATAGTTTTAAACTGGAACTGTAATTTTCTTCTTATAAGCAAGAAATCAAAGAGTGAGTATTGTAAACTTGATATGCAACCCTCCGTCAATCCATCTGGCCAGTGTGGCACAGTAAGCTAATTTACCTCCACGTTATTGGAGGAGGCCCGACTCAGCAGTGGGTACTGTATACCCTGAGATAATAATTCTACGTTACGTAATTACATCATCATTTTGTAGCCGTGTTATTGTCAAAGCTCTTGAAATCCATTTTAAATGATGGCATTTAAATGGTACAGTACAATGTCACGCAAAACGGAACAATCACGAAATTGGATGTTTTAGGATTTTCGACCTAATATGTTAAAGTTCAAGGTTCAAAATTTAAGAGAACTGGTGGCTGGAACGTGGCTGGAAATATTGGTATCAAATAAAATAAGCATAGAGCTTCTGTTTTTGCTTTGATCGCGTGACAATAATCCCAAATTAGTTTACAAAAGTCGCAAGGGCACGTCTGTCGAGAATCGAACCTGGG
Organism: Clostera curtula; assembly: GCA_905475355.2. Classification (NCBI taxonomy): domain Eukaryota; kingdom Metazoa; phylum Arthropoda; class Insecta; order Lepidoptera; family Notodontidae; genus Clostera; species Clostera curtula. The sequence goes on from FR997817.1 coordinate 6,950,257, forward strand.
ACGGATGTATTTTAATCGGAGTAGCGTGATCGACGTACAAGTGGGGAATGTAGTCAGGGCAGTTCGAATTGGCTGAAGATTTAGAGATTTTTTTAGCATGTACTAATACTACTACTCAGCCCTTAAACAATCTACTGATTCTCCTTAAACGGAGGATAATAGTACAAAGGTTAGGTTAAATGGTTCTGCATAAATTGTCGACCAATATTAAAAATTCTTAAGGCCCGTATGGTGACGGTTTTAGAATACACAGTGTCACCACCCCATTCCATCCTCAGGGTGTCGTAAGAGCCGACAAAAGGCTATGTCAAGGCCGATAACCTTGCCGCAAGAGAAGGAAAACTGGTAGGGTAATTACTCAAACTCAAAATGAACTTTATTTACGTAGGTTTTATCACAAAACTCTTATAAATCGTCATATTTACAGTTACCATTATCATCATCTTACGACCCCCGTCCCACGCTAGATGGTAGTCTCCATACACACCTATCAGTCGTATCTACACCTTTCATACACAATTTCTCATTCTTACAATCCATCCATCTCTCTTGATCTCCCTTACGTCCACCCACATTCACGCTAAAACTACCAACGGTTCGGAATGCTGCTCTACAGAGAAGAGCAAGAGAAGTACTCTCCATGTAATAGGAGGAGGGTCCAGGTCATCTATGGGCGGAGTAGTAGTAGCTGGCCAATTCTCATTACACCGACAATGGAACATTGAACATCACCGGTCACGCGCAGTCCTGACAGCAAAAAGACGCGGCACAATAATTTGTCTAGGTCTACAAATTACCTCCATAAATAGCTCATCAAATTAGTTTTAAAATGACAGGTCAACTCGCGTTTCGTGTTTAAACGCAATTCGAATTGAGATCTTTTTCACAAATTCAAATCATTTATTTTGCTTGGGTCACGATGGACACTTACAAAAAGTCAACACAATATTCATAATGATTCTATTTAATACAAATGGTCTACCATCTACCACCAGTTCGGAACGCGACCACTGCTGGGAAGAGAAGAAACTCAGAGGGCTTGTAATTTTTTTATGCATTGCGGTCCTATCTCTTATGTATTTAAACAATAACATAATTGAATAACATAAAAATACTGGCACTGAACAGCTTAGTTCCAAGCAGCTGTGTCGTTTACATAATCAGCAATGCGGTAATACGCTTTTTTGTAAAGTTTTGTCTTGACCGTCTTTTTAAAGGCATTGCGAGGCAAGTCTCTAAGTTGCATAGGCAGTTTGTTATAAAAGCGTATACATTGACCCATGAATGAGTTACTTATTCTGTGGAGACGAGTACAATGGACGGCAAGATTATTCTTGTTTCGTGTATTCATATTATGTATATCACAGTTCTCACTAAAGTTATTACAGATGTCTAGAATAGTTTATTTCAGTTACTTCCACAGTATCATGACTTACGGGATACTTCTAAGGGGATAGCTTTTTTGTATAACAGAAAAGGGCTGTAAGAGCTATATATAACCTTGCTCCTAGAACTTCTCTACGAGATACATTCAAAGAAATAAATATTCTAACAGTGCCATCTGAATATATTTTGGAAAATTTGATGTATATGTACATAAAAATATTAATAACTTTAGTAAGAACTGTGATATACATAATATACACGAAACAAGAATAATCTTGCTGTGCATTGTACTCGTATCAACAGAATAAGTAACTCATTCATGGGTCAATGTATACGCGTTTATAACAAACTGCCCATGCAACTTAGAGAATTGCCTCGCAATGCCTTTAAAAAGACGGTCAAGACAAAGTTTTACAAAAAAGCGTATTACCGCATTGCTGATTATATATACGACACATCTGCTTGGGACTAAGCTGTTCAGTGCCAGTATTTTATGTTATTTATTTACGTTATTGTACATGCACAGTAGGCTCATTGCCCTCCCTGTGATGGGTGGAGGTCTGACTCAGCAGTGGGTCATTTATGGGCTGAGTAGTAGTATATTTATTTAGTTAGTTAGTTAGTTTTGCGTCAATCTTTATAGAACATCGTTAAACAAACGTTAACCGCAGTTTAGTACGCATTTAGCACTGAATAGTGGAAAGCAATTAGCTAGCGAGCTTGATTAGGACTGTTCCGAATATAATCCACAGTTCGCGGTCAAAGTCTGAGGTGCGCTAACTGAATATGGAGAGAGACTTTATACTTTTTATAAGTGGCCAACGTTACAAATTGGTCCGTGCGGTGATGGATTATTAATAATAATATTTTATTTCAGATCAAAAATCAATATTACAAAATTACAGAAATCCATATTACAAAATTACTAAAATCCATATTACAAAATTAAATTAAAGTATTAATTAAGTAAGTATTCATTAAAAATAAATAATTTCCCCACATCCATCAATATTTAATGTCTCATTCAAAAGTTTAACAATACAACTTTTAAGTTCAACAATCAGACAATACACATAGTTCCACCCATCAATTTCATCTTATGGACCGGGTGTCGTAACCGGTGACTAGAAAAACTAATGAGGCAAAAAATTTCAGCAAGACAAGGACTTGATAGTGCACCGCATGTCTACGCATCTAGATAGCGACAATAGACTAATCTACAATGGCATTGGATAGAGAGGGAGTGAGATAACAAAACTGGAAGGTTGTAATACCTTTCAGTTTTGTTTTACAATTAAAAATGTTAAGCCCGTCACAGACATAGCTATATATATTAATATGAATCATGGCAAGGCATATTACGACATATTTTCCGTATACATTTTGGAGTGACCGCACACGCAGCTATGATATATATTTTTATGAAATCACAAAAATATGTCGACATATATATTTTGGAATATTAATATACTTACAGAAAATAAACTGCGCTTGCAAGGACGACCACAAACCGAGTGAGGGCTAAATATATATTATGGTATAGCTCCCGTGTGTGGTAGCTTCGTCGTTACAGCCCATAAATGACCCACTACTGAGTCAGACCTCCTCCAAATTCATGGAGGGAAATTAACCTACTGTGCCACGCTGGCAAGACGGGTTGGCACAGGGTTTGTATCAAGTTTTCCTTCTCTTGAAGCTTGGTGATCTGCCTCTTGGGTGGGAGCTTGTTATACTATAATTTATATCTCGATATAATAATATATATTATAGCTACGTCTGTGACGGGCTTTATGCGTAGCAAATTGAATTTTTGTTAATATTAGTTTAAGACACACATAAAGTAATAGTTATTTTGCGCCACTTATTTTGTGCTTATACAAAAAAATACCTTGCCATTGCCTGAAAGATAACATGATTGTTCCTAAAAAGCCTTTTCCATATAAAGTTAACAGCTCATTAGTGAACCACACTGCATAGGATCAGATCACGGTTAATTCACGTGTCACCCACTAATGCAAATACAATTTGAACCATAAAGCTGCCTAGTTAATGATTTTATCAGAACTTGAGCAATTAAATATGAATTGAGTTGATACACAATGTCACCAACCGTATCATACTATTATCAACACCTCAGAGTGTCGTAAGAAACGACTAAAGGAGCGCCAGAGCCGGATCACCTTTTTTTTGACCTGGGATAAAATCCTTACGTAGGTACTATCCCCACCAGCCTGGGGATGGCCAACAGGGGACTTATATCCTTTCCTTGATTTGGAAATGGAAAGGAATAGATATCTTTGGAGAGGTCAATGTCCCCACAAAAATTGTAATAAAAATGTTTAAATACTTACTTGAGACCACTAAGAACACATTGAATAATAGTAAGACTGTAGGTACGAATTGCGCTATCTTTATCTTTTCCAACTTATTAGAATGAGACAAAATACTATTTAAAAATTCCGAGCGATCGGCCTTTTTAATAGCCTGCAGCGCATACTAACCCTTATTTTAAGTGATTTAGGTACAATTAGTAATGTCACAGTGACCAAAAAAATCTAGACTTGAACTGTACCGAAAAGCGTGTAAATATTCTATGAAGCAACTTTTTAATGTTTAAAAATTTCGCGTCCCCCTATTTTTTGGACCCTTACTCGATAATGCTTTTATGTCCCCTAGGTCAGAAAATAAACTAAAAATGGAATAAAACGAGGATTTAAAGTCAAAATGGAGTTTGACAGATGACACTTAGGCCCTAGTCCGCTATCTTCGCATCAAATATTCAGAGAATGTCAGCATTTGATGGGGATCGATTCATCTATAAAGGTATTCGAAAGCTATTGCCTGTCAATAGACAGTAAAAGTAATTCTAATATTGGTACTATCCTTAATTTTTTATCATTCAAGACATACATTCTATTGTTGTTTCAATTTTCTGCAAACTGTGTCTTTAATAGCAACTGCAATGAACGTGTTATTACACAGGCGTATTTTAGCAATATTTTACCTATCTAAATAGGTACGCCCTGTGTCATCCATCACATTTTAGGCGCAAAGGGATGATCATCCAGCCAGACGAGGTGTGATGTCTGGCTAGGGGTCGCTGCGCCTAACCCCCGATAGTTGTAGTCGGGGACATCTTAACCTTGCGAATTGCTCTTGAAATTTCGCTATCGCGGTGTAGGACTTTTTCGTAATTATCGCATTTGTAGGCGACATTTCTTGATGCAATTAGTTCAGATTTTTCTGGTAAATTGTTTAAAGTATGTAGCAGGCGGTCGCTACAACATAAACTATTTCTTAAATAATCTTAGTAAGTTATGATAACACCTTTTGATTTTATTTTGCCCTATCTACCTCTTTATAGGACTGGGGTTTCTAAGATAAGAAAACATAATTTATAATACCTTCTGGGTATCCCGGAGTCAAATAATTAGTTTTGTTCACTTGTTTACAAATTAATAAAACATCCATTTATAATTTTCAACACGATAACATTCTAAATACAATTGAAACTTCAACTGTCAGATTATTAAATATTCACTTGTTTAATCTCATGATCAGCAATACGAGATATCCGTGCGAATATAGAGGCGATGATAGAACTGTAACCAATATAACATAAGCTTTGCTCTAGGGACAACCTTCCCCTGCGAGTTCCAACTGTGTTCATATCATAAGACGAGGGGGAGATCAAAGTAAATTGGGTAAAACCCAACCCTCAAACTGATGATATTCTCGAGAGACAAGTTATAAATGTTTGGAAAGTGTCACGCGAAACTTGATGCTCTCCCACGCTACAGTGATGATAGGGATCAAATGTATTTGATCTCTAATCAGCAAGTAGGTACACTATAGATATTACAACCAATGGAATTAGCACAGTTGGTAGCAGTAGAGTCTGGCTCTGAGCCAGACTCTACTGCTACCAACTGTGCTATTTCACACGTTAGATTGGTTAACAACAGATTATCACATCACATCAGACCTCATGTATACTTCTTCGGAGCATTGTTCATCATTTTTTCTTCTTTTTTTTTCTTTTTTAATAAAAACGAAACCCCTGCACTAGGTATAACCTGTATTGCGGGGGCAGTTTACAACCATGTAATTAACGAGCACAAATGACACCCAGACTCCGAGTCCGGTTTAGACAAAGACACTTGCCCGACCCCGGAATCGAACCCGCGACCCGTTGATCCAAAGGCGGCACATTTAACCCCTAGACCAACGAGGCAGTCAAAGGGCTGCTTGCGCCTGTTGCGGAGGGAGACTATGTCTTACAATGGAAGTCTTTTTTGGCTGTTTATTTATTCAAATGCTTCATGCAACGATGTACACAGGCGGACTTAATGCCATTAGGCATTATCTACCAGTCAACCTTTGGGTGATGCAGAGAGGTCATATACGGTAGATGCACACTAGCAACGTGAGAAAAAACCAATAGAGTAAGACTTATTAAAAAATAAGAAATAAACTATGCTGATCAAGTATAAATGAATAAATTCACGGAAATAAAATTCTTTGATAGCCTTGGAGCTTGGGGCTCCACTAATCGAGGCGGGCCATGGCCCACCAGCGTCGTCCACCGAACGGGGGGAGTGAACCTCGCGACCCTGGAGTCGTCCCTAGAATACATAGATTCACCACCCCATTCCATATTGAGGGTGTCGTAAGAGCCGACAAAAGAAAATGACAAGTCCTAAACCTAGCCGCAAGAAATCATGTGCCATTCCGTCTAGCCCGCGTGGCACAATAGGCCAATTACCCTCCCTCTGATAGGAGGAGGCCCGACTCAGCAGTGGGTTATTTATGGGCTGACTACTAGTACCTAGATATAAAATGTGCTTATTTTGAAGTCGGTTTACATAAATATCCTTGGACATTTGACACAACGCCATCTCGTCCCAAGTTAAGAAACTTAATGCTTGTGTTATGGTAACGAGATGGATGATAAACTACTTATATACATTTTTTTTTTGTAAATACATACATATTATAGATAGAAATGGCACCCAGACTCCGAGCCAGTGCCTCTGGTTTAGACAAAGACACTTGCCCGACCCCGGACTCGAAACCGGGATCCGTTGATCCAAAGGCGGCACATCTAACCACTAGACCAACGAGGCAGTCAAAACATTTTACATTTTCTAATAAAACTGATTCTGATAGTTTCATTAACGGCAGTTCAGTAAAAGGGCATGTGACATTAATCACAAGCATAACCAGTACGACAACTTACAAAATTTCATCAATTTTCTAAAACAACTGGAAAATTATTTCATTATTGCAAGGTCTGATTTAATAACAGCTCCCTTATTAAAAACAAAACACCAATCGCATTTATCAATACAACAATATCCAAGATAGACAATTCTCTGGCGCCAAAATCCACCCACTTTTTATTAACACATAAAAGCACCCTCCCATACAAAACAATAACACGGTTTTTGTAATTCCCCTGGCTAACAAGTGCGCCTTCATAAACTTCCCATCTGTACCCCGCAAAGCTTTGGGGTTTGTACCCCATGGGGATTAGCGTGTTAACTCGAATTTTATATCACCGACATTACCCATGCTAACATCAACTCTAAATCTATTGTCAGAGAACTGAGTGTTGAAAAAAGTGCTGACGTAATTTACGATATTTCACATTCGCTGGCAGTAATTGGTGTTACACATGCTAATGGCAATCTAGTTAGATCTTTCGTTGTATTTGAATACGGTAGAAAAACAAGTAAGGGTGTACATGGTCGTTAGGCTGTTACGGAATTGTGTCAAAGGCGTGATTCCCATAATCTGTAATGCTTTGATGCTGTAGTGAATTTTGCACTTGACTGCCAGATGAATGAAGAACATCTTGTTCACTGAATGAAGGGGTGAACGAATGGTCCCAATGAGATTTGAGCGATGGGTGATATCTTTATCGTATCTGCGAATTTCTCACGATCGGATTCTGTGTACATTTTAAAAGCTAATTTATTTACATGTTCGCCAGGCCGACAAAATGCCGCACCCGGGGATTCCATTAATAACCCATTGATAACCAACTAGTGAGTCGGGCCTCCTCCAAGTTCATAGAGGGAAATTAGCCTACTGTGCCACGCTGGCAAGACGCGTTGGCGCAGAGTTTGTATCAAGTTTTTCTTCTCTGCGGCTAGGTTATCGGCGTTGTCACGACTTTTTGTCGACACTTACGACACCCTCAGGATGGAATGGGGTGGTGACACTATGTATTCTAAATCCGTCATCACAAGAATTTCCCCCAATTAAATGGAGGGTGTACACCAATCTGGCCAGACAGTTTGGCATAGGGTGTCGTTGCTGCTACTACTTCATGCTTGTAAACTGCCCTGCGATACCTGCAGGAGTTACGTTTTAAAATATTATATATATGTCAACCTTTTAAGGATACCTTACTATACCCAAGCACGGACGTGAGAGACGAAATATGTAGGCATACTTCCGTGCGTAGGCGGGCGGGTCGCTATTATAAATATGAGACGCCAAACCGTCAGACAAATAATATAGTTCCACGATTTTTCTGCGATCCAGATCCGTGTCATAAACATATAAAAAAATATAAGAGCCAAACGAACTACCTACAAACAACTTTAGCTTGACTCTAAGCTCTATGGAAGGTCTATGTGATCACCGCCGCCCATGGACACCCACAACACCAGAGGGGTTGCAAGTGCGTTGCCGGCCTTTAAGAAAGGAATAGGGTCGTTTCTTGAAGATTGCCATGTCGTACCGGTTCGGGAATACCTCCGCTGGTAATAGTTGCAGCATGAATGTGGATGGTCGCAAGGGTTGTGGGAGATAAAAAAGAGACGGATGTATTGTAAGAATGAGGAATTGTGATAGGTGTTTATGGAGTCTTCCACCTAGCGTGAGACCTTAAGATGGTAATTTTAAATATCTTATATCTTTAAATGAGCAATTCTTGTATATAATATAATTGGAGATTCCAATTATATTATATACAAGAATTGCTCATTCAATTGGAATCGGCTCCAAATTATAATACAATAATTTTCATGAAATTTAGTATATAGGGGGTTTCGGGGGCGATAAATCGATCTAGCTAGGAATAATCATCATCATTTTTTTAAACTTGTAAGAAAAATAACAAAAAGGAGGCATTTGAGTAAAATCGGTAAAATCGAAAAATATTATTCATATTTCATTATTTTATTAGTAACTAGCGACCCGCCCCGGCTTCGCACGGGTGCAATGATGAACATCTAAATTTATCAGTGTTTCTCTACAATATTATGCATGTATTATACATATAAACCTTCCTCTTGTATCACTCTATCTATTAAAAATCAAACCGCTTCAAAATCCGTTGCGTAGTTTTAAAGATTTAAGCATACATAGGGACCGACATATGACAGCGACTTTGTTTTATATTATGTAGTGATTCGTACTTAAATATAAGTTCCAAAAAACACCATTTATAAAAAAAAACCGAGCAAAGCATTCAGATATTGAAGATTTATTAGAGTTGTGTGATAAAACCTACGTAAATAATAAAGTCGCTTTTGAGTTTAGATTGAATTTGTAGTACAATAAAATGAAATCTTGAAATTCCCTCAAAATGCCTTTTTACTACCAAAGTACCAACTATCATTAGACGGATGGGCAAACCATCAGAGTACAGTCAATCAATAAGTAATATAAATAATTCGCCTAACACCACCCTCGGAAAGACAATAATATCAGATGGCCCCGTGGCTTGCCTGCATATCGTTCCGCTATTATATTATGGCATAATTCGATAACGCCCCCCTGTGCAAGTTTTATTGTCGCCGACTGTACTGGTGTACAAGCACCCGGTTTGATGTCTAGGGTTGCCACTTCAACCAAGAATGTTTAATTTTATTTTAATATTAATATCAAAATAAGCGTATCGATATTGAGTTCTGTCATTTGCTTCATTATTTATTTATTTACTTGTAAGGTAATGACATTGTGTCACCACCCCATTCCATGCTGAGGGTATCGTTAGACTCGACTCGATAGTTTATGCGAAACCCTTTGCGTGTTAGGCTGATTTTCGTCCAAGTAATTGGAGGAGGTCCGAATTAGCGATGAAGCGATCATTTGACCTCACGCATTTGAGCGCACGCTGGCTAGAGAGCTTGGCACAGGTTTTCCTTCTGTCCCCCTTGACTGTGCTGCTACCTTGCCGTGGTGAGGGAGCTTGTGTACCTTTGTGATCCATTGGGGCCATATCGGCTCAGGGCACCCATGCCGGGCGACCTCACGGGGAGCCGCCAGGCGAAGAGCACCACAGGGTGTCATAGCGGGTTTGAGCTTCAGGGACTCCTCTGTACTCAGAGTTGCCCTGCGAGCCCTAAACCGCTGCGGTGCACCGGTGTTCTCGGGTTGGCGGTCAACCTGGTTGGTCGCTAACCCGAGGGCTAACATGGCTTCCTTCTGCGGGGCCGTTATGTTGCAGAAGGAGGCGTGTGTGATGGTATACCGCTGGGATTTATGGGGGTAGACGACACGATTTCGGAGTCCCACACCAACGCAGGAGGGGCGGTGGCTTTCATATAGCATTTCCCGAGCGATTAAAAAAAAACGGTTTAAATAAGTTGATATCGGTTTGACAACCCTAATGCTTTTTTTAATTCCCTTCTGCTGTGACAGACAGCTTGGTTGTTTTGTTTGTTTGGACAGCAGATTGTTTTATAGCGCAACACTAGTTCAAACGTTTTGTCAATGTGTTTACGAGTCACTTGCTTCAAATTAAATATTTATTAACATTTTTACAGACAATTTATTCATTTATTTAAATAGGTACGATTCCTCTGCTAGATGGAGCGCTTTTTAGGGGGGGCCTATGTCCAGCAGTGGACTAATGTGGGCTGATGATGATGATGATGATGAAATAGGTACGTGAAGAATAGACACACCAATAGACACCTTTTTACTAAATAACACAGCGAGATGTATGATTCTTGCCATTTTTCAAGATTATTAGGCACAAACACTCTTTTTCCTTATTCGATTTCCGAATTCGTTTTCCGTGATCGGACATCCGAATGTATGGAGCGCGGATGTTTTTCCGTACGAAAACAAAGCGAACATGTGCGTCAGTTAGTGTATTTTATATTGATTCCATGCGTTCGGATTTCCGAACACGGAAAACGAATTCGGAAATCGAATAAGGAAAACTTGTGTATGCGGCCGGCCTTAGTATGCAGATTTTCCGTGTGGTGACGGATTTAGAATACACAATGTCACCGACTCACACTATCCTGAGGGTGTCGTAAGAGGCGACTAAAAGTCCCTCCTTTTTTGCCAAAAGTAGTTCTACCTTAAAAAAGGAGTTCTTTCTACAATCCGTATACCTAAATATTTGAGTCTTCTCCTATTTCACGTAGCGAAATTATGCTACTGTCCCACGCTCAGGATTTATCACAAGTGGCCCTCTTACGTTTGGGTTGACGCCCTCAGGATGGAGCAGTTTGGTGACATTGTACCTACATTCTAAATCCATCCACATGAATATTGATGATTGTTTATGACGTTTTTGGTCATAGTTTCTTTCCATAACTTCCAACTAACTCCATTTAGGCAATAAACTAAAATTAAATTATCTATGATGAATGACGCGAATAATTTAATTTCGATTTTAGTGTAATTACTTAGGACACGCCGCAATATAATCCGAATGATTTTTATCGCAACTAGATCGATTGTAATTCAATCACAAACAAATAAATTTGCTCCCCATAACCAGTTTATTGTGATCTCCATCTCTGTCATAATTATAAAGAAAAAATCGTGAGTAATAGGTCTGGTTTGTCTGGGCCATTATTTAACCCTCAAACGTGCGTTAAAACTCAATACTGAGGGGCCAGTATTGTGTGGACTAAGATTATTTATAAATAGAAGATGAGTTAGATTAGTATAAATATGTTTGTTACTCTCTTCTCACTCAAGTCATTATAGATATTAATACTTAACATAGAATTTTAACATAAAACATAGAATAAAAAAATAATTTGTAAATATAAAGTCATGAAGGGACTGTAACTGTGTGTGTCAGTAGGTACTGAACTACACTGTCAATATCGTTTGACATAGAGTTCATGTTATTTTTTGCATAAAGTTTTCCTTCCCATGAAGCTAGATAGCGTTCCTATAGAATTGGTAAAATTGTTTATTATGAATTATGTTTGTTTCTCTTTTCTTTAAAAAAACGAATCCGTCATCTATTCGTCATCCAGAATTCTATTGGGGTTGGAGATTTCTTAAGTAACAAAACCAATTTTTTGATACATCAAAACTTTAGACAGACCTGTCTGTACTTTTTTCCACTCTATGTTTAACCCCTCAAGTGTTGCAATAAGTTAATTGTTCCCGAGTAGGGACGCGGGTTACGGCCCATCTAGTTATATTGTTATTGATATATCGTTAAGTACGGTTTTGTTTTAGTGGCCCCACTGTTACGGTTATTGCGACCGGCCGCCGCGTTAGCAGTGTTAAGTCATTATAGAGGCTTAAATTATTTATCCCAGTGAGTACCAATAAAATAATACTAATATTCTGACGGATTTAGAAATACACAATGTCACCAACACATGCCAACCTGAGGTTATAGTTTAGGGCTGGCAGCTTCCTCGGCCAGCGGATAAGCCTGGCCAACAAAGGGGAAATGCTGCCAGCATTTTAGGCACTTTATCACATGGGCCTAATTTATTAAATTATTTAAATTACTTAGGTTTATTTTATAATATTCTTTTTTTAAATTTTAACATGTATATATCTGATTTTTTTTAAGTTTAAGTCTTACGTTTTTCTTTTTACTACTCTATGCAAATGAACATTTAATAAAAAAAAATCTACCTGAGGTTGCCGTGAGAGGCGACTATAGAAACGCAAGATCGAGATCATAACTGCAAAAGAAGGAAAACTTCATACAAAGCCTGTGTCAACCCGTTTTTCCAACGTTGAATAAGTTTCCTCGATGAATTTGGAGGAGTCTTGCCACAGTAACGGGTCATATATAGGCTGAAATTATGATGATGATGAAGTAAGTAATAACTAATGATTATGATTACTGTCTACATAAAAAGTGTGTAACTTACTAATAACGTGAAAAAAATGCATGAAATGTTCAACCCCGTACAAAATATATGCATTTGTAGGGACTTGATTGAAAGATTCTAATTCGGTTTTCAAATTGGAAAATATTTAGCAAATTCAACCATAACTGGTTTCATCACAAGTTGCAAAAAAAAACCTTCGTGCAAAAAATGCACACAGACATAATATTCGCAATCGCACCGCTCGCTTTGTAATCGAGTTAATTACACAATGCGACAAAAAAATCGGTATGGCACTCGATCGAATAATCGAGTTAGCGCGAGAGGGGCGCATTATCGCTTATCTGACTCGTGTCTGACGAATTAAAAAGGGGATACAGATGACTAGCCGTTCGGATGCATTTCTGAATTCTATATTTAAATGTTTAAAGTAACAGAGATTGTTTGTTTTAAGGCCATACTTAAACAAAATATTTTTTTTATAAATAACTAGCTGACCCGGCAAACTTTGTCAATATTTTTTTTTTCATATTTTGCCACCCTTAAAACCTTCCCTGGACTTCCACGAATATTTCAAGACCAAAATTAGCCAAATCAGTCCAGCCGTTTTCGAGTTTTAGCGTGATTAACGAACAGCAATTCATTTTTAATACGCTTTTATTAGCTTCAGACCTATGTTAGTAAGTATGTAATGGAATCTTCTGTAATGGAACATGATTATGACCCCCTTCAAAACGTCGGATTAATTCGAATATTGGCTCGAATATAAGGACCGATGACAAACAATATTAAAAAAAATATATATAATATAGTTTAAAAAACCTAAAAAAATACGCTTTTATAGAAAATCCAACAAAAAAATTGAAAATAAATTTTAATAAATTTGAATTAAAATAGTGTCAGAAAAAAATATTTTATTGTAAAAAAGCGTGGGGTGCATGGTATCAATACTTCTAAATATTTTTTGAACAGATATGACTAGAAGGGAGTTAGAATTTTGATAATATCCTGAAGAGCACTCTAAAAGTGTATTTTTTTTAGTATTTTTAAATTATTATTTACAATTTATATAGATAGATAAGGATGTTGCAAAGTGTGAATTATCAAAAATATAACGATAAATGGTCATTGGTCGCTAGTAACAGCTACAAGAAAATAATAACAAATAATAAAAGTACACACAAATACGTTCCGCGATAAACATATTAATTAAACACTTTTACAAACAGTTCCGTAATCGAATTAAATTATCGCCATGTAACGAATCTACTTGCTTATTACCGTCTCATTAATAAATCCGACTGTTTAATCGGTTGTCATGTTCCCGTATCGATAACAGTACACGAGTTGTGAGAGCGGACAATCGGTTTCGATACTAGTTTAATTACCGGTGTAATTGACGCACATCACATTAAGCATAGCAGCATACATTTAAAATTAATTTAAAATGTTGTCTTGTAAACACATGAACCCGTTTTGGGACGTACCACTAAATTATTCAATCTTTTTAGTATTGTTTTTCTTTCATTGATTAAAACTTTATTTCCAAGAAGATTAAAAAGATACGACTATTATTTATATGGATATAAATCTTATCTTATCTTATTATTAAACAACAAATAAATAGTACACATAGAGTGACACATACAAATAAATTGTATTATTTATTTTTTACTTTATTTATTTGTTTAAACAAATTGCATTATTTATTTGTATGTGTCAAATAAATGATTTTGTGTATATTTATATAAGCTGGTCCGTATGGTGACGGATTTAGAATACCAACCCATTCCATCCTGAGGATGTCGTAAGAGTCGACAATAGGACAAGGCCGAGAACCTAGCCGTAAGAGGAGGAAATCTATAGATATGAAACCCTGGGCCAACCCGTCTGGCCAGCGTGGCACAGTAGGCTTATTTCCCTCCATAATTGAAGGAGGCCCGACTCAGCAGTGGGTCATTTCGTGTTGTGCGCAGCGTAATGCGGCTACATTCAGAGCGGCCATAAAGATTGGCGAGGCCTGTAGTAAAATTGCAGAGCAATTGTCTTCACACTTGGTCGCCAGTTAAAACCTGCCAAGGAATACCCATTCGGTCGTTTCAGCCCTTAAATGACCCACTACTGAGTCGGGCCTCCTCCAAACTCATGGAGGGAAATTAGCCTACTGTGCCACGCTGGCAAGACGGGTTGGCACAGTTGGATTGGAATGCTCTATATTCCACTCAACAAAGAGCGTGAGACTGAGGAGGTATGGTGAGCCTCCAGTCTGTGGCATCGCGGAAGTGCCTCCGTGCAAGTACCCGTGATGCCACAAACATGGACGCGCGATAGGTAGCACCCCGGGTATGTTTAGTGGGTATGCCTCTTCGGAGGAGAGTCCCACACTACCCTCGTCGGTCCTCCCCTGACCGACGGGGATAGTCCATAAAGGATTTTACCCCGGGCAACAAAAATAATAAAAATTAAATTAAAAATTTAAATAAACCCCCGACACAATGACCCAAGTACACTATAAAAAGTAAAAAAAAAAAAAAAAAAAACCCCCGACACAGTGATCTAACGTACACGTCAAACTTATAACACCCCTCGTTTTGCGTCGGGGGTTAAAAAATAAAAAGGGTTTGTATCAAGTTTTCCTTATCTTTCGGTATTCATCCAGTATCCGTCCCATTCAGTATATCTCCATAATGCAATACAATACGCATGCCATTGAAGTAACGAACTCTATATTTAGAACATTGTGAATAGACAAAGCGTATCGTCTAATTGGAACTTTGTCTTACCGCTTCCCGCAATAGACCGTTTGCGTAGTCAGATCACGTCTCTCTTATCCTATTCTAGATATGTACTCTCGCGGACTTTTTTGTAGATCTTTATAAGACCTACAAACCCGTAGTACATCATTTTGTTCTATTGTCAATAGTTTTTGCGGCGCACGCATAAATAGATTTTCGATTTTACACCTTGGTTTACAAAATCGCAATTTTCATACGGATCCCTAATTCTTTTGAAAATAAAATATAGCCTAAAACCTTCCTCGATAAATGGACTATCTAACACTGAAAGATTTTTTGAAATCGGACCAGTAGTTCCTGAGATTAGCGCGTTCAAACAAACAAACAAACAAACAAACTCTGCAGCTTTATATATTAGTATAGAGTATAGATATAGAGAAAGCCCTTATATCCACCATCATCATCGTCTTAGGCTGTAAAAGACTCTTCTTCCAATAACATGGAGAGATTTAGCTGTCGGCGTGCCACACTGGCCAGATCAGTTGGCATTTCTCATCATATTTGTTCCTTCTTTTGACCTACGTTTGTTGCCTTGCCATTTCCGTTTGTCAGCTCTTAAATGCAACTCTCTCAGGAGGGAATGAGGTGGCGACAGTTGATACTAACCATTCTAAATACGTATCCACATGTATGACGATACGATACGTTTCAGCCCATAAATGACCCACTACTGAGTCGGGCCTACTCCAAATTCGTGGAGGGAAATTTGTCTACTGTGCCACGCCGGCAAGAAGGGTTGGAATAGGGTTTGTATCAAGTTTTCCGGCTCATACGGCAAAGTGATCTGACTCTTGCGTTCCTTTAGTCTTACGACACCCTCAGGATAGTGTGAGTTGGTGACAATGTGTATACGGCAGAAATACATGATAGTGTGCGTAATGTTTGTACGCACACATCATAATTGAATGTACTTTAAATGCATAATGAAAAAAAAATGTATTCTGCACTCCTTGTCTATATAAATTGCAAGTGTGTGAAATTTCATGCTCCTCTGTCCGCGCAATTTTCGTAAAA
Organism: Clostera curtula; assembly: GCA_905475355.2. Taxonomy (NCBI): domain Eukaryota; kingdom Metazoa; phylum Arthropoda; class Insecta; order Lepidoptera; family Notodontidae; genus Clostera; species Clostera curtula. The sequence goes on from FR997817.1 coordinate 6,966,515, forward strand.
AGAGGTACAATGTTTTTTTCTCGTGTTCCGGCACGTGAGTAAGATTGCCAGATCTCCATCGGCCAAACATAGTGTTGACAGCTGAACGAATGAACAATCGTTCATATTTCATTCGTTCATATGTTTGGGCGGCACTCTATTTTTAAAAAAGCTAACCTTCATAAATACTGCCTTACACTGCGCTACCACAAGGCATTGATATTCAATTGCAGGAATCCATGAAAGATTCAGATGTAGATGCAGTGATTCCAATTGGTTCTGTACGTGACCGGGCCTGGGGGTTTTCCTCCACTATATTTGAACCCCAATTCAATAAGACCGTTGCTGACTACTGGGAATTGAGCGACAAGTTATGAGAAATGTCTTATCTAAAGACGTGTATATGTATTGGAAGAACTAGCTTCCCACACGGCTAGTTTTGGAACTTGTAAAACTCACCGACTTATATCTTTTTATTTATTAAACCGAGCAATTAAACCGGCACTAGGTATAATCTGTATGGCTGAGGCTGTTTACAAACATGTAATTCAGGAACAAAAATTATACCCAGACTCAGAGAAAGTGCCTCTCAAACTCAAACTCAAAACTCAAACTCAAAAGGAACTTTATTTACGTAGGTTTCATCACAAAACTCTTATAAATCGTCATATTTAAAAACACCATTATCATCTTACGGCCCCTGTCCCACACTAGGTGGTAGTCTCCACACACACCTATCAGTCGTCATACAATTGTGTGAAAGGTGTGAATGTAGACACCTTTCACATATAACTCCTCACTCCTACAATCCCTCCATCTCCCCTGATCGCTCACAATCCCTGCGTTCACTCACATTCATGCCGAAACTACCACCAGTTTGGAAGGCTGCTCTACAGAGAAGAGCCGACAAGAAACACTGTATTTTTTTTTAAATTAGGTATTGGTCTTGTTTACAAAAAGCACTAAACAGCATAGTGAGAGCAAGTTCGCAAGATGAGAGAAGTCATCTAGTTTACACAAAGACACTTGCCCGATCCCGGAATCGAAGCGGGGACTCGCGAACCAAAGGCGGCACATCAAAACCCCAGGCATTTGATAGAAGGGTAAGAATTAATAACGTATAAGTGGTTTTATTTTTCTACTACTACTACGCAGCCCATAGATGACCGACTGTCGAGTCGGGCCTCCTCCAGTTACATGGAGGGTAATACGCCCACTGTGCCACGCTGGCCAGACGGGTTGGCACAGGGTTTCGTATCAACACCTCGTCGGGGCGTCAATGTTTGACTGCGCTCGCGCGAACCGGTGGCGCCCCAAGCGTGCCAGGGTTTTAGTGGGTATACGGGTTCTGTCCCGGGAGTCCCACATAATCACCGACCTCTCCCCGGGGGGCGATGGTATGCATAAAGTATATCCTAAAAACCAAAAAAAAAAAAGAAAAAATTACGGTTTTCGTATCATGGTTTCCTTTTCATGCGGCTACGTTATCGGCCTTATCGTTGTCTTGTTCATTTGTCCGCTCCCAAGACAAGAATGGAATGTTGTGGTGACACTATGTATTCTAAATCCGTCACCACACGGACTATCTACAACACAATCCATCTATAACATTGAAGTAACCAAAAGAAACGGGTGCCGCAGCGTCGTAAATGTCTCCGACAAATTACATAACAATAACATCTGCACAGCCAGGGTAACCGCACGCGATCAGAATATAGCGCTTTGTTAAACAGTCACGTTCTGTTTTCCCATCCTCAATAGGCTTGAATGTATTTGATACTTTTAGCAATATGACCGACATTTGTACTATACAATGATTAGTGTTTAAGTTTCTTTTTTGTTACTATTTTGTACATGTACAATAAAGAATATCTATCATACAAAACCTTTTGAAACCTTAATTGTTTTTACGTTGCATAACTTTTCACACACACAGAGATATTTAATACTCTTTTTGGGACGTTACGCCACATAACCGGAGTGAAGCGTTAATAGCTGCGACACAGTCTAGCACTAATATAGCTATTTATCGCACACAAATAAATATTTCCTTAGTTTTGTGTTCCGATAAATAATGAATTTGATTAAGAATCTGCACCAGCTTCAGAACATCAACTACAGAGGTTTCTGCCGCCTTTTTCTATAGAGCAGCACTCGGAACCGGTGGTAGCTGGTTCAGCATAAATGTGGGTTGTAAGAATGAGAAATTGTGTATGAAAGGTGTGATTGTATATATGACGACTGATAGGTGTGTATGAAGACTACCACCTAGGTGGGCGTGGTATAGGGGCCATTTGACCATAATTTTAAATATGACGATTTGTGTTTGAAAAGTTTTGTGATAAAAACTTCGTAAATAAAGTTATTTTTTAGTTGTGATATTGTAGTTATTTTATTTTGGCGTTAACATAGAACCACCTTTAGAACAATCATAAAAAAGAAAAAAACAGTGCAATGTAGGCAGGCACACATAGCCTAGACTAGGTAAAAATTATACGTGTATCTGAGGAGTATTTCGATTCCTCATTATCGTATACACAACTCGCTGTGATATTCCACTAAATTCCTTTTTTATGTTGTCTTTATCCAATATGATGATCAATTTCAATTAGCTTGCTGGATTTGACTAACTCATCTTTAAAAACGGTTGGTTTGAATGTCGAACCAGAAATAAATGTCATATTTTCTAACCAGTGTTTCTTTTTTAATAATCTCACAGACTACTTAGGAAGGTTCAGTCAATTGATAAGTGTATTTATGAGTTTAATGTCATTTAAATCCATTTAAACATGCAAGTATCCAAAGAAATTACGCATATAAGATGGGCGTTGTTAAATTAATATGATAGTTGACGTATCACCATCATCATCATAATTTCGGCCAAAAGAAGTCTACTGGGTACAGGTTTGCACCAAGATCGGTCCTTTTTTTTATTTGTTCAACCAAGCTAACTATAATCCTTTAAGGACGTCCTGAGCCGCCCGCATCCATCGCTTTCCGGCGATCTTAACGAGGTCGGCGCTCCACCGTGTTGACGTATATGGATATATGGATTTATCTGTAATTATATCGACTCAAATGGTCATAAGTTCTTAACAGCAAACACTTAAAGTTTCCAAAGTATCGAAGCCAATATGTCCAACTATAAATTACAAGAGAGGTTATAAAATATAAAAATGCTATCTTCTAGCCACAATGTCATATTGATCTTTAATAGATGACATACCTTGCTCATATAGATGGAGCTATTCTATTAAATGTGACGGTTCTCTTTTGTTTCATAAAATAATATGTTCCATAAATATCAGTTAGCTTAGTAACTATACATTATGAATTTAGAAGGCAGTACTACCAATACTACTATTCAGATTTCAGCCCATAAATGACCCACTGCTGAATCTGGCGTCCTCTCATCACTAGGAGGGTAATAAGCCTACTGTGCCACGCTGGCAAGACGGGTTGACATAAGGGTTCGTATCAAGTTTTCCTTCTCTTCCTCCGGCTAGGTTATCAACCTTGTCATTTCCTTTTGTCGGATCTTGTGACACTCAGAATGGAAGGGGTGGTGACACTATGTATTCAAAATCTGTCACAACATTAGCAGTTGTAATAGTACCATAAAGTGCTAGCCCAGAGCCCTCGACATTAATCTTCCTCTGCGTGCAGGATCCAAGGTCTAGAACTATCATAGTAAATGTCTCGATACTTCCTATACCGCGTTGTAGGATGTCGGCCTGTGTAGGCGTAGCGCTATGGCGGCATTCATTAATAGTCTGCCGCTTATCACGCATTCATTTAAATGCCTTCGTCTTGTTATTCGACGAAATGTACGGCAACTGGAAAGTTAGTATAATATTTTTTTATGCGTCGAAAAGATCAAATCAAATCAAATCAAAGCTCATTTAATCAAGTTGGCTCATTAGAGCTCTTTTGACAGGTCAAACAAAAAAATATATTTAAAATTTACCATTTCAAATTAATTATTTACCATCTACCACCGGTTCGGAATGCACCTCTACAGAGAAGAGCCGGCAAGAAACTCTGTAGTTGCTCTTTTTAGATCGCCATTTGGGTACAAGACTGGTTATAAGACAGATTTGTGAGAGCAAACTCACGCAATAGTTCCAAAGGGCCAAACATCAGCCAGATCTAGTTGACAATAGTAACCTCGTAATGCCCAAGCCAACCGACCCCCAGCAACGGCACCTGTTCACAAGCATGACGCATGACGCATGCTCGATGATCGATTGTACTACTAATAAAAATCTACTACTATTTAGCCCAAATAACCCACTGTTGAGTCGGGCTTCCTCCAATTACATGGAGGGGTATTAGCCTACTGTGCCACGCTGGTCTGACGGGTTGGTTCAGGGTTTATTTTCGAGATTTCCTTCTCATGCGACTAGCTCTTCGGCCTTGTCATTTCCTTTGCCAGCTCTTACGACACCCTCAGACTGGAATGGGGTGATGACCATATGTATTCTAAATCCGTCACCACACGGAAAGCTGTAAATATTATTTTAACATAAAATTCTGTTTTCGCATATTTTTTTACTGTGACGAAAAGATACATAGTGTCACAACCCCATTTCACCCTAAGGGTGTCGTATGAGCCGACAAAAGGAAATGACAAGGCCGAAGAGCTACCCACAAGTGAAGGAAAACTTCTGTCTGGCCAGCTCAGCACTGTAGGCTAATTACCCCCATGTAGGTAATGTGAAGAGGCCCAACTCAGTAGTGGGTCATTATGGGCTGAATAGTTTTTTTTTTTTTAAATATCCTTGGACTTTTCACACTACGCCATCTCGTCCCAAGCTAAGCAACTTAATTCTTGTGTTATGGTAACGAGATGGATGATAAACTACTTATATACATTTTTTTTGTAAATACATACATATTATAGATAGAAATGACACCCAGACTCCGAGCCAGTTCCTCGGCCTGGTTTAGACAAAGACACTTGCCCGACCCCGGAATCGAACCCGGGACCCGTTGATCCAAAGGCGGCACATCTAACCACTAGACCAACGAGGCAGTTATAAATTTGTTAGTCAGAAAATACTTTCAACCTCCTCTACCGAGGTTCGTAATAAAGTTTGAACAGAACATAATATTAAATAGCTTTTAACATTCCTCCGCCTATCTTAATGTGTTCCTCAGACATTTATATTTAGTCCTCTACGTGTCCAATGTTTACCTTTCAGGCTCTTTATCAGTGCCTTTTTGCTTTTGGGGTCTGTGGAGAAAAAATCTCTGGCCACAAAAAAAAACAGATTAAGGACCCTAGCCGGAGCAATATCTAACTTGTCTTTCTGCCAATTTCATTGCAGTTCGCAAATATCTAACATGATTTGACTTACTGCCAACACCCGCAGTAATTTCCCACCTTGAATAGAAGTAATGTTTAATTTAAATTGGACTGCCTGTTAGTAATATTTGTTTAAATACTAATAAATAAAATTTGAGTATCTGTTTGTAATAATAATATAACCACTTTTTACTAAATGCGTAAGTATGTATAGACAGTAGGTACATATACCTGTCGGAGGAAGTAGTCAGAATGGAGATGATTGCTGGTTACATATAGACGATATCAATTAGCCTAGAAAATAATTGGTTAAATCTTAATTTTAATTAGTTTAATTTGTTAGATTTTTCTATTCAATTTAGTTTGTCATCTTTTTAAAAGAAGACGTTATATTATTTTACATTGTCAGAGCGGAGGGTAGTCCTCGAGCGGGGTCGAGGCGCCATCTTGACGTTCGGCAAAAACTTATAAAAGGAGCGCGATCGCGGTGGATCCGCATTATGATAGAAACAGTGGTTTCGGTGCGGTGTGTTAATGCTGGAGTGTAGTTAAGATCGGTCGATCAGAACCTTGAACCCGCTGCTCAAATTAAAAGGTTTAATTAAACCGACATACCATAATATATTTTTTTAACTTTTGTCTTATGTCTGTCTGTCTGTTTGTTCCGGCTAATCTCTGGAACGGCTGGACCGAATTTGACGGGACTTTCACTGATAGGTAGCTGATGATATAAGGAGTAACTTAGGCTACTTTTTGTTAGACTAGCTTCGCCCCGCGGCGTCACCCGCGGTACGGGACGGGACGCCGCTTGTATTTAAAAATAACCGCTATAAATTAGGGGCATTTGCATGTATACACGGTACAATACCCCCCACTCCCCCCATTATTATGATGAAGAAAAAGGTCATGAAAGGCAGTTAGCCCACAGTCCCACGCTGGCTAGTCGGGTTTGTCGTCTGGGCAGCGTGGCAAATTAGGCTAATTATGGCATTAGGCCCTCCCTGCGATTGGAGGAGGCCTGTCTCAGTAGTGGATCATTTATGGGCTGAATAATGGTAGTAGTTCTTATATACGGAGCCCTTTTTGAATGGAACAACTCCGACCGAGCGTTACGAAACGTGATTTGTGGCAAGACCCACATATTGAACGTCTTAAAACGTTTTAAGCTGAAACGCGCATCGATAATGTTGTTTTACTTGTAATTAATCGGCTTGTTTTAATATATGAAAACTATTTATTAGTTTATATTTTATTTAATTAATATTGGAATATAATATAAGTAATTAATATGCGGCCGTTTCAACTACAACGATTTTATTTATTACTAGCGACCCGCCCCGGCTTCGCACGGATGCAATGACGAACCTCTCAATTTATCAGTGTCTCTCTGCAATATTATGGATTTATTATATATATATAGTATTAACATTCCTCTTAAATCTATTAAAAGAAACCGCTTCAAAATCCGTTGCGTAGTTTTGAAGATTAAAGCATACATAGGGACGGACAGACGAAAGCGACTTTGTTTTATAATATGTAGTGATAGTGATAATCACTATCACTACATATTATAAAACAAAGTCGCTATGTATATGTACTCGTATATATGTACTACATCCATAAGATTGTAGAGAACCCCTGATAAATGTAGAGGTTCATCATTGCACCTGTGCGAAGCCGGGGCGGGTCGCTAGTAAAATATAATATACTAGCGAACCGTCCCAGCTTCGCACGCGTGTAATTATGCATGTATTATACATATAAACATTCTCTTGAATCACTCTATCTATTAAAAAAAATCTTCAAAATCCGTTGCATGGGTGACTCTGAGCCGGTATTGCCCCAACGGATCTTATAGGCACGCAAGCCCCCTCACCAAAACAAGGTGGCATCACGATCGAGGGGGCTGATAGGAAACCCTGTGCCAACCAAGAGGAGGATCCAGCTGGGCTGGGCAGCATTTGGAAAACTTCGTCGGGTCTTCTAAAATCCCGCAGAGTTTGAAAACGAAAGTTTTCGAAAAGTGCGGACTAGTCCACCAATTTAAAGTCGCTCAGCGTGCTATGGAGCGAGCTATGCTTGGAGTTTCTCTGAAAGATAGGCTCCGTAACGAGACCAAGACAGAGAACCAAGGTCACCGACATAGCTCAGAGAATTAGCAGACTGAAGTGGCAGTGAGCTGGTCATATCTGTAGAAGAACCGACAACCGCTGGGGTAGACGCGTTCTTGAGTGGAGACCGCGAATCGGCAAGCGTCGGTAGTGTGGGACGGCCCTCTGCTAGATGGAGCGACGATCTGCGAAAGGTTGCGGGCAGCAACTGGATGCGTCAAGCTGAAGACCTATGTCCAGCAGTGGACTAATGTGGGCTGATGATATTGATGATGAATTTGTGTCGTATTTCTTTATCGATACGTTTGAATGTCCATTAGCAAAAAATTAAATCCCTTGCCATGCCGTCCCGGTCTGCGTAGGCCTTTAACGTATTCAGCTTAAAATCATTGAATCTTACACAGCGCACACTCCATCCAGATTAGGTATCTAGTTGCCGACAATAAATAGTGCCCTTGCTCTCTGAATATAGTCGTCTTGTCGTTATATCGTGTCGGTATCGGCCCGTCCCACGTCCGCGCAGACGTGCCCGAGCCGATCACGAGCAAAGGTGGTAGTACACTGGGCATTATCATCGTAAGTTGTTAAGCATGGCTCTTGAGTCATTGCGATGTTCTTTTTTTATCAGTTACTTGAATGCCTTTGACCCTAGGCGTGCGTGATGGAAAAGCTATTCCGAAAATCCGAACGAAACACTTCAAGTCCACATTTATCATGCGTACCGCGGATATGCGCTTCCCGAGTGGGTCTTCCCGGATAGATATAATCTGGGAGTCTTTAAATCACGAGTGAATCGGTTTTTTCTAGGCAAGCGCGCTCCATCTTAGGTCGCAGTGTCGCTTAACATCAGGTGAACTGGCGATCAAGCTTAAACCTACCCAGTATAAAAAAACACATCGCCAGGGTCTAAGGTGGAGCAGGCAATTCAAGGATACCGGATACCAGGGTCGGGCAAGTATCTTTGTCTAAACCAAAGGCACTTGCTCTGAGTCTGGGTGTCATGTGCCACGCCGGTCAAACGGATCGGCACTGGGTTTCTTATCAAGAATTCTGGCGGCTTGGTTTTCGGCCTTGTCATTTCGTTTTCTCGGCTCTTACGACATCCTCAGGCTGGAATGGGGTGGTGACACTATGTATTCTAAATCCGTCACCACACAGAACGTCCAGCGTAGGCTTTTCTTAATTATACTTACTTATTATACTACTGCTATCCAGCCCACATATGACCCACTGCTGAGTCGAGCCTCCTCCCAACACAGGGAGGGTTACCACAGGATTTCGTTTCAAGTGTTCCTTCTCTTGCGACTAGGTTTTCGGCCTTTTGCCGGCTCTTACGATACCCTCAGGCTGGAATGGGGTGGTGACTCTAAGTGGTGGCGTCGTGCGGCGGGTCGTTCTCTTCCCTGCAATATGGTTGAGGAGGGCGATAGCTGCCGCATGCGTCATGCTTGTGAACAGGTGCCGTTGCTGAGGGTCGGTTGGTTTGGGCATTAGAAGGTTACTATCATCGACTAGATCTGGCTGATGTTTGGCCCTTTGGCACTATTCCGCGAGTTTGCTCTCACAAATCTGTCTTATAACCAGTCTTGTACCCAAATGGCGATCTAAAAAGAGCAACTACAGAGTTTCTTGCCGGCTCTTCTCTGTAGAGGTGCATTCCGAACCGGTGGTAGATAATAAATAATTAATTTTAAATGGTAAATTATAAATTTTATTTTTATAGAGCTCTAATGAGCCAACTTGATTACATAAATGAGTTTTGATTTTGATTTAGATTTTGCTCTAAATCCGTCATATGTCTGCTCTTAGTGTAACTAAGCTTTGACAGCGATGTCTGTATCCAAGTCTTAAGTTAGACGCAAGTTCAGGGCCGCTTATCAATGCCAAATAAATTGCGAATGAGGCAACTCAAGATAATTTTACGCTCTGGTATTTTCAATCATGCATTCCGTAAGTTTGAATATATGTACCTACTAGTGGTGACGCATATTGAATAGCGTCACCAGCCTGTAAGGATTTTTATATATAACTATTTGAGTCCTGCGATGTTACCCGCGGTTATTAACCTACCGCGATTAACGCTGTGAGCTAGTCTAAAAGAAGTAGCCTAAGTAACCTCCTTATATCATCAGCTACCTATCAGAAGTCCCGTCATAATCGGTCCAGCTGTTCCAGAGATTAGCCGGAACAAACAGACAGACAAAAAATTAAAAAATATTTTTTTTTGTCTTTGTCTATGTATAACATACTTACGCATTTAGTAAAAAGTGGTTATTTTATTATTACAAACAGACACTCAAATTTTTTTATCTGTAAATATTATTTGTTTTTGTTTTTTAGTAGGGTACCTAAGCTAATACTGAAACGTTCAACAGTATATTTATATTAAGATAACTCTCCTTGATGCCGTGTCTGGTTTTCCTGGAAGAGATTGCTCTTTAGCGATAAGACCGCGTATTGTACAAGTTACTTAAAAATGTACCTATAATGTCGCAAGTTGTTACTGCTATGTTTATTGTACACTAAAGAGTTATCTATCTTTAAAGGTATCATCATCATCATCATCAGCCTATTTCAGTCCACTGCTGGACGTAGGCCTCCCCCAAGGCTCGCTACTGAACCCGGTCTTCGGTTCTATGCATCCAGTTGCTTTAAAGGTATAGTAAAGCATAATTCATTTCATTGCCAAATATTTAAATTGTAATAAAACCTTAACATATTACCTACATTATTATAGATTTACCTACACAATATTTCATGTTATATATTTCTACTTCTCATCCCTTATATGACCCACAGGTGGGCCAGGCCTCCTCCAAATACAGGGAGGGTAATAAGCCTAATGTGCTACACCGGCCAAACGGGTTGGCATAGGGTTTCATATCAAGTTTTCATTCTACTGCGGCTTGGTTCGGCGGGCTGCACGACATACGTCGTTAGTTCCTATTATTTTACGAAAAATAGCTAGATTTATAAATAACTTAACAGCTAAAAAAATACATCTTTATTCATCGGTTCGCATTCATAAAAATTATAATTGATGGCCACGATGGCACGAAAATAAACAAGACATTTTCCTAATAGCATTTATATGTAGCGCTTTTTTAAACATAAAATACAAAATGACAAAAGATTAAAATCCGAACGCCAAAATAAATCGGACATCAACTAAGTGCACAGAATAAAATTACAAACGTCAAATTTCCAAATTAGCAACACGAGAGAATCTATAAATAAAAAAAAACTCCAAAACGAATTTCGAATGTAACGTGCAAAATCAAAAGTCATTAATGTCCAATAAGTTAAAAAGTCGGGCGACGGGAATAATAAATCATTTTTTTATTTCATCTCCGTACCAATTTTTCCTAGTCTTTTTTCATCAATTTAACACGAACAAAAAGTGGCACTCAATTGTAAGGTTTTGCGTTGGGTTATGTTCTTTTTTTCATTACGGCCAACAGTTTTAATAATTTCGACCAATCAGCGGCCGCAGTTGGTAGTCGCGCGCCGCCCTCTTTGTCTGCCATTGGTCGGTTCCGCGATACAGATTGTGCGATGGCGGGAAACGGATTTAAGTCTATAGCATCTCATTCTTACAATCGATAGGGCAGGCCGTAATGTAGTATCGATACCGATATCGATATAAAATGTTAACTATTTCTTTTCAATTGCATGTTAACGCAATTCTTTACCTCACCGAAGTAATTTCATCATCATCAGAAGTACACTGCTGAACTTAGACCTCCTCCAAGGATTTCCATAGATTCTCGACGACCTTAACCAAATCGTCAGTCCACCGTGTGGTAGATCTATCAGCACTGCGCTTTCTGGTACGCCGTCGCCTCTCGTGGACTTTTCTGCCCTGCCGCTGAAGTTTGGCAATCCTGTAGGCTATGTCAATAACTATAGTTCACCTGCGTATATCCTTATTACTGATTCGATCGCATAAAATTTCCAACATAGCCTTTGTAGAAAATTATTGAGATAGTTATTTGTGAAGTTCTTTGTTGGTTAACTCTCACTTTTAAATTAGGGTACTTAATAAGCCAGTAGGTACTTAAATTGCAAGAAATTTATTTAAATGTCATAAAAAAACATTGAGGATTTTAAATTATTGCTACCATTTGCAAACGGGATAAGAAGCAACCGATATATCAAGACAAAAATATTATTTTTGATTATTAGGTATTTTTCTAAGATTAAATTATTTTCCTTTTCTATTATGTTGGTCAATCTTTGTATGAAAACATGCAACTTTCAATAATTACAAAAATCCAAGCTTATTTTTGCAGTGTAGTGATTAAGTCCTAAGGCCATTTTGATACTAAAGCTACATCTAGTACCTACCAATTATGTTATTACATTTTTAAAGGTAAATTATAATATGAACATTGACTGCCTCGTTGGTCTAGTGGTTAGATGTGCCGCCTTTGGATCAACGGGTCCCGGGTTCGATTCCGGGGTCGGGCAAGTGTCTTTGTCTAAACCAGAGGCACTGGCTCGGAGTCTGGGTGTCATTTCTATCTATAATATGTATGTATTTACAAAAAAAAAAATGTATATAAGTAGTTTATCATCCATCTCGTTACCATAACACAAGCATTAAGTTGCTTAACTTGGGACGAGATGGCGTTGTGTGAAATGTCCAAGGATATTTATTTATTTATTTTTAAATATGTTTATTGACGAACTATACCTACATGCTTTTAGTTTATTACATGAATATCGCCAAACTATGCAACAGTCTGTCGGCTATAGTGGCGCTCCCTTACATATGTATTTATACTAAAATAAAGTAACCTTTTTACTTTAAAAAATAAATCATCATTTCAGCAAAAAGACGTCCACTGCTGGACATAGGCCTCCCCCAAGGATTTCCACAGAGGCCGGTCCTGGGCCGCCCGCATCCATAGTTTTCCAGCGACGTTAACCATGTCTACGCCTACCAGCACTGCGCTTTCCGGAACGCGATTGCCACTCAAGGACTTTTCTGCCCCATCGGGCGCCGGTCCTGCGCGCTATGTGCCCTGCCCACTGCCACTTAAGTTTGGCAATCCTGTGGGCTATGTCGGTGACCCTGGTTTGCCTCCTTATCTCCTCATTTCCGAAACTCCGAGCATAAATAAATATATAAATAAATATAAATATCCTTGGACATTTCACACAACGCCATCTCGTCCCAAGCTAAGCAACTCAATGCTTGTGTTATGGTAACGAGATGGATGATAAACTACTTATATACATTTTTTTTTTGTAAATACATACATATTTATAGATAGAAAAGACACCCAGACTCCGAGCCAGTGCCTCTGGTTTAGACAAAGACACTCGCCCGACCCCGGAATCGAACCCGGGACCCGTTGATCCAAAGGCGGCACATATAACCACTAGACAATATCGCCAAACTATGCAACAGTCTGTCGGCTATAGTGGCGCTCCCTTACATATGTATTTCTACTAAAATAAAGTAACCTTTTTACTTTCAAAAATAAATCATCATTTCAGCAAAAAGACGTCCACTGCTGGACATAGGCCTCCCCCAAAGATTTCCACAGAGGCCGGTCCTGGGCCGCCCGCATCCATAGTTTTCCAGAGACGTTAACCAGGTCTGCGCCTACCAGCACTGGGCTTTCCGGAACGCGATCGCCACTCAAGGACTTTTCTGCCCCATCGGGCGCCGGTCCTGCGCGCTATGTGCCCTGCCCACTGCCACTTAAGTTTGGCAATCCTGTGGGCTATGTACGGTGACCCTGGTTTGCCTCCGTATCTCCTCATGACCGAAACTCCGAGCATAGCCCTCTCCATTGCCGTTTGGGTGACTTTGAGCCTTCTTATGGAGTCCATAGTGAGCGACCACGACTCTGTGCCAAAAATAATTATATCACTATAACTACATAGTATAAAATAAAGTCTTTATAACTACGCAACGGATTTTGAAGCGGATTTTTTTAATAGATAGAGTGATTCAAGAGGAAGGTTTATATGTATTATACATGCCGTGCGTAGCCGGGGCAGGTCGCTAGTTATGATATAATTATTAAATATTATAATACTATAAATAATTATTTTATCGACACTGTCCCCTCACTATGAAACCTAATTCTCCACCGAACTAAACGACAGTCGTCGATTCGACGACCAATTTCATCAACGTTATATTGTACAAGTCATTATTGGGTCGTTATAGCAGAGAATATACAATTATACCTATACTACTACTCAGCCCATACAGTCCAACTGCTGCCTCCTCCCATTACAAGGAGGGTAATTAGCCTACTGTGCCAGGCTCGCCAGAGCGGTTGGCACAATGATTCGTATCAAGTTTTCCTTCTTCTGCGACTAGGTTTTAGGCCTTGTCATTTCCTATTACACGGTTGGCGCAGTGGTTGAGTGATCGACTGCTGCGCAGCACGTCGCGGGTTCGATTCCCGCACGGAAGAAATATTTGTACGACCTACAAGTATTTGTTTCGGGTCTGGGTGTTTTCTATCTATAATATGTATTTACAAAAAAAAATGTATATAAGTAGTTTATCATCCATCTCGTTACCATAACACAAGCATTAAGTTGCTTAGCTTGGGACGAGATGGCGTTGTGTGAAATGTCCAAGGATATAGGTATTTTAAATTATTATCGGCTCTTACGACACCCTGAGGATGGTATGGGGTGGTTACATTATGTATAAATCTAATCTAAATCCTTCACTACACGGACGGTTACAGTTTTTAATTACACCTTGTCAGGTGTCATAGAGACGTGACCTCTATGACTCTAGCTTCTACTTTTACTTACATTGATGACCCACTGGTGAGACAGACCTTTTTTTTTTTGCCCTGGGTAAAATCCTTTATGGACTTCCTCGCCGGCCACGGGGATGGCCAGTGGGGAGAGTGTGGGACTCTCCCCCATAGTGGGGGCCTACCCACTAAACCTCCCCGGGGTGCTCCAACTCGCGTCCTGTTGCGGCATTGTGGGATCTGATGCAGTACCACGCCGCCGTGGTGAGTCAGACCTCCTCTAACTATATAGAGCGTAAAAGTAAAATTTCATACAAACCCCGTTGGCATAGGGTTTTTTTTTAATCGTAACAATTGTACTAGTTTCATCATCATTTCAGCCAAAAGACGTCCACTGCTGGACATAGGCCTCCCCCAAGGATTTCCACAAAGGCCGGTCCTGGGCCGCCCGCATCCATCGTTTTCCGGCGACCTTAATCAGGTCATCGGTCCACCGTGTGAGAGGCCTACCAGCACTGCGCTTTCCGGAACGCGGTCGCCATTCGAGGACTTGTCTGCCCCATCGGGCGTCGGTCCTGCGCGCTACTACTAATAGTTTACAAACATGTAAATAAATAAATAAATATCCTTGGACATTTCACACAACGCCATCTCGTCCCAAGCTAAGCAACTTAATGCTTGTGTTATGGTAACGAGATGGATTATAAACTACTTAAGTATATACTTTTTTTTGTAAATACATACATATTATAGATAGAAATGACACCCTGACTCGGAGCAAGTGCCTCTGGTTTACACAGAGACACTTGCCTGACCCCGGAATCTAACCCGGGACCCGTTGATCCAAGGGCGGCACATCCAAGCTCTAGAGTCTAGACCAACGAGGCATTCAATTGTAAGGTTGCTATGTAAGAAGTACCGGTTTTGCCAGCGTGGGATTCTAAAGGCTGTAGTTATGATGATAAAATTAATGCTTATCGTATTAAGCGTGTTCATACGTACAGTGCACTTCAAAGGGGCCCGGCTTGGAGCATGGGGCTCCACTAGCTTTATAGCAGGCGGGCCAAGGCTTCCAGGGTCACGTAGCATGCTCCTGAAAAGGGAGTGAATCCCGAGGCCCTGGTTCCTCCTCTAAGCGCCCCGGAGTCCCAGATACCGTATACATGAGGACAACTTCGTAACAACTTTTCCTTCTCTTGCAGCTGGGGTTTCGCCCTTATCTTTTCGTTTTGTCGGCTCTTACGACACTCTCAGGATGAAATGAGTTGGTGACACTATGGATTATATATATTCAGGTCACTGAGTCTCTATCTATCTTTGCCAAGAACGACTACAAACAAACCTACAATAGCAATAGAATCACTACATAGTATAAAACAAAGTCGCTGTCGTCTGTCCGTCCCTATGTATGCTGAAATCTTTAAAACTACGCAACGGATTTTGAAGCGGTTTTTTTAATAGATAGAGTGATTCAAGAGGAAGGTTTTTTATGTTTAATACATGCATAATTGCACCCGTGCGAAGCCGGGGCGGGTCGCTAGTTATGTATATACTAATGACAGTCTGACCGATTCGTGCTTCTCTCAAACTTAATTCCCCCATAAATGCTTCGATATTACAACTTGCAGCTTAATAACGATATAATGATACTCGTTGGAAAATGATAGATGAAGCATAAATTGACCTAAAAGTTTGTAGGGCAATTTAAACCTTAGAAATCTTAATTTACAGTCGCAATTACTCTGTCTGGACGTACTTTATGTGCTTTGGCTATTAAAAACTATTTATGTGTATCATGTAGTTGCGTGTTTAGAGTTGAAATGTTGTCTTAATAACTACACAATACTTCTTTTCTTGAACAGGAGTATAGAAAACGCAATTCTATTTCTAATTCTGCCTGATGACTCAAACTCATTAACTTCTTGGCGTGTAGCAAGGACTCTTGGACATAAGAGGTAAACCAGTAGTTTCAGCCCATAAATAGCCCACTACAGGGTCGGGCTTCCTCCAAATTCATGGAGGGAAATTAACCTACTGTGCCACGCTGGCAAGACAGGTTGGCACATGGTTTGTATCAAGTTTTCCTTCTCATACGGCTAGGTAATCTGCCTCTTACGATCCTTTAGTCGCCTCTTACGACACCCTCAGGATAGTGTTGGTTGGTGACATTGTGTATTCTAACTCCGTCACCACATGGACAGTGTCGGTAAACCAGTCGTTTATGGAAACCATGATAAGAGACCTTTTTTTAGTTATGCTGGGGAAAACTTGATGGATACCCGAGGATGGGGTCAACGGTTCTGTGGGTTTCCGAGACACAACCCCCTACGCCACAGGCCTACGAGAACACAGTCACAGTTATCAAAGGGCGCTACACTGGCGCCCTATTATAAGAACCCGTGTCCCCTTTGATAAGAAATATAGGACCTGAATGCTAATTTCCTGCTTCATTAAATTTAGGAGACCATCAGTTGACCCACAACTGATGGTCTCCTAAATTTAACAGCGGGAAGGTTATAGATGGTGATGAAAAAAAAAATGTATTTACAATCCTATTAATGTATTCTACATGTTTTTTTAGAATATGAAAAGCCAAATAGAGCAATCAACAATCATTTATTTTATCTTCCAAAAAAGTAGCACTTATTTTAAAAAAAATGTTCGGTAAATGTTGTACAGTGACATCTAGTGTTGAGTAGCATTAACATATGATACGATAGTTGTCTAGCTGTTTTAGTATTTAAGCTAGCATCCACTAGGTAGAGCTACGGTATATTTTTTTTAATCATTTCAACTTATGATAATAGATGGCGTTACATACGTTGCTTTTAATTTATTTCATTTATTTATGTAAATATAAAAAGGAACGTACATATTTCAAAGTCGATGAACAGAGGCGCTTTACAATTTACAATGTATTCTACATTGTAAATTGTAAAGCGCCTCTTGCACGATATATTAAAGTTACGGAGAGCGACTGTCATAGGGCAATCTACGACGTGTACACATTAGCGAGACTACCCTAGCTAATGTGTCACTACAGTCTACGTACACAGGCTCGGGTACTTACGGCTACGTTTAGAGTTTAGATTAGATTAGTTGTCAAGGTGTCTAGCTCTATTGTCTCTGCGTGGACGACACGCTTAAGTTCATATACAGAGTTTTGATTACTTTTAATTTTATGTAGGCGATATCTAGTACCTACATATTTTGTAGTTAATTATAGTTGTAGTTATTATCGGTTGGTCTGATTTTCTACAAATGATCGGACAAATTAAGAACTTAGGTAACTAACTTTAATATTTCCAAAAACAATTTTTATTAATAAATTCCGCCATAAACATCCCATTATCATCCCATTTTGTCTCATCTTTTCTTTTCTAATTTTATGCTAGGTTTTTCGCCTATCTAACTCATTTACTACTTCTATCGACATCCATAAAATGGAATGGATAAATAATACCCCAAACGTAGGCTAAAACAATAAAACACGTCTACTTATCTCACATTTTTTATTTTTATATTATATCATGCGTAATACAATATCGTTGTCAACATTTTCGAAATAGTTACAGTATCAATAATAATGTCAATATACACTTACTTTATAAAGTCACTTATACGAAATACCAGGCAACAGGGACCACATATAAACAAAAACTATTTAATACGACATTGATTTATGTAATGAGTATTTTGGTTTAATGAAAATTATTATTTAACTACCTACTTAAAATAAATAACAAACACAGTTTTATAATGTAGCAAATGGTAATGTTAGAGTCAGAAGTTTATGAATAAATTTTAGCAATGCATAAACCCAGCCTTATGCGTTACTAGGGAAAGTTTAACTAAGTGCAAACAAAATAAAATTTAATTAAAAAAGGCTACCTTTCAGTGTCTTTAGCTTAGCGAACTTTATTTACAGAGTTCCATTGTTCATCAATAGATGGCGTTGCCTGAGTACTTTTGAATTTGTTTACAACTTTAATATAAATTAAATATATAAAAATGGTCCTTAGATCACGTAATTATTGAATAAAATCTTATGAATCTGATAACTTTCTTGGCACACAACTTTTAACAATGATTCATCGCCGCTCACTGGAAGGCCTCAAAAAGCGGGTCCTGATTTCGTTCGTTTTTAAACCGCTTGGGGGTGTCCTCATCTTCGAGGTAGTCGCAAGGTACCAGGAGCTAAAACAAGGAAAAGATTAAATTAGAAAAACACAGGATTAGATGTCGAAGTGCAAATTATTTTTATAAAGGTAAAATATTATGCAAAAATTAAATGCAATTGTAAAACATACTTAATTATTTACACTATTGTTAAAAATGAAATCCATTTAATTTTAAATTGAAATATTTTTAATGTTTCATATTTTAAACAAAAATCGTTATTCTAAAAGTTTAAGAAATATTAACAATTTTGCATGAACTTCAAGGTTCGTAACAATCAGCAATAGATAAGTCATAACAATAGTCCTTTTAGTAATTAGTCCTTTCAGATATCTATTAAAAATGGGATATTTTAGAAAACTCGGATCCATTTTTAGTATCTTTAATAAATATAAATATCCTTGGACATTTCACACAACGCCATCTCGTCCCAAGCTAAGCAACTTAATGCTTGTGTTATGGTAACGAGATGGATGATAAACTACTTATATACATTTTTTTTTGTAAATATATACATATTATAGATAGAAATGACACCCAGACTCCGAGCCAGTGCCTCTGGTTTAGACAAAGTCACTTGCCCGACCCGGGAATCGAACCCGGGACTCGTTGATCCAAAGGCGGCACATCTAACCACTTGACCAACGAGGCAGTCAACTTTACTTAAGCACTAGATGGCGCCTCAAAAAAGTCACATTTTAGGAGCAACAGTTTTTGCGATTAGTCTGTATAAATCGTCAACTGCGTATTGAATGTCAATGATCAAGTTATTTTGTGGCCTTTATGGCTAGACTGCCTGTCTCGTCATCATAGTAATTGTAACTCGTAATTGGTTGAACCAGAGCCTTAGAAAGAAGTTTTTTTTGAAAAGAGTGTTATCTACTAGTCAGTCCAATACTGGGCCTTCTCCAATTACATGGAGGGTAATTAGCCTACTGTGCAACGCTCGCGCTGGCCAGATGGGTTGGCACAGGGTTTCGTATCAAGTTTATCGTTCGTACCTTATCTTGCGTTGTTTTTACGACGCGCCCAGGATAGAATGGGTTGGGGATCAGGGCCGGATTTAGGGGTGGGCAACCGGGGCGAAAGCCCCGGGGCCTCCACAAGCAGGGGGCCTCCGCAATAGAGACTTCGGAAAAAAAATATCTTTCAAATTTCAACTAGTAAACCTAGTAAACATCTTTTCCTTTGAAATTTTTTTTTCGCTTTACCTTTACCTACAGCCTAAAGTACTTTATACATACATGATTATTTGATTATATTAATCTTAATTATCCGCTCACTCCCCCCCCCCCCGCCCCCGAAATGTAACATGACCCCTTGATTTTACCAGGCATTTTTTGCAATTTGGGGCAAGGGGGCCTCCACTCCTTTGTTGCCCCCATGCCTCTGGATCCCTAAATCCGGCCCTGTTGGGGATAATGGTGTATTCTTAGTCTGTCAATCATTCTTAGCTATGTGTAAATCAAATCTAGTCAGCTCTTTAAAAACTCTTTTCAAGTAGCATTATGTGGCTTTTGATTTACAACATTTTTGAAGCCTGTCCAAAATCAAATTTCTTTAACTTTCTGTCTGTGTTTAAAGGTTAATACTCACTCTTTCATTTAAGGGTTTCCCCTCCAGCACATACTTCAGCTTGTTCATCTGACACGGCGTCAGTATCCTCTCTATATTATTGGCTATCTCTCTCAGATCTTCGCTCTTTTTATGTCCGTCTCGCTTCCCATTTGTCCAGCCTCGGGAGTACTGGAAGGTCTGGGCAGTGACTGATGCGAAGGTCACGAAGATAAGGAGTAACGTAGCGTTGTTCACCATTCTGATGTCTGGAAAAAAAAACTAAATATTATCATAATCATCATCATTTCAGCCAAAAGACGTCCACTGCTGCATAAAGGCCTCCCCCAATTATTTCCACAAAGGCCGGTCCTGACCTTCACTAGGTCATCGGTCCAACGTGTGGGAGGCCTACCACCACGGCGCTTTCCGGAACGCGGTTGCCACTCGAGGACTTTTCTGCCCCATCGGTTAGTCACGCGGGCAACACGAATTGGCGCAGGGTTTGTATCAAATTTTCTCCTTCTCTTGCGGCTAGGTGATCTGCGTAGTGCATTCCTTTACTCGCCCCTTAGGACACCCTCAGGGTAATGTGGGTTGGTGATATTGTGTTTTCTATATCTACGCGGACAAAATAGAATTCTTTTATATAAATGAAACTAGTGATGAAACCCGGCTTCGCCCGTGCAAAGCGGGGGTGGGTTATACATATAAACCTTCCCCTTGAATCACTCTATCTATTAAAAAAAACCGCTTCAAAATCCATTGCGTAGTTTTAAAGATTTATGCATACATAGGGACGGACAGAAGAATGCGACTTTGTTTTATACTATGTAATGATAATGATAGTGAAGTAAGCAAATACGAAAAGCGAAGTGAAATGCAACCATGAAAAATGATGCTAGAAATAAATATTAAGTACTTATTTTATAGCACAGCTGTACAGAGAAGCGACTTATAATCTCGATTTATAATTACTTCGCTCAGTGAAACCAAACTCAGTTTGAGTACAGAAGCTTTAAGGTTACTTAAAATAGCTTCACGCAACGAGACCCACTCGGTTCCTAAGCTAAGTTCTATGGTCCCAGCCATCTCATAAACCAAAATATGACAGAATAACTTATTAATAATTCACACGAGATAGCCATTAGGATAAAGTTTTTTCATTTGTGCCATTCATTCGGCTCAGCGTGGGTGGTAATAGGGTTGCGACTTACATGAGTGCAGTTCTCATTATACTTGATGTGTTAAATCCAAAAGTTTAACACTAAACTAAAGGTAACTATTCCAAAATGAATAATACTGCTTTCCCCGTGTGAGGACGGGGTGAAATGTAAAACTTCCACTCCGCATGCTGGGAAATAACGCGTGTTGTAAGAGTCAACAAAACCCAGCACGCTTGGTGGTAGGATCTAACGGTCCGCCCGGCTAGCTACCACCCTCACATCTAAGTCGCCAAGCAGTTTATCTGTGTTTCGTCGTGTGTATGTGAGAGCCGGTGCCAATGGGGCATTTTCTTGAATTGTCTGCTCCATCTTAGACCCTGGCGTTGCTTTCCATCACACAAGCTTAGGGTCAAAGGCATACAAGCCGCAGATAAAAAAATGACCCAATACTGAGTCGAGACTCCTTCAAAGTCTTCCTTCTTTTGATACAAAAGAAGGAAGACTTTGAAGTTTGACGTTGCCCTTATCTTGCGTCTAGGTTATCGGCTTTATCATTGCCTTTTGTCAGCATAAGACACTCTCAGGATGGAATTCAAAGAGCAAGTTCATACAATAGACACGGATGGTCATTCGAACCGGGGATCATCTAAAGGCGGCAGCCCTTACAATCCCCAAGGTGAAATAGAATGCACATTTTATTAATCAAATGTTTAAAAGTTTATTGTTTTGGACTCGAAACAATTACATATTTTGAAACAAGAG
Source organism: Clostera curtula (assembly GCA_905475355.2). Classification (NCBI taxonomy): domain Eukaryota; kingdom Metazoa; phylum Arthropoda; class Insecta; order Lepidoptera; family Notodontidae; genus Clostera; species Clostera curtula. The sequence continues at coordinate 6,988,311 of FR997817.1, forward strand.
AACAAGAAATTTATTTGTTTAGAATTTATATTAATTAAATATTACTCCCACTTCACGTCACTCTAAATGAAGGAACAAACAGCTAAAATCAAATGGTACTGATTAATATTATTTAATTGTGTTCGTGTAATAATAGATATAGAGTACACGTGCCCACTCAATGCGGATGCCGAAGGAATGAATGACTAAAATAAGTATGGAGAAAATCCAGGTTTTTTTTCTCTTATGGTTATCTTGTTAGTTTTTCGACTTCTCGGGTATTCTTCATATTTATTGAGGTAAACTGCCTCGTTGGTCTACAGATTGGATGTGCCGCCTTTGGATCAACGGGTTCGAATCCGGGGTCGGGCAAGTCTCTTTGTCTAAACCAGAGGCACTTGCTCCGAGTCTGGGTGTCATTAGTATTGGTGAATTACATGTTTGTGAACTGTCGCCGCGAATCAGGTACTCCGGCACTAATATAGGTAATATCTAGTGCCGGAGTAAAGTTTTAATAAAAAAAATAAAAAAAAACTATTATCCTTCTGTGTCACGCTGGCAAGACAGGTTGGTACATGGTTTGTTAACGGCTGTGAGGGCGTGTAGTCGCAGAAGAGGCCGCTAAACGAGTCTTATAAGATAATGTTCTAGCTGACCCACGCTGCAGACGGAGGCCGGTGAGGAGGAAGCGACTCTAAGCCCACCTCATGCCACTGCCATAGAGACCGGTGGTGAATGGGGGTCCTGACAGTTATCCGGGACACCCACCGACTATTGGCGACACGGTTGGCGCAGTGGTTGAGCGATCGACTGCTACGCAGCATGTCGCGGGTTCGATTCCCGCACGGAAGAAATATTTGTGCGACCTAAGTAAGTAAGTATTTGTTCCGGGTCTGGGTGTTTTCTATCTATAATATGTATTTACAAAAAAAAATGTATATAAGTAGTATATCATCCATCTCGTTACCATAACACAAGCATTAAGTTGCTTAGCTTGGGACGAGATGGCGTTGTGTGAAATGTCCAAGGATATTTATTTATTGTTTGCCCGCGTAGCAGGCAAGCCGTCGGGGCGTGAGGGTTGATTGCGTACTCGCAAACCTGTGGTGCCCCAACCTTGAAGCATGCTCCCGCCCTCGCATCCGGCGGTTTGTGTATTGGTTAAAAAATGTACGATGAGCAAGTTCGTACCCATGGCTACATTCAGAGCGGCCATTAAGATTGGCGCGGACTGTACTTCGGGCAGTCTAACAACGCTATGAGTTTTAGTGGCGCCTTCAAATGACTAAATTGCTTTTTTAAGGGTTATGTAAACTCAGCTATCCCCAAAAGCAGTGCCGGATTAACCACGTAGCAATTGCCACGGGCCCCGCGCGAAAGGGGCCCTCGCATATTATGCCTGAGCGTATCTATTATTAAGATGTGAGGCGACATTTTTTTTTCATTTTTCTTAGACGTCATCTCTTGAAATAATTTGCTACAACCCGCACTTTGCGACGGGCCCCGCGCTTGCTCAATCCGGCCCTGCCTAAAAGCCAGTATCATAAGTATTTCCCTATTAAAAACTGGCAGCCCTAGCATAAAATAATATCAACTTTAACCGTATAATAGTGATATTAAAGGCTATTATCTGTGCATGTCATTTTGCGGCTCATAAATGCATTATAGGAAAATCACACTTCTGAAGTAGTTATTACTTGGGAAGTATCGTCATAAAACTACTACAGAGTCGGGCCTCCTCCAAATTTATGGAGGGAAATTAGCTTACTGTGCCACGCTGGTAAGACGGGTTGGCACGCACTATACTTAGAAATAATATTACCGTACGGAGTTAATGTAAGCCATCCCACTGCTTGGTCAGCCCTCCTCCAATTACACGGAGGGTAATTAGCCCACTGTGGCACGTTGACCAGGTTTGGCAAGGAAAATTTAACACTAAAATGTTTTTTTTTCTTTTTTGTCGGCTCTTACGACACCCTCAGAATGGAATGGGGTGGCACACAACACAAGGGTCATGGTATGTGGCTGCTGTATTGTGTAAGGGGGTCCTTCTTTTTTTATAACAACGAAACCCCTGCACTACGTATAACCTGTAACGCTTACAAACATGAAATTCACGAACACAAATGACACCCAGACTCAGAGCAAGTGCAACTTGCCCGGCTTGGAATCGAACCCGGGGCCCCGTGATCCAAAGGCGGGGGCATCCAACCCCTAGACAAACAGTTAAGCAGCACTAGGGAGCGAGTGTAATGCAAGCACACTCATAATCTTACTTTGGGTATTGGTTTTACGTAGTAATTAGTTAGATCCCTGTCAATAAAAGTTTTTTGTTAATGTATATCTCTTGGATACTTTTGGTATTTATCGTTAAGTATTGGGAGATATCTATGTATATCAAACTTATGGTTGTACGAACAAGGCTCTAAACGTCGAAGGAAGTATCGATCAATCATCATTTCACCCCATAAATTACCCACTGCTGGGTCCGGCCTCCTCCAAATTCTTGGAGGGAATTTAGCCTACTGTACCACACTGCAACGACGGGTTGGCGCAAGGTTTGAAGTAAGGATATCCTCAAAATAATCATTTCAGCTTATAAATGACCCACTACTGAGTCGGGACTCCTCCAAATTCTTGGAGGGCAATTAGCCTACTGTGCCACACTGGCAAGACGGGTTGGCGCAAGGTTTCGAAGTAAGGATATCACCATACATTTCGGCCCATTAATGACCCACTACTGACTAGGATCTCCTGGCACAGGGTTTCTTCTCTAGCAACTAGGTGATTCGCCTCTGGCATTCCTTTAATGGCCTCTTACGATTCTATATCCCCCATAAGGTCCCGCATTAGGCGGCCAATTGGCCTCCTGTGAGTCGCGATGTTTTTCGTTGGCCGCCTAATGCGCGCATCTACATACATCGTAGAAGAATTAGTTGGCCGCAGCGACTTGGCTGCCTAATGCGTGGGGGCTCTAACTGTACTCGGGAATTTCTGAACTGTGCAAATTGCTCTGGAAACTTCGCTATCGCGGTGTAGGGATTTTTGGTAATTCTCGCATTTGTAGGCGATATTGCTTGATGTTATTAGTTCCGATTTTTCGGACAAACTGTGTAAAGTATGAAGCATGCTAGGTGCTACACTAGTATAGATAACATACATATTATATTTACCCTCACGATGGTTGGTGACATTGTGTGTTCTAAATGCGTCACCACACTGACAAAGCGTAAAAATGCTGATAAGATTTTTTTAAACGGTGGGCATGTATGTCAGTCCTTTTAGCATTTTCCTTATAAAATTAAGGAGCATCTTGACAATATTGTCGTGCTGTGATGAATATTTAAACGTGATGTTAAGTAACACAGCCATCACATGGGACGGTCGCGTGTTTAGAGAAAATATTGGGAGTAATAACTTTTACGTTTTCGACTTCAGTCTTCTTGCACGGTACGCTAAAGGATAGTAGGACCTAAAAGCTACTTCGGAGCTTGGGGCTCCACTAAACGAAGCGGGCTAAGGCCCCGAGGGTCCCGGAGCATCCTTCGGAGAATCCTGTGGCCCTGGTTCGGTCAGTCGAGTAACGGCCTCGGTAGGTTGGGGCGCAATTTACCATCTGCCGGACTGCCTCGTTGGTCTAGTGGTTAGATGTGCCGCCTTGGGATCAACGGGTCCCGGGTTCGATTCCGGGGTCGGGCGAGTGTCTTTGTCTAAACCAGAGGCACTGGCTCGGAGTCTGGGTGTCATTTCTATCTATAATATGTATGTATTTACAAAAAAAAATTTATATAAGTAGTTTATCATCTATCTCGTTACCATAACACAAGCATTAAGTTGCTTAGCTTGGGACGAGATGGCGTTGTGTGAAATGTCCAAGGATATTTATTATTTATCTCCACGCCCCCGGAGTCCCATATAACCCCGCCCCACCGGCCGGGAACCAGAATATAAGACTTCCCCACCGCACGCTGGGTAAAGCGTGTTGTTAAAGTCAGCGAAACTCAGCACACTTCGTGGTAGGATCTAGTGGTACCACCCTCACATCCAACCAGTTTTACTGGGTTTCATAGCGTGTATGTGAGAGCTGAGCCCAACAGGGCATTTCCTTGAATTGCCTGCTCCATCTTATACCCTGGCATTGCTTGCCATCACGCAATCCTAGGGTCAAAGGCATTCAATTCACAGATAAAAAGAAAATACTCCGGCGCAAAAAACTGACATATAGATCTACATGCCAGGTACTTCTGGTTTGTTGAATGGGTGGACACATTGAAGCGCGCGCAGATTATGATTACCGGTAGTACCACTACTTGAGTCGCGGAAGACAAGCGGTAATAGATCTACCTAAATAGTGGTAGTTAACCAAATCACGGTAGTTGAGCGATGTGGTGTTCTTGCGGTCCGTTTGGTGACGGATTTAAAATACACAGTGTCACCGCCCCATTACATACGAAGGGGGTCGTAAATCGTACTACTACTATTCAGCCCATAGATGACCCACTGCTGAGTCAGGCCTCCTCCAGTTACATGGAGAGTAATTAGCCTACTGTTCTATGCTGGCCAGACTGGGTTTGGCCAGCGTGGCACCAAGGTTTCATATGAAGTTTTCCTTCTCTCGCAGCCAGGTTATCGGAATAGTCATTTTATTTTGTCGGCTCTTACGATACCCTCAAGATAGAATGGGATGGTGACAATTCTAATTAGACCTATATTCACGATCAGTAAGCCAGTTTTCATAGATAGGCATAGATTTGCCATAGATGGCAGCCATGACCAATGGCTTAAAGTCCCCTCTGAAGCACAGAGGAGGTCGCATGCAGTCTGGAAATTACCAGCAGATTGATTGCGAAACTACGACCTCCTTGCTCTTAATTCCATAAACAAATTAATAATTCTATCAGATCGTTGCGTTTGTATTGCGCAAGAAATTGCTTTTAATACGGCTAATGCTAACTATTTAATGTTGAGTCCTTTCATCTAAAAGATATTAATTAGAGGTTAATATTTAACTATCAATTACATAGCGGAAAAGTTTTTCTACATAAAAACTTTTTGACTTTGCTAACCACAGAGCATCCTGTACTGAATAAATTAGAAAATATGTGACGATGCGTTGCGTTACAATCACGGGTCTTTGTTTTGTTTTGGTGAGGAATGGTGAGGAGGTGTTTTGCTTGGTTGACCCTTAGATCCAACCACCAAGCAAAACCACAAAACAAAAAATTGTTTATTTGATTTAAATAACATCTTTGACTTTTCAAATGTTGATAATATTTACTTAAATAATTAAAATCATTGAGATACGTTATTTGTTGATGATTGATCGTAAATAATTTCATTAGTTTTACGATATTTAATAATGGAAATTTCTACAAATGACAGAAAAACACAAGAACATAATTTTTTAATACGATAAAAAATTGAATACTTGAGGAAACCCTTAAATTGAACAATAGCAAAATATCATTTCTGCAGATCTAAAAAAAATATGACTCACCTTTTTCAATTAGCGCGGCCCAATCAAAACAAAGACGAACTCCACAAAATAGAATGTAATTTAAAAACAAACGGTGTTCCAAATTCGATTTTGCGAATTTGAATCCCGAAGCGTTCGGATCCCACGGAGGAGTAACTTGACTACGGTAGTTTGCGGGATGCTGCTCCCTTTTATACTAAGTCGGGACTCCGTAGTCTATGCGTACCTAGTACGAGTTTATAGTACGTAGGACGTGATAACATGGTGTTAAAGTAATTTAGATACAGAGTATTTTACACGTACGCGGTTTACGGTTTTGTAGGTGTATATTGGGTTTGTGGTCTATTGTTTTATGGGGAATGAGAAAAAGGTGCGCGATCTTATTCGGTTTAATTTTTAATAAAGAAAAATGTGCATATAAACATCTTCGTGTAATTTAATTCAAGCATGATTTTTTATCTATACTAAAATGTTATAATATTGGAATAAAGGTTCGTTTTTTATGATTGTTAAACTTTCCGTGAGCTCACAGGATTTAGAATACATCAGGGGTGTAGCTACCGCTGTATCTGCCGTATCAATTATACGGGGCCCCCGAGGTGCGTAAGCAAAAATTATCTTAAACTTCCGAATTTTTTAATTATTTCAGTAATGACAAAAGTAAACAAAAGTAATTTCTTTTTTCTCACGTGGAGCGTGCGTTCCAAAGTTTGCAACACCCTACATCGGTTATTTTTTTTACACATTTTTTTCTTTTGTGAGAAATCTTTACCCTTCATAAGAGGTAATTTTTTATATGGGGCCCCACCAAGGCACGCTATGCCCCTGGAATACATATAGATATCGCCACCCCATTTCATCCTGAGGGTGTAGTAAGAGCCAACAAAAGAAAGTGATATGGCTGAAAACTTAGCCACAAAAGAAGGAACACTTGATGCTAACCCGTCTGGCCAGCTTGGCACAGTAGGCTAATTACCCTCCATGTAGTTGGAGGAGTCCCGACTCAGCAGTGGGCGATCCTCGTCTGCCCCAACCAGGGGCACGGGATTCGCTCCCAATGGGGGAGCATGCTCCGCGATCCATCGCCTATGGACTCCCAACGTCACTATGTGACACCAACCTTGAAAATAGTGACGTTATTGTAGGGTGAAAATGGATTCCGTCCACTACCTAAACCATTAGACTGCCTCGTTGGTCTAGTAATTAAATGTGCCGCCTTTGGATCAACGGGTTCGATTCCCGGGTCGGGCAAGTGTCTTTGTCTAAACCAAAGGCACTGGCTCGGAGTCTGGGTGTCATTTCTATCTATAATATGTATGTATTGACAAAAAAAAATGTATATAAGTAGTTTATCATCCATCTCGTTACCATAACACAAGCATTAAGTTGCTTAGCTTGGGACGAGATGGCGTTGTGTGAAATGTCCAAGGATATTTAGTTATATTTATTTTATTTATGGTTCCCCTGACAGAACTTAATTCTAATTATGAAGGAACTTTTAAACTAGAAGGTTACTACTACTTACTACTTCTCAGCCCATAAATGACCCACTGCTGAGTCGGGCCTCCTCCCATTACAGGGAGGGTGGCATAGTAAGCTAATTTACTATGCCACGCTCGGCAGACGGGTTGGCACAGGGTTTCCAGGGTCACGGAGCATGCTCTCTGCAATGGAAGTGAATCCCGTGGCCCTGGCTTGGGCAGTCAAGGATCGCCGTCAGTTTTAGTGGCTACCCACTAAAACTCAGTCGGGGCGCAATTTACCATCTCTACGCGCCCCGGAGTCCCACTTACCCCTGCCATTTCCCAACGGCCGGGAATCCATGAGGATCTCCGACGTAAAAAAAAAAAAAAGGTTTCGTTTCAAGTTTACCTTCTCTTGAAAGAGTCTAGGTTTTCGGCCTTGTCATTTCCTTTGGTCGGCTCTTACGACACCCTCCGGTTGGAATGGGGTGGTGACAATATGTATTCTAAATCCGTCACCACACGGACATGTAATTCATGAGCTTGCAATTCCTTAATGGCAAAGTATTCCTCGTTGTAAGAGAGGTTAATAACTCGTCTAAAGTGACTGATCTGATCTCATTACTGATCTCAGAGTTACTGATCTCAGCGAGTCAGTGAACACGCTGTGACCTCATCACAAAGGTAATTCCACCTTCTTTAGGCAGTGGAATGCATCAAAGATCATCATAATTAAGTATTTCCTTGAAGCATTAAATTATGTGGGACTAGCGGCACGCCCCGGCTTTGCACGGGCAAAAAATATAAATTTTATTCGTCGTTTCAGCTCGTAACTGACCCTCTACTGAGTCGGGCCTCTTCCTAATTTATGGAGGAAAATTATCCAACTGTGCCACGCTGGCAAGACGGGTTGGCACAGGGTTTGCATCAAGTTTCCTTCTCATATGGCTAGGTAATCTGCCTCTGGCGCTCCTTTAGTCGCATCTTACGACACCCTCGGGATAGTGTGGGTTGGTGAAACTATGCATTCTAAATCCACCACCACAGGTCCCAAAATGTTCTGGGCCCCTCCGCCGCCTCGATGACCCTAAAAGTGTTGTATACGTTATTTGTTCTATTGGTTTCGATACTTACTTAACGACAACTTTTCTTTTTAATAAAAAATGACGACTTCCTTTACCTTGACCGTCGTTCCCGTAACCATTTTTATTTACCTGGTGTTATTAAACTTAATGCACCTTGCGGTATGCACCCAATTAATATTATGAAACCATCTAAGAACGGTAACCAATTAGTTATAACATAAAGGCACAGCCACAAATCATGTATTAACGTAATTAGACGACACAGTTGGCGCAGTAGTTGAGCGATCGACTGCTGCGCAGCATGTCGCGAGTTCGATTCCCGCACGGAACAAATATTTGTACGACCTACAAGTATTTGTTGCGGGTCTGAGTGTTTTCTATCTATAATATGTATGTATTTACAAAAAAATGTATATAAGTAGTTTATCATTCATCTCGTTACCATAACACAAGCATTAAGTTGCTTAGCTTGGGACGAGATGGCGTTGTGTGAAATGTCCAAGGATATACTATATATTATATGTATGTATTGAATGAAGCTGGCCCGGTGGGGAAGCCCGAACCACTACACGACTGGATGGGTTATGGTGATCTTTAGGGGAGGCCTAAAGATCGAAGCACATACAGTTGCTGTCCGCAACCTTTAGCAGATCGTCGCAACATCTAGCAGAGGACACAGAATATAGACCCTGAAGCTCTCGCCCGCTGTTGCCTTTTCACGCCTAACCAGTACACACGGTTGCGCGCGCGTCGTCTGTTAGCAGCACCGCGGACACGAACGTGTGCTTCAAAAATCGCACCCACATCTCGTGTGATCACGTTGCTCAACAATTTAGTTGCTTATCAGCCACATGTGGATATATTCCATAATACAGTTGGCGAATTTATAAGATACTGTATAGAATTTTATAAATAATATTAGTTAGTAGTGTAATTTAGCTTACTGTACGCATTGGGCAACTTTAAGTACAGCCAGCAACTATTGTGAAAAAATAAATATATAAATAAATAGAATCACCGCCAAATTACATCGTTATTTATTAGTGTTGTGTTTTTGCGCATGAAAGTCACAAGACACAGAGCTCAATCATGGGTAGCAGTGGAAGGAAACCAATTTCACCACAACTCTCTTTTTTTTTAAACTTAACCCCTACTCTATATATAACCTGTATCGCAGGGGCAAGTTACAAACATAAAATTCACGAACACAAATGCCACCCAGACTCAGAGCAAGTGCCTCTGATTTACACAAAGTCACTTGCCCGGCCCTGGCATTGCACCCAGGACCCGGGGTCCAAAGGCGGTGCATCCAACCCCTAGACAAATATGTATAAAAAAAGCCGAGGCGCCGGGTACGACAGACGAAAGAAAAAAAAAAAGAGCAAATAACTACCATTCATTGCTAAAAAGAACACGGACTACAAGTCTGTGGTGTAGTAACAGAATAAATAAAAATAAAAAATAAAAACCCCTAGACAAACAAGGCAGTCAAATCGTTCTTTAATAGTGGTGTGTTCCCGCGCATGACTTAAGTCACCAGAGCTTAATTAGGGCTAGCAGTGGAAGGGACCCGAATTTACCATAGCTGCCCATGTCATATTATCACTACGCATGTAATGTTCGCCTAAGCGAATATTCGGCTCCGTAACGCATAATTGTTCGCGTTGCTTTTAGCTGATCCCTTTTCAATCATTGCATAATTGATTACTGTGTGCAGCGCTCCGAGACTTCAATTGTTTACAAGTAGTGCTGTAGTGAAGGAAAAAAACATATACAGGATGTAACAGACAGGATATATACATGGTATGCAAAAACTATTTGAAGCGAGGGCATAGAGCAATTCACACAGAACAGTAATTATTTTTATATCGGGAAGTGGAAGTTCATGAGCTTATTTCTCTATTTATATTTGTACCGGTGAATAACATTTTTATTTTAATTTGCACACGACTGCTTTACAGGTAGATAGATTTCTTAATTGCCACTTAACTTAATTCAGTAGGTGCATAATTTTATATTAAACATGAATATTTAAACAATAAAAGTATTAAAATGAAGCCTATTTGAAAGACAACATTTAAAAGCATAAAATCTTTCTAACTGGTGTATATTCTGGTCACGTGGTCTTGGGATCAGTAGCTCTGTTCATTGAAAGAGTTTTTGGCGCAAAGAATCATCCAGCCTGACGAGGTCTGTCAGGCTGAGGCCCGCGGTGCCTAACCCCCGCCCCCGATAACTGTAGTCGGGATTTTTTACGGTGCGCATTGCTCTGTAAACTTTGCTATCGCGGTGTAGGACTTTTTTTGTAATTCTCACATTTGTAGGCTACTTGCTAGGGTTTCTTGATAGTTTTTCTGGTAAATTGTGTAAAGTATGTAGCATGCTGGGCGCTTTTTAAACTATGTGCTAATCGGGGCTTTGTGCAGGTTGTGGATTACCAATAACTCACCTGAGGAACCGGTCTAAGGAAGGGCCTCAACCTTACAGAACTATAAATTACCCATTGTTGAGTCGGGTCTCCTCCCATAACAGGGAGGCTAATTAGCCTACTGTGCCACGCTGGCTAGACGGGTTGGCACAGGGTTTCGTATCGGCGTGGTTCTGCACCAGATCCCACAATGCCGCAACAGGACGCGAGTAGGGAGCAGTCCGGGGATGTTTAGTGGGTAGGCCCCCACTCCGGGGGAGAGTCCCATACGCCCCCCCTCGGCCATCCCCGTGGCCGACGGGGATAGTCCATAATGGATTTAACACCGGGCGAACAAAAAAAAAAGGGTTTCGTATCGAGTTTTCTTTCTCTTGCGGCTAGGTTTTCGGCCTCGTCATTTCCTTCTCTCGGCTCTTACGACACCGTCAAGATGGAATGGGGTGGTGAAACTATGTATTCTAAATCATTCACCACGCGGACAGCCTTACAGAGCACCACAGCCAAAAAGCATCACCCCTCTTTTTTCTGAAACTCTTTTTTCCTGATAGTTATTTCTTTTTTTTTTACTGGTGGTGTTATTATCCTGTGCAAGTGTGCAACAGTAAACTGCTCCTGTGCCTGTGCAGCGCCGCCCTAGTGCTATTAAGGAGACAGGGGACATGGTGTTGCACTTTCCTTCTGCTGTATCATTCATTCACTTTTTCACAAGGTCGGTGACAACTCATCACATTCAAATTCAAAACTCTTTTAATCAAGTTGGCTCATTAGACCTCCTTTGACAAGTCAAACAATAAATTAATATTTGAAATTTACCATCTACCACCGGTTCGAAGTGCAGTTCTACAGAGAAGAGCCGGCAAGAAACTATGTAGTTGCTTTTTTAAATCGCCATTTTTAAGTGTTAGGATAAATTTGTCAGAGAAAACTCGCGCAATAGTCGTAAATGGCCAAACAACAGCCAGATCTAGTCAACAATAGTAAACTTCTAACGCCCGAGGCAACCGACCCCCGGCAACGGCACCTGTTCACAAGCATGACGCATGCGGCAGCCATCGCCCTCCTCAACCATATTGCAGGGAAGAGAATAAACATTCCCCTTGAACTCTATCTATTAAAAAATATCGCTACAAAATCCGTTGAATAGATTTAAGCAGCCTATGTAAGGGCCGTCCCTTGCATAGGCTGCTTAAATCTTTAAAACTATGAATCACTGTCCGTAGTGATAGGAGGAGGCCCGACTTAGCAGTGGGTCATTTATGGATTGAGTAGTAGTAGTAGTAGGGACACGTCACGTCGAAGTCCGAGATCTTGGGTGAGGTCGAGAATTTCTATGGACAACTGTACAAGTCTACACGGGAACCCGTCATAAATCTAGCAGACGACCCACGAGCTAGATTAACCCGGCACTACACAGAAGACCTCCCGGACGTCAGCCTGTGTGAGATCGGGATGGCTCTCGAGCAACTTAAAAACAACAAGGCGGCGGGTGATGACGGAATTACCGCAGAACTTCTGAAGGCGGGTGGAGAACCGATCCTTAGGGCCCTTCAGAAGTTATTCAATTCCGTCATACTCGAAGGACGAACGCCAAAGGCATGGAACAGAAGTGTGGTGGTGCTGTTCTTCAAGAAGGGAGATAACACCTTATTGAAGAACTACAGACCCATCTCACTTCTGAGCCATGTCTACAAGTTGTTCTCGAGGGTCATCACGAATCGACTCGCGTGCAGGCTTGACGATTCCCAGCCTCCCGAACAAGCCGGTTTCCGAAAAGGCTTCAGTACCGTAGACCATATTTTAACGCTACGGCAGGTTATACAGAAGACCGAGGAGTATAACCTGCCACTTTGTCTGGCGTTCGTGGACTACGAGAAAGCCTTCGATTCGATCGAGACGTGGGCAGTATTGCAGGCTCTCCAGAGGTGCCAAGTCGACTATCGGTACATCGAAGTGTTGAAGTGCTTGTATGAAAACGCCACCATGTCAGTCCGACTCCAGGACCAGACCTCGAAACCGATCCAGTTGCAGCGAGGTGTTAGACAGGGAGACGTTATCTCTCCGAAACTGTTCTCCGCTGCACTGGAAGATGTTTTCAAGGTTCTGGACTGGAAAGGGCTGGGCATTAACGTGAACGGCGAGTACATCACTCACCTTCGATTCGCTGACGACATAGTCGTAATGGCTGAGACCATGGAGGGCCTCACTACGATGCTCGATGGCCTCTGTGGAGCCTCCGAACGAGTCGGCCTTAAGATGAACATGGAGAAGACGAAGATCATGTCTAATATCCATGTTCAAGCCACTCCTGTTAACATCGGAGGTTCTACCCTCGAAGTTGTTGACCATTACATTTACCTGGGACACACTGTCCAGTTAGGTAAGTCCAACTTCGAGAAAGAGGTCAATCGTCGGATCCAACTCGGCTGGGCAGCGTTCGGGAAGCTGCGAACGATCTTCTCGTCCACAATACCGCAGTGTCTGAAGACAAAAGTCTTCAACCAATGTGTGTTGCCAGTGATGACATATGGAACAGAGACGTGGTCGCTCACTATGGGCTCCATCAGAAGGCTCAAAGTCACCCAAAGGGCAATGGAGAGGGCTATGCTCGGAGTTTCCCTGCGAGATCGAATCAGAAATGAGGAGATACGCAGGAAAACCAGGGTCACCGACATAGCCCACCGGATTGCCAAACTTAAGTGGCAGTGGGCAGGGCACATAGCTCGCAGGACCGACGCCCGATGGGGCAGAAAAGTCCTCGAGTGGCGACCGCGTTCCGGAAGGCGCAGTGCTGGTAGGCCTCCCACATGGTGGACCGACCTGGTTAAGATCGCCGGAAAGCAGTGGATGCGGGCGGCCCAGGACCGGCCTTTGTGGAAATCCTTGGGGGAGGCCTATGTCCAGCAGTGGACGTCCTTTGGCTGAAAATGATGATGAAATGATGAGTAGTAGGGATGGACAGACGACAGCGACTTTGTTTTATACTATGTAGTGATGTATTTTGAATCCGTCAGCACACGGATTATTTATGACAAATGTGTTTTAAATACCACGGGATTACGTGACGTACAACAAAGTTTCGGGATATGAAACATTAATTGTTTTTGTATACTTACTTTGTCTGGATTCATTCATATTAAAATGTGATTAAAAAGTCTTCCCCTCGCCTTTTCCCGAATTCATCCTGGCACAGTCTCACCACTGCCTTTCGCGACGCATTTAGTGAGACAACCGGTAATCTTCTGGCAAAGCCACCTGTCAAATTTAATGTTACTGAATAGACGATAGAATGGTAGCTGCAGGGGCAGATCACCCTAAGGGCTTTTTGGGCTGTAGCCCAGGACCCCGTGGATACAATGGGCCCCCAGCTCCTTGTTGGTGTTTTCCCAAATTGCTATACCATCGTATAGAGTTTTTTAACTTTGCCAATCACCATATAAATCAAATTATTTAATTGTCCTATTTTTTCCATATAGTTACCAACCCATTTACGTCACTACCGAAAATAGTTTTTTGAAAGAAAAACAGTTATTTGGTACGCCCCTAAATTGTTCCAGCCCAGGGCCCCACAAATTCACGATCCGCCCATGGGTAGCTGGGATCAACGGCTTTAAGTCTGGGGATATAAATGACTATTACTACTACTACTAATGACCTTCGCACCAGATCGGGAAACTGGTGCGGGACTCAGCGGTACGAGGGGAGCCCCCAATGAGTTTAGAGGGGGGGGTCGTATAGATGTGGTATCTAATTCTGTGATTTTCGCTCTATGAAATGTTTTCGCAGTAAGCTCATAATTAATTACAGTTCATCAAAGCAATACAAATTAATTCACACCAAGAACTATGTTGTGCCTTATAATTTAATGGTATTAGATATAATAATAATCATAGCTTCTTACGATGTGAGAGTTACATAGAATTAGAGAAACTGGAATCGACGAACGGTATGACGCAATATATTGGTATTCGCGTATTTATATTCCACTGCTGGATATAGGCCTCCCCTAAAGAGCGGCCTGTCTTCAGCTTGACCCAGCCAGCTGCTGCCCGCAACCTTTCGCAGATCGTCGCTCCATCTAGCAGAGGGCCGTCCCACACTACTCTTGCCGATTCGCGATCGCCACTCAAGAACTCGTCTACCCCAGCGGTTGTCGTTTCTTCTACAGTTATGACCAGCCCACTGCCACTTCAGTCTGCTAATTCTCTGAGCTATGTCGGTGACCTTGGTTCTCTGTTGTATAGTCTCGTTACGGAGCCTATCTTTCAGAGAAACTCCAAGCATAGCTCGCTCCATAGTTAGTGGGCTATGTGTGGATGCACTATTTGTCAATACTAGTCATACAATAAATATCAAACAAGAATGCCGCAATTAAATACGGCCTAAGAACAGCGACCACGAAGGCCATGTGATTACTAGCATAAGACGTGTGTAATATTGCGGTTTTAGTGCCTTGTTTGCGTTAAGACATTTTATTTAACAACAAAAATTGTATATGTGTACAATTTCATATTGAAAAAAAAAAACTGAAGCGACCTCGAAAAATTTCTTTGGGATCATACCGATGCACAATCGCAACAAAAAAAAAATGGTTAATCGAAATCATCACATTCAACGACACGGTTGGCGTAATGGTTGCGCGATCGACTGCTGCGCAGCATGTCGCGGGTTCAATCCCCGCACGGAAGAAATATTTGTACGACCTACAAGTATTTGTTCCGGGTCTGGGTGTTTTCTATCTTTAAATATGCCTCGTTGGTCTAGTGGTTAGATGTGCCGCCTTTGGATCAACGGGTCCCGGGTTCGATTCCGGGGTTGGACAAGTGTATCTGTCTAAACCAGAGGCACTGGCTCGGAGTCTGGGTGTCATTTCTATCTATAATATGTATGTATTTACAAAAAAAATATTATATAAGTAGTTTATCATCCATCTCGTTACCATAACACAAGCATTAAGTTGCTTAGCTTGGGACGAGATGGCGTTGTGTGAAATGTCCAAGGACATTTATTTATATTTATCAGTATCGGTATACAATTGCCGGAGATATCTTTGTACATATATACTACTCAGCCCATACATAACCCGCTGCTTAGTCGAGCCTCCCATATAACTGGAGGAGGCTGGCCAGACGGGTGGGCTTGGATGGAAAAGGAAAACTTGATACGAAACCCAATTTCGTATCAAGTTTTCCTTTTCATGCAGCTAGGCTTTCAGCCTTGTCATTTCCTATTGTCGACTCTTATGACACCCCCAGGACGAAATGGGGTGGTGAGACTTTGTATTCTAAATATATGCAGCCGAAACATAAAACATGTCCCCCTTTTTACAGCTGGTAAAAAACGTATTGTTCCATATCATATCCAGTAACTTTACATCTGTTCAAAAACGCGATAATGATCCATGGGGACAGCTTCTAATCTTCTAATCATCCCTTTGAGCGCAATTAGTGTCATTGTGCTGTACAGTAATTAATAACTCTGCTTTTAATGTAGGCAGATGTACTTACATCTAAGTTTATACGTGCGCAAAGGTTATAAATTATATTTTAAAAAAAAACCATGAATTTTACCATCATTTTAATTAGTTACAGTTTAGTGTTTTTATGATATATGTATTTTAATGTATTTTTACCAATAAAAGTAAAATAAATGATACCTAAAACAGATCGATCAAAACATATTTTGTAAAAAGAAGGCCAGGCTTACGAGTTTTAAATCTTTCCAGAGCGCCCTCAAAAGGTGAGAGGTCTTAAAATTTAAAGCCAAGTGAACTAATTTGAGTAGTCATGGACTAAATGTATAACATTGTTGACGTACTTATTCATTTACTTGATCCCAACCAACGAAATTCTTAAGACGCCAAGCAGTTTTACTATGCTCCGTTGTGTGTATGTGAGAGCCGGTGCTCGACAGGGCATTTCCTTGAATTACCCATCTTAGACCCTGGCGTTGCTTTCCATCACGCAAGCCTAGGGTAAAAGGAAAGAAGGTTAATATCGGGCGAAGTTGCAAAGCAATGAAAATGTTCATGAGTTCCAAGAAAAGATGGCGCGGAGAGGCTTTGTTCGCCTTGGCGTTGAAGGCGCACCTTATACATAGATAAACGCAATAAAAAATATTAAAAAAATATCACCAATTTTTTTCGTTTCATTTTTGTACTCAAAAGTCCGTAAATAAAAGCCCGGTTGATGGTGGTGGTGGGTTGATGGTGGGAGTTTCACTTACAACTCATTATTGTTATTACATATTATAAAACCAAGTCGCTGTCGTCTGTCCTGTCCAACTGATTATAAAGCGCTGTTTTTAATAGATAGAGTGATCCAAGAGGAAGGCTTACATGTATATTATCATGCTTAAAGGACAATGGCAGCTTCCCATACATTGTTTTATTTGATACTAGCTGACCCGGCGAACTTTGTTTCGCCTTAAGGTGGATGTTCCAGGGTAGCCCGCGAAATTCAAATTTTCCTACGTTTTTTGCAATTTGTAGGACAGTGCTAGGTTGTATGTTGATTAAAATGTTATTCGCGGCTGTAAGACGTATGTAGTTATAGAATTATAATCATCAAACTCATCAATACAACCCTCCAAGCTCATAAAGATGCAAGAATGACTTTGAGCTTGAAAAAGTTTTTCTTGCACCTTTATGAGCTTGGAGGGTTGTATTTATGATTTTGATGATTACAATTCTATAACTACATACATCTTACAGCCGCGAATAACATTTTAATCAACATACAACCTAGCACTGACCTGCAAATTGCAAAAAACGTAGGAAAATTTGAATTTCGCGGGCTACCCTGGAACATTCACCTTAAAGGCAATAAATGAGCAGATTTTTGATTTTATTAACTTCAATTTTTTATCAGGATAAATATAAATAAAAAATCTATAATTTTAATTATACTTTATTGGCCATCTATTTTAGTAACTGCACTTTTCAGTGAATCACCTTGTGACAGACGACATTTTTCGGTTTATTATCAGGCGCATGAACAAATAACGAAGATGATCTTCTGACCCGGAACATGCCACATATAATTGATCTTGGGAAATACATGAATTTTCTAGATTTAGGCCACAAACTTTCCAGGATTGGCCCTGTGATTTATTAATGGTCACGGCGAATGCACGACGGATCGGAAATAATTAAAACTGAAACGGTATATCAACAACAACAACTTAACAACTTTAATTTGAGTATATTCCATTGTTCATCAATTCACTTACCACCAAACGCGTTCCGTTGCACAGGTTTGGTGGTTTTGGTTTATATTTGGAAGCAAACTTAGTACGTAGCCAACCTTTAGTCGTAAATTGTGCGGTGGTAAGCCAGGCACATCCAAGGAGTCTTTTTTTACACAGTCAATATATTTGAATTAATGCAAGTGTACCAATGATTTCATTCTGAATTATGTTAGTTACTTTTATGTCATCTACATATTTATTCTTAGCCGCCAAAATTGCTCGCTCAGTCAACCATTCATTATTTTTGTGTTTGTGAGTTCGTCCTTCGATGAACAGAAATTCTGAGAAAATAAAATCAATCCACATATTTCGATGATTTGAGGCAGAAATAGCCAGGCAGTAAAATAATTGCGCCTCCAAAACATCTCGAGTTATTGCGTAGGTGTTCGGTCGGATCGGATAAGTGCTTCCAATGCACGTGTATACGCTATTGTACATTCGTCCCAGATGACAATTTTCCATTTTGATAAAACTTTAGCCGCAGAGGAGTGTTTTGTAATATTACATGACATCTATTGGTCCAATGCCTGCCATCGTATCGAAACGTTGCTAGATCCAAATTCAGTATTTACTCGAAATAAATACATCAACCGGTCAACTTCAAAATTTCTAATTGTCAAATTTGTCAAACTATAGACAACATAACGTTTAGCTGTCAGTGACGTTTTGTTATTCCAGCAATTGCATTTTGATATACGATGTTTTATATCGCGGAACGGGATTACACACATTTACACTTTCACGTTTATAATATTAAGTATGATTTTATAAATTGTCCAATGTCTTTATATAAAAAAGAAAGTCGGACATAGGATACCTGAGATTTTTATCCCGTTCCCGTAGAATGTGATATATTACGTGGTATAACAAAACGTAACTGACAGCGAAATCTTATGTTGTCTATAATTAAATATGGCTGAAAATTTGACAATTAGAAATTTAAATTTAACTTATAGCTCTATAAATTTACACACAATATCTTTATAAATTGTAGCCTATGTGTTATTCTGATGTATAAGCTATATTATTATAAAGTTTCATTATAATCCATTCAGTCGTTTTTACGTGAAAGAGTAACAAACATCCATCCATCCATCCATCTATCCATCCATCCATCCATCCATACATACTTACAAACTTTCACGTTTATAATATTAATAGGATAAAATACCTACGTCTTTTAATGAAAAATATTTTATTAAACTCGGCGTTATATTCTGTGTTAGTGTTATATTATTGGTTATATTGGTATTAGTAGGTAGGGTCAATACTCGACAAATATCAATTGGCGGGCGGTAGTTGTACTTTTCCATATACGGCTGCCTGCGTGCAGTCGAATATACGAGATTGAATCAGCTGGTGTGTTTAACTTTGAAAAAGCCCTCAACGGACTTAACAACTGGCGACGAGTTAAAAAAAAATTGAAGCGTGATTGGAAGAATGGCGAAAATAAGTGTCGGCACCGTAACGACCTTCAACCATGAAGTGCAAGATTGGCCGGTGTATAAAGAACGGCTGGAGCAGTGGTTTTCTGCTAATGAAATTGGTGACGACTCAGATAAAGCCGGCACTAAACGACGCGCCATTTTATTGAGCAATTTCGCTGAATCTTCATACAAATTGGTTCGTGATTTAGCCTTACCGCAACAAGTCGGTATATTAGGCTACAAGGAAGTAGTGAAATTGCTGGATGGCCATTTCAAACCGAAGAAGTGTACATTTGCGGAAAGATATAAATTTCATAGTGCTCAACAGCTTGTTGGTGAGGGTTTAGCAGAGTGGTCAGCGCGAGTCCGTGGACTAGCAATCCATTGTGGCTTCGTGGCAACGCATCTCGATGAGCAACTGCGGGATCGTTTCGTGCTGGGTATGCAACCTGGACCGGAAAGGGACAAACTTTTTTCTAAAGAAATATCTGATTTAACCTTGGCCGAAGCGCTCAATATCGCCGAAAGCGTACGCAGTGCCCGTATGGGAGCTCAAGAGTTGTTGCGAGATCAAGAATATAAATCGCCACAGCAAATCATGCAGGTTGGTCTGGGTCGTTCCTTGGAGACGCGCGCACCAGCTGCGGCGGGAAGCGACGGCCGCATACGCCAGCGCCGCTGGCTGGCAGGCTCGGCCGGTGGACGTTCTCAAGATGGCGGATGTACTGCCTGTGGTTATACGGGGCATACTGCATCGTTTTGTCGGTTTGCGCGATACAAGTGTAAACAGTGCGGTGTGCAAGGGCATCTCAAAAGAATGTGTAAACAAATGATGAATCGTCAACATTATGTCGAGTGCTGTGCTGATGATGATGATGGTAAGTTATGTTGCAATATTCGTACTCTGCGTGGTGAACCGATGCGGGAATCTGTGGTGGTAAATGAATTTACGTTAACCTTCGAAATAGATACCGGCTCTCCAGTGTCCGTTATTTCTGAGCAAATGTATAAACTATATTTCAAAAGAATTCCGTTGTTATCGAGCTCTGTTACTTTACATAGTTATAGCGGTGACAAGTTAGATGTTGTGGGTATGCTCCGGTTGCCAATTTCGTATAATAATAAACAAAGAGAAATTTGTGTATACGTAATCAGGAACGGTGGACCCCCGTTACTCGGAAGAGACTTCTTTTCACAGTTCAATCTTCAAATTTGCTCCATTGAGAAAAGTAGTGACATTACCAAATCATTAGTTTCAGAATTTCCTAAGCTATTTTCTAACGGATTGGGTCGATTGGAAGATATTGAGATTAATTTAACGCTTAAACCGGATTCTAAGCCAATTTTTTTTAAAGCACGACCCCTTCCTTTTGCCCTTCGTGAAAAAGTAGAAAGAGAAATTAATCGGTTGGTTGAAATAGGTGTTTTGGTACCAGTTAAATATTCTGAATACGCTAGTCCTATTGTTCCGGTATTGAAACGTGACGGGTCATTACGCCTTTGTGCTGATTACTCAGTAACTGTCAACAAACATTTACTTGTAGACAAATATCCTTTACCTCGGTATGAGGACCTGTTTAGTAGGCTTTATGGCGGGAAATATTTTTGTAAATTAGATATGTCTCAAGCCTATAATCAATTAATGCTCAGTGAGTCATCACAATCGCTCACATGCATCAATACACACAAAGGTCTTTTCAAATTCACTAGACTTGTGTTTGGGTTGGCTTCCGCACCCGCTATTTTTCAGCGTACGATGGAATCGCTTCTCTCAGGCCTGGAGGGTACCCTACAGTTCCAAGATGATATATTGGTTTGTGGAACAGACAGAGACCAAACTTTAAAACGGTTAAAGACCGTTTTACGGAAACTTCAAGACGCGGGGCTAGTCTTAAACATAGACAAATGTTGCTTTTTCCAGGATTCAGTAACGTATTTAGGTTTTATTATAGATAAAAATGGTATACGGAAGAGTCCGTCGAAAGTCGAAGCTATAATTAAATCGCGGGCTCCCACTAATGTGTCGGAATTAAAGTCCTTACTAGGCATGGTAAATTATTACAGACATTTCATTAAGAACGCATCAACCATTTTACATCCACTACACACGTTATTACAAAAAAATAAAAAGTGGTGTTGGACCCATGAACATGATAATGCTGTCTCCATAATTAAAAGGGAACTTGCTTCGGACACCAATTTGGCGCATTTCAATCCTGAAGCGGACTTAATTCTAACAGTAGATGCATCACCTGTGGGTCTAGGTGCTATTTTAGCCCAAGTAGAAAATGGGGTAGAAATACCTATTGCTTACATGTCGCGTTCTCTTAATGCTGCCGAGAAAAATTATAGCCAAATCCAAAAAGAGGCTACGGCCATCATCTTTGGGGTTCGAAAATTTCATCAATATTTGTATGGCCGTGCGCGGCCATTTACCCTAAGAACCGATCATAAGCCCCTCATATCTATCTTTAATCCTGATAAAGGAATACCGGAAATATCCGCGAATAGGTTACAACGCTATGCTATATTTTTATCGGCTTATAATTATAAAATTCAATTCGTTAGTAGTTTACATAATAGCGCAGACTACTTAAGCCGTGCAGTGTCAACTAATCATTTACCAGTCGACTCGTGCGGTTCGCAGCCGTCTAACGTGAGCGAGTCAACTGATGAGTCATCACTAGATAACTCTGCTTACATACGTTTTGTTTACGAAGGAGAAAAGTTTTTATCATTAACAGACGTAAAGGATGCAATTAAGCGAGACGTAACACTTGTTAATGTTATTAGTTATATTTTAAAAGGCTGGCCTAGCAGAGTTACTGATCCGATATTAAGTCGCTTCTTTTCTCACCGACTCGAATTATCGCTTGAAAATGACTGCCTGATGCGCGGCCATAGATTAGTTATACCCACTAGCTTACAAAACAAGGTACTTATGGAACTTCACAGGGGTCACCTAGGGATGACAAAAATGAAAGAGGAAGCTAGGAACAGATTTTGGTGGCCGGGTATGTCCTCGGCAATCGAAAAGCACGTATCAGCGTGCGGCGCGTGCGCGGAGCAACGGGTCGCGCCGCCAAAGGCTCCGCTAACGCCGTGGCCCTACCCGTCTCATGCCTGGCAGCGCATACATATAGATTTTTTAGGACCTATAAATAGTAAAATGTATCTTGTCATCGTTGATGCCTATTCCAAATGGGTGGAATGTTTTGATGTTACATCTGGGTCTAGTTCTAGAGTAGTCATTGATAAGCTGTGTGAAGTAATGGCACGATTCGGTTTAGTGGATACAATTTGCTCAGATAACGGCACGGCTTTTACATCACATGAGTTCAAACAGTTTTGTGCACAAAATAGTATTAAACACCTCACATCGCCGATTTATAACGCCCCTAGCAATGGTCAAGCAGAAAGCTACGTAAAAATTATTAAGAGAGCTATAAAATCAATATTATCTTCAGGTTCAAATTTGCGTGACCTAAATTCAAAATTACAAGAATTTTTACTATGTTATCGGAATTCTAAGCATTCAACCACTAACAAATCGCCCGCAGAGGTTCTATTTGGTCGTAAATTAAAATGTAGATTAGATCTTTTAAAAACCGACACCCACACACCATCCGATACAGCCCTCGACATAACTGTTAAAGAGAAACAGTCCTTACAGAGTGATTACTTTGGCGGCAAACGTAAAGTACATTTTAATATAGGAGATAATGTGCTAGTGAAAATGTTCTCTCAGAACAAATCAAGTTGGACGCGCGGTGTGGTTGTGAAACTTCTGGGCAAGTCACTTTACATTGTACAGTTACACAACTCTGACGTGACTGTCAAGCGTCACATCAATCAACTGCTCCGATTTAAGGGGGGAGAAGAAGGGCGGCGTGATGAGCCGGTGCCTGTCTTCATCACGGCAACTGTTCCTGGAGCCGCAGACGATTGTCGGTCATCTACTGCTATAGATGACACGGTAGTAGCAGCTGCAACAAGTGCAACCACATCGGACGAAATAGATGACTTGCCGGCTGAAGATGTGATTCGTTCTAAGCGCAACCGCAACATTGTTGATTACAGACAGTTTTTCTAAATAGTGGTGGAGGAGTGTTATATTATTGGTTATATTGGTATTAGTAGGTAGGGTCAATACTCGACAAATATCAATTGGCGGGCGGTAGTTGTACTTTTCCATATACGGCTGCCTGCGTGCAGTCGAATATACGAGATTGAATCAGCTGGTGTGTTTAACTTTGAAAAAGCCCTCAACGGACTTAACAGTTAGTTTCTGCAAGATTTTTTGTCAGGGAAGGCCGAGATTTAAAGATATTGATCCCTGGGTCAATTTCAACAAATGCCATTTTTTTATCATATCGGTGAACTTTTTCATTTATATATATTTTTTATATTTTTCAGGTTTTATGTAATCTATAGGACATCAAATATCTCCAAATTTAATATCATCGACGTATCATTTAAGAATAGGAAGAAAATTCAGTTTGAATTCTGGTTTCCACCGACATGACAAACCGGCACCGATTATTTTTTCTGTACACCGATATGATAAGTTTATCCACCGAAATGATTTATTTATCCAGCGATATGATAATCTGTCCACTTTTGAATATAAAAAGTAAATAGTTAGTAGATACCTATATATTTTTACAAGGGTGACGTAGAACTGAAGACCTGAACTCGCATCACACCCAAAGACAACTGAGTTCTTAGAAATCCGATCAAAATATATTTTTTTAAATATGTAGGTACATACCATGGACGTATAGAAAGATGTCCGATACGATATTTTGGGGTATCGATACAATGGCATGCGATCCAAAATATCATAAATGACAATGCAATATCGTTTCGCATGGCCGGTATAACGAAACAACAATATCATGTTCTTCTTTTGCACATATCATTATATGTGCAAAAGAAGTTGTGTTACATGCAAGTTGTGCATTGTGTTACAATAAACAAATCAAAGCCGCATTCGGCTTTGATTTGTTTATTGTAACACAATGCAAATAAGTAGGTTGATGAAATTGATTATATCTGTAATCTGTTAAACATATCAAAAATCGCTCCTATTTATTTATTACCTGACCCCTGGTCCCTCAACGCGATGTATTTTTTTATTTTTTACTTTTTATAGGATACTTAAGGTCATTGTGTCGGGGGTTTATTTAAATTTTTAATTTAATTTTGATTTTTTGCTTTTTATAGGTACACGCTTACTAAGATGTTTGTAATGTGTACTGTATTAAAATCGCTTCATCCGTTCGCGAGCTACGGTGCCACAGACAGACAGACAGACACGTCAAACTTATAACACCCCTGGTTTTGCGTCGGGGGTTAATAAAAACGTGTCTAATGCATACGCCCACCACTGCCCACATACTACCATTACCAAGTTTTGCTATATCAACAATTTGGGGGAAACTTCTTAATTTAAATGACGGTAATTATAATTAACAGCCACTAAATTACCGTATCACGTGACATTCGCAGTCTGTATGCAATGTCAATTAAATATGTATCAAAGAAGAAGCTCAAGAAAAAAGCAAGAAAAATGTAAGCGCCTTTGGATAGTATCATTTGATTAAGTATATACCACACGCCGCAGTTATAAGTTTGGAACTCAAACACAACGATTGGTACAAAGCCTTAATTCGTTAATGAAAACAGTCCATGGCACATGCAAGCAATACCCAGGGTATGCCTAGTGCAGAAGTATCGTGTTTTTTTAACCCCCGACGCAAAAAGAGGGGTGTTATAAATTTCACGTGTCTGTCTGTCTATCTGTCGATGTTTGACATGTTTGATGAAAATCGGGTGAGCCGTTTAAAAGTTATGAGGGGTGAAAGTGGGGAAGAATAACCGAATGGCTGCAAATATAATCGAGTGGGGTCTCAAATGAAAGCGCATCACGTGCAATTTAACGAAATCTACATTATAATAAGTATGTACCTATAAAAAGTAAAAAATAAAAATTAAATTAAAAATTTAAATAAACCCCCGACACAATAAATACTTACCAAAAATAAATACTTACCAGGGGGACCAGGGGCCAGGTAATAAATAAGTGGGAGTGGTCCCCCAACGCGAAGTATTTATTTTTATTTTTTACTTTTTAAAGGTTATTGTGTCGGGAGTTTATTTAAATTTTTATTTAATTTTTATTATTTAAATGAAAAAAAAACTTCAATATTAGATTTATTTATTTTGATTTTGAAGGCGACTCCTCCGTAGTGAATTTAAAGGCTGACGCTGATCCCGAACTTCTATCCACTCTCTCCTAAAAAAGAAGTTCAACGCTTCAAGATAATGTACACTTATACTACTTAGCCGATCGATGAGCCACTGCCGTCCAGTTACATGGAAGGTAGACGCCAGACGGGTGCATATCAAGTTGGCCTACTCTTGTGGCTAGGTTATCGGCCTTTTCATTTCCTTTTGTCGGCTCTTGCGACACCTTCAGGATGGAATGGGGTGGTGACACTATATATTCTAAATCCCTCACCACCCGGACAATGTATTTACACACTCATTCATAAAAGAATAACAAGTCTTTTCCAATTTTAGTAGCCATTTCTAAAGATGCTGTTACTTATCTGTAATTTTGCTAAAATCATCGACTTTAACACCTGGGAATATTAAGTTAATGCGCTTAACTTAATTCGTTTTACAGATGTTGAATTTTCGCATTTTTCGCCCACTTAGTTAAGGGCCGACCGCGAAATGACAAGACAACTGTTATTCATATTATCCACTTTAATATATCTCACTTTTCATTCGGGTCAGCACCTGTGTGTACTGAGTATATGCGTGGTGACGAGTTGAGTTTTGGAAAACATAGTGTCACCACCCCATTCTATCCTAAGAGGGTTGTAAGAGCCGAAAAAAGGGAACAAAATGGCCGAAAACCGAAAATCCGCAAAAGAAGGGAAAATTGATATGAAACTCTGTGCCAACCCATGTGGCTAGTGTGGCACTGTAGGCTAATTACCCTCCATATGGTTGGAGGAGGCCCGACTCAGTGGTGAGTCTTTTGTGGGCTGAGAAGTAAAAAGTAGAAGACAAATCTGCTTACACTGATGCGGGGTGAGCAGGAGTTAAGAAAAGATGAAGAAGATATGCCTTTTTGGTTTAGGGGTTGGATGCACCGCCTTTGGATCACAGGGTCCCGGGTTCGATTCCGGGGTCGGACAAGTGTCTTTGTGTAAACCAGAGGCACTTGCTCTGAGTCTGGGTGTCAGTTGTGTTCGTGAATTTCATGTTTGTAAACTGCCCCTGAGATACAGTTCAAACCTAGTTTATCGTTTTAAGAAAAAGGTATACTGCAAATGATAGTATAATAGGCGCAGAAAATGATGGTTCTGATAGTGTTACCACGAACACTGCAAAGTGCCTGAAACGTTGGGATTTAAAAATAAGAATACGATCAGAACCGTTTAGAAATAATTTCCTGCAATGTCCAAACATCGTAGATAGTGATAGTTCCTTAAAATACGACGTGAAAAATAATAATCCCTTTGTCCTGCTAATCTTAATTCGTCGATCAATTTACATTGAAATTCGGCTCCCCTTCTGTTATTGTTGTTTTACTCGAGGGCTGCGGCTTTGTCCCATCGAATATCTTGCCCATTATTCATAATTATTTCTGAAGTAATTTGTTTGACTTTATAACTTGAGGTATTTAATGAAATAGTCGTTCAACGTATGATCAGTATTAACCCTTAAGGTTGAGTGCCGCGTGCACCAATTTAATAGCAATTTCAAACTTAAGCTCTAAAGGAACTATAATTACGAATGTTTTATCACAAAACTATCATTAATAATAATAAATATCCTTGGACATTTCACACAACGCCATCTCGTCCCAAGCTAAGCAACTTAATGCTTGTGTTATGGTAACGAGATGGATGATAAACTACTTATATACTTTTTTTTTGTAAATACATACATATTATAGATAGAAATGACACCCAGACTCCGATCCAGTGCCTCTGGTTTAGACAAAGACACTTGCCCGACCCCGGAATCGAACCCGGGACCCGTTGATCCAAAGGCGCACATCTAACCACTGGACCAACGAGGCAGTCATTATCTGCTTTCAGCCCTTGTCCCACGCTAGGTACACTATTATAGGTCGTCTTTCTACATTCACTTCCTTTGATACTCATTTCCTCATTAACACAATCCGTCCATATCTTTTGGTGTTCTACAAGCCACGTTCATGCTGAAACTACCACTGGTTCGGAAAACTGCTTTAAAGAAGAGCCGTCAAGAAACTCTGTAGTAGTTGCTTTTTTAGATCGCCATTTTTAGGTACACTGCAGTCACAAAGGGCCAAACAGCAGTCACATGTTTTAATACCTTTTTTTTCACTCCACCCATAGCCTCAACCCGGGTTGCAGCATTCTGTAAGCTGGAGGACTCATTTCCGTAAAACATCAGACATCAGGAAAACTCAAACAAAATTTTCCTTCAAGCTAAAAGTTTCACCTCTTGTTACAACTACTGCCTCAAATTGAACTGAACTATAAGACGCTATTTTTGACAAGCATAACTCCATCTTCAATTTCTTTACTTTGTGTCATAACTTAAATATTTTACGCTCTTAAATACATATGTAAGCTATGTATGCTATGTATTTGTAAGCTGATTTCACATTAAATTCTATTTGGTACTCATTCCCTCTAACCTATTGGTAGAACAGTAGAGAATGCCGCATGGCATTAGGTCCGCCTTACGTATGGCTACTGGACATAAAAAAACGATTCTCAACACGCAATGCTCGAAGACTTTTGTCCTCAAGCACCGATATTTAATGAGGAATATTCCTCATACATATTGGCCATTAAATATTACATCATTGCTGACAAACAAGACAATAATACATTCCTTGGAAAAATTGTACTATTCGCATTCTAACGCAAACAAGAGAAATATTCTTCCATTTGAAATTGATACTGTTGCAGTTCGCGTATTCAAAGCCAAAGAGTTGCCAGATTCATCGTAATCATTATTTTTGTGCCACCTACATAGAGTAGGTGCGAATCGTAGTGTGGGACGGCCCTCTGCTAGTTGGAGCGAGGCTCTGCGAAAGGTTGCGGGCAACACCTGGATGCGTCAAGCTGAAGACAGGGCGCTATGACGCTCTTTAGGGGAGGCCTATATCCAGCAGTGGACTAATGTGGGCTGATGATGATGACATAGAGTAGAGAAGGTAGACGTACTGGCATTGATGACGGAGTACGTAGTAATAAAAAAGTTATTTTTAAAATTAATAAAAATAAAAAGTAAAAGAAAGAAACAACATTAGAACTTCGTGGTATATATTCAAACTCAAACTGAAATTTATTTACATAGGTTTTATCACAAAACTCTTAAAAATCGTCATAGCCCACGCTAGGTGGTAGTCTCCATACACACATGTCATAACAGTCGTCATATCTACATTCACACCTTTCATACACAATTTCTCATTCTTATAATCTATCCATCTCTCTTGATCTCCCACAACCCTTACTTCCACCCACATTCATGCTGAAACTACCACCGGTTCGGAATGCTGATCTACAGAGAAGAGCCGGCAAGAAACTCTGTAGTTTTTTCAACTCAATGGATTTGTTTACAAAAAGCACTAAACGGCATAGTGAGAGCAAGTTCGCCAGATGAGAGAAACACACAACACGTTAACGCTAGTTGTCATCTAGGCCACATAATGATACCACGTACTTCCTAAGACGCGTACCGCGTAATTCTTTGTGACGCAGTTTATCGATTCGGTGAAAGTGAAAGGTCGTCAATGTAATTTGAGAAGAAGAAGAAGAGATCTACCACGCTGTACGGGTCAGGTGAGTTGGTTTACAAGTTATGTTGCAAAGCTTTACAGCATGCTAGAACACTACCTAGGTGTTATAGAAAAATTATGTATTAAAAACATATATAAATAAATTGTGTACATTTTTTTTGTCCTAGTCCAACGGTACCCCAGGACTAGATATGACCAGTATCGCCGGAGCAGTTTACAAACATGAAATTCACGAATACAAAGGACACCCAGACTCGAAGCAAGCCTCTGGTTTACACAAAGACACGTGCCCTGCCCCGGAATCGAACCCGGGACCCCGTGATCCAAACGGCGCATTTTGTGACGTTGGACTAATGTCTTTAACTTTAACAATAATGTAGGCGGTATAAATTTAGTAAATATTTCTGAACCTACTCCTTTTTTGAAGTCATCACACATTGTAGTTAATACCCAAATCTGGTCAGATTGGTTACCAATGCTGAAATTGGGAAAATCGCAAGGTGTATTCTATCGTTGAACAAGACACAACGAAGAATCGTCGTAGAAAGACTAGAAAGTCTTATGTCGTGTGTCCGTAACACGAGAAATGAGGCGAGCAATTTTATCTGAGCACGGTGTCGTACGTTCAGCTGTGGGAAATGTGTAAATTGAGGCGACAGTTTCGTTAATTGACTGTACCCTTATTGCCCTAAAAAAGGTTTGCTATCTATATATGTTTACAAAAACCAATGCCACTTTTCGTTGTAATTTTATAACTCAAGAACGGCTGAACCGATTTGAATGATTTTTCTTGTATGCGTTTGGGTGGCACCGAAGATGGCTTAGATCAGCCCAACAGATGGCGCTGCAGTCGGTAAACGAATATCATGCAGGACAACGTTTGCCGTGCGGGAGCTATTTCATCATCATCATTTCAGCCACTGCTGGACATAGGCCTCCCCCAAAGATTTCCACAAAGGCCGGTCCTGGGCCGCCCGCATCCATCGTTATCCGGCGACCTTAATCAGGTCATCGGTCCACCGTGTGGGAGGCCTACCAGCACTGCGCTTTCCGGAACGCAGTCGCCATTCCAGGACTTTTCTGCCCCATCGGGCGTCGGTCCTGCGCGCTATGTGCCCTGCCCACTGCCACTTAAGTTTGCAATCCTGTGGGCTATGTCGGTGACCCTGGTTTTCCTGCGTATCTCTTCATTTCTGATTCGATCTCGCAGGGAGCTATTTACAAACATGTAATTCACGAATACAAATGACATCGGTACTTACTCTACATTCGAACGGTACTTACTCTACATTCGAACGGTACTTACTCTACATTCGAAATTTCACTATCTGTTTAATTTTGCGTTATTTGCAAATTGTATTTTGTATATATGTATAAAACAAGTGAATGAAAGTGTTGGAAGGTAGACCTAGGCGGACGTTTTGACCCCCTCGACTGTGCTGCACCCTTGCCGTGGTCAGGGGGCTCGTGTGCCTTTATGATCCGTTGGCCATACCGGCTCAGGGTCACCCATGTCGGGCGGGCCTGTGGCGAGAGGACAGACGAAGAGCAGCCTCCAGGGACTCTTCTGTCCTTAGAGTTGCCCTGCGAGCCACCCTAAGCCGCTGCGGTGCACCAGTGCACCAGCGACCAAGCAGCTTGACCGCCAACCCGAGTGTTGACGTGGCTTACTTCTGAGGGTGACATAATTTTGGCGCCAAAACGTAACTTACTTGTTATAATTCAGATGGCGCTATAATCTCTACGGTTCAACATCTGTTGATTTAATAGTTATAGACTTCTCCCACGCCATGCCAGTGACACAAACTCAACATTGTCTTAGGGGCTGTCCATTAATCACGTGAGGTTCGAAAGGGGGTGGGAGTGGTCCGGCAAAAATCACGAAATATCACAAGGGGGAGGGGGGTAAGATATCACGTGTATTTAGTTTTTCGTCAAACGCGTGATTTTTTAAACAGAAAAGCGGCGTGTATTGTCATTACCTTTGAATGTAATATTCTTCGCAGGTACTAAAAAATACACGTAGTCTTAAACCTCACCACGTATCACCAAGGGGGAGGGAGGGGTTAAAAATGATAAATAAAACATCACGTGACTAATGGACAGCCCCTTACATACCTACTTACAAACTAACCGAGTGGATAGAACCAACGCATTGAATACTTCTCATTCATTACATTTTGTCTGCGAAGAGCAAAAACTCATGACAATAATTATTCTGCTACGAAAATGTTGGAACGGTATCAATTCCATTCTAAATTATAAATAATCAGAATCCTGTCGCCAATATTGATTGAAGTCCTTGTAGAACAGTTCAGCAATTCTATTTCTAAGCAAAAGCTGTTGTAAATTTCTTAAGCAGGAGCGTAGCTACCGCCGTATCAATTATACGGGGCCCCCGGGCCACGGGGCCCACGACGTGCGTAAGCATAAATTAATAAAAACTTGCCAAATTTTTTAATAATTCAGACATGACAAAATTTAAAAATAGTAATTTCTTTTATTCTCACATGGAGCGTGCGTTCGATAGCTGGCAACACTCACATCGGTTTTTTAAAAACATATTTTTTTTTCTTGTTTGAGAAATCTTTACTTTCTTATGGGCCCGCAAATATATTTTTTTACGGGGCCCCACCTAGGCACGCTAGGCCCCTGTTCTTAAGTCAAAATAGACCAGGACTTAAGCTTGAGAAAATGGTAAAAAGCATTGCATTTTCTGCGAACATTTACTCTAATAATCTATATTTTATATCATCAGAAAGATGCGACTTCAAAGAACAAGAACTTACCCGCTTTAGAAAAGGTGATATTTTGACCCGATAATATTAGATTGAAAATTAGGGTGCTTTTTCGATAGTACTTATGTCAAAATAAGGTAAAAAAAAATATAAATTATAAAATACAGTGTATTTAGGACATAAAAGGCAAGTTTTCGCGAAATTTCGAGAAAAAGATATGTATTAGCTTAGGATACAATTAAAAAACTTGGTTATTTCATTTTTTTACGTAAATTTTGAGAGTATGTGAAAAAAGTGCGAATATAAAAGTTGTAGTTCTTTTTATCACCTACAACTTTGTCATTTCACTTTTTTCCAGACTTGTAGTTTTGCCGGAAATCGAGATATACCGTGTTTTACCCTTAAAAACCACCCCTCCCTCACTTCGCGACCTCAGATCGCCCGTTAATTATTTTTCCTAGGATTGTGTCTATATTCTCTTTCTTCTATAACGGGTGTCATCCTACTGTTATTATTTTTGTTTCAGAAATTATCGACACTGGTTTCTAAAGAGGTTGAGGTCTTTGAAATGGTTCAATATACCTTTTTTAAAATAAAGTCAATGCCGTGAACTACTCATGTTGTTAGTTCATTCCTAAAGTGTGTTCAGTGAGGTCATCAGGTTCTATCGACAAAAGAAAAAAACAAATGACAGCTATTTCTTCCGCCACAATAACACGCCATATAACTAGATGAACTAGATGAATGATAGAACTAAAATGGATAGAAAAAATTTCTACAAAACTGCGAGTGTTGTAATATTTACAAATCGTTTTAATTTAGAGATTCAAGATACTTTAAGCAATCCTACAAAAAAATTAAACGAAGGCTAGATTAAATACTTTAAGTGATAATCTTGACACATATCAGTATCAACTTGTTCACAACACCGGGTCAGCATAGAAATATTTAGGTATTCAAAAGAGTAAGCCATCCGCAGATGGAAAATCGAAGTATGCTACTCGCCATGATCTTCTACAATTACATTTTGCAAATTAAGTTGGTTCATTCTCCGTATTAGTTTTTAATGTATACGTCATTATGAGATATTTGGTTAATTTTGCTTTCTGCGGAGGAAAAAACTCGCGGAGGAAATAACTCGTTTAATATTGTCATAAGCATTAATCATCACCATAATTCATATATAATATCCTAATATCGATAGACTCCAAAGCTGCGCAACACTATTAATTTGGATTTAGTTCATTCGTTATCACGTCAAAATCCATTAGCTCACACATTCATTTGTTTCATTCTGTTCTGTCTGTGACTGTAGTCGTGAATGAAATGCGAATAGTGCGCAAACATGTCCGCCGTGTGTTGTATTTGACGTAAATAGTGGCGAAAATCCGTATTTGTTTTTATCTACGTGGTTAGTATTGGTGCTATTTTTTGTTTATGATGTGTGTGGATGTGCAGTGATCCGTACATATGAGGCTGTTATACAAAACTGGTCCAATGGAGTCACTACGAAAGTGGTTCTACAAGCCGAAGGTATGCCATAGTTTCAAAATTTATTTTAAATCGTTTATTTTGGAAAATCTCCTACAGTAATGGTTAGCACAACTGTTTTATGACCTTAAGTGATGGCTGTTTATGAAAGAGATCTTTTATAGAGGGGTTTTAATTATAGAGAGACAATGTCATTCTTTGTTACAGAGTCTCGATGATTCAATTCAATGTTTCCCTTTGATTTTCTGCTACCGACCATTGTTCTAATTATGAATATGGTAACAGTTATTGTAATAAATTACACTAATCCCTCGAGCCCCATTGATTATATTGGGTATAGTTTTACACTATTGTTTTACATCAACTTTATGCAAATTAGTAATATATTGTTGGGCCACAAATACCCATGTTGTTAGTAAAGTCTGCAGTGACGTTACGTGTTAAAATATCATGCTGAATATTAAGTAGCTTGCAGAGTTGTTATGCTAAACATAATAAAATACATTAGCCAACTAGTATATGGTATGATGTTTTGAACATTTCAACATTAGTTTAAAAGTTATTATGTGCATTTCGCAATTTTGTTACCATAGAAATACTAGTTAATAACGAAAGTACTGTCCCTTTTGCTGCAATTACAATATGGTGAGGTACAATGAAGGATTCTCTAAGCAATGCAATATGCGTGTATTGACACAATTTGTACCGGCTGCTACCTGCTATTTCAATAGAGTCAATTCTGTCATCACCATGCCGTTCTCTATTTTGATAGTTTAGGTAACCAACTAATGCTATGGTGACAGTTCAGGATGTATGCCACTATCAGTTTACGAGCCAAACAATTGCATCATGTTGGACGGGCACTTCAACAGTGAATAGCAGGTTTAGGACCCTAGAGTAACAATACTATAAGTTCAGAAGCTTGAATTAAGCTGCCGCTTACAGCAATCCGTATGGTGACTGATTTAGAATACACAGTGTCACTGTAGTTTATTTAATCCTGCGGGTGTTGTAAAAGCATATAAAAAGAACTGATAGGGCTGATAACATAGCTGAAAGAGAAGGTGAAACATGTAGCAAAAACTTGTGCCAACACGTCTGGCCAGTGTGGTACAGTAGGCTAATTAATAACCCTCCATGTATTGGAGGAGGCCTGACTCAGCAATGGGTTATCTATGGGCTGAGCAGTGAATGTTTTTTTTAATTTTTTCAATGTTGTATGAGGGACTTAAATATGCAATTTTACTTTGTATCAGATATGTATGAGAAGTTTATTAAACCCATTATAAACTTTTGTGGTCAAACTCTATTTGCTTGCAGTTATTTTGATACTGAATCACAATAAGATAATGTAGTTGATAACAATATATTTGAGTGTATTTAAAGATTAGCAATGGTGTTATCAGTATTGTCCTCCATATTTCATTTTAGAGTCTCTCCACCCAAACTAAATCATGGACTCATCCATTTAGCCAATTAGTTATTTAGCCATTTAGCCAAATGTCTACTAGCTGATCTACTGACTGAAAATAAATATACCCCGGCTTTTCATGCAACATTTTAAATGTCCATACAGTCAATTGTAACTATGGGTTCCTGAAAAGTGGGGGTGGGTGTCAATAGTAGCCTAAGTCACTCCTTGTTACATCAGCTATCTGCCAGTGAAAGTTCTCTCAAAACAGGCACTCCAATTTTATTTATTTCTATAGATATACATCTATACTAATATATAAAGCTGCAGAGTTTGTTTGTTTGTTTGAACGTGCTAATCTCAGGAACTACTGGTCCGATTTCAAAAATTCTTTCAATGTTAGATAGTCCATTTATCGAGGAAGGTTATAGGCTATATTTTATTTCAAAGGAATTAGGGATCCGTATGAAAATTGCGATTTTGTAACCCAAGGTGTAAAATCGAAAACCTATTTATGCGTGCGCTGCAAAAACTATTGACAATAGAACAAAATGAAGTACTACGAGTTTGTAGGTCTTATTAAAATCTACAAAAAAGTCAGCGAGAGCACATACCTTACTATCATAGTTTAGTCACAATAACCACTTTTATATTCATAAAAAAAATGCATAGAGATAAGCACGGGTTCGAAGTCCACGCGAGCGAAGCCGCGCCCAGAAGCTAGTATATGTATAAATTTTTTATTTCCATTGCTGCTTAGTCTTAAGATAGGGTCCATTGTTTGTTTAACTTGCATAAGCTGAACAACATTTGTACATAACACACACACACATATAATGAATACATTAGTAATGTGCATCTTTTTTAAAATATTTACTTGATGTAAATTGTAATTATTTTTTATTAATTATTTTTATATATATATAATATTTATTTACATTTTTGTCTTCCATATTCTTGTAACAGCTATTTTCCTTATGTTTAGTCATGAATGAATCATTCACTCAAATCAATTTGTCTAAACAATTAATGAATAATGAAAAGTGGGCACATTTATGTTCCACATATTGAATAAGCAGTTCTGATATTTGTGTTATGTTATTACTTTTAATACAACTAATATTACTCCAAAGATGTCCCACTGTTGAGTTGGGCCTCCTCCATTCACATGGAGGTTAACTGGCTTTTTTTTGTTGGCTCTAACTCAAACCAACTTTATTTACATAGGTTTCATCACAAAACTCTTAATAAATTGTCATGTTTAAAATTACCATATTGATATTAGGTAGATAGAATATGAGCCTAAATGATGAGTTCATTACTGATACTTGTCATTATTGGAATTATTTGTACTGTAAACATTACTGTGGTAACAGTAATCCAGTAATCCATTTTGGAATATGGACATAGTACTGTCCATATTCCAAAATGGATTATGTTCAAATAAAATTTAGTCTAATTATGTAAAACATAATGTTTTAATGATGTTATTAGTAGCATAGTTAGGTTTAACCTATCTATTAATGTGTATTAAATCAGTTCATACATTTTATTCACATTAAGACGGTTAATATTTATTGTTAACTAACAATCATTAATTATAAAATTCCCCGAAATATTCTTGTGAATACATTGTTTTATCAAATTCATAAAACTTTTATCAACACACAAGATTAAACAGTAGTTTTTGTCTGCAAGATAATGATTTATTTAATTCACTAGTCAACTTCCAGTTTGGTATGACATTTTGCACATTTATTAAGTTGAAAACTTTAAAAACATATTTACACAGCTTTACACAGGGTCTATGGTGACTGATTTAGAATACTACTGTTTAGCCCTTACATGGCCCACTGCTATGTCGGGCCTCGCCCAATTACATGGAGGGTAATTAGCCTACTGTGCCATGCTGGCCAGACGGGTTGACATAGGTTTTCGTATCAAATTTTCCTTCTCTAGCGGCTAAGTTTTTGGCCTTGTCATTTCCTGTAGTCGACTCTTGCGACCCCCTCAAGATGAAATGGGGTGGTGACACAATCTATTCTAAATCCGTCACCACACGGACAATTATGACATGCTTTAGAATACATAGTGTTACTACCCCATTCCACTCTGAAGGTGTAAGAGCAGACAAAATTGAATTGAACAAACTTTGTTCAAAAAGTTTAAAATTCATCAGGATTGGTTAACAGATACGGGGGATATCTGTGTACATACTTACAGCCGAAAATTTTTTTTTTTTTTTTTTTTTTTTTAAAGCTTCCTTTTATTTCCTGCAATCTGTCTTTAGCTTGACATTAAGCTGGATGTTTGAAATATGTAGAAAAGGACGTGCGTGTCATGTATCCAGTGATACATACACTTTTAATATTCATATAAGATCTTGGGGTGCTCTTCTGTTCAGTCTTATGAAGACTGGGCCGGTTTCCATAAGTCCCTGTGCCAGGGTGTTAGGGTGTTGGGATAGTCTCTTTCTGTACTTTCCAAGTGCTTCCAGGATCTCATGTTTTACAGTAGGTATTTTCAGATCACGGTGTATTGCTTCATTGGTGATGTACCAAGGTGCATTTGCAATCATGCGGAGTGTTTTAGATTGGAATCTCTGCAGTATTTCCAGATTAGAATTTGCGGCAGTACCCCATAATTGCAGTCCATACGACCATATTGGTTTAAGGATGCTCTTGTAAAGGAGTAGTTTGTTTTCCAGTGTGACTTGGGATCCCCTTCCCAGAAGCCAGAACATTTTTCTTGATTGTAGGCTAAGAGCCTTCCTTTTTGTAAATATGTGTTTCCTCCATGTGAGTCTTTTATCCAGGTATATGCCAAGATACCGAGCATGGTCCGATTGAGGTATCTGTACTCCATTGAGTTTTACGGGGGGACATTCACCATGCCTGAGGCTAAAACAGACGTTTATTGATTTGGCTTCATTGGCCTTTATACGCCAGTCCTTCAGCCAGTCTGATATATCATTGAGACCTTGTTGTAGCACTTCTGAGGCTCTGCTAGGATCATTACTGGATGCAAGAATGGCTGTGTCATCAGCAAATGTACCGATAAGAGATCCATCCGGTGTTGGTAAGTCTGATGTGTAAATCAGGTAAAGAATTGGTCCCATGACGCTCCCCTGGGGTACTCCAGCTCTGGTTAGGTGTAGTCCCGATGTATCTTCACCATGTTTTACATAAAAATGTCGTTGGGTGAGGTAGGATGTTATAAGTAGATAGTAGTTAATAGGTAGCGCATTCCTAACCTTGAACAACAGTCCCTCGTGCCAGACGCGGTCAAATGCTTGTGAGATGTCGAGAAACGCTGCAGAACAGTACATTTTCTTTTCGAAGCTAAGGTGAATTTTTTCTACTAGTCTATGTACTTGTTCTATGGTACTATGAGCAACTCGAAACCCGAATTGATGGTCAGGTATAAGCTTTGCTTTTTCAATTTCAGGCATGAGTCTCTTAAGGAAGATGATCTCGAAGAGTTTAGATGTCACGGGTAATAGGCTAATTGGACGATAAGACTTAACATCGTCAGGGCTTTTTCCTGGTTTTATTATGAGAATAATTTCTGCCACTTTCCATTGCGGCGGTATGAAGCCTCTTCGTATGATAGCATTAAATAGATAAGTTAGGAAGGTAATTGCCTTTTCTGGTAACTCCCTCAGAATTTTCGGTGTTACTAAGTCATATCCTGGAGCCTTGTTCAGATTCAGCTGTCTGATGACGCCAAAGATTTCTCTCTTTGTCGTTTTGTTGATGGGCGGGTCGAGTTGGAAAACTTCGCTTAGTTTTTCTTTGACCCTAGATGTTTTAGAGCTTGTGTCTGGATTTGGTGTGAAGACACTTTTTAGGTGTTCTGCGAATAAGTTTGCTTTCTCTAAGTCGCTCTTTGCCCAGCTGCCGTCTTCCATTCGTAGAGGAGCTTGAAAGGGAGTAGGTGTTTTTAGTTTACTAACTGCTTTCCAGAGAGAATAGTCTGTTGCAGCAGTAGCATCCAGGTTTTTGAGGTGGGTTGAGATGCCTTGATTCCTGTGGCTGTTTAGCAGTTTTTTTAGTTTTGCTGTTAGTTTGTTGTAGATCTTCTTGTCTTCAGGACATCTAGTCCTATGCCAAGTCTTTCTAGCTCTTCTTTTATTTGCAACAGCTTCTTGAATTGTTCTGGTATATCTGGTGGTCTTTTGTGTAGCAGTTTGAGCAGGAGTAGCTTCCCAGGCGGATTGTTGTATGCAGTCGTTAAAATATTCAACTGCCTCTGTGATATCGTCTTCTGTGTTAAGAGGAATATTCGTGTCAAGATGGTTGTTTACCAGTTCTCTGAAATATTTCCAGTCAGTATGTTTACTGTGTAATCGGCAGGGTGGTGTGGCAGTGTGTGTTCTGTTATTAATTTCTGCTATAACAGGGGAATGGTC
Organism: Clostera curtula; assembly: GCA_905475355.2. Lineage (NCBI taxonomy): Eukaryota > Metazoa > Arthropoda > Insecta > Lepidoptera > Notodontidae > Clostera > Clostera curtula. The sequence goes on from FR997817.1 coordinate 7,027,285, forward strand.
AGAAGAGAGCTCGAAGCAAGAGTAGCATTTAAAATATTGTGGTGGTATTCCCTTGGTCACGAAAAAGTCCACTAAGTCCGGTTTCTTTTTCTGGTCGGTCGGCCAATAGGTTGGTTCACCTGTTGAGATTACGGTTAGTTTCCCTTCTTGGATGGATTTGTTTAATTCGCGACCTTTCGACGTCGTGATTCTTGATCCCCAGTTTACATGTTTGGCATTGTAATCCCCTCCTGCGATAAACCTGTGCCCCAGGCTGTTAAACAGAGCAGAGTATGCATCACTTTTTAAATTGTGTTTTGGTGGTATGTATAGGGCTGATATTAGTAGTTCACCATAGCAGTCTTTAATTATTATATTTGTAGCTTGTATAGCGTCGCTGCAGTATGAGGTAGTAACATGATGTTTGATTTTTTCTTTGATTAGAACTGCCGATCCGCCATGTGCCTTACCATCTGGATGCGTTGTGTGATACATTTTATAGTTTGGTATACTGAAGAAAGACTTCGATGTAAAGTGTGTCTCTGCCACCAGTAGGATATCTATTTCATTTGTTTGGAGAAACATTTTGATTTCCAAAATGTGTTTTGGCAGCCCATTGGCATTCCATATCACTATTTTTAATGGGTTGAATTTTGTGATAAATTAGTCGTGAGGTTGATGAGCAGATTTGTTAGAGTGGTCATTTGTAGCATGATTTGTTTGCACATTTCTAATAGTTGTTGCATGTCAGAATTGTGTGTTTGCAATGATTCCTTTTCAATACGTTGGTTATTGTTTTCTCCCCTGACGGCTTGAGCATAGTTAATATTTGATTTGCGGAAGGATTCATGTTGGGGTTGTTTATTTGGCTGGGATTCTTGTACGGTATACTTTGGTCCGGTAGGGGCGACTTCAATAGTTTGATTGGAGCTGCCTTTGTAGGTTTTGTTTCTGAGAGGAGGGTATTTTTGTTTGACTATCTCCTTATAAATTGAGCAGCCTTTATAATTTGCAGGGTGGTTACCATTGCACAATACACATTTTACAGTATCAGATCGTTCCTTGCGAGCGCACTCTGCCGAAGTATGATCACCGGCGCACTTGATGCACTTGGGCTTGCGGTGGCAGTAGGCTTTGGTATGGCCGTAGTGTTGGCAATTAGAGCACTGTGGTATGCTGCGTTTTGATCGGGGAGGTTCAAAAACTACACAGCAGCTCAGCAGTTTTGTGATTTTATAAACATCTTTGTTGTTAGTTTTCGGTTCTAGTTCGACAATAAACATGTGCAGGGCCTTTTTTGTGTTTTGTTGCTTGATGTTCCAGATGTTGGTGACATTGTGGCCTAATTCCTTAAGCTCATCAGTGATGTCTGTTAAGTCTACTGAGGGATGCATATTTTTCAGAACAACCTTGAAATTCCTTTCTTTCTTAGGCTTATAAGTGTAGAATTCGGTTTTTCTATTTTCCAATTCTTTAACTATTTTTCTATACATTTCCGGATTTTTAGGTTGAATTTTGACTTGTTCTTCTCTCAAAACTTTTATTTCAAAGTTGTTCCTTGCAACGCTGTTGAGCATTTCGAAGAGGGGTTTGATGTTGGAGACTTTGTCCACAAAGATAGGGGGGGGTTTGTCTAGCCTTTCTGTTGGTTGTGGGGGGTTATCTATGTTAACTTCTAAGTTGGAAAAACTGTTTGAGGTTTCAATTGGGTTGCTTAGCCAATAGTTGTTTAATTTGGTTTGTTTTTCACTTCTTTGTGTGTCTGGGCTTTCTCGTTGCCTTTTTTTTGAGGTAACCATTTTGAATCCTTCATTGTTTTCATCTTGGTTTGGGCTGACATCACTAGTAATGTCTGTGTTGGCTGCGTATTGTATGGGTGTAGTAGCCGTATTGGCAGTTAAGCTATGTGATCGTGGTCGGGGGGAAAAAAGAGCTTTATTGAACACTTGCTGAGTTAAGTGTTTTTTTGGCTCCAACATCTCGGATTTTTCCACTGGTTGGGCCATTTTATACGGAATTATTTTCTTAGGCCTGGCAACACCGGCTCGTAGCTGTGACAGCAGTTGTCAATTGTCATTTTGACATTGACAATAACAGTTAATGTGGAGAATTAAAAATTAAATTTATTGAAGGTAGTAGTTAATTCGCTGGAATAATTTGCAACTTTAGGATGTAATTTTAGATTGTTTTAGCTAAGTTTATCACTAGATAACGATAACACTGCACTATTAACACTTAATTTGCACTTTAATAACATTCACAGTAACTAAGTCACAGTTTTATGGTGAAAATTTTAAAATATTTAGAGAGCACTTGTGCTTATGACAACAGTTTGACATACATCCAGCCGAAACTTAAAACAATTCTCCTGAAGTTTCTCCAATTCCATCTTGATGGTGTCTTAAGAGCCGTAAAAAGGAAATCAGAAGGCTAGCCGTAAGTAAAACTTGATTCACCCTCCATGTAACTGGGCCCGTCTCTACAGTGGGTCATTTAAGGGCTGAGTAGTATTAGTAGTAGAAGTCGCATGTGGGGCATTATATAACATAATATGGGGGGCCTATATTATAGGCCCCCCATATTATGTTATATAATATATGATATTCAATTATCCAATGCCGGCTCTACACTCACGCGTGACGTCGCGCCGAGAATTCACGCCGTGAATAAACGCCGTGATCCGCGTGTTCGCAACTATCATGGACGACGACGCGATTTCTAAAGCAAATCCTTTGACGCGGGCCAGAAAACCGACACTGATCGGGGAACGGTGCGAAGCGCGAACGAGAAGGCGTGAACAACATCTACACTCGTGTTTCGCAGTTGTCGCGGGCTATCGCGGCCGTTCGCGGCGCGAGTGTAGAGCCAGCTCAACATCCGGATGTGACTGACGTTGTTTGACTCTAGCTGCGCGCTGGGCTGCGGTAACCAGCAAACTCCGCTGGGCTCTGGTCCTGCTGGTTTCTGAGAAGGCATCCTCTTACTCATGTTTCCCACTTCGAAATGCGGTATTTTTTTTACTTGAGTGCCTTTGACCCTAGGCTTGCGTGATGGAAATCAACGCCAGGGTCTAAGATGGAGCAGCCAAATCAAGAGAATACCCTGTCGGTCACCGGCTCTCACATAATACACACAACGAAATACAGTAAACAGATGTGAGGGTGGTAGCTAGCCGGGCGGACCATTCGATCCTATCACCGAGTGCTGGGGTTTGTTGATTCTACACGCATCTTTTGCCAGCGTGCGGTGGGTGTAATAGTGTAATATTCTGACCCCTCCCCACACGGGTAAAGTAGACACAGGAATAAAGTCTGCTTAATCTGCAAATCTACTTCATTCTGAACAATTCGGCTGCGCTCCTAAAGCGATCTTAAAGTGAAATAAAAAAATAAAAATGTCGTCGTGTCAACGTATTATTTGATCGACATCCTTTGTTATTGGATTGTGACGTTGCATACTCCGTCCCTTTCGTTCGGCACTTATTTATTGGCGCCATCTCATTCGTACACTTTCACTTTTTTTTACCGCTTTCCCAATAGCGAAACTCGGTCGTCTTTGCCAAATGTTTTGCGATCAAGCCGGACTTAGGGTTGATACAACACAGATTTTTTTGTTATGTAGTATTGTTTATTCGTTGGGATTACATCAGACTAGCTGCGCCCCGCGGTTTTGAAAATTGTGATAATGATGGAAAGTATTTTATTATTTTCGTATGATATTTTACGTCCTTGTCACTTCTCGTTGCTTTTGGATAATTCACACTTTATCCGTAAAAACTATAAGCCTTATTTATTATTGTAAAGTTTAAAAGTTTGTGAGTATAGATGGATGGATGTTTGTTACTCTTTCACGTAAAAACGACTGAATGGGTTTTAAATAAAACTTTAAAATAATATAGCTTACACATCAGAATAACACATAGGCCACAATTTATAAAGATACATATTGTGTGAATTTCCAAACTTAAGACGATAGACTTTAATAGGATATAAGCAATTGATAAATATATATACACTCGAGAGCAATGAATCCGGGTCACTTAAAGAATGTTAAAAATCTCGGAAACTAAAAATGATAGGTTAATGCAATAAATTGTATTTAATAGACAATGTAATACTCCTTAAATGAAAGTAAAAAAATATGAGTCACCATACATTTTATTAACACAAAATTACATAAAGAAAAAAACTGCTGATCTCTCCTTAAAACAAAAATAGGAAACATGAAATTTTTGAACTTTATTACGATTTTCTTGAATTTTAATACTTCGTATTGCCTCCTCGTGCTTCCATTACTGCGTTTACGCGGTTTGGCATGCTGTACACCAAGTTCCTTATACGATTTTGGGGAATATTCTCCCATTCCTCTGTGAGTGCAATTTTGAGCTTACGAAGCGTGATTGGGGGAGGGTTTCGTTGTTTTACGCATCTGCCTAGCTCGTCCCAAGCATGCTCGATCGGGTTGATATCCGGGCTGCGCGCTGGCCACTCCATACGAGTAATGTTCATCTCTTGAAGGTAGTCATTCACAATCCTACCTGTATGAGGTCAGGCATTGTCATGCATAAATATAGCATCCTCACCTAAATTGACCATAAATGGACCAACGTGATCATTGAGGATTTCTTCCACATATCTTACGCTAGTTAAAGAGCCGTTTTCTATGATCACCAGCTCTGTGCGACTTTCAGAAGAAATTCCGGCCCACACAAGTACAGACCCACCACCGTAGGCTACTTTTTCTTCGATGCATGCTTGCTTGAATCTTTCCCCTGGTCTTCGATACACTCTGTGTCTTCCATCGTGCTTGTAGAGCATAAATTTTGATTCGTCGGAGAACATAACTTTTGACCAATCTTCAATACTCCAATTTACGTGGCTCTGGGCATATCTTAGTCTTGAAATACGATGCCCACGCTCCAGTTTAGGGCCGTTTGCAGGTCTAAGGGGTTTTAAGTTAGATTCAGCAATCCGACGTCTTACTGTCCATGCACTTGGGTTACTTCCTCCGAGGCGTCGAAACTGATTTGTGAGTTCAGTTCCTGTGAGAAAGCGATTTCGAAGCATGGTGTTCACCAAGTATCGGTCTTCTCGTGATGTGGTACACCTGGTTCTGCCCGTTCCTGGTCTGCGTAGGTTAGAACCAGTTTCTTCGTAACGTCGGAGAACTCTTTGTACTGTTGACAGCGACACACCGACAGTCCTGGCTGTATCGCGCTGACTCCGGCCGGTTTCCAGCATTGTAAGTATTCTGGTGCATTCTACAGGCGTAAGCGACATAATTTCAGCTTGAATAATGAATATAGAGCACTATCAACATGGTTTATGTACCCACATAAATGACAGATTACAATAACAAAAGCAAAACCAAATGCTGTAATTTCGTAGTTCCATCTTCGAAAGTGGCCCTTTTTCAAGTTTGATTTTTTTATGATATAACTTTACAATAACTAAGAAGTTTTAATACCTTCATTTAAGGAGTATTACATTGTCTATTAAATACGATTTATTGCATTAACCTAGCATTTTTAGTTTCCGAGATTTTTAGGATTTTTTAAGTGACCCGGATTCATTGCTCTCGAGTGTAGTAGGAATTGTATTTAATATTTTGACGTTATTTTAAATTGAACTGGTAGTCAGTGTTTTCTTTTTTTATTATCTTGTTAGACGTGACCCGTATGGCTTTAACCGCACTATTCCAATATGTTAGGGTCATAAGCACAAATTTAAACTAATATAATAAAAACATTTCGATGGTTTGGCAACCCTAAGCTTTGGTGGATGTTTTGAGCTTTTTTAATTAGGTACTTTTCACCTGGACAAGGCCCACTGCAGTCGGGCCTTGTCCATTTACAGGAGAAAAAATAGCATACTGTGGTATGCTGGCCAGACGGGCATTGTTTCTGGTGTTTCTTCTCTTGCTATTCTGCCATAAACGCCACGGGTTTTTTAATTGTGTTTGTTCAATCGTAATGCTCAATTTTGATGCCTCTAAGGCGTACGATCTACATTTGTTTATAAACTTTGCAGGTTATCTTAGTGTGTTTGTCGTAGTATGATTCATGCCTTTTTGTTCCACCGTGGATGATATTCGTAGTAAGTAGATCTGGTCTGTTGATATGTCTTTTTTGTGTTTTATCGCTATGTTCGTTTCGCTAACATTTCAATTAGTGACGATCATATTTCATGTATGGGTCGTATCGTTGTTTGTTATGTAAATATTTTCTTTTATTTTGAGTGTTATTTCGAGGTCGTCTTTTAACTATTATTATGATCTTTTGAAATGATTTTTGATTTGATTTTTGTCACGCCAATATTTTTTGTATAATTAAGCTTTGCAATGGCTCTAAGTTTAATTATGGTTTTTTTGTATTCTTCTACTACTTCTACTTAACAGCTCATAAATGACCCACTGCCGAGTCGGGCCTCCTCCAGTTACATGTAGGGTAATAAGCCTACGGTGTCCCGCTGGCCAGACAAGTTGACACAAGGTTTCGTATCAAATTTACCTCTTTTACGGCTAGCTTATGGGCCATGCCACTTCCTACCATCAGGATGGAATGGGCTGGTGACACTATTTATTCTAAATCCGTCACCCCACGGAGAAGTGTATTGTGTGTTTGCCTTATTGAGGCTAAAATCGTTACTATTTAAAAAAGTTACTCAATAGGCTGTGATAAAACCGCAGACTGTTCTAGAAGAATATAAATCTGTTTGTCTTGTTCTCCAGTAAATGGAGTCCAATTATTTTGTAACACCGGAATCAGTAGAATGATTAAATATAATTACCGCACACAGTTGGACAAACAGCCCATTAAAATCATATTACCAATGACAGTGGCCTGGTCAACGCTGTTATCGTGGCGATGCGCTATCGCTAACTGACGCAGTGTCAGCGCCGACCTACGGACTGGCAGCGAAGAGACTAATTCAGTAACAATTTAAATTCAACCTAAAATGCTTCCAAATAGGGCTGTATTTAGAATAAGCTCTGCGCGCTTTATGTCGCTCGCCGTCATTGTATTACGTAGGTCGGCGCTGACCCGTAAACACCACGCCTGCTGTAATAGGTCACCATTTAGGAAGATATGATGCCGTATCATATATTGTTCAATGGGGAATCGCATTTCTCTGTCTAAGTTTATACTTTAACAAATCTGCAACCATATGAGTAAATAAACCGACCAAAGACAAAGCTTCTAAAGATCAAGCAAAATTGTTACCTTATTTGATAGGGTTTGCACAGGAGGATTAAAATAAATATACAAGTCTTAATTTTTTCTATTGTTTTTCATACACACAATACAATATATTAACATATTTACACTCTTTCTAATTAATTTCAAATTTAAACAAACACGCACGACGTTTCGCTCAGCGAGCGGTGAGTGAGCCCTTTGTCTGAGCACTGGCCGAACCAGTACCTATAAACATGTTTCGTTCCGTAGTGACGAGCCGCCAGTGCTCATGCATACACGCGCATCATACTTGTAGTGATGCACCTACCGTGGCGAGGTTGTTTGAATCTTTGTCTCTGGTCAGTTTATTTACTTATGTGCTGCAACATTCAGATTGTCAGATAAGAAAATATCACTAAGCAAATAGGACATTGATAAATTGGAATTAATATCTTTTATGACGACTTCCGTGGTACCAGCTATAATCTGTATCGCGGGAATTCATTAACACATAGTCTTTGAATAGCGACCGCGCATTGAGAGATAAGACAGTACTGCTGACAAACCTTGTGCGATAGTGGAAAGTAATATACTACTGGACCGACGACCTGGTTAAGGTCGCCGGAAAGCAGTGGATGCGGGCGGCCCAGGACTGGCCTTTGTGGAGATCCTTGGGGGAGGCCTATGTCCAGCGGTGGGCGACTTTTGGCTGAAATTATGATGAATATACTAGTAGTACCGCTTTTTCATTCAGCCCATCTTTGACCCACTGCTGAGTCGGGCCTCCTACTAATACATGGAGGGTACTTAGCCTACCGCGCCACGCTGGCCAGACGGATTGGCAGAGGGTTTCCTATCAAGTTGTCCTTCTCTTGTGGCTAGGTCATCGGCCTTGTTATTTCCTTTTGTCGCCTCTTACGACACCCTCAGGATGGAATGGGGTGGTGACGTCACCACACGGACAAAAAATATGTGTTCGTTGAACTTAGAAGGCACAGAACCAATTTCAACAACAAAGCATTTAACGTATATGAGTTCAAGAATCTTGCGAATCCCTCAATTAGAAATGCATGCGAACACCCTTAAAGATGATTGTTTTTTATACTAAATGCTTATCGGTGTTTTGCGCAAAATAGATACGAGTAGCATAGCAGATTGCAAGGCGTTCGCTATGTCACGTTGCCTAAAAAAAACCAAATAATTTACAGATTACGAATCGCTGTTTTCGCAATATAGAATGGCTATGTAATTAACTCTGCACCGTGGCATAATTATGTGGACGATTTGAACGTTCCTGGGAGCCGCTAGAGTCAGTGGCAGTGTTGGGCTTTCACTACTATTACTCAGCCCATAGATGACCCACTGTTGAGTCGGGCCTCCTCCAGTTAAGGTGACTTGAGAATGACTTTGAGCTTGAAAAAGTTTTCCTTGCACCTTTATGAGCTTGGAGAGTTGTATTGATGATTTTGATGATTATAATTCTGTAACTACATATGTCTTACAGCCGCGAATAAAATTTTAATCAACATACAACATAGCACTGACCTGCAAATTGCAAAAAACGTAAGAAAATTTGAATTTCGCGGGCTACCCTGAAACATTCACCTTAAATAGAGGGTAAATAGCCGACTGTGCCACGGGTTAACACAGGATTTCGTATCAAGTTTCCCTTCTCTTACAGCTAGGGTTTTCGGCCTTGTCGTTTCCTTCTGTCGGCTCATACGACGCCCTTTGGATGGAATGCGGTGGTGACACTATGTATTCTAAATCCGTCACCACACGGACAACTGCTGGGCTTATAAGTTAACGACTAAGCCGGTCAGTAATGTAAATCTGCACAAGTAATAGTTGAAGATGGCTGCCACATTCGTCATGCTTGTGAACAGGTGCCGTTGCGGGGAGTCAGTTGGCTTGGGCATTAGAAGGTTACTATTGTTGACTAGATCTGTCTGATGTTTGGCCCTTCGCGACTATTGCGCGAGTTTGTTCTCACAAATCTGTCATAACCCGGCCTTGTACCTAAAAATGGCGATCTAAAAAGAGCAACTACAGAGTTTCTTGCCGGCTCTTATAAGAAGAGCTGCATTCCGAATCGGTGATAGATGGTAAATAATAAATTTTAATGGTTAATTTTATTGATGACTTGTCAAAAGAGCTGTAGTGACTGAACTTGATTAAATGAGTTTTGAGTTGAGTTTTTTTGAGAGTGATGATCCCAACGTGTGGTTTGCTGCCAGTAAACGAACTATTCCGAAGTTGTAAACCAGATTACTTACACAAAATTGCTTGTCTCGCACGACCTCAAATGGGACGCCAGACGGTTCAATATAATCGCCAATGTCAAGGCGTGGACTCCCAATAATCCGGACTTATTGATAATTCTGTCAGCGTTAAATCGAGAAGGTCACTGGTGACGTAGATAATACATATAACACTGTTGCATCTTCAACGATTGGTAGTTTTTTTTATTTCTGTCTCAAGTGTGTTCATATATTGCTGCGGAACGGTTTCCGCGCAACGACCACGTCTTTTTTATCTTCGTCTTGAATGCCTTTGACCCTAGTGATGGCAAGCAACGCCAGGGTCTAAGATGGAGCAGGCAATGCAAGGAAATGCCCTGTCGGGCACCGGCTGCCACATACACATGACGAAACACAGTAAAACTGCTTGGCGTTTGACTTAGATGTGAGGGTGGTAGCTAGCCGCGTGGACCATTCGATCCTACCACCAAGCGTGCTGGGTTTTGTTGACTTTAACGACACGCGTTTTTTCCCAGCGTCCGGTGGGATGTTTAATATTCTGCCCCGTCTCCACACGGGAAAAATAATCATGGATAACTTGAAATTTGGAAGAACCATTAAATTGTCGAGTGAGTTGAAAGTTGGATTTTGGGTACGGAAACCTAAGGAATACCTACTGGCAGTTATCACTTTTTTACCTGAAATTGTAAGGCTTAACTTGTTTACCTTAACGTGTGCAAGTTTGCCTTTATACATTAAGGCCGTTTGTCCACCGCCGCCGTCACCGGGCCGTCACCGAGAACGAGATGACGGCGCCGAGTTAGCGATACATACATCTACGATGGCCATGTGTCCACCGCACGCCCGTCACCCCGGCCGCCGATGTTTCGTGTAGTTCGGCGTGACCGCTAGAACTTTATGACGGGCCGATGTGCCGGCAATACAAAACAGGTTTGTTCTTGTCCACACACTACCGTCGCACCGCGCCGTTCGCCCGGTTTTTGTTTTAACTGAACCACCGATATATCGGCGCGGTGGACAAACGATCGCCGTCACGTTATCTTAAACTCGGCCCGAAATAATCTCGTTCTCAGTGAGGGTTCGATGACGGCGAGCGGTGGACATACGGCCTACGAATGGTTTGAGTCAGGTACGGCTTTCTTAAATGTTATAGAAACATTTTAAATAGCATTTATATATCTCCCTGTTTCATCATATTTACGGGAACAGGAAGTCACACTACTGTGCAACCAGGTACTCCAAAATTTGTCTTAGATACTAAGTTTTTTTTGCTAAAAACCACATACCCAGCTGCGGGCCCTAGAGTCCGCCGCGTGCCCTTGTGTCATAGTGATCTTCACTATCACTACATAGTATAAAACAAAGTCGCATTCTTCTGTCCGTCCCTATTTTTACCCTATTTTGAAGCGGTTTTTTTTAATAGATAGAGTGATTCAAGGGGAAGGTTTATATGTATAACCCACCCCCGCTTTGCACGGGCGAAGCCGGGGCGGGCCACTAGTTACTAATATTATAAACAGGAAACATTTGTATGCATGTAACTAAAAATGACTTGACCTATTTCGAAAAACACATGATAATGCTGCATTATGCGTCAGTAACATAGGCTAGATGCGAAGCAGAGATAAGCAGTGGAGTGATTCTGATAGAACTCAATATTATATCTTTAAACTCTATACATTATAAGTGCAGGCATATAGAATCTCGACTAGAAGACATCTCCATGGCACTTTGTTTGTGCATTGAAGTGCTCAAATTGATGATCCGTTTGACCAAGATCTAATTGCCGGAAGAATTAATCCTTTATACTAATTCTTGGCCGTTGCCGCTTAATAGGCACTAATGTGTAGATATGTTCAAGGTTATTTGGTTATGTTTGCGTTTCTGGGGTTCGTAAATGTAAAATCAGTAAGAGGAAACATCTAGAATTCTCGACGCATATTAAAACAGTATCTGGTAAAAACTTTACTGTTCCCACTTTTACTACTTTATGACCCGCCTTTATTTTCTGGAATGCTGATAATGGTACATTAAAATTACTGATAAGCTATTAATATTTAGTTATTATTATTAAAATTACTCAAATTTCCAAGTTGTATACGACGACTTTTGGCTTCGAAATTTATGTCGTTTATTTTGGATAGACAATGGTTACTTACAATATTTAAAGTATAAATGTTATTTAATGCAAAGTATTTCGTCAGCGTACCACCACCACCGAAACATGTGAGCCCTTTGAGGCTTTTTTGTAAACTGTTTGTTTGATTGTCCACTCAAACTTTTGGTAAATTTAGCCAAAATTATTCATGCACCGATACTAAAGATTCTAACCTTTCTACCATTCAAGAACGCGTCGAGGTCGTCAACCAAATAGCGAAAATGTCGGCTATTTGTGACATTTGAAATTTCTTCAGCCAACCATTTAGTTACATTCGATACGAATAAAAACGCTCATTGTGAAAGATTAGGTACTAGTAAGCGTTTTTGTGCACCGGGCCCGATAGTAGTTTAAGGTGAATGTTTCAGGGTAGCCAGCGAAATTCAAATTTTCTTACGTTTTTTGCAAGTTGCAGGCCAGTGCTAGGTTGTATGATGATGAACATTTGATTCGCGGCTGTAAGACTTATGTATTTACAGAGTTATAATCATCAAACTCATCAATACAACCCTCCAAGCTCATAAAGGTGCAAGAATGACTTTGAGCTTGAAAAAGTTTTTCTTGCATCTTTATGAGCTTGGAGGGTTGTATTGATGATTATAATTCTATATCTACATACGTCTTACAGCCGCGAATAACATTTTAATCAACATACAACCTAGCACTGGCCTGCAAATTGCAAAAAACGTAAGAAAATTTGAAGTTCGCGGGCTACGCTGCAACATTCACCTTAATGGATTCAAAGTCGCCAATTTCGATTTCATAATGTCACCGCCCCATTTTCCATCCTGAAATTGACGTAAAAGCCGACTAAAAGAAATTAATGGTATCAAAACATAGCCGCAAGAGAAGGAAACCTTGAAACAAAACCCAGTGCCAACCCGTATGGCCATCATGGCACAGTAGGCTAATTTCTCTCCTGTAATTGGAGGAAGACCGACACAGCATTGGATCTTTTTACGAGCTGAGCAGTATTCTTGCTACACCTTGGTATACATTCTGTGGTTCCTAAGCACTAAGTCTCTTAAATTTTTTTCGTTGGACATCCTCGTTGATTCCCGGCCGTTTGTATTAGTCGGGGTATGAGTGACTCGGGCGTGCGGTAAGATATTAGCGCCCTGACTCCAGGGCCACAGCCCATTGGGGGAACATGCTCCGTGACCTTGGAGGACTTTTTGGAAGCGGGCCCGCTCTGAATATTGGAGACTATGTCTCATCATTTCAGCCAAAAGACGTCCACTGCTGGACATAGGCCTCCCCCAAGAATTTCCACAAAGGCCGGTCCTGGGCCGCCCGCATCCATCGTTTTCCGGCGATCTTAACCAGGTCACTGCGCTTTCCGGAACGCGGTCGCCACTCGAGGACTTTTCTGCCCCATCGGCCGTCGGTCCTGCGCGCTATGTGCCCTGCCCACTGCCACTTAAGTTTGGCAATCTTGTGGGCTATGTCGGTGACCCGGGTTTGCCTGCGTATCTCCTCATATCTGATTTGATCTCGCAGGGAAACTCCGAGCATAGCCCTCTCCATTGCCCTTTGGGTGACTTTGAGCCTTCTGATGGAGCCCATAGTGAGCGACCACGTCTCTGTTCCATATGTCTAGTCTCTTAAAAATGTTACAAGCTTATCGACTTTAAAAAAGGAGGAGCTTCTCAGTTCGTCAGTACTCTCATACCCTCAGGATGGAATGGGGCGGTGAGACTATGTGTTTTGAATCTGTAACCAAACGTTTTTGGTATAAACTGTTATGTTGATATTCCAAATAGACACTGGGGTCTCAATTTTATTTATGTTTTTAGATATTGCTTTCATTCACCACATTAGTCTCGCTGTTAATGTTCGTTTGTCAAACCTGTTAGTTTTTTTTTAGGGTTAAAGTTTTTATACGCATCGTATGAATAATTCCATGATTAAATTGAAAGTCAAGACGTAATCGATCTTGATTGTCGACTGTACAATCTCTCAAGTTACTATTTTTAGTTGACCAATTATCGTTAGGTACTATTTATTCTGCAATTGAATATAGGTTTTTTGTTGGCCGGTAAGGCTATCTACTGCTTAATGGTACTACTACTACTCATCCCACAAATGACCCACATCGGAGTCGGGTATCCTCCCATCACAGAAAGGGTAATTAGTCTAATGTCGACGACACGGTTGGCGCATTGGTTGAGCGATCGACTGCTGCGCAGTATGTCGCGCGTTCGATCCCCGCACGGAAGAAATATTTGTACGACCTACAAGTATTTGTTCCGGGTCTGGGTGTTTTCTATCTATAACAAGCTTTTGGGCGCGGCTTCGCTCGCGTGGACTTCGAACCCGTGCTTATTAAAGTGGTTATTGTGACTAAACTATGATAGTTAGATATGTGCTCTCGCGGACTTTTTTGTAGATTTTAATAAGACCTACAAACTCCTAGTACTTCTTTTTGTTCTATTGACAATCGTTTTTGCAGCGCACGCATAAATAGGTTTTCGATTTTACACCTTGGGTTACAAAATCGCAATTTTCATACGGATCCCTAATTCTTTTGAAAATAAAATATAGCCTATAACCTTCCTCGATAAATGGACTATCTAACACTGAAAGAATTTTTGATTAGCGCGTTCAAACAAACAAACAAACTCTGCAGCGTTATATATTAATATAGATATGTATGTATTTACAAAAAAATAATGTATCTAAGTAGTTTATCATCCATCTCGTTACCATAACACAAGCATTAAGTTGCTTAGCTTAGGACGAGGTGACGTTGTGTGAAATTTCCAAGAATATTCATTTATTTATTAATGTGCCTGTGCCACGATGGCCAGACGTGATGACACAGGGTTTCGTTTCAAGTTTTCCATCTTTTCCAGCTCGGTATTCGGCCTTACGACATCCACAGGGTGGAATGGGGTGGTGACGCTATGTATTCTAGTTCTGTCACCACACGGATCCGCTTGATAGAAGAGATGGATACATTTTGGTAGATAGCCAGGTGTTCTAGACCAGTGTTTCGAAGTAGGTATTATTGTATCAATAAGGTCTTGCATTGTAATGAGATGGCAGCACGAAATAGGCGAATCCTAAGGTCCCAGATTCGATTCCAGGCCCAGCGTTGGGCAAGTGTCTTTGTGTGAACCAGAGACACGAGTCTGGGTGTAATATTTGTTCATGAATCACATGTTTGTAGACAGCCTGCATGCAAAGTCAAATCATTTATTTTGCATAGGACACAATGGACACTTACAAATTGTCAACATATTAATACAATTTATACAAAGCAAAGTAATATAGTCTACCACCAGTTCGGAACGCGACCACTACTGAGAAGAACTGGCAAGAAACTCAGAGGGCTTGTCATTCTTTTCTTTTTTATTACTTTGCGGTCCTATTTAGAATTCAATATATTATATATATTGCCCAACAAATTCCATATACAAACTGTTCTATTGGATCTGAAAAGCGTCAACTGGAACGTGAATATTAAAACAATACAACTTTAATAAAATAAACGAAAAGAAATGGGATTTAAAAAAACCAACTGGGCTATGTGCACGGGGCGCACGACTTTTGCAAAATGGAGGAATATCCAAAATCGCGACAGTGAAATGCATCTGTTACATGTTTCGTACTATTATGTACCTACGTTATTTATTTAACGGGAAATCCTTAAAAAAATACTCAACCAATGAGGTAGAATACGAAATGCAACCATGACGCATCAGGCTCATTATCTGTTATAGAACGTAGAAAATAATAGGAGGTAATCATAAAGGGACATAAGTCATCGCATTTATGAACGTCTCGCAGGAAAATATTGCGAAATAGGTATACGTAGGAAAAGAATTATGACGAGCTATGAAGTTTATTGTAGACGCAAATTCAATGGAATCGTTTATTCGAATGTTCTACTCTATGTTATATTGGCATGGTTTGTGGCCGTCCTGGTTCTGTACTAGATGTGCTATTAACATGTCAGCGGCAGCATACAGCTCGTTTGCGACGGTCCAGTATTCGGATTTGTTTACTTTATCTGCAACCTGAAAAGTAAAAAATTTACGCTAGCAGCAACCAAGTTCTTCCTTCGGGTTCCTTTTTTGCCAATTTCATACCACCCCCGATGTAGTTCTGGCAACAACATTATTTTTATAAGTTGTACTAGCTGACCGTGCAGACGTTGTCCTGCATGATATTTGTTTACCGACTGCAGCGCCATCTGTCGGGCTGATTTGTGAATCTAAACCATCCTCGGTGCCACCCAAACGCATACAAAAAATTTCATTCAAATCGGTTCAGCCGTTTAGGAGGAGTTCAGTCACATACACACACACACAAGAAATATATATATTAAGATATAAATATGTAGGTACTAGCTGTAAGATTCCCGAATGGTAATAAATTAAATAAACTTCACGTCCAGGTACTCATTACATGATCCAAGGGTGGTATAAGTTTGCTGAAGTTTTTTGTAAGGTTCATCAGTTTTATATACCTAACCTCTTTGGTCTAGGGGTTGGATGTGCCGCCTTTGGATCACGGGATTTGGATCCCGGGTACGATTCCGGGGCCGGGCAAGTGTCTTTGTGTAAACCAGAGGCACTTGCTCTGAGTTTTGGTGTCATTTGTTTTCGTGAATTTCATGTATGTAAACTGCTCCCGCGATACTGGTTATTATAACTACTACAGGGGTTACGTTTAGTTTTAAAAAAAAAGCTGACTATGTCCACCCAAAGGTAGGTACTTCACGCTTAAGTTATTTAACAAGTCTTCTGTGGTAAACTACTGTTATTGCATTAGGAGTAAATGGTGACAAATATTTATGGAGCCGCTTCAAAGTGCCGTTTAAGATTACCCCGGTGGGGAAATCCAGTCGGAGTTGCAATTTTCCGGTGTTTGTTCAAACTGTTTGCCGACTAGTTGATCAACGGGTTGTGCAATTTACTATGTAGTGTAGTTTCAACACTAGAAGGTGCATCTTGGAATATCGCCGAAGCTATGAATGTACACTAACTTACTGGTTAGGATAGCTTTTGAACTGGTGGTTGGGGCACTTCAGGAAGTTAAGAGCAATAAGCATCAAGGTAGCTTAAACCGTATCATCTAAGTTGGTAAGTGAACCAGTGTTATTTCGGGCTCTTTTTACGCGGAGAAATCCTTTATGTGGTTCCCGATCGGGGGACAAGGATGGTCTACCTATGTGATGCACTGAAGAGAAGCCCTCGGAGTTTATTGCCAGTTCTTCTCAGCAATGGTCGCGTTCCGAACTGGTGGTAGACGGTAGACCTTTTTTATCAGATATATCATTATGAATAATGTGTTGACTTTTTCTAAGTGTCCATCGTGACCCAAACAAAATAAATGATTTGAATTTGATGCGTCCTTACTTATAATAGCAATAATTTGATTGAAGATTTAAGACAGCGAGAGATGTAAATTACATCATGTAATACACATATAAGTTACTAAAGACTTATTGAACTGATTTTTAATAACGTAATAACGATAGTAAGTGAGCCTCGGTTACTCACCTCTAAAAAGTCCTAGTGCTATCGAATTGTGTCATTCGAATAACTACTAAACTTCATTTGGAAAGGACTCGTTAAGGCAGGCTCCCTTAACGAGCCTCCTTCAATTCCCCCTTTACTGTGCTGCCACTTTATTGTGGTGAAGAGGCTTGCATGCCTTTAGGGTTCGTTTGGGCCATACCGGCTTAGGGTCGCCCATGCCCAGGACAGGCCCACGGGAGGCCAGACAAAGAACGACACACGATGCTGTGGTGAAATTGGCTCCAGGTACTCGAGAGTTTCCTTAGGGGCCATAAGCTGCCGAATACACCTCTTTGTGGGGTTAGGGACCGACCAGAGCTCCCCATCAAAACGTGTGGCCCGCTGAGAGGCGGACCAAGGCTCATCAGGGTCGCAGAACATGTTCCGTTGGGGAGCGAAACCCGTGGACCTGTCTCAGGCAGCTGAGGGACTCCTTTCCGCGCCGCGGAGTCCCACGTAACCTGGCTGGCGTTTAGCGGCCATGAGTATTTCCAATGTAAAAAAAGCCTCCGTCGATTGAAAAGTGGGACATTAATTAGCCTATTGTGTCAGACGGTTTGTCAGCGTATTAAAATCCTTTGTCCCCAAAATGTATATTTTTAAAAACATCTCTAAAATATTTTGTCGTTGATGTAAACAACAAAACAATCTTAAAACGAGTATGCTAATTACGGACAAGGTGTTTTCGCAAAAGCGTATCTGACAAAAAACTGGTTCGCCCATAGATGAATGCTTTGCCGTGAACACTTTAACGTACTTATGCTTACGTTGTTGGTGAGTCATTGTGCTGGATTCGTCTGTTGATACTATTAAATCGGCCCCTCAGTATTTACATCTCGAGAGTATACTAATCAGTTTGCACTAGTACCAGCTCGCGGGCTCGTCAACTTCATGAGGAAATTGTAATGATGTAGGAGCTGATGATGGATTTTGATATAGTACACAATATTGGTTCACGAAGTTACGTCGTAATGTGTTTTTCGCTTACAAATTGCCTGGACCTTCTAAAAATTGGCGGTCAGTTGTATTTTGCATACGTCTATATTTATTTAATAAAATTTAAGCACATGTAAGCATTGGCGGGTTTTTCATCCTACCAGGCCAATAAACAATGAATTCCTATATCAAAGTTGCACGATCTTCATTGTTCTAGAAGGTAACGTGGACACTGCATTAATTTGTGGCAGGTTCTAGATCAGAGCAATGTTTGGTAAAAATCAATTGCTGGCGCTATTTGTATGTACAGTCCTCGCCAAACTTTATGGCCGCTCTGAATGTAGCCGAATTACGTTGCGCAGAACACAAAATCACGCCCGCGCTCTACGTCTTTCACCCGCAAGCGTCATCGCCTACCGTGCGTTAATGTGAGTGTGATACCTTCGTATTGGTTATGAAATGTACGATGCGCAAGTTCGCACCACGGCTACATTCAGACCATAAAGTTTGGCGAGGACTGTACATTAATATAGCGGCCGCTACGTTATTAGTAACTATCTTTTGCGCGCGGCTTCGCCCGCGTGGGCTTCGAACCCGTGCATAATTTTTATGAACATAAAATCGGTTATTGTGACTAAACTATGATAGTTAGATATGTGCTTTTTTGTAGATCTTTATAAGACCTACAAACCCGTAGTACATAATTTTGTTCTATTGTCAATAGTTTTTGCAGCACACGCATAAATAGGTTTTCAATTTTATACCTTGGTTTACAAAATCTCAATTTTCATACGGATCCCTAATTTTTTTTTAAATAAAATATAGCCTATAACCTTCCTCGATAAATGGACTATCTAACACTGAAAGATGTTTTGAAATCGGACCAGTAGTTCCTGAGATTAGCGCGTTCAAACAAACAAACAAACTCTGCTGCTTTACATATTAGTATAGAGTATAGATATGAAGTTGTATTACATACAGGGTTGATACGACATAGGGGCATTTTTTTAACTGCCTATACTAGGTATCATTTCCAGGCTCTGTACAAAAAATCAATTAAATTGGAGCAATATTTTAGCCGCAAATGATTTTTTAAATTTTTGCCTCATTTGAACATTATGTGTCTTTCCTAACAAATGTTTATGCCTAACGCATCGTTTATTAACCTTAGGGGCTGTCCATTAATCACGTGATGTTTTTTTAACATTTTTTCACACCTCCCTCCCCCTTGGTTATACCTGGTGAGGTTTAAGACTACCCCTCCACCCCCCATGAAAAATCACGTGTATTTTTTTTGTACCGTTTCGAATTCATACTAATCACATATAGTATACGTAGTGTAATTTAATGCCCCTCTGTCATATCAACTCGGTATATCCCATTGAATATCAACATTAAATTCGCAACAACAATTAGAAATATAAAAACGTGTAAGGGTCAGCGCCGACGGGCGGAGTGGCGGCGAAGAGGCTTTTTCAGTAACAATTTAAATTCAACCTAAAACGCTTCAGAATACATCTGTATTTAGAATACGCTCGCCGCGCGTCACAAGCCGCGCGTCGCTCGCCGTCATTGTATTTCGTTGTACCAAATACAGTTGTATTCTGAAGCGCTTTAGGTTGAAATTAAATTGTTACTGAAATAGCCTCTTCGCCGCCAGTCCGCTGGTGGGCGCTAACCCTAATCGACCTTCTTGAGGACAAAGTTGCGACGCAGTTGTAAACTAAGTTTATGCCCCATTCAACCGGTCGAACGCGCTAGAATTACACAAGGCGCGGTTTGAAAAAAATACTTGCCTACACTTGAATGAGTTTGTGGTTCTACATTTACAACTCAATGTTGTCACCACTGAAGTAGACAGTATTAGCTGACATGTTGAATTAATTTACTTTACATAGCTTACTATGTAGAGTCAAAGGAGTCTAGTGACGGATATTCTACATACATAGTGTCACCACCCCATTCCATCCTGACGGTGTCGTAAAAGCCGACAAAAGGAAATGACAAGGCCGACGACCTAGCCGCAAGAGAAGGAACGCACAGTGGTCTGGTCGCCCCTACGGACTTTTTTAGTAATCTAAAGCGCCTCGTCCACGATAGATAAAAATTACGGAGAGCGACTGTCATAGGGCAATCTACGACGTGTACACATTAGCGAGACTACCCTAGCTGTCACTACAGTCTACGTAGACAGGCTCGGCTACGTGTACGTAGAAATTTGAGTATAGATTAGATTTGTTGTCAAGCTGTCTAGCTCTATTCCCTCTGTGTGGACGACGCGCTTAATGTTATTTTGTAAATGTGTTTCTCAGTAAGTGAAATATTGTCAATTCTTAATGAGAACGTTATTGTGTGTAACTAGAATTTTAATGGTTGTTAAAATACATCAAGTGATTATTTCTGACGTGACTCGGCTTGCGTGTGACGCATAAACGGTCCAACGATTCGAGTGTGACGACCTCGACAATAATGCCCTAACAATAAGCTATGCATCATATAAATTTTAGAATATGTATGTATATATTAATGTGAGTATTTATATGGTCGGTCGTTCTACATCTGGCCGTGACTTCCGTCCGCTTCAATGTAGAACCCGACCTCATCTCGCCTTTGTAGCCTATTTACGCAGTTATTAATTTTTTTTTATTTTTAATTTGGGTTAGTCTTAACCTCACCACATATCACCAAGGGGTATGGAGGGGTTAAAAACATCACGTGATTAATGGGCAGCCCCTAAGTGGGTTGCTGTATGTTTGCCGCATTGTGCATCTGTATCTGGCAATGTAGCTCGTAAACGAATGGCGATTGTGATGCGATTTTTTATTTGAAATCAGTTTTTTTAGTGGTGATTGATAAACATGTTGTCTCGAAACCAGTTGAAACGTTTCAAGGTCATCGGTTCTCTTCTAAATGACTACTAATGATTCATCATCGTCGTCATTTTAGGCCTTAAATTACCCACTGCTGAGACGGGCCTCCTCCAATTACATGGAGGGAACTGTACTGTGCCACGCTGGCTAGACGCACTACTAATTATTGGAACCTCCCATCCATATTTAAATCGGGTTTTCACACAAAGTCTGGATATATTAGTGAAGTGAATATGAATTTATATGGAGAATATTCAACGTACCATGCGATTTTCATCTTTGTCACCATAATATAGGATTGAATGTTAAATAACACAAAACCAAGCCAAGTTGTATTTATAAACTTGAATAACAATGATATTGGTACACACACACACACACACACACACACACAACTTCAGACGTAAAAGGGTGTGGGTATAAAGTTTACGATGAGGTCGAATTTCGTTTGCGTATCTTTATAGCAACAAGGAACACAACATGACTCAAAGTTTGCCAAGGTTTTCTTTATGGTTTCACCAGTTGTATTGGTTATCCGAAATGACCTATTGGTCTCTTGCATTTATTATATGTATTAAAGAAACTCGCCACACTTCTTTTTACTAAACCTGTTGCGATATGAAACGAGGAATAATTACAATTGATAAAGTTCACGCGACAAGACGATCGGTTTCGAAAGGAAAGTTGTTACTATAGTAAACAAAACCGCAGGCTCTGATCTAAGAGAAAGGTCGAGATATCAAGGTGACAGTCGCCACGGCTGGTCACTTTCATAAACAGATTGCACACTTCATCACCATCATCAGCATAAAGAAGTTCACTAAAATCAAAACAAGGTGGCTGACTAGAGCTCAAACGACAAGTATGTACAACAATAAAATAAAATTAAAAATGTAACATTTACACTGACCATCGGTTCCGAATCCAGCTCTACAGGGAAGAGCCGGCAAGAAACTCGGTTGTAGTTGCTTTTTGTTTTAGATCGCCATTTTGAGGCCAAGGCCGGGACACACAGATTTGTGAGAGCAAACAAACTCGCGTAGTAGTAGCAAAGGGCCAAACATCAGAACACTGCTGGTCATAGGCCTTTCGCAGCGATTTCCCGCATCCCAAGCTTTCCTGCGACCTTAACAAGGTCGTCGGTGCACTGCGCTGACTTAAATTAACTAAATTATAAATGAAGGATTCTTTATTTAAACCTCAAGCATCTCTCTTCGACGAACAATACGACGTAAGTTTTCTGAGTGAGTAGTAGTGAAGAGTGGATATTAGCTCGTGAAGGGATGGACCGCTTTTGGATTTTTTTGGTGTTGTTTGAAGTTGTCTTAATCCAGTGTTCTGAGCTTTGTTTGAAGAGTCTGGTCAGCCGTTTGTAGATTAAAATCTTTTTCCAATTTTATACGATTTATTATACTTGCATAAATTATTGCACAGTACTATTGACTCCTCATACTTATTAAGTACTCTTACCATTAACACCAGGCGTAACATGCGTGTTCCTGATCGTACATTTTCCTTACGAACTTATGTTAATAATACTTCGTATTACAATCCTCTTACAAGAATGTGTCGTTTATATAACGAGATGTCTATGAATAACGTGGATTTAGACATTTTCAACCCTAGTCTTACCGCATTTAAAACTAGAATTCGCAACATCCTGAAACAGACCTGTTAGCTACTTTCATTAACTATAACTTTTATTATGTTTTACAATGATATTATGTCAATACCTTTCAAAATTTGATGAAAACTAAACTGTTAGCTAGGAAGCTTTTACTTTAATTAACTTTAACTTTTATTATGTTTTATAATGATGTGTGTGCCTTTTGGAATTTAATCTAGCCCATGCACCCACATGTTTATATCTTATTATTTTTCTGATTATTTTCTGTTACATTGTCCAAATAAATAAATAAATTGTATTGGTGTAGCAATTGTGTATTTTTAATGTATCTGAGCAGAACTGACTGTGTCAGTTTTAGGACGGTAGAAAGATGTATGGTTCTAATTTTCTGGTAATAGGTTCCCATATCTTCGTTCTTCAAAATATAATGGTTTTGTGTCTATTGATATACTCCGCTATCATATATGTAGACGTTTTTAACTATGATCACTTTGAAATTAAACTCTTTTTAACGGATTTAGCGCGTTTATATTACATTATTGAAGTCCCGATGTTTCGAATGCTTAGCAGAAGTCGTGGTCACGGGAGAGACTAGATGACAGTTGTCTTGAAAAGTACAAAGAAACGGTTAAATTTAGCGCCTATAATTTTTTTTATTGTTAACCGTTCGTATGCACGCGGAATTTGATAATAAATACCACAATTTCTATTTCAGAGGGATGACCGGTCGCTTCTGGCCCAGTTCTTCTTCGCTGACGATGCGCTCAACATAGTTGCGTCGGAATTGGACTCCTTCGACGGTCGGAAGGACCCTGAACGGTGCTCCACGCTCGTCATCCAGCTGAGGCACGCACAGGTAGGTTACCAGCGCCATGAGTCGTCTTCGTCGTTTCAGCCCTTAAATGACCCACTGCTGAGTCGAGCCTCCTCCCAACACAGGGAGGATAATTAGCCTACTATCAATTACACGTCTTTTGTTAATTTTGACTCTAGTTTGAAGTGAATCTCTAGTAATAGGAAATCTCGTAAAAAACCAAAGATGCCTCACGTTCGAATGCAACGGAGCTATCTTATCAACCCGGTCGGCGTTATCTATTGCAAGAATCACGTGCCTTGTGACTGACGTCATCTTTCGAAGCATGACAGAGTGCCTTTCTTTCGATGTCACGTTTTTAAAGCATATAAACTTTCTCTGAGCTTTGCAAAGCTTTCGCGTAGCTCGTAGGAGCTTTGTGCAACTTATTTCTACTACTAGTCAGCCCATACATGACCCACTACTGAGTCGGGCCTCCTCCAATTACATGGAGGGTAATAAGCCCATTGTGCCACACTGGCCAGACGGGTTGGCACAGGGTTTCGTATCAAATTCTCCTTCGGTAGCTAGATTTTTGGCCTTGTCATTTCCTTTTGTCGGCTCTTATGACACCCTCAGAATGGAATGAGGTGGTGACACAATGCATCCTAAATCCGTCACCGCACGGATGCGTGCCAAATAATTACAATATACTGGCATTGATGCGTTACAACGCAATCCTTTGGCATCTGCAAAGCTATCGATATCGGCTCGTATCTGTTTACCAACATGTCGGTTTGTACCTCATACACTAGTTCATTCTCGTGGCTTCTCATGCATTTTTATATAAAGTCCTCGCCAATCTTTATGGCCGCTCTGAATGTAGCAGTCGTGGGTATGAACTTGCGCATCGTACATTTCATAACCAATACAAACGTAGCACACTCACAATAACGCGCGGGAGACGAGGACGCTTGCGGGTGTAAGACGGCGCGCGCGGGCGTGCCCTGCCTTCACCCCCCGCGTACGTCCCGCTGATACCTGATTTTGTGTTTTGCGCAGTGTGATGCGGCTACATTCAGAGCGGCCATAAAGTTTGACGAGGAATGCATCTGTTTCCCAACATGTCGGTTTATACCTCATAGTGTATGAGGTTCATTCTCGTGGCTTCTCATGCATTTTTATATATGTACCTAGAGCGGCGCTCAAGCGATTAGCCCGCCTGATAGTGACCGCGAAATATAACGTTTGCGACACTAGTGATGTTACAAGAATTACAAATGCAAAATTGTGATTAAATTAAACAAAGTCTTGACGTAAGAGGCGACAAAAGGAAATGACAAGGCCAAAAATCTAGCTAGAGAAGGACAATTTGATACGAAAACCTGTGCGTGATAGAGTAGGCTACTTACCCTCCACGTAATTGGAGGAGGCCCCACTTAACAGTGGGCAGTTTATGGGCTGAGTTGTAACATGTATGTAATGTATCTATCCACACACATCATAATTATTTTCTGTTGTGAAAGTGTGCAAAAGTTGTAGACAGACAAATTTCGGATAAAGGTTTAAAAAATACTGAAATAAATTAGCAATTGAAAAACCAGGTGGTAGAGCCACGCTGTTCGCAGCATGAATGGGCCGGCTCGACCGGGTAAGTACCACACTCTCGCAGAAGACCGACTTTTGAGTAGTTGCTTTTAGCCACTGCGCTTCGTTCGGTGAGCGAGAGGGCCGGAGGCCCTCCACACCCAACCCCAACCATGGCTTCCTATTCCTTCCTTAAAGGTCCTATTCCTTCCTTAAAGGCCGGCAACGCACTTGCAACCCCTCTGGTGTTGTAGGTGTCCATGGGCGGCGGTAATCACTTACCATCAGGTGACCCGCTTGCTCGTTTGCCTCCCTCTTCCATAAAAAAAAAACAGATGAAATTTATATTCCTGGGAGTTCACGCTGTGTGACCACAAATGTTTATTTATATCAATACTGCATGACCTTGAGCTCTTTTGATATAATGCCTATGACATAATGGCTGTCTATATTACTTTATTACATGCGACGCTCAGGGTTGGTCGTACGTAGCCGACATGTCGCCGACAAAAGCCTCGTTGACTGAGGGCGTCCCATTTACCCGGGTTGCCCTCTCCGATAGTCCCACCCCTTGGGGCGCCACAATAGAAAGAGTGCTCGCGAACTTGTGGCGTTCTAAACGAGAATAGTAAGGGGAATCATCCTCATCTTCAGTCCACTGCTGCACATAGGCTTATATAGCGCGCTGTCGTAGTTTGTCGCTCCATCTTTTGCATCGCTTTCCGATTCGTGGTCTCCACTCGAGAACTAGTCTACTACAGCGGTTGTTGGTTCTTCTACATATATGACTGGCCCACTGTCACTTCAGTCTGGTGATTCTCTGAGCTATGTTGGTGACTTTGGTCCTCTGTCGGCCTATCTTTCAGAGAAACTCCAAGCATAGCTTGCTGAGCGACTTTAAACTGGTGCACTGGTCTCATTGTTGTCCACGTCTCAGTGCCGTAGCTCATGACGCTCTGTTCGAAGACTTTCGTTTTCGAGCTCTGCGGGATTGGCGACGAGAAAAGGGGACAGTATACCGCTAGGGTTTTAGTGGGAAGTCGAGTGTTCCGGAGTCCCACATAATAGTATAGATTAGATTAGTTTTCAAGCTGTCTAGCACCATTCCCTCTGTGTGGATGACGCGCTCTAGAGCGTTCTTGCGTGTTTGGACAAAATAATAAATGCAGCACTTGTAATTATGATATCGCTGTCAGAGTCAGACGTAACGAAGCACTACCAATACCAACCACAGAATTGACACTAATGACGAAATAACATTTGTTCAGATGATCTAGCTTTCGTTTACACTAAACACTAAAAGACTACGGAAGAATGCTCTCGTTCTAGCTCTAGCTCTTTGTTCGTTATATGTAAACGCTGAATACGAGTTTTCGTTTACACATAAAGACCAAGAAATAATGCTCTTGTTCGTTTGATCTAAACCCCTTTAAACCTTGAAACATTTCCTCAGCGAAAACGAAAAATATAAGGGTTGATCGTAGCCAACGTACATGTCCATTAATTACACTCGGTTTTCTTTGAATATCTGTATCAAATTATGTATGTTATCTGTCTGTCGCTATAATCATAAGCGTACCACGAAATGAATTTGTGATATCTTGGTCATAATTTGTGATATCTTTGTGATCCCAAGCAAGTTCAAGCACCCACGATTTGGAATTTTGTCTAGAATATTGACTTCAGGCAAAGTACCAAGCAGGCAAATAATTTTACTAAAGAATATGACTAAATAATTTGTACCATACTCAATTTCGTAGATTTGAAAGTAAAATAGATAATAGTGAAGAAGATACCGCATTGAATCATAAAACGAATTTAAGAAGATTGAGGTAGCTAATGTAGGGATAACCCTCCCTGTATTGGGAGAAGTAGCAAAACTAGGCATCAGCGTTTGTTTAGAACTTCAAATTGAGGATGACTATAATCTAAAGCAAATGTTTTTGCCCAGACTTTACGGGATAAACACATATCCATTATATGTCGAGCGAGAGTCACGAGTTCCCAAGAATGGAACTTTGAATTTGAATTTTAGGCGTCACAATAGTATTACATAACCACAATGTAGTTATTGTAGTCGTAAAAAATATTAATGTGGCTAAGATATAATCGGTGCTTTTATAATCGGCTTATTACGGCGGAAGTGTGTGTGTTAAACATATTAAGCATAGCAATTAGCGAGTTTTCATGATCCATTTGTGAATCACACTGTAGAGGTATTGTGGCCCAACATAGTCTACATCCGTACAAGTAAACGGTTTAGTTCCGTTGCCGATAAGTAGTGTTTTGATTATGCGTGTCCCTCAAGATTCTTTCCCCAAACTAGGCTTTGGTGAAGGACCTGGCAATCGTTTATGGCTGGTGGTTCTGGACAGTTTGCCGTGGAGACATCTGAACGATATCGTCCGAGATTATGATACTTGCCACCTAGTTTTGTTTCACGTCGGACATACTCTTGGATGCCCTGACGTCGGGGACTGGGCGGGATATTTGGGCTTCCAGGGCGCGTGAATGGTAATTCCTTTTCCGAGGGATTTCCTCTAATCTCTCACCCTGAGACCCTCATTAGTCTTATTTTAAGATTTTCTTTTTTTTACTATTTCTTCATCAGTTTTACGTATTCCTAAAGACATTTGGGTGAGTAGTGCGTGTTCGAACGCCTCGTCGTGTGCTATTCATTATCTTAACTGTCACGTCGTTTGTAAAATACAAATGCATGTCTTAAAAGTTTCCAATATGTAGACAAACATATCTAATTTATACGGTTGGCTACATACTGTACCCCTTGGATGTAAACCGTTTTCACTGCGCAGCAATGTATCAACACCAGTATAATGCCTACGACAATACGCAATGCCATGCGAGGTGCGTTGAGGTAGAAATGCAAATAAAAGGTTTCACTTATTTGCTAATCTGGATTATGTTTGAGTGAGTAAACGAAGCGCTTGTTTTTCTTGCTCAAATCAAACAATTGGTGTCACCTTGGAATTACTACAATGTTTATGTTTTAACTCATGGAACGTCATGCATATTATTTTATTTTGTCACAAAGTATGGACTCACTACAACCTTGACTGTCAGTTAACAAAAGTTTTGTAATTATGTAATAATTAATGAACTTGACAAATTTCAACTGTCCTAGACTAAAGCTAAAAATAAGAGTGTAGCCAAACAAGCGTAATTTTGTGAGTTGTAAGTCGCGTAATTTCGGTCGCAGGAATTCTGCCTAGCAGAAATTCTGTGGGGCTGTCAGACGGCCGCATTTTATTCGACAGTTGTCGATTTTCACGCAATCTTTACCTTACTGACGCTTTCCTCGGTCCCCTCGCCCCCCGAGAACTCAATTATGTCGGATTATGCATGTGAGTCCGCTCACAACCCATTTTCCGTGTGGCACGAACTCCACTTTTGTTTATAACCGAATGCAGCAGAAATTACGCGACCGAAATTCGGTCGGATTATGCGTATGACTCGGCTAATAACTCATTTTGCGTCACCCTTAGTGACGACAACGATGCATCGAAATTTAAAAAAATACACCTTATAGACAATGAAAAGTATTCATTATTCTATGATGTCAACAGACGTGACGGTCGTCATCGCAATGATATGTTCTTCTAGAAAAGTCTGTTACGAGTCGCGTACTTTTACACAATTCTCTCAAAGGATCACATGCATTTATATTACAATGTCATGCTATCATATCTCGAAGCCGTGCAAACACTCTAATACATTGACGGCTGTGTTATTAACAACATGCGCAACAGTAATTGTGACATGGCGATGTATCGAAACACATTGGCACCATTCGGGGAACAGCAGTGAGTCATAATATGATTTTATTTGCACTGAGCTCGTTATAGACAATTGAGGCTAGACTTATTGTGGAATCATTCTCGGAGGAGATGTCAACGAACACACCTTGATTTGTTCAGTTGTCGCCGTAACGTCTCATTCATGTTACAGTTGTCACATCCTATTACAGCACTGTTTATATTGTCTTAACAGCGTTTGCGCAAAACATAAGCTCTACTTATTTTTTTAAGACTGTGTGAATGTAGTTTTGGATTGTTCATTCGGGCTTACTATTTATTCATTTACTCTTTATTGCACACCTTGGAAAAATTACAGAGGGGGAGGCTTAGAAGACGAGAGGAGATGTGTTTTGAATAACCAATCAGGTTTCGTCATTCTATTTCCACCGAAGCTAACCGGAGAGGAGATGTGGAAATAACGAAACCTGATTGGTTATTCAAAACTCATCTCCTCTCGTCTCGTCTTCTCTCCTCTCTGGAAACCGGAAACCGGGCCTTATGCTAATGAAAGTGTGCATTGGGAGGTCTTATCGTTGATTACGATGTGTTCCAGACGTGTATGATATTTTGCTATACCCTGATAAGGTATGATCAAAATATCTTTTGTACATTTTCATCATTTCAGCCCTTAAATGACCCACTCACTACTTAGCCGGCTCTAAATTCATGGAAGGAAATTAGCACAGGGTTCGTATCAAGTTTCAGCTGTCGCGGCTAGGTTATCGGCCTTGTCATTTCCTTTTGTCGGCTCTTACGACACCCTCAGGATGAAATGGGGTAGTGACACTGTGTATTCTAAATCCGTCACCACACGGACACTGTACTATAATAAATAGCGAAGATATATGCATTGTAACACTAACGTAACTAATTGGATATGGCAATCCATGGTCATGTACATTGCTTTGAAGCAAGTAGAAGATTTCCGCCGATCACTGTACGTATTCTCGATTATTAAATACCAATATGTCCGTATGGTGGCGGATTTAGGATACATAGTCATCATCATCATCATCATCATCATTTCAGCCAAAAGACTTCCACTGCTGGACATAGGCCTACCCCAAGGATCTCCACAAAGGCCGGTCCTGGGCCACCCGCATCCACTGCTTTCCGGCGACCTTCACCAAGTCGTCGGTCCACCTTGTGGGAGGCCTACCAGCACTGCGCCTTCCGGAACGCGGTCGCCACTCGAGGACTTTTCTGCCCCATCGGGCGTCGGTCCTGCGAGCTATGTGCCCTGCCCACATACATAGTGTCACCACCGAATTCCATCCTGAGAGTGTCTTAAGAGGCTACTAAAGAAACGCAGGAGGCAGATCACCTAGCCGCAAGAGAAGGTATTCAAAGGCGGCACAACTATCCCCTAGACCAGTGGTCGGCAAAGTGCGGCTCCAAAGCCACATGTGGCTCTTTGGCTCCTTTCTCTAGCGCAAATATTTAATGAAGGCTCAATAATATTTTCATTAAAAAAACTTGGTAAGAAACAACTTACATCTAATTAAGTCATCTAAGTAACTGCCTCGTTGGTCTAGTGGTTAGATGTGCCGCCTTTGGATCAACGGGTCCCGGGTTCGATTCCGGGGTCGGGCAAGTGTCTTTGTCTAAACCAGAGGCACTGGCTCGGAGTCTGGGTGTCATTTCTATCTATGATATGTATGTATTTACAAAAAAATATATATAAGTAGTTTATCATCCATCTCGTTACCATAACACAAGCATTAAGTTGCTTAGCTTGGGACGAGATGGCGTTGTGTGAAATGTCCAAGGATATTTAATTTAGATAAATTAAAATTCTTCTATATATCGATAACAGTTGAGTCATAAAAGTTCGCTAAACAAGCAGATTTGGTTCCTTTTTTAATAAGTTGGCCGACAACAGAAAAAGACGTCTTTTTCTGTTTCGCTTTTGTAACGGTCACGCATGCATGGCATTAGTTGATATTTGAACACGTGTCACATTGTTTTCAATGATAGCAACAATATTGTTTCTTGTGCACGTATAAAATATAAAAGTATAGTCCCCGCCAATCTTTAAGGCCGCTCTCAATGTAGCAGCATTACGCTGCACACAACACAAAATCAGGTATCAGCGGGACGTACCCGGGGCGGGGAACCAGGGCACGCCCGCGCGCGCCGTTTTTCACCCGCAAGCGTCCTCGCCACCCGCGGGTTAGTGTGAGTGAGCTACGTTCGTATTGGTTATAAAATGTACGATGCGCAAGTTCGTACACACGGCTACATTCAAAGCGGCCATAATGATTGGCAGGGACTCTATTTAATGGTACGTTAGGCCATTGGCACTCATTTGTATAGATTAGGTAAGCTTAGGTGGCAGTCAAGTATACGGACCGTCTGGTGTTGTCGCTTATGGACATTTGTCTTACCAGATATCCCTGTAATAAGGTCAAGCATAGCGTAGTAAAAAGAAAAGAGACATTGAAATTAAACACTCCAGACTAGATGACAGTTGTCTTGTAAAGTACAATGAAACATTTTAATCTACCGACTATATTTTTGTTTTATATTTGCGTACCCTGAGCACGCGGTAATCGCTCACGGTGACCATAGGTCTGGCAGAATATCAAATTCCAATTGAGAGGACAGGCCACCCATCCTCTCAATTGAAATTTGGATGTTGTTGTTGTTTTTAATCTCAAAAGTGTTCAATTCATCTACCATGCTTCTTCTGGTAGAGCTCTGACGACCTTACGCACAGGGCCACGACACCATTTTCTATGTGGAGATCCTTTTCCAGATGAACAGCTCCAGCTTGAGTAATGGTTAACAGTCTGTATGAATTTGTATAACAAATACCTTATAGCCATAACGAAAGTATCAATAGTGCTTCTATTAGACAATGACGACTGTGTGCAAAAGATTCGTCTTGAGAAAAAACGTCTTGAGAAAAAACCACAGAGAAGCTAAGAAAAATCATGGAACTCTTATTACTAAGCTTGTGGTATAACATTAAAACAGAACTGCTTAGCTCTATGTCCGTCCTCACTTAGGCTGGCTACTGGGTTTTTGTACACCTACACACACACACACACAAGCACACCCACACACACATGCAATTCTATAGACTTAGCTGAATTATTATTGCACCTCATTGAAATTGTAATAATTGGTGATATCATATTGCATAGATCGTGATCAGCTCGTATTACTATTTATGATGCCACTACTTGCAGACATCCGGAGGTTAATTTTTGCTTAGCTCTTATCACTTAAAACTCATCAGATATTCTTCCTCGCCATTTTTCAATGTGATTGGGGTCCTCTCCATTCATCGGCTGGTCGCTTACTATGGGTTCCATTAAACGGTTCAAAGTCACCCAAAGCGCAGTGGAGTATTTAGAGTTTGCCTGTGAGATCGAATGAGAAATGAGCAGAGCCGACATAGCTCACAGGATTGCCAAATGTTAATAGCAGTGAGCAGAGCGCATAGCTTGCAGGACTGACGCTTGATTGGAGAGGCTCCTACACGACGGACTGACGACCTGGTTGAGGTTGGTAAGACAATCGAAAACGGTGCTTGTAGGCTGCTCGGGACCGGCCTTCGTGGAAATTCTTGGGGAGGCCTAGGTACAGTAATAGACGTCTTTTAGGTGAAATAATGGTGGTGATGATAACTCGGAAACAACAATTAGTATGTCGTCCAAAAAAAGTAATGATTTGAACCGAATTTCCAAAACGGAGCAATTTTTTACATGTTTAACGCACGACGCTTATTCTGACGCTATGCAGACCTTCGAGATTATCTGCTTTTATGAAATAGTAATGTGGGTGTCTTAAATCTACACTCCATTAGGCTAAGTGGTGTCCTGCTCTTTGTCACTGGCATGTAGGTTGACCACGTTAGGGATTTGCAGCTTATCATTATGGTACTACTGGCTTACATTGTCGTCATGCAAATCTTAGAGATCGTGACGTTGTGGGTTCGCAGCGATAGTTTTGTTCATCTCCCCATTTATCAATTTGGAGCTGCGTACAAGTTGTAGGTTGTACATACACTCACAGACAGACAGACACACACACAGTTGTAGGTCAACTGTGCACTTGTGGATATGGAGCCTGCACTAAGTGAAGTTACACATATAGTCCACAAGATTGCCAAACTTAAATGGAAGTGAATAAGGCACATAGCTCTCCGGCGCGCCACACGCTGGAAGTGTGTGCCGCCTGGTATGAGAAGGGAGCCCTAACGCCCCAAGTAAGGAGTGACCTCTCTCGAGTAGTGTTGGCAGGCATGGCCTCCTTCAGCGAAGCGTTATGTCGCAGAAAGAGGCGGCGGACCTGGTCATAGAGTAGGATACGCTTTCTGACCCGCGTCGCAGATGGAGGCCGCGGAGGAAGCGGCGACGCGACTCCTACTTCCTGTCCCTGTCCTAGAGACTGGTGGTGGGTAGACGAACCCGCCTCCGAAAAAAGTTGTCAGTAGACCGCATTGCCGCTAACCTGTGGCGTCCCAAACAAGACGTGACGGAATCGGCACTGCACGACTACCTAAAAGATTGTCGTGCAGTACCGAAGTCCCACAGAAAGGACCTCGAGTGGCGTCTACGTACTGGAAAACGCAGTGCTGGTAGACTTCTTACGCGGTGCATGGATGACCTGGTTCAGGTCGCCAGTATCCAATAGATACGGGTGACTCAGGATCGGCATTTGCAGAAATCCTTGGCTGAAGTATATGTCCACCAGTGCACTTCTTGGATAACAGTGACTAAGCTAAGTACAATAGTTTCAAAGGTTTCCAACATTGTGATTATAGAACCTGTACTCATTCATTAACGTTTAGTTTCAAGTTATGCTTGAGAATTAAATTTTCCTTATATGTATTGTGTTGCTCATGGTGGTTTATTCTGGGGTTAAATAGTATGACAGCTCTTTGCGTCACTATGTTGCGTGACTTTATCCCGCTAGCGGCTGCCAGCGACTTCGCTTGCGTAGATATTGACTAGGGATTTAAGAACCAGATAACAGCTGATGACTATAAGCCATACAATCCAGAAATATATGGCTAGCTAAGTCGTCTCCGTCTTGGTCTTGGGTTCTCAAGCGTCGGCTTGGGTCAGGGGTCTCTAGTTCGATGTTAGGGTCTTTGTTTGAGGAAGCTGGAATTCTTTCCCAAAGTCTCGCAATTTTCAGCATAAGCTGTAGTTATTTTCTGTACGTCTCATAAACACATTGTTGCGATTCACATTTCTATTAACTGTTGCCAATAACGGTCTGTGTTGTCTCTAATCTCTGTATGTTCTTTATGCTTACATATTTATTGATCTAGTTCTAGGCACGTGCGTTCAGATAACTGCACGGGCTTGTATGCTGCAGTAATTACCACCAAATAGGACGGATGTCAAATCTACTACTTTAAAATTAAGTTAACGCGTGACTCCATAGACGACGACGAAAAGACCCACTGCTGAGTTTAACCTCCGGCAATCGCATCTCCTTTAAGAGTTGGCACAGGCTGGGTCTGAGGATCTATAAAAGGTGTCTCCCATACTATAAAATGAAAAGAAAAACGGCAAATTTTTAACTAACTTATTTCTAACGACTTCGGTCCGGAGACACTCGCTCAATATTCCATTAGGTAACGTCGAGTTCCTACACGTCGAGACCTTCTCTAGAGCTCTATCGGAGAAAGCATGGCTTGTTTTATAAAATAGGCAGCTGAGCAAGTTGGTCACCTGGTGATAAGTGAACACCGCTACCCATGTACACCTGCAACACTTGAGTAGCCTGTAGAATTTCATTTTGCCCTTGTTCGTTCTTTGCCTGCAACATGTGAATTGTTCTCATTATAAACAGTATGCATATCGGAGTAATTATGTGCTCTCTTTGTAACGTGTGTCCTTACATTACAGATAGATAGTGGATTGAGTCATTAAAATCGATTCCGGATGTAAGGGGCACGAATAAGCCACACGCCTTTTGTCTATGCAGTAATTTACAGAGAACACATATTTTAAAGTTAAGTTTACATTAGCGACCCGCCCCGGCTTCGCACGGGTGTAATTGTTCAATTATATTATATACATACTAGCTGTCCCGGCAAACGTTGTTTTGCCAAATAATGAACCATCCCCCGCGCGACAGCCTGGCCGCATAATGCGCGGAGGCCCTAACACAAGCATTAAGTTGCTTAGCTTGGGACGAGATGGCGATGTGTGAAATGTACAAAAAAAAAAGTGATAAATTATGATCCATTCTAATAAAACTGAGTGCAGCATTTCTTTTTTTTTTTAAACGTGCTGCCCTACTGCCTTAGGTGCAGTCTGTATCGCGGGGGAAGTTTACAAACAAGTAATTCACGACACTCAGACTCCAGTCTAAACTATTGTAAGTGCCTTTACACTTGCCCGACCCCGGAATCGAACCCGGGACCCGTTGATCCAAAAGCGGCACATCTAACCCCTACACCATCGAGGCAGTATTGGATGCTTATTGAATGTATTTGCCCACAGGACCGGGTGCTCAACATCACGAGCCAGATCATGGATCAGCTGTTGGGTGACGAGCGGGTGGCCCGCGGCTTCCGCGTCAAGTTCCCCGAGGACGTACTGCAGGACAACCTGGCCGGACAACTCTGGTTCGGCGCTGAGGTGAGTGTAAATATGTCCCTTAATACGTACGTATTACGGGTCAGTGACCAAATATAGTCCGTGTGGTGAGGAATTTAGAATACATAGTGTCATCACCCCATTCCATCCTGAGGGTGTCGTAAGAGCCGACAAAAGGAAATAACAAGGCTGAAAACCGGGTTCGATTCCGTGGTCGGGCAAGTGTCTTTGTCTAAACCAGAGGCACTTGCTCTGAGTATGGGTGTCATTTTTATTCGTGAATTTCATGTTTGTAGACTGCCCTCGCGATGCAGGTTATACCTAGAGCTTATCTATCGTTTTTATAAAAGATAAAAAAAATATGGGTTGATTTAGTGGTCCAAATATAGCGATACGTGGTTTAACCACTGAGATTAGCGTAACAATGTTCTTAATTCATAGGACAGGCGTTTTAAAAAAAAATGGAGATACTTTTTTCTCAAACAGCAAGTAACTTTCGTAGATCGCTTGACCTAATTTCAACTTCAATTTTTCTGTTTCTTTTTGCAATGATAATAAATTTCTATAATAATTTTAAGCGAGCAAATAGTATGTTCGTTTAAGGTGGATGCTCCAGGGTAGCCCACGAAATTCAAATTTTCTTACGTTTTTTGCAATTTGCAGGTCAGTGCTAGGTTGTATGCTGATTAAAATGTTATTCGCGGCTGTAAGACGTATGTAGTTATAGAATTATAATCATCAAATCATCAATACAACCCTCCAAGCTCATAAAGGTGCAAGAAAAACTTTTTCAAAGTCAAAGTCATTCTTGCACCTTTATGAGCTTGGAGGGTTGTATTGATGAGTTTGATGATTATAACTCTAACTCCATACGTCTTACAGCCGCTAATCAAATGTTCATCATCATACAACCTAGCACTGCCCTGCAAATTGCAAAAACATGACAGTAAATTTGAATTTCGCGGTCTACCCTGGAGCATCCACCTTAAACAATATCTTTTAAGTCGTAATAATTAATCACCGATTTCATGAAATGCTTTGATAAGTACCTATGTGCCACGCTGCCACGCTGGTCAGACGGGTTGGCACGCGGTTTTGTATCAAGTTTTCCTTCTCTTGCGGCCAAGTGTTCGACCTTATAATTTACTTTTGTAGGCTCCTACGACACCCTCAGGATGGAATGGCGTGGCGACACTGTTAGTATTCTAAATCCGTCACCACACGGAGCATTTGCAACACAGACACAGGGCAAAGGCAAATTTAACTTGTACGTTTTTAGATACTGCAAAACGGCAATTTCATTGTAACTTTTT
The DNA here is from genome assembly GCA_905475355.2 of Clostera curtula. NCBI lineage: Eukaryota > Metazoa > Arthropoda > Insecta > Lepidoptera > Notodontidae > Clostera > Clostera curtula. The sequence continues at coordinate 7,063,895 of FR997817.1, forward strand.
TTATACATATTGCTATTTTTTAATGAAAGTCTATTCTAGGTATACGTGCACCCTGCAACGTATAAATGCGCATTTATTAATCGGTATATGAAATACAATTATTAACCACTTTTCTCTACCTTTGGGTTTGGCAAAGAATTTTAGTAAAATCAAATCATAATCAAATCGAAATCATAATTGATTTAACAAAGGTTGGCTAATTAGAGCTCTTTCGACATGTAAAAATAAAAATCATTCTGGAAAAAAGTGAGTGAAAAAACTCAAAAAGAGCTGGCAAGAAACTAATGAAAATGTGCAATGCGGGGAAGCAGCCTTCATTTATTTTTGTTCATTCATCTTGCTGCGTTAAATTTAAGCGGAAAACCAATAACAAGTAACCTGATCGGTTCGCTTTTAAATGTATGCGTTTTGTTAGCATTTGGGGTTGGCGTCGGTGCCAGCATTAAGGTGTTTACAGACTTGATTCGATACAATCACACGATTCAACACTAATATTTTAAATGTAAATTTGAATTTTAATAAATGATAAAAAGAGCATTCTTAATTCAGATCTGCAGCGTACGTGTCTGTTTTGGTGGTATTTTTTTCACAGTATTCGTATCTTATATTTTCACTACGTAGTATTTTCTAGTTCTGAAACAGACTGAGCATCTATTCATTCCATTGTATGCAGCAATTTTTAAATGACCATACGGCGTCAAGTTAAAGCCTCGAAGCAGCGCCATCTATTTAAAAAAAGAACTACAAATCGACTCAGAGAAATGGCTAAATATGAAGGATTGCGTTTATAATAGATTTATAGTATTGTTCTGTGTCTTGATCTCGTTGTAGATTATCGTATTAGGTACATTACACAACCAAGGTTAAATAAAATAAATATGTAAAAGTAGACAAACTAAAAAAAAAAACGGTATGACACAGACATACCTACATGTTATACTTATATAACAGCCTATTATTTTCATTTATTAGACACGAATCGTAAATTTAATATTTTATGTTTTGTGTAGGCAGTCTCAAATCGTATGTCCATACCCTTATTCACTGTTGAAACTTGTTCGCCTCTCATAAGGAAAATGAAAGGGAAAATGTGTTTTTAGAAAATGTAGCGGGTCGTCGTGTTGTTTGCCTCTTTCGACGACATGCAAATTCTTACTTATGTTTTCATTATTTATCTTCACGCCTGTGTTAATACAAGGTCACCAGAAATGGTCACATATATTTATCACGTCGTGATTGTTATCACAACTGCTTAAACGGGGGTCTTCAAACTGAAAGCAGGGCGTTAAACGCCTACTGTAGTACAAGGTTGTCTCCTCGATTGACTTTAGCCGTCTCTTGCAACACTGGCACGACGGTATGCGGCTTGCCTAAACGGCAACTCCAGACATGTGTCGCCAACAATTTTTTTTTCGTTGGATATCCTCATGGATACCTGGTCGTTGTGGTCTGACTGGTCTATGTGGGACTCCGCGTGAAAATAATAAGTTGCGCCCCAACCTACCCACTAAAACTGACGGCGCTCCTCGACTGCCTGTACTCGGGCCACGGGTTACTCTCCCCCATTGGGGGAGCATGCTCCGCAACCCTGGAGGCTGTGGCCCACCTCGCTTAGTGGAGCCCCAAGCTCCGAGGCGGGCCTACACCTCCCGTGTTTAAGAGATCACCAGAAAACGATGGACGCGGCCGGCAGGGGACCGGCCTTAGTGGAAATCACTGGAATAATTATGATTATGTGTTGATTGATATTAAGGATCAGAGTGAATTCAGAGTCCCGCCACAGACCCTAGCTAGTCCCAGCCGGGTATCCATGAATAAATTTCTATAGCAGAGGTAGCCATGTTCGGAATTTGGTAACTCCTGTATTAGACTGGTTTATTTATACGACGGTTAACTACCTGTAATGATAAATCTAGAATTGAATTAACAAATTGCGGCTAGGTGACCTCTGGCGACACGCTCACGATGGAATGCGTTGGTAACACCATGCATTGTATATGTTTCCCCACATCGACCAGGATACGGGTATACACACCCAAATCACACACATATTAATGTTAAATTAAAATTCATGGATTCGTACAGACTACGTTTTGTTAATTACGCCATACGTTGACCTTAAGCATGTTTTGTTGGCATCGACCTGCGCCCATAAGACAGGTTAATAAAGCATATTTTCCCATGACAAGTAACCAATGCCAACCTTGGTAAATCAACGAATAAGTGTGTAATGGAAAGTGCGAATCCTACGTTTACTGAGCATCAAAAGGCAAGTGCGTAGTGGACCCACGATTCTAGCTGAGCCCAATAATTGGTATTTTACTAACAGTTATATGTATAATGGCGTGTGGTCACCAACCCATTCCACCGTGGGGGACTAAAGGAACGCAAAAGGCAACCTAACCTAGCCGCAAGGCCCATTTATAGGCCGAGGGGAATAGCGTTTGAAAAATATAATCTAACTCCAATTGCTATGCGATTGAGTAGCAAACATACGAACTTCCCACATTTTTGTACGATTAAATAATAACATATTTGTGTTTTCAATAGAAGATGAGTCACTTCCACCAATCTTCAAGTGATCTGAAAATATATAAGACTGCATTGTTAAGACTGGAAAGCACCAAATTTAGCTCCAGACGATGCCTCTGTAAGATAAGTCCTGAAAAGATCAATATGCGATTACAAATGAATTGTCAGGGTCAAACGTGGCGCAAGGAGTATATCCTACACGCGTCCTTCCCTAGAGTATTGAGTGAGACTATCTTGTACAATATCGGAAATGCTGCTTGGTAAAACAAACAAAACACAAACGTTCTGGTTGAAACTCTAAAATAAGTATAACCACCGAATCGAACTACATTAAGCGTGGAATAGATAACTTCCGAAATTAAGAACTAGACCATCTTGTAGTTATCAGCTTGTTGCAGAAGGCTTCGAATTGAAACTAAACTATTGTTAAGTATAAATGTGTGAACAATAATGTTGTCTCACTATTTCACACATAAAATGTTCCACGAGTTCACGAATTTGGCTTAGAATAGATAATATTTTAGTCTTGAAAATGTAATTTTTAATTATAAGGTTTTATATTTTATAACAAACCAACGTTATATGGCGCGGTCTCAAAGTCCATTTAGGATGTAGCCTGTCCTCTAACATTGTTGAAGGAAATCTGAACCTAGAATTACTAAAATTATAGCTTCATGTGATCTTCACACAGTCCATTCTATTCATTTCAGTGCCTAGCAGCGGGTTCATCTATAATGAACCGCGAGGAGGAGTCAGCGGCTATGCGCCCGCTCGCCAAAGCGCTCACTCGCAGCCTAGAGACTGTCCGATCCTTGCTTCGTGAGCAATGCTTGCGTCCCAGAGGATTAGCTCTGTCTCAACACGACGATATGCTTCATGAAAGCCTGAGGATCTTTGACAGGTGAAGGCTACATAATGTAACAACCAATTTGTCTCATACATTTATACAGGCGTTAAATTCTGACCTATAATATAAAATAGCAAATTAACTGAATTAATTCTACTAGTACATTATATTACCCACTGCTGAGTCAGGCCCTCTCCAATTAAATAAGCCTACTGTGCCACGCTGGCATGACGGGTTGGCCCGGAATTTCGTATCGCGTTTTTGTTCTCTGGTGGTAATCTGTCATGGAATTTCTATTAGTCGGCTCCGACGACCGTAAAGCCGTCGAAATAACGCTTAATTATCCTCCTTACAATCTTTCGACCACTTATTTCAAGTTTTCTGCCAAACTACTGAACTGAGTTCGATATAATGTATATCAATCAAGATTTTTTTCGAATCGGTTTAGTAATGACGGAGCTATAAGGTAACAATCATAAATAATTGTTGAAGTCTGTTGACTGTTTTATTATTATTTTAAGTTCGTAGATCTCTTTATTTCATTTCTATTATATTTGTGTCAATGATGTGGTTTCCTATAATTAGAGAAGCAAAAGAATTTGTATAATATGTCAGAATCTCGTTTATGTGAATGTGTACTGTATTCTGTTGAAAATCATAAATAAATAAATAAAATATTGAATTATCATGTTGCTAACATTTCAGGCTCTTCGCTGAATTCGAGCTGTGTTATGTGAGCGCGATGGTGAACGTGAAAACGCCGCACGAATTTGAAGCTCAGCAACTGATCTGCGTGTTGTTCTCAGAGAGTTTACGTCGGGCGCTCAAGCAGAATTTACTTACACAAGAACAGGTAGGCACGAACATTTCTAAATATTGCTTAGATACGAAGATATGAAAGAGTTTGGCGTGAATGTAGATATGATGAGAGATAAAGATGTATGGAAGGGTAAGATACATTACTCCGACCCGAGTTAATAGGAAAAGGTAAGAATAATTATCATGATTGAGGTTACGAAGAAGATGGTCACTTATTCAAAATGGAAGATTTGAACTAGAAGAGCAGTCTCGTTCCTTGTCGTGCTAGACAAGGAAATTAAAACAAAGGCTCATAAAGAGTTGTTGCTATGAAAATGCAATAGTTTGCAGATTTCCTAAAACAAATCTCTATCGTATATATTACTTTACATCTGTTTTTTTTTTCATAGGTTGATTCGTACGATCCTGCGCTGATGTTCGCTGTGCCCCGTCTGGCCATAGTTAGCGGCCTACTGATATACTCGAGCGGGCCGCTCAGTATAGACAAGCCATCAGGTATAAGGCTATTCTAGATTATTCCAAATTAACAGGATATCTTAGACATTATACTATCTATCCAACAATTTCTAGGGGACCAACTGAGTTTAGTAGATTGTCTATATGTCCATACAGAAGGATACGTAATATACACTGATATCATGTCTTGTTAATATTCTACAATAGTATATAGCTAGTCCCTTATTATACTATAACATCTAGAAAAAAAGGTGAACAACGAAGACTATTTTATTAAATAGCTTTTTTAATTATCACAGAGGAAATGTCGGACATGTTCCGTCCTTTTCGCACGCTGCTCCACAAGATACGCTCGCTGCTATGGACGTTATCACGGCGTGAACTAATGGCGCTAGAGCGGCTTCTTTGCACCAATGAAGACATCTCCAGCGTGGCCAGTAAAGAATTACCTCAAGGTGAATTATAACACAAATTATTTGTCAATTAGCACCAAAAAAGTAATCTTACCTCGGCTGTGACTTGTGTGAAGCCTTTGATTACGTTGAACATAAATTCTCTTATTAGCTTTCAGATTCATAGTACAAAAATGATTATTACCGTCACACACCGTATGTAATCCCTTAGGAATCTTAATGCGAACTAATTTTGTGTTTGATTTATCTATTTTCGCATAATACTAATATAGGATTGCCCCAAGGTTCCATACTGCGCCCGGTCGTCATATTCTAAAAAGCGTGTTTCAACTAATCTCCTTCAATGTATATGTTATTGAAGACTATGTAAAACCGGATAATAGTTACATTATGTGTCGTATACTGTTTCTTACAGATTCGGAAGCAACAGATGACTGGGCGTATCCAGACATAGGTGAATTTGTGTCCCGGTTTTATGAGGATCATACGCTTTGTCGCGATCTTTATTCGCAGCACAGGTACGCTCAACCACTCAACGTCTCACTACAATATAGTGTTTATGTCTATGATACAACTAATGTTACTGTTATACAACTAATGTGACTATTAAATTTTCCAGTTCGAATGAGCCGACAATAACTGAGAGCGACTATTTGCCTGATAACATAGAAGTCATGACACCAATCATCGAAGGTCTTCGTCGACTGAGCGAGTGTGACGATGACTCTACCTCAAATTACTCGCGACACCAATCTATAGACACTACTAGCACCGACACATTCCATACAAATGATACTCAATTTCTCGACAGCAGAGCGAGAAAAACGAGCAAAACCGATTCCAGCGATCTCTCCTCTCTCAGAAATCTTTCCACAAACGGACTGATGATGTTCGATCCTTTAGTTATCAACGCAGTGTCCGCTTCAACTTCTAGTGACACGCGACAGTTACCGGACCACGATTTAGTGACATCATTAAACGAGCAAGTCACTGAAATAGCTGATAGGTTATCATCGATAGCCACTAGTGAAGTCGATATTATAGATCACAACCATTCATTTTCGACTAACGATGTCCCAACGTTGATATCAGAGGATAATACCGAAGCTTACGGCTTTTCAGGGCCTAAAAATGAACAGTTAAGTTGTATGCCTTCCACTAGTCACGGGTATTTAATACCAAACGCTATTAGCCACGAACCGGTTGTCTTATCGTTGTCCCATAACAATTCCGCCGTTTTCAACCAAGATGACGATACAAATGATATGAACGGCTCGCTTATAAACCCTGATCTCCCTTTGATGATGCCAGACAATATTGAAGCCACAATTGTAAATACTAATATATCTATCGCTAATGCTAATCTAAGCTCATTATTACTAACGAATGCAGAATTCCGACAGAATTTTATTAATGACAACAATGGCAATGACGCCGCAAGTTTCCAGTCTGCTAAGATGAATGTAGATAGAGAGGATGAAAGAGTCAAGTTTATGTTAGGTTACGAGAGCGACCATGAGTCGCCTGTTGATTCGGGGGTCAGTACTGAAAATACTAGTTTAGATAGATCACCCGATACTGACAAAGATATCAAAGACGATCACTTTATGGACCAGAACAGGGTATTAAAGAGCTCCGAGAGTGAGACAGAAGATAGTAAACACACCAAAAACACACTAGAAAGTTCCTTTTCCGATGTAAATAATGACGTCACTGTAAATATTAATTACGTTGAAGAAAATTGTACCAAGAACGAAGCAGGTTCGTCAGCGACAATAATGGATAATGTTATAAGTAGATTAAGTTCAGATGACGAAGGGAATGAGCCTTCAAATGCTGAAGCGAAGAGAGTCCTTCAAGATTGGGGGGCGAACGCTACTGATGAAGAATTTAGGACGATAGACGAAGTTATTACAGAACTGAGAAGGCACAGGGAAACTGATAAAAGAGTTGGTTCGGTAGTTGAAGACGCCGGTTCTACGGCTGAAGGCCCGTCGCAGAGCAGCTCTAGACAGAAAAAGAAGACGACAAAGAGTAAAAGGAAAAAAAGCAAAATGTGGTCACCGGGTATTGTGATACTGGAAAACAGGTCGACGCAGAACCAAAATAGTCCACTGAGGTTGAATTTGGATCATTTCGTCGACGAAAGGTAGGGCATTAGTAAATATTTTATTTTCAGAACTAGCGGCCCGACCCGGCTTCGCCCGAGTGCGATGTTACCCGCGGTTATTGCCGTACCGAGGGTAACGCCGCGGGGTGAAGCTAGTCTAAAAAAAGCTAGCCTAAGTTACTCCTTATGACATCAGATACCTGTCAGTGAAAGTCCCATCAAAATCGGTCCAGCCATTCCAGAGATTAGTTAGATTAGTTGAAGGGTTGGAAAAGCCCTTATGTCTTTAAAAACACGCCCTTTAGGTTAAAACGGGAACTTTCTTGTTCGAGGGGGGATAAAGAGCTATCACACTATATAAGTTCCTATATCGTGCCGGGACTCCTTTTTAAGTTTTATCGGCACGCACCTTTTTTCAACTCAGTTTTATTATTTAAAATGATAATTATTTACTCCACTGTCTCGATATATGTAGTTCGTATATGCATGGTATTTATTCAATTTCTCCTAAACTAATATCCAAATGCTATCATATCAGCCTGTAAAAAAAAATGTTTGATGCTGTTGTATAGTACGCAAAGCAGTTTTACTGTAGGTACAATAAGTTTCTTTGTAGTCCACTGATAAGGTTTATTTTTCAGTGGCACATCTTGCGGGACGTCGGAGTGCGCAGACGACGAGCAGATCGCGTTGGCACTGCAAGCGCAGGAGTTGGCCGCGCGGCAACAGGCCAGAGGGAAATTTAAGTATGTATAACGACTACTACTATATTTTCATTGATTTCCGGATCTGTTTGGAATGTCCGCACCGTCAACTATTCACCACATTGTCTTAACCGCATCAAACTATTTTAGGGCAAGCCACGGCGTTTGATAAAAGGTTTAGTCTCTGCCCTCTTGTCCACCTATATAGGTTTTGTTAGATGGATGGAGCCGGATCTCCTCCAACTCCATGAATGGCAACCAGCCTACCGTGCCACGCTGGCCAGACGGGGTAGCACAGGGTTCCGTATCCCCCCAGTGGAGGAATCGGACCCACAGGGAAATAGCGCAAGACGAGACATAGCCGGGTTTTAGTGGATAACCAAGGCGGAACTCATCGTCTTGACGCGCCTCGGAGTCCCACATAACACAGCCGTGGCCATAATACGGCTGGATTACCATAAAGGTTTACCCATCTTAAAAAAAAGAGTTCTGTCTCCATTTGTCGGCTCTTACGACGCAGTGCGGGTTGAAATGCGGTGGCGATACTATTTTAAATCCATCACCACACGCCTTAGGCCGTGTTCACAGTAGGCCAGACCGGCATGGCAAAACTGCCGGACGGACGTCATTCGGCTTCGAATTCTGAATACTTTATTCTTGTGAAATCCGGTGTAATGTGTCCGGTTTCCGGCGAACCTCCCGGTGCGGCGATGTGTGAACCCGGCCTAATAATCTTTGTTCCTATCTCGTCGACTAATCAATCTGAATTCTGAATGTTATCCACAGATCGAGCGAAGACTTAATACACCGTCTGTACGTTTGCATCGCCGGCGTGGCCGACCAGTTGCAGACCAACTTCGCGGCGGACCTCCGGAACATCCTCAAGTCGGTGTTCCTAATGAACCAGTCGCCCGACCCGGCCGATGCGGATGAGCCGGAGAAGGACGTTGTCAAAACACCGGCTATTGAGTTCGAACCCACTGAGGAGCATGTCATACAGAATGGTAAGAGTTTCGCATGGGACCCGTCTAATGCTATTCTATAGACAGCACGCGAGCTCCAAGGAGTTTTCGGGAATGTTTTAGGGTTGTAGTCGATAGTTACATATTCGGCACATATACATATACGCGCTGTTTATTCTCCGCACGAGCATTTATTTAATCATGAAATGAATCTACGAGGATGGTACAGTCCTCGCCAATCTTTATGGCCGGTCTGAACGAAGCCGTGGATACTTACTTGTACGAACTTCCTACCTCTTCCTCCCCGCCCCACATACGTCCCGCTGATACCTTATTATGTATTGTAGGCAGCGTAATTTGCTACATTCAGAGCGACCATAAAGATTGGCTAGGACTGTACATGCTTGAGAAGTAATAATAAATTCTATGACAAAATTTGATTAAAATGAACTGAATGCATAATAAATTGATTTAAGAGGGTTTAGTTCTCCTTTTCTTATAATCTGTCAGCTATTTATAAAGGAATAATATAAAGTTATGCAAAAATATGTACACAATTCATTAAATAAACAATTAGTATATTTTCAATATCAATTTAAACAATCGCGTAAAATCACAGTCTCTTCAAAAATAGTAAATTTTAATGGCAAATTTTATGTTATTGTTTTATTTGTCAAATTATCTTTGATGAGCCAACTTAATTAAATGAGTTTTGAATTTGAATATATTGATATTTTAATGTCATTGCAGGTAGTTCATTCGACAGTGTGTACTCAGCCGAGGAAGTATACGCGGACAGTACGACCGACTCCTCGGCGTCTGAAGCCAGCGCGCGTCTGGCGAGACGGAACACCGTCAACGCGACCACGTTGGCCGAAGAACAGACCGCGGCGGAGGCGGTGCGGAGGAAGTCCGCCGACAATACTGGCAACTTACAGGCGTCTGTGTCGGCCGGGGACTTGAGTCATGCCAGGTGAGAGGTTATGGCGGGAATTTTGCGAGAACGACCTTTTGCTTGATTTGATTATGTTCCTCGGTTCGTAATGTACTAGGTAGACTGACGACTTGGGTAAGATTGTCGAAATTGTATGGATTCGGGCACTTTAAGACCGATCGTTGTGGAAATTCGTCGGGAGGCCTATCTGCCGCTTTCGACGTCTTTTGGATAAAATGATGATGATTATAAAAAAAATACATTATGTGGCCATACGTAAAATATGAATAAGTAAAGAATATAAACAACAGTTGGCTGTATAGCATATGCCTTTGCCTGGTCTATAGTCGAAACAGCAACTATCATATTAAATTCGCGGGTCGCAAATGACTAGCTACATTCGCATTTATAATATTGCAAGACAGAAATAAAAAGAGATAAATAATAATTTATTCAGTCCAACAATTATCATTTACAATTTCTGCTAAGCAAGCCGCAGTCTGGGTCTCTACTAAATGATGTTCAATCTGTAGGGTATGTAATGCTCTGAACAGGTCAGGACAGAACAGGACACTGAAACAGGTTTTATGTAGTGCAGGAGTAAAAGTAACAAAAGAAAGAAAAAAATGGTTAAGATATTCATATCAGCGGACGTCAGAGCCTTTTAGATAAACTCAGAAGCACAGAATACAGTCTTAGATACCCAGATAATCTAGGTACCTAAGACTGCGTCTTACGCGTATTTTTTGTGCCAATAAACGTATTATTATTATTATTATTATAATCTGTAGAACGGAGCCGGAGCGTCTCCCGGAGTGGGTGCCGGACATCGCGGCGCCTGCCTGCATGCGGTGCGCTGCTCACTTCACCGCCTTCCGTCGCCGACACCACTGCCGACATTGTGGTAAGGAAGCACCCCCCTTATATCGACATCATCAGTTGCCGATTTTGTCGGTTAAGGTGAATGTTCCAGGGTAGCCCGCGAAATTCAAATTTTCTTAGGTTTTTTGCAATTTGCAGGTCAGTGCTAGGTTGATGTTGATTAAAATGTTATTCGCGGCTGTAAGACGTATGTAGTTATAGAATTATAATCATCAAAATCATCAATACAACCCTCCAAGCTCATAAAGGTGCAAGAAAAACTTTTTCAAGCTCAAAGTCATTCTTGTTCATAATTCAAAATCATTTTAATCAACATACAACCTAGCACTGACATGCAAATTGCAAAAAACGCACGAAAATTTGAATTTCGCGGGCTACCCTGGAACATTCACCATAAGATCGAGATCAATATCAGTGTATAGGCTGGGGTTTCTTTTAGAATGTTATCGTCGTGTTTCAGCCCATAAATGACCCACTACTGAGTCTGGCCTCCTGCTAATTCATGGAGGGAATTAGCCTACTGTGCCACGCTGGCAAGACGGGTTGGCACAGGGTTTATATCAAGTTTTCTTTCTCTTTCGGCTAGGTGATCTGCCTCTTGCGTTCTTTTAGTCGCCTCTTACGACACCCTCAAGACGGTATGGGTTAGTGACATTGTGTATTCTAAATCCGTCACCACATGGATATAGAATGTTATATGGTGTCATATTACAGTGAATGTTATTGAAACTCATTGGGATTGTATCTTGAATCTACTCAGTCAATAGATGACCCACTACGGAGTCGGGCCTCATCCAATTACATGGAGGGTAATTAGCCTACTGTGCCATTCTAGCCAGACGGGTTGGCATAGGGTTTCGTATCAAGGTGTCTCTTTCTGGCGGCCAGGTTTTCGCGGTTTTATATCATACTCTTTTATCACTCTTACCTAAATGCGTGAACAGAACTTGTTTCAGGAATGCAATAATTCGCTTTTTCTTTATAATTAATCACTTTATCATACCAAAAAAGTTTGGCTGCTTTCATATACTGTGTTTACCTGCACAGGCAAAGTGTTCTGCGCGTCATGCAGCTCTAACTCCATCCCGCTCCCACGCTACGGGCAAATGAAGCCGGTGCGTGTGTGCGAAGAGTGTTTCCGATCCATTGCGACCAGCTGCCGCCGTCCGCAATCTTCGCAGCATCGGTGAAACGCCATCACGTGTTTATCTTTTAAAAAAGTACCTTATTTTAACATGGTTGGGTCTATTATAGTACTTGGCAGATGATACCTGAAATATTCGTGAATTTTAGAAGTTAATCAAAATGTCCATATCCCATATGATTCTCGTTCTACGGAAACGGTATATCTCATCGTATTATTAGTAACATTTCGCGAGATTATAAATTGTAGATAGATTGCGAAAAGTTTCATTCGGCATACCATTTGATGAGCATAATTGATGTTTGTACAACAAGGTCGCCGGACAACGATGGATGCGAGTTCTTGGCCCCTTTGTGGAAGTCCTTGGGGGAGGCCTATGTCCAGCAGTGGACGTCTTTTGACTGAAATAATGATGATGACTTGTTGTTTACGACTTATAAACATACTTCACAATTTGACATCGATAGTTAATATTTCAGTTTCCGTTATATCGTTGTTGGAAATCTTAAAATTATAGATTATTTTATTTTAAACTTTACATGTATGAGGGTATCATTGTCAAGATGCGTTATTTTGATAAATGTATAGTTTGTTCCATATTGACTGATATATATATTTATGAGTAAATAAATTGTATACTGTATTAAGAATTTTCCATATTTTTGTTAGGGTAGCTCTCTAAAGTTAAATGTTGTTGATATGTGGTTTTTCACTTTGTAAATTGATGGATCGCGTGCATATGCTAATTGTTAACGTTTTCCATTACTGGACAGCTTTACTACTAGTACGCAACCCGTACGTGACCCACTGCCGGATCGGGCCTCCTCCAATTACATGGAGGGTATTAGCATACAGCTTTCCATAGGTGTTATGTGCTAGTTAAATGGGCAGATGTGAAGACTGCCTCGTTGGTCTAGTGGTCAGATGTGCCGCCTTTGGATCAACGGGTCCCGGGTTCGATTCCGGGGTCGGGCCAGTGTCTTTGTCTAAACCAGAGGCACTGGCTCGGAGTCTGGGTGTCATTTCTATCTATAATATGTATGTATTTACAAAAAAAAAATGTATATAAGTAGTTTATCATCCATCTCGTTACCATAACACAAGCATTAAGTTGCTTAGCTTGGGACGAGATGGCGTTGTGTGAAATGTCCAAGGATATTTATTTATTTATTTATTATTATTTAGATAGACTTAACCTGGCTGCAAGATTGGTTCCTTCTTTACGTCGGTAATCCTTTAAGGCCTTGCTGAGTTTTGAGGGCCTCTGGGGCGCGGAAAGATGGCAGTATCACAAAATTAGCGGTGGCTGCAATTTAGGTGATGGCAACCCTAAGTTTCACCAACTGGTACCTGGCTAAGTAAATTGAATTTCACTGGTACGCAGTTGGCATATGCAGGCGGTAATCAGTCGTTAGGCCCCAAAAAACGTTGATTAAAACTTTCCTTAGAAATTAAATCTTATATAGCTATTTTTAACTTCTATTTTTAAGTGTAATTTTTGTGTCGTGACTTTTTAAAAATTTAAGCGTAAAATAAAGGTGTGGTTTTGAGTGTAGTGACGGTGTTTCATACGGATGTATATTAATTAAGTTAGAAGACGTCTGAGTATGCAAGAACAACGCGATATATTAAAATCCACATTACAGCAATAAAGACAAGGTTCAAAATAAAATGAATCACTATACGGAGATGTCACGTTGTTTTTGCAAAAAAGTGACATATTCTCGATGGATCCTTTGTACAGGGGCCTAAGTGACACTTTTCGGTGTTTATGCTTAATTTACTATCAATAGATAATGTGCAATAAAACTCATATCATCTGTTGAAGATATTTTTATAGTAAAAAATAAACATATATATACAAACAGGGTGCAAGAAAAACCCTATAGCCATTCGAGTGTTTATATAGAGCCATTCAAAAGAAGCAGGTCTGTTTTTAAATTACTTTTTTTTTAAGTTGAAGTACCCGTGTGGTGACGGATTTAGAATACATAGTGCCACCACCCCATTTTATCCTGAGGGTGTCGTAAGAGCCGACAAAAGGAAATAATTGATCCAATACCTTTTTTTGGATTTGCTGGGGAAAGGCTTTATGCATACCGCCGCCCTCTGGGGTAGGGTCAGCGATTATTTGGGACCCGTCTATCCACTGAAACCCCAGCGGTCCGAATCCTTTATGGATTTCCTCGAGGGCCACGGGGTTGGCCAGCGAGGGGGCCCCATAGTGGGGGCCTACCCACTAAACCTCCCCGGGGTGCTCCAACTCACGTCCTGTTGCGGCATTGTGGGATCTGATGCAGAACCACGCCGCCGCAGATTGATACAAAACCCTGTGCCAACCCGTCTGGCCGGCGTGGCAAAGTAGGCTAATTACCCTCCATGTAGTTGGAGGAGGCACGACTCAGTGGGTCATTTACTTGCTGAGTAGTAGTAGTTGTTATGGTTGTAGGGTTTTTGTTACACCCTGTATAAATGCTTGTTTTAATCCTAGATTTAAACTTATGATTTCGTACATTGTCATAAACATGGGACCCATCGATCGGTTGATGAAGACAACCTGGCAAGTGTAATGAGTGAGAGTTTATTTTTTTCTCTTACTCGATCTCATGGAAGTTTCTCGAACGGGTAAGTGCATATATCCGGCAATGGACAACATTTTTCATTTTAAAATTGCAACTGGAAATGTGCATGTTATAAATGGTGGACACCTCGTCCTTAAATTACGCTCTACTGATGCGGGCCTCCTCCAAATGAATGAAGGGAAATTAGCCTACTGTGCCACGCTGGCAAGACGGGTTGGCGCAGAGTTTGTATCAAGTTTTCCTTCTTTTACGACTAGGTGATTTGTATCTTGCGTTCCCTTAGTCGCCTCTTACGACACCCTCGGGCTGTTATGGGCTGGTGACACTGTGTATTCTAAATCCTTCACCATACGGAAAGGTACCTATTTAATGAAATTTCTCTAATATTTTTTTGTGTAATAGTTTTCGTGATAACTACTCGTAGAGATGATATATTTTAAGATAGCTTTTTAACGCTAGAAAAGCTTATTAATATACCAATTAAGAAATCCTCGATAAATATACCTCTCCCCTCATACAGTTGTTAAAATAAATTTAAAGTTACTACATTGGAACCCGCTAATATTATTTACTAAAAGTATAAAAGAGATTCCATAATTTTTATATCGACGTGTTTGGAGTTAGTATATCTTCTAATGTTCTAAGTATGTATAAGTAACGTGTGTTTGTATATTTTGTATGTGTAACGATGTGTAACCACATTACCCCATAGTTTTTGTAAATGTGGAATATTGATAGATATTTTCAAATGTTATTAGGTTACAGTTGTATTAATCTTGTAAATAAACTTCGTTAATCGACATCAGGTGTTTGATTTTGGTTCATTATGGTCCCAGAAATTAATTTAAATTTGGAGAATATATTAGTTCACTTCTGAGCCCATAAATCACCCACTGCTGGTTCGGACCTCTAACTACATGGAGGGTAAATAGCCTACTGTGCCACGCTGGCAATACGGGTTGGCACAGGGATTAGTAACTAACGGCGTCACAGTGGAATGCGTTTACGCGATTCTGTGGCGCCCCAAGCGTGTCTTGTGAGGGTATAAGCCTATTTTTTAAACTATTATTTATTTTTTAGTTGAAATATCATAAAGCTATTGCTAAATAATCACTAAAAAATATAGCAATAGCTTTATGATATTTACATCTCTATTAGCTATTGCATCGAAGAGCGGTGTTCCACCTTGATCACATTATTATTATTATCCTAGTAAGGATAAAGGGTCAAAATGTTTAAAATATTGAATTGTCATCGGTCCTTAATAAGTATGCCAAATTTCGAGTTAATCCGTTTTGAAGTGGGTCAAAATCATGTTCAAAGATTCCGTTACATACATACATACGTCTGAAGCTAATAAAAGCGTCTATAAACAGTCCTGCTTCTTTTGAATGGCTCTATATAAACACTCGGATGGCTATGGGGGTTTTCACCCCATAGCCACCGGACCCTGTATATTTAAATGTGTTTGCTTTTTACTACAAACATATCTCCAACAGATGATTAGATTTTTAATGCACATTATCTATTGATAGCAAATTAGTTAACACCAAAAATCTAAGTTCAGTTTTCTCTATTCATGCCAGTTTGGATCGACAAATTGAAATTGGATAATTGACCATTTTTAATTTTAAAATGTTTTGATCTTTTGGACTGACGTTGTGGCGTTATACTGTTCACAGGCCTAATTGCCTAAAGGAGACAATTTTGCTTGTTAGATGAATAGGCCCTCTATAAAATTTCGGTGTAGGTATAGTAATGAAACATCTATTGATGTATTCCATAAAATCTTTG
The DNA here is from genome assembly GCA_905475355.2 of Clostera curtula. Taxonomy (NCBI): domain Eukaryota; kingdom Metazoa; phylum Arthropoda; class Insecta; order Lepidoptera; family Notodontidae; genus Clostera; species Clostera curtula. Next base: position 7,080,074 of record FR997817.1, read on the forward strand.
GATTACAATGGTATAGTTAGATAGACATGGTTTAACCGGAATACTGAGAAATACGACAAAAATGAGAACATCAAAATAACCTAAACATCAGATCTAATCTAGAGAGCTTGTCAAAAATACCTATACTACCTAGCCATCATTATAATTTCATAGTCGTCTATTATAATAAGTATTTCATGTAAATACTAGCCAGGTAAGGTCTTGTAAGTAAGTACTTAGGTCTGTTTATTTTAAGAAGAAAAAACACATTGTTTAGGTATGTAACATAAACATTTATTAATTAAGTTTTTAATCAAGTTTTCACCTTTTTATTATTATTATGATCTCGGTTAGACTTTACAAAAAAGTATGCCCTGTTTTCCATAATAAATTAGTTACATTTTGATTAGCATCACACGGTTAATAAACGTCACCATATCCAGTGGGCCTAACAAAAATTGTCTCCTTTCAAACTACTACTAGTCAGCCCATGACCCACTGCTGAGACGCGCCACTTCAAAATGTATGAAGGGAGGTAGGCTTCTGTGCTGCATGGCAGAACGGTTGGCTCAGGAGTCTGAATCAAGATTTCCTTTTACATAGTTAAAATTATAGAAACTTTTTTCGTAACGTAATCGCACACTACTATCTGCTTACCTAATTTGTCACCGATGGTCGCTGTACTGATAACGTGATAAGCCAGTAACAATGATAATTTCTCTTCAAACGAAAACAGTTTATTGTTCACGTCGTGTTGTGAATGCTTTACAATGGCAATAACGATATATTACACGTTAGTGAGTCCCCCTGCGCGTGCAACCTTGATAGTGGCAGAAATGCTTCGTCTCACAGTAAACAGACGTGAAGTGAACTTACCGGGCCGTGAGCATTTTTCGCCGGAATTTATTGCCAAAAATCCGCTCCACCGAGTTCCTGTTCTGGAAGACGGCGATCTTACTATAACAGACAGTCACGCTATTATTACTTATTTGGTGTCAAAATATGGAGTCGGCGCAGACAAACAATATTACCCTAAAGATGTGGCGGCAAGGGCCATGGTTGATCAACGCCTGTACTTCGACGCTACGGTGTTGTTCCCAGCGCTTGCCTCCGTTATCCATGGCTTAGTGAGGTATAATGAACCGCTGAAGGACAGACAGAAGGATGCTATCATTGAATGCTATGACGTGGTCGAGAAATATCTATCTGTCAATAGCCACATTGCAGCAGATTATCTTACGTTGGCTGATATTTCTTGTATTACAACCATTTCGTCTCTCGATACTATAATACGGATCGATGAGAAGTACGAAAAATTACATGGTTGGTGGCGTCGTTTGAAGCGATACGACTGGTATTCCGAGCTTAATTTTCCGGGGTTAATGATGTTCTCGCATTTTATTAAGCGGTATTTGTGATATAATTAAGTTTGTTATTGAATAAAGTGAAAATACAGATACTGGAATTCTTATTTCGAAGCCATGTGTCACGCAATGTTTTTGTTTTTTTAGGCTCAAAGAGATGAATACCTAGCCAGACGAGGTAGTATGTCTACAGTCCGCGCCAATCTTTATGGCCGCTCTGAATGTAGCCGTGAGTACGAGTTTGCGCATCGTACATTTCATAACCAATACGAACGTAGCTCACTCGAGGTGTGAGGGTGGCGAGGGCGCTTGCGGGTGAAAAAAGAGGCGCACGGGCGTGCCCTGCCTCCCCGCCCCGTGTACGTCCCGCTGATACCTGATTTTGTGTTGTGCGCAGCGTAATAAGGTTACATTCAGACCGGCCATAAAGATTGGCGCGGACTCAGGGCCGGAATTATGGGGGGGCAACCGGGACGAAAGCCCCGGAGCCTCCACAAGCAGGGGGCCTCCACAATAGAGACTTCGGAAAAAAAAACTGGATGTCAGCGAAATCATCAACGATTTTTCGGCAAAAAAAGCTCGAAAGGTTCCGTTCGTTAACACTAAAATTTAATTTCAAATAATTCTTGTTTCCGATTATATTCATATGTCTTTGTTAAATACTAAGAGAATCTACTTGGTTTCACAATAAATTATTTATTGAAAAACTCGACAGAAATTTTTTTTTCATTTTATTTGGATAATAATTTGGGGCAAGGGGGCCTCCACTCCTTTGTTGCCCCGAGGCCTCTGGACCCCTAAATCCGGCCCTGCGCGGAGATGTAGATCCTAATATAATCAGTAAACCTAGTTGTCGTTTCAGCCCATATATGACCCACTGCTGAGTTGGGCCTCCTCCAAATTCATGAAGGAAAATTAGCCTCCTGTGCTACGCTGGCAAGATAGGTTGGTTTATATGAAGTTTTCCTTCTCTTATGGCTGGGTGATCATCTGCATCATGTGTTCCTTTAGTCGCCTCCTACGACATCCTCAGGAACTCATACGGTTGGTGACATTGTGTATTCTGAATCGGTCACCACAAAGTTACCTGCTATTCGCAACTAAATGTTCACATAGTTAGTCTGTGAATCACAATAATTTTGCTTGGTCACTTAAATAAGCAAATCTCAACGCATTTTAGGTGCAAAGGGATAATCATCCAGACATACGAGGAGGAGATTACGAGCTTATATTTTTTAATATCGGTAATCGGGCTAAAATTCTCTGAGCAGCAGTAGCGACATGAGACGGGTCGGTCACTACCCTTTAATATGGTTGAGAAGATCGATGACCGTCACATGCGTTATACTTGTGAACAAATGCTGCTGTTTGGGCTTGGTCGGCTAGCAAATTTGAATGTGGAATTTTTTGGGGAAATAAATATTAAATAGGTATGCAATGTAATTCTTCTCAGCAGTGGTCACGTTTCGAGCTGGTGGTAAACTAAAATATATTACTTGCTTTGACTGCCTCGTTGGTCTAGTGGTCAGATGTGCCGCCTTTGGATCAACGGGTCCCGGGTTCGATTCCGGGGTCGGGCCAGTGTCTTTGTCTAAACCAGAGGCACTGGCTCGGAGTCTGGGTGTCATTTCTATCTATAATATGTATGTATTTACAAAAAAAAATGTATATAAGTATCATCCATCTCGTTACCATAACACAAGCATTAGGTTGCTTAACTTGGGACGAGATGGCGTTGTGTGAAATGTCCAAGGATATTTATTTATTTATATTTATTATTTATTTATATATTTTTATCAATGTGTTGACATTAATTGTAAGTGTGCATTATGTCTGCAAAATAAATGATTTGACTTTGACTTAGTCGGGAAAAGGGCCGCGGCGCCTATTCCCCGATACGATAACGGCTGTAGTCGGGGATTTCATAACTGTGCGAATTGCTTTGGAAACTTCGCTATCGCGGTGTAGGACTTTTTGGTAATTCTCGCATTTGTGGGCGATATTTCTTGATGATGGTAGTTTTTTGAGTAAATTGTGTAAAGTAAGTAGCATGCTGATCGCACTCTATAACATGCCCAGTCGGACCTCTTCCAGCCAGCATTTTTTTAGGTGCTCTGTCTTATCATTTTCTTTAGTCGACTCAAAAGTTGGTAAGTCGTTGTTAGCTATTTATTTGCCAATCAGAAAACACATTACATTTTCATGCCATTAAATTGGTTCGTGATACGTCAAAATGTTAAAGAAAACCTGTACGGAGCCAAGATAATGCTAAAAATGTTTCATTTGAAATTCCAATACATTTTTATTATGTCGACATTCCAGCGTGAGTTAAGATATAATTATGTTTTATTCACTGCTCAATATAAAAAAAATGTTAACTATGGCTATATAGAAATAGTATGTAAAGTAAGCTAGCTTCTTGTCTTTTTTTATACCGTTATAGTATACCCAGCTGTCAAGTATACGTCCCGCCGTGTCTTTAAAAGTAACTGAAGTTACTCCTTATGTACAGCTATCTGACAAGAAAATTCCCGTCAAAATTGGTCCAACCATTTCCGAGCTTAGCCGAAATAAGCAGAAAGACAGACAAACATTGTAAAAATGTTGTTTTGGTGTACCGGATATGTACCGTATACAGCCAAATGCACTTAATAAATAGAAACATAGGTGTGTTTATATTTCACAGTGATACGCTCGGAAAGGCGAATAACTGGAGGAAGGATGGTTGAACGCGATCACAGGTTTATGGTAAGATATGCTGAAATATACAGTACATAAAAATTAAATTAAAAATTTAAATAAACCCCTGACACAATTACCTAAGTTCCCTTTAAAAAGTAGAAAATAAAAATAAAATACATCGGGTTGGGGGACCGCTCCTACTTATTTATTACCTGACCCCTGGTCCCCCAACGCGATTTATTTTATTTCCTACTTTCTTTATATTTTTACTTGTATTTTTACTTTTTTAGGTAATTGTGTCGGGGGTTTATTTAAATGTTTAATTTAGTTTTTATTTTCTGCTTTTTATAGGTACACGCTTATTATGATGTATATGTATAAGTTGTCAGCTGATTTTCATGGAACATATTATTTTGAAATGTGCACGTGATGCGCTTTCATTTGAGACCCCACTCGATTATATTTGCAGACTTTCGGTTATTCTTCCCCACTTTCATCCCCATAACTTTTAAACGACTTAACCGATTTTCATCAAACATGTCTAAGAACAGTCACCCGTAACTCACCTGTCATACAAAAAAACTGTATTGAAATCGCTTCATCCGTTCGCGAGCTACGGTGCCACAGACAGGATAATTCTTTGTAAAAAGATTTGAATTCTGTGGCCCACGGACCAAAAGTTTCCACTCCAAGCGGCACAAACATGTAACTCGAATCAAGCTGACTATATTTGCGCCGCTTGAGGGATTCAGCAGAATCCGCGGCGCTGCCAGCCCTTTTCGCAGTCCCTGGAATATGCAATGGCGCTAGGGTATCAACGTATGTGAAATCCCATACCAAGGGCCGTCCCATGATTCAAGGTTTAAGCGTCATTCCATTGGGTCTCTTGCCATCGTCATATAGTTAGTTGATTTTTTAACTTACTCTCGAATCGTTCTTTATGAAAATATTTTATTTATCGACAGGTATACTTGATCAACTCGCTAAATGCTGCCCCAATGTACGACGCCTGGCTATGTGGGGGTGCCATTGTCAGCAAACTGCACATAGTGACATCTGCTGCGTGTGTGGAAGATGTTAATCACCTATACGCCGTATCTGGTTATCGGAGATACGTCACTGCTGCCCAGTTGAACAGTGACGTATGCACTAAGGATACGAAGAAAAAAGTCGTACTTATTTGTGTGCCTCGAAGTAAGTACATGCGCGCAGGGCCGAGGCCCGGTGGGGCAGAAAAGTCCTCGAGTGGCGACCGCGTTCCGGAAAGCGCAATGCTGGTAGGCCTTCCACAGGGTGGACCGATGACCTGGTTAAGGTGGCCGGAAAGCGATGGGTGCGGGGGGCCCAGGACCGGAATTTGTGGGAATCCTTCACAAATGCCGGTCATGCCCGGTCCTCGGCTGAAACGATGATGATGAAGTAAGTATGGTGTTTAAACGGATTATCAATACACCGTGTGGTGACGGATTTAGAATATAAATTGTGTCACCACCCCATATCATCTTGAGGGTCGGAAGAGGGGACTAATGGAACGTAAGAGGCAGATCAAGGAAAACTAGACACAAACCCTGTGCCAACCCGTCTGGCCAGCGTGGCACAGTTGGCTAATTACCATCCATGGTCTAGATGGTTTGGCACAAGGTTTGTATCAAGTTTTCCTTCTCTTGCGGCTAGGGGATCAGTTGCGTTCATTTTCGCATTTAAAGTTCAAGTTGGTTCAAGTTGGTGACACTATTTATTCAAAATCAGTCGCCACATAGAGGCCCATCAGCCAAGGATGGTATTATATGGCTGTAGGTCGAGAAGTTTCCATTCCTTTTTTTTTAAACGAAATCCCTGTCCTTGGTTAAGACCTGTGTCGCAGGGGCAGTTTACAAACATAATATAATTAACGACCACAAATGACACCCAGACTCAGAGCAAGTGCCTCTGGGTTAGACAAAGATACTTGCCGAACGAACCCGGGACATATAACCCACAGAGCAACGAGGCAGTTATAAAGTAACTAGTGGCCCGCCCCGGCTTCGCCCGTGCAAAGCGGGGGTGGGTTATACATATAAACCTTCCCCTTGAATCACTCTATCTATTAAAAAAACCGCTTCAAAATCCGTTGCGTAGTTTTAAAGATTTATGCATACATAGGGACGGACAGAAGAATGCGACTTTGTTTTATACTATGTAGTGATAGAGTTTTTTTTTAAATTTCTAGTGTATTCATTCGACTACAATAATGTCGATAGCTGGGCGGACATTGACATAGCGGTCCTAAAGGTGGAATCACCATTCAACATCGACGACCCCCCAGCACCAGGCTGTAGCTATGGCTTGAGTATCATACCCATAAACTTAGATCCAGCGTCACAGAAGTCTGGCGCATCGGTCATCGCCCTTGGCTGGGGTCACACGCAGACTTGGAGACAGGTAAAAATATCACAATCTCCGCCGCTGATATTTTAGGTGGAGCAATAACCTATAGCCGTCTGAAGTGAGAGTATAGAAAACCAGATTTTTTCCGCTGTGGTTTTGGAATGCACAATGTCACCAGCTGGATGCGTCAAGCTGAAGACAGGGCGCTATGGCGCTCTTTAGGGGAGGCCTATGTCCAGCAGTGGACTAATGTGGGCTACTGATGATGATGATGATGAATGTCACCAACCTTCACCATACTGAGGGTGTCGTACGAGGAGGAATGCAAGAGAGAGAATGATACAAATCCTATCCTAACCCGACGGGCCAGCAGGTTTATTTCTCTTCGTGAAATTGGAAGAGGATCGATTCCGTAGTGGACCAGTTATGGGCTGTAATTGATGATGACCGATTCTAGATAACTTTTTGTTTCTTTTTTTTTTGTTTTTATCGAATCCCCTGCACTAGTTATAGCCTGTATCGCGGGGGCAGTTTACAAACATGTAATTCACGAACACAAAGCCCCCCGCTCAGGCTCACGTCACGCGTGCGAGGCGCAGTACCAAACTCCGCATGTACACGTGAGACCAAATGCGGAGCTTGGTACTGCGCCATAGATTTTAAATACTACCACTCGCACCCAGCGCGTGACAGCCAATGCGAGTGTGAGCATGTGCGGTGAGGCATAAATAAATAAATAAATATCCTTGGACATTTCACACAACGCCATCTCGTCCCAAGTTAAGCAACTTAATGCTTGTGTTATGGTAACGAGATGGATGATAAACTACTTATATACATTTTTTTTTTGTAAATACATACATATTATAGATATAAATGACACCCAGACTCCGAGCCAGTGCCTCTGGTTTAGACAAAGACACTTGCCCGACCCCGGAATCGAACCCGGGACCCGTTGATCCAAAGGCGTCACATCTAATCACTAGACCAACGAGGCATAGTGTCACCCCGACATTGTTTCAAAACCAAAGGAATTCCAAATTGGAATCAAACTCTATTTTCATTACACTTATTTTCCTCTGTGTGTTTGGAGAGGCTCTTTCGGCGATAGCGGTCTCGATCGCAAATTTGCAAGTTTGTGTATGTATCTACGAGTAGGCACATATACGAAACTAAACATTTATTAATCACTAGCTGACCCAGCAAACTTCAGAACTCCTCCAGCCTCAGAATCAATGAATAAAAAACCTGAATGATAATTACAGAATGTTTCAACTTTATTAAAACATGTGCGAACCTTAACTGGGACAAAAATAATACGTATTAAAAAAAAGTTTTTCTTGTCATCTCGCCTTTTAAACCTTCCCTGAACTTTCACGAATATTTCAAGACCAAAATTAGCCAAATCGGTCCAGCCATTCTCGAGTTTTAGCGAGACTAACGAACAGCAATTAATTTTGATTTACCTATATAGATAAAAGATAATCACGAACAACTTAAATAAAACTTTATTTCAATATGTTTTGATTTCGATCGATCGTTTAAAAATATTTCTGTTTAAGGTGAATGAAGAAAAAGTTTTTCAACGTCAAAGTCATTCTTTCACCTTTATTAGCTTGGAGGGTTGTATTGATGATTTTGATGATTATAATTCTATAACTACATACGTCTTATAGCCGCGAATAACATTTTAATCAACATACAACCTAGCACTGCCCTGCAAATTGCAAAAAAACGTAAGAAAATTTGAATTTCGCGGGCTACCCTAGAGCATCCACCTTAATTAACAGATTTAAAAGCTTTGAAATTTTATGATTAACAAATTGTCAATATGGGTAATTCCTTGTGCCCCTTTTTACGAAATTTGCGCAGACGGAAGATGTACTCGTAATGTATGAAATGGCCCCCGCGACAACTACATGCGGGATTTGAATTAAAAAAAAGGTTTACTTGAAATGGCATCTCTCAGCAAAACTTAGTGGGCCAATCCTATTAATCCAATATGCTCACGTTTGCAGCCAAGCGATTCAACTAATTACAACCAAGAATTACTGAGATACGTCGCTACGAACATATTGAGTAAAAAGGAGTGCGTGAAATATTACAATCGCAACCAAAAAATGGTAGAAATAATCGAAAAATACATGATATGCACTAACGGAAGCGGTAACTTCGACGAGGACGGTACGCAATGTAGACATAGACATAATATTTATTGTGGCAAGAAAAATACAAAAGTAATAAAACTAGGCACCAAACTAATTATAGGGAAAGCATTCCTGCCACAAACCGTGCCAAACTCAGCACGATGCTGGTTGTAAGCATCCAACGCTATATAAATAAATAAATAAATAAATATCCTTGGACATTTCACACAACGCCATCTCGTCCCAAGCTAAGCAATTTAATGCTTGTGTTATGGTAACGAGATGGATGATAAACTACATATATATACATTTTTTTTTGTAAATACATACATATTATAGATAGAAATGACACCCAGACTCCGAGCCAGTGCCTCTGGTTTAGACAAAGACACTTGCCCGACCCCGGAATCGAACCCGGGACCCGTTGATCGAAAGGCGGCACATCTAACCACTAGAAATTAATCACAAGCAAAAATAGTTCGTATGGTGATAGATTTAGAATATATATTGTCACCGCCCCATTCCATCCTGAGAGTGTCGTAAGAGCCGACAAAAGGTAATGACAAGACCTGGCCTCAAGAGTTGAAAGCTTGATACGAAACCCGTCTGCCCAGCGTGGCACTGTAGGCTATTTGCCCTCCATGTAACTGGAGGAGGTCCGACTCAGCAATGGGGCCAAGCAGTAGGCTAGCAATTGCACCGTGATGGATGGGCACTTCAATAGAAATACCATTTTTGGCACCCATTTTCACAGACCCACTTACACTAACTAAATACACTTACTGGAACTACCACCTATCACAATGGTTAGACAAATAAACTGATATACTCTTGTAAAATTCGTCATATTTTAGTACTTTAGACGCAAAGGGATGATCATTCGGCCAGACGAGGTAGTTAGTATGCCTGGCAGAGGGCCGCGGCGCTTATACTGCGTTAGCTGTAGTCCAGGATCTCATAAGCGTGCGAATTGCTATGTAAATTTCACTGTCGCGGTATAGAACATTTTTGGTATTTTTCGCATTTGTAGGCGGTATTTCTTGATGGTGCTTCTTCCGATAATTCGGGTTGAATTGTATAAAGTATGTCTGCTGGTCGCTACAGTACCTAAGTGTGAGAGGTATTAACGATGTCCCGTCTTTTCCTTCCAAGGTGAAATAGTTGACCCTAACATCAGACCAGAGCTTAACGAAAAAGGCTGTACGAATGAAACGAGAAAATTGGGCCTAAGAGGTGTCCCTGTAAGTACCACTTTACCTCGTTCGCGGTAAGAATTATATACACTAACTATAGGTAATGGAGAGACACGTTAAGAAGAAGAATTCTGGGGACATTCCCAGTCGGGTAGCTCCAAAACGAAAAACGACAGATAATTCGATTCCTTCGTCACAACAGATAGGCTAGTAATAACACTCCTTTGTTGTCACGGGTAAAATAAAAGTCCATTTTTTTTCAGTGTGTTAACGACCAGCTTAGATCAACTATCCACAAGCCTAAAGACATTGTATGGTCTAATGATAGGACTAGACGCGATATAGAATTCAATTTGACGAGGAGACAAGGAATCTGCCAGGTAAGGAGGAGGGGGCTGTATTCTTTTTTTATCGATGTTCAACATCAATTGTGGATTTCGCAGATAATAGTTTATTCTATATAAAAATGGCTGATCTTCTTCGTGTTTCGCTTCCATTATAATATCTAATATCAGTCGATACTACTACCACTATTCAGCCCATAACTACCCACTACTGAGTCGGGCTTTCTCCAGTTACATGGAGGATAATTAGCCTACTGTGCCACGCTGGCCAGACGGGTTGGCACAGGGCTTCGTATCTTTTATAAAAGGCGGGCCAAGGCCCCCAGGGTCACGGAGCATGCTCCCGTAATAGGAGTGAATCCCGTGGCCCTGGCTTGGGCAGTCAAGGATCGCCGTCGGTTTTAGTGGGTAGGTCGGGGCGCAATTCACCATCTCTACGCGCCCCGGAGTCCCACATACCCCGGCCAGTTCCAACGGCCGTGTATCCATGAGGATCTCTGACGTAAAAAAAAAGGGTTTCGTATCTAGTTTTCCGTCTCTTGTGGTTAGGTGGTCTCCCTCTTGCGTTCCTTTAGTCAGCTCTTACGGCACCCTCAGGACGATATGGGGTGATGACGTCGTGTCACCACATGGACCCTCAGGATGGTATCGGCCCTCGCACTTCTTACGTTCGTTCTTCTTTCTTCTTACATGCATGGAATGGAATGGGGTGGTATGTTGTTTCAGAACGACCATGGAGGCCCTTTAATAGGGTGGCTGCGAGGTAAACAGGTGTTGCTCGGGGTCGCGTCCGTATTTAAGGTGGACAAGTTCTTCAAATGCAAGGGTCCGTACCTTTTCACGAGCACAGAATGCAACGGCGCCTTCTTGGACTGCTTGGTGTACAATGGGGAGCATATGGATGGTAGGTAAGTAGTCTTCTCCACCAGCTAATTGGAGTTGTCCAGAAGGGGGAGGAGGTTGCAGAGTACAGCACTACTCACTCACTACAGAATGTTACTACTCGGAGTGAGGAGTTGTGTGTGAAAGGAGTGCATGTAGGTATTACGACTGATAGGTGTGTGTGGAGACTACCACCTAGTGTGGGACAGGGGCCGTAGGATGATAATGGTATTTATAAATATGACGATTTATAAGAGTTTTGTGATGAAACCTACGTAAATAAAGTTCCTTTTGAGTTTGAGTTCTCGGGCCATAAATGACCCACCACTAAGTCAGGCTTCCTCTCATCACACCCGGAACTCCCTCCGATGGTCCGATAGGGCACCACGTCGGGGCGTCACAGTGCGAACCTGTGGCGCTCCAAGCGTGTCGTGTTAGGGTATACCGCCGGGGTTTTAGTGGGTATACGAGACGTTTTCGGAGTCCCCCATAATTGCTGACCCCACCCCCGAGGAACGGCGGTATGCATAAAGAACTTCCCCAACGAAACAAAAAAAAAAATGGCTTCCTCTTATCACAGGGAGGGTAATTAGCCTACTGTACCACGCTGGTCAGACGGGTTGGCACAAAGTTTCGTATCAAGTTTTCCCTCTCTTGCGGCTAGGTTTTCATCATCATCATCATCAGCCCACATTAGTCCACTGCTGGACATAGGCCTCCCCTAAAGAGCGCCATAGCGCCCTGTCTTCAGCTTGACGCATCCAGCTGCTGCCCGCAACCTTTCGCAGATCGTCGCTCCATCTAGCAGAGGGCCGTCCCACACTACGCTTGCCGATTCGCGGTCTCCACTCAAGAACTCGTCTACCCCAGCGGTTGTCGGTTCTTCTACAGATATGACCAGCCCACTGCCACTTCAGTCTGCTAATTCTCTGAGCTATGTCGGTGACTTTGGTTCTCTGCCGGATAATCTCATTACGGAGCCTATCCTTCAGAGAAACTCCAAGCATAGCTCGCTCCATTTTCAGCCTTGTCATTTTCTTTTGTCGGCTCTTACGACACAAGGATAGAATGTTTTACAATGATATTATGTCAATACCTTTCTGAATTTGATGAAAACTAAACTGTTAGCTAGGAAGCTTTTACTTTAATTAACTTTAACTTTTATTATGTTTTATAATGATGTGTCAATGCCTTTTGAATTTAATCTAGCCCATGCACCCACATGTTTATATTTTATTATTTTTCTGATTATTTTCTGTTACATTGTCCAAATAAATAAATAAATAAATGGGTTGGTGACCCTATGTATTCTATATCCGTCAACACAGGGAATGAAAGACTATGGAATGTGGCTTGAACTCTATGAGTGGAAGCATCTACTTCTACTTCTTAACCCATAGAATACCCACTGCTGAGCCAGAACTCCTCCACTTACACAAACAGTTATAGTACTAAGTAAATTACTATTTACTTATTATTACGAGTATATACTAATTATTAATACTAAATTAAGTAGACTAGTAATAGCCTACTGTGCTTAGATTATCGGCCGTAACTATTTCACGACACCCTCGGGATGAAACTAGGTATTGTAAATCCTTCACCACCCGAAATAACACGTGTTGTAAAAGTCAACAAAACCCAGCTCGCTTTAGATGGAGCAGACAATTCAAGGAAATACCCTGTCGGGCACCGGTTCTCACACACACACCACGGAATACAGTAAAACTGCTTGGCGCCGGACTTAGATGTGAGGGTGGTCGCTAGCCGGGCGGAACATGCGATCCTACCACCAAGTGTGCTGGGTTTTGTTGACCTTTACAACATGCGTTATTTCCCAGCGTGCGGTGGGGAAGTTTTATAATCTGAACCGTCTCCTTCCTTCTGCTGCCAGCACCATGTTTCTCCTGATGAAGCTCTGGAACCTTAGGAGAACACAAATGGTATAACTTAGCTGCGGTTTTCAGTAAAGTGGTTGTCCTGCGAGTTTTTGACAATCTTGTGAATTTCAGACGATCTCCGGACATTTGCAACAGCCCACCAGCCCTGAGAGGGTACGACGTAAATGAGCGAAAGATATCATGGAAAGACCATCCGGATGGGTGAGACTTTCATGTTTTTTTTGTAAAGGAAACTTTAAAAAAAAATGTACTTATATTGTAAAGTGTTTTCTTGTGGTCCCAAGGACGTCAGAAGTCATATCTTGAGAGCATAGCTCAATTAGACAACGTTTGTGTTCTTCTTTCTGATTTACGCTAGATGCAGCAAGGACATCACCTTGCTTGGAATGGAAATCTGCTGCGACCTAAATCCTAAAAAATACATCGAGGCTGTGATCAAAACAGCCTCACGTAAACTCGGAGTCCTGAACAATGTGCGGCGCTTTTTCTCAGCTGAGCAGCTGTACCTGTTGTATAAAACTCAGTTGCGGTCCTCCGCCGAGTATTGCTCACACCTCTGGGACGGCTCCGCTAAGTATCTACTTGAAGCTTTGGATCGGTTGCAGCGTCGAGCAATTCGCATTATAGGTGATGAGAATGTAACCACGAATCTCGAGCCCTTACAACTCCGTCGAGATATTGCTGCTCTGAGTGCATTCTACCGACTGTACCACGGGGAGTGCTCAGAAGAGCTTTTCTCCCTTATCCCTCCCTCTCCTTTCCTTTGCCGTAATACGCGTGCGGGCCTTCGGTGCCACCGTTACACCGTAGCCGCCATTCCATCGCGAACGAAGAAATTTGGCAACTCGTTCCTTTGTCGCACCCTAAAAGCATGGAACTCCCTCCCTGCGCACGTATTTCCACCTACCTACAATATGGGGTCTTTCAAACGAAGCGTGAAGAGGCATCTTGCGGGCCGGCAGGATGAGAATGGCTAATGCTATACTTACAGTTTAGCACTAGGTATCCTCACTTCTGGACGGCATTTCCACTTAACATCAGGCGGAATGCAGTCATCTGCCTGCTCTTACATAAAAAAAAAAGAATGTGGAAATCAGTACCACCTGAAATAGAAATTGTAACATTGCCTTCGAATTTAACAGTCCATGAAACATTATTTTTCTACAACCCATGCGTCCCCCATTCATATAGACATTGTGGATCAGTCCATGATGATGATAGAACCCTAGAATCTGAAATATTAAAAACGTGAAAGTTTGTATGGATGTATGTTTGTAACTTTTCGACGCAAAAACTAGTGAATGGATTTTGATAAAACTTTGCAATAATACATTTTATCTTATACATCATACCTGTGTCTAACTGTACCAGATATTTGTATTTTTGTTACCTACCCGTGCGATGGTAGGGTCGCTAGTAAATAAACTTGTGAACATGTTTTAAATTCTAATTGAAATGTATTGCTTTATTACAGACCTGCAGCCAACGAAATCGGTCAAGTTGACGAAGTGAAAATGTTGTAATAAAGTATTTATTAAAAAGACAATATATTTTTAATGTTTTTGGTTGAACTTCCTTGTGTCCTTCACCTCATTTTATCCTGAAGGTGTCGTAGGAGCCGACGAAATGGAATGATAAGGCCGAATACCTAACCAGAGAAAGAAAGCTTGATACTAAACCCTGTGCAACATCCATCCAGCTGGACGTTACTTAACCTGTAGCTAAATAGTCAACAATAGCACTAATAACAGCATGGAACGCAACTGTCCACGAGCAGGACGCATGTGGCAGCTATCGCCGACCTCAAGCACTTGTAAAAGATGAGAACGACCCGCCACACGACGCTGCCTCTACCACGAGTCTGAGTTTTTTATAACTCTCATGGCAGCTTAGGCATCAATCCCCAATAAATGAAATTGGACAAGGTCAATGATACTACTTCCGTGTGGTGACGGATTTAGAAAACATAGCGTCACCACCCCATTCAAGCCTATGGGTGTCGTAAAAGCCGACAGAAGGAAGTGACAAGCCTGAAAACCTAGCCGCAAGAGAAGAAACACTTAAAACGAATCCCCGTGCCAACCCTTCTGGCCAGCGTGGCACAGTAGGCTAATTACCCTCCATGTAAGTGGAGAAGGCCCGACTCAGCAGTGGGTCATTTATGGGCTGAGAAGGAGAGAAGAGAAGAAATGAAACTAGGTATAAGCAAAGGATGAATGGAATTGATTTTGTGGATTATGGGATTTAAGTTACAGTGTCCCCAATCACTTAAATTGTAACTTAAAGCGATTTCCTATCAGTACATTGACGGTCCCG
The DNA here is from genome assembly GCA_905475355.2 of Clostera curtula. Taxonomy (NCBI): domain Eukaryota; kingdom Metazoa; phylum Arthropoda; class Insecta; order Lepidoptera; family Notodontidae; genus Clostera; species Clostera curtula. Next base: position 7,095,249 of record FR997817.1, read on the forward strand.
TCCCATTCTAGATACCCAATTAACTTAATTACACTTCGTCTGTATTTCAAAGGCTGTTGACATCGCCCTAGGGTGTGTTGGTGTACTAAGCTCGACTATCGACGTTAACGTAGAATCAAACAATATACTTTTTTTTAAACGTATCCCTATACTAAGTATAACCTGTATCGCCAGGGCAGATTACAAACAGGATATGCACGAATACAAATGACACCCAGACTCAGATCAAGTGCCTCTGTTTTACACAAAGACACTTGCCCCACCCCGGATTTTTTTTCTGTCTGTATTTCGAATCTGCGCTGATCGCGACTTTCATAATATTGATTAAATCTACTCATCACCCTTGGATAGCATGATGGGCAGTAGCCCTTCGGTATAGGTTAAGCCTTTCTTCGTTAAATAGGCTATCAAATGCAAAACGAACGTTGATATTAGATTTTACCAGTAGCATCTGCGATTATCGCGTTTAGTTAATATAAAGATTTTTTACTGCACAGCCATATTTATCCGTGATCTTAATATTCCCTCATGAATCCGCTAAAATAATGGCGTTCTTCCATGCCTTCAGGGTTGCGGGTTGCGCTGCCCAATGGGAGAACATGCTCCGCGACATGTATTGAAAGCCATACATTAATTTAAAAAATACTCACTAATATGATGAGATAAGATGGGAGATCTTTGCTCATCATCATCATAATTTCAGTTAAAAGACGTCCACTACTGGAAATAGAATTTTCCGAAGGATTTCCACAAAAGCCGGCCCTGAACCAGGTCATCGGTCCACCGTGTGGGAGGCCTACCAGCACTGCGCTTTTCGGAACGCGATCGCCACTCGAGGACTTCTCTGCCTCCTGGGGCGTCCATCCTGCGAGCTATGTGCCTTGCCCATCGCCACTTACGTTTGGCAATCCTGTGGGCTATGACAGTAACTCTGGTTCGCCTGCGTATCTCATATCTGATTCAATCGCGAAGTGAAACTCCAAGCATAGCCCATAGTGAGCGACCATGTCTCTGTACCATATGTCATCACTGGGAAGATCAAAGATTTACTTACATATTTACTGTCACACCCTAAATGATACTGATATCTGATAGACCTGAAGGCTGATAGAGCAGGAAGGCGTTCTTTTAGTCGCTTCTTATGACACTCAGCATCCACACTAGGTTGGTAACATTGTGTATATAAGGCCAAAGTGAACAGACACCTTCTAGGCAACCGTGTACGATGGTACACGGTTGCCTAGAAGGTTCAACAAGCATCATCTTTGCCTTCCATCAAGCGAGATTGAGGTCAAACTAATTAAGTCAATATTATAAAAAAAACAAAATCCGTTTCTACGCAGACGATAATCCTAGATTAATTAGGCGTGAATAGTCTACGTTAGTGACAAAACTCGGGCCTACAGATATTTAAGTGCTCAAAATATTTGGCGACGATTTATTTATTTAGGTTAACCAAACAATACGCTTCTCTTGAATACTTATTTTAAAGATGACCTTCTGGGCAACGAACCTTAACATTTTATAACAATTGATTTTCTAAACTAGGAAATGTTGATGAAGAGACCTAATTCTAAGCTAAGATTGTTCCAACTAATCTTAGCAACTGATAAACCGATGTTATTGATAGTTTTGTTTCACTGGCCTCTTCCTGCCGCTGGACAAACGGCATAAAATAATTAAACCACTACCTGATGGGACTGGTATCGCGGAGGCTGCTAGCAAACATTCAACAATTTTATTCAAAAACACACATGACGCTCAGACACAAAGCAAGTGCCTCTGCTTTACACAAAGGCACTTGCTCGACCCCGGATTCGAACTGGGGAACCGAGATCCAAACGTGCCAACTCCAACTGGTTAAAAACATACCTACCGCATAAAAATTGGATCGCCGATATCTATTTGCAAAAAAAAAGACTAAAACCAATTTACAGTCAACGCACACGACGCCGCGACGGCTGCAGGTAACAGCTTGTAATTTGTGTGTGCAATTTATTTTCATGCAAGTGTAAATGAAATTTCAGTGTCACCACCCCATTCCATCCTGAGGCGACAAAAGTATCTAAATGACAAGGCCGAAATCCTAGCCGCAAAAGAAGGAAAATATGATACGAAACCCTTTGCCAACCCGTATGGCCAGCGTGGTACAGTAGGCTAATTACCCTCCCTGTATTGTCCAGACTCGGCAGTGGGCTTTATACGGGCTGAGTAGTAGTAGATAGTAGTATTTGTATAAACGGTCTTTTAGTTGCTCCAAACATCATCATTTCAGCCAAAAGACGTCCACTGCTGGACATTGGCCTCCCCCAAGGATCTCCACAAAGGCCGGTCCTGGGCCGCCCGCATCCACTGCTTTCCAAACAAAATCCGTTTCTACGCAGACGATAATCCTAGATTAATTAGGCGTGAATAGTCTACGTTAACCAGGTCTACCTTAACCAGGTCGTCGGTCCACCGTGTGGGAGGCCTACCAGCACTGCGCCTTCCGGAACGCGGTCGCCACTCGAGGACTTTTCTGCCCCATCGGGCGTCGGTCCTGCGAGCTGTGCCCTGCCCACTGCCACTTAAGTTTGGCAATCCGGTGGGCTATGTCGGTTACCCTGGTTTTCCTGCGTATCTCCTCATTTCTGATTCGATCGCGCAGGGAAACTCCGAGCATAGCCCTCTCCATTGCCCTTTGGGTGACTTTGAGCCTTCTGATGGAGCCCATAGTGAGCGACCACGTCTCTGTTCCATATGTCATCACTGGCAACACACATTGGTTGAAGACTTTCACTGCGGTATTGTGGACGAGAAGATCTTTTCGCAGCTCCAAGCAAGCTCCAAACATGGTAAGCCTTATTACAAAATAAGTAATACATCTAATTATTATAAAACACATTACACACACCACCATGTATTTGACACACACACGCATATATTGTTAATTGTTATAGTTTGTGGTCAAATAGATAGCACTTTAATTGAAATTAATTATGTTCGAATTTCAACCTCTGGGCAACCACTAATAAATAAATAAAAAAGCCTTTTATTCCTTACAAACAAATATAAAAAAGTAACAAGTAAAAAAGTTGAGTACTATCTAACTAACCTAAGATTTATACATATCTGATACGTTCCTTGACAACAAAAGCTTTTTACATACAATCTTTACAATATCTTTTTAAATTCCCAATACCAAATAAAATTTATGATGTTTTTTTTTACATATGTTTATGTTTATTTATTGGATTACTAGCTTCGCCCCGCGGTTTTACCCGCGTGGTGAAGGACTTAAGTTTTTCGTCAGATTTTTTTTCTACTTACTTCACACTTATTGTCATACATTGAATAATTCACACAATATCTTTATAAATTGTAGCCTTTGTGTTATTCTGATGTATAAGGTATATTACTGTAAAGTTTCATTAAAATCCATTCAGTAGCTTTTACGTGAAAGAGTAACAAACATCCATCCATACTTACAAACATTTATTACACAGCGTTTATAATATTAGTAGGATAGGGTAGACCACTAGTTAAAATTAATTAACGACCGATTAAAAGTAGCCTTTATTCCAATATCATTTCTCCATAACAACAACGTTAGGCTTGAACTCTGAAGCAATACAATTTTACTTGATGATAGGTCTCCTGCGTAGTTATACGCCGCGAGACGGAACTCGGACTTTTAGTGGGGGTGGGGGACTTGAATGCCTTTGACCCCAGGCTTGCGTGATGGAAAGCTTAGACCTTGTCGTTAGGTCTAAGATGGAGCAGGCAATTCAAGTAAATGCCCTATCGGCAACGGCTCTCAAATACACACGATGAAACACAGTAAAATTGCTTAGATGGGAGTGTGGTAGCTAGCCGGGTGGACCATAAGATCCTACCAAGCGTGCTGGGTATTGTTGACTTTTACAACCAACCACGCGGGGCGGGGGATACTCTCCGTAGGCTACGCTAGAATGGCGGTGAGATGCGGGAAATGGAGACAATTATATTTATAATTGACTGGTTTCTGACAGTGACTACGATCGTGTGAGTTTTAAAATTGAGAATTTTTACTACTTATACTTGTCAGCCCATAGATGACCCACTGCTGTCGGTCTGCTGGTCGGGCCACCTCCAGTTAGATGGAGGGCAATTAGTAGAATTAAGGCCCATTTAGACGGGGATAGTTTCTCGCACCATACGGTGCGAGAATCGTATGCTAGTATCGCAAGCAATAATCGCCATAACATTATCGCATCAAAATGTTTACACACAGGCAAGAAATAAATTCTCGCCTACGATTATGTCATACGAGATTCGAATGTGACATATCGCTGGGCGATAATTTCCTAAGTCTGTTTACACGCGACATTTCATAGGAAGATTCTTGCTTACGAGAAACTCGACTCGATCTAGTATGACATTTCTTCAAGTTCATACGAGTATCGTACAAATCGGTTTGAACCGTTTTGAGTGCGAGTTTTGATCATTCGAGTTTAGTAATTACTAGGTTATTGTTCTTAAATATGACACAATAATCGTTTAAATATGGTGCTGCCGATAGTATTAAGTTGTTTCTTTGCTCCAAAATTGTTTCTTCTCGCTATCCAATTTAACACCCAACATATTTTTTTCCATATCCGTTTAAGTAATTCTTGTCTTAGAAGAGCAGATATAATTAAAACACCCTCGCGCACCACAATCATGGTAGCAACTGGCACAAAAACTCGAAATACGATTATTGCTTCAAAATTCTGTTTAGACGGACACTGTCAATATTGTAATGCGAGGCAATTCTCGCCAAAGCTAGTGAGCGAGAGGTTTGAATGTTTAGACGAAGCAACTTTTTTATATCCTTTCGATAATCGTATGTTCGAGGCGAGAAACTATATATATACGAATTACCCTCCATAGCCATACTGGCCACACCGGTTGGCACAGGGTATCGCATCAAGATTACCTTCTCTTGTGGCTAGGTTATTGACCTTGTCATTTCCTTTCATCGGCTCTTGCGACACCCTCAGGATGGTGTGAGTTGGTGACATTACGTTCTAAATCATGACACGGACAAGTGTATGTGGATTTAATAAAAATGTAGTTACAAACAGACCTTCCAATTTTATTTTTGGAACGTAAACCATGTTATTAGACACCTCATTTACATGGGAAGAGTAAAGATGGCTGAAATATTTACTTTGGCACGTGTTCTCGTTTAGTTAATAAGGCTTGAAAAGGGAGAGAACATTATATTTTAACACACGTCATTAAATGTGTGTTTTAAGTTTGTCACGCACGTCTTCTGCGGCGTAGCTTCTGACGACCTTTCTTTTGGTTTCGCTGGGGAATTTATGCATACCGTCGACCTTCAGGGGTATGGTTGGCTGTTATGTGGGACTCCGGAAGCTACTCGTCTACCCACTAAAACCTCAGTGGTATACCCTCCAACGACACGCTTGGGGCCCCACAGGTTTGCGAAAACTGTGGGTGGTTCCACGACCCACCACCGGCTTATATGGCAGGCGTAAGAGATGGGATGTCTGTTTAGTGCCGGATTTAGAATTCACAATGTCACCAACCCATACCATCGTTAGTGTGTCGTAAGGGGCGACTAAAAGAAAGCAAGAGGCAGATCACCTAGCCCCAAGAGAAGGAAAACTTGTTGTTTTTTTACGTTGGAGATCCTCGTGGATACCCGGCCGTTGGTTACTGGCCGGGGTATGTGGGACTCCGGGGCGCGTAGAGATGGGAATTGCGCCCCGACCTACCCACTAAAACCGACGGCGATCCTCGACTGCCCAAACCAGGGCCACGGGATTCACTCCCATTACGGGAGCATGCTCCGTGACCCTGAGGGCCGCCTCTTATAAAGCTAGTGGAGCCCCATGCTCCAAGGTGGGCCCCTCCGATTGTGAGGGGGGGGGCTGTATTGCCCTCCCCCATTCCACCGCTGGGGGCGCACGCGAATCGCGGCGCGCTATCCTCCCGGGGCCTGTTTTGCGCAGGTGACGGACTTCCCAGGTTAATCGCCCGCAGGCCCACTTACGGCGGGCGGAGATCAGCCAACGCCCTCCAGTCCCTGTTGCGGCGCTGGCTATTTGGGCGCTGGGAGGCCAACTCTTTGGCCCGTTCCGCCTCCTCCTTGGTTGTCATGACGGCTTCACAGAATGAAAGAAAGAAAACACATTTAATCAGCAAAGCACACAGGACAACACAACTTGGTTACAACATTAAAGCTCGGATGTTTGTGGAAGCAAACCACACAAACAATAAAAAACAAAGAAAATGTAAAAAAATAATAGAAACTAGAAAATAAAAACTACAAAAATAAATTGGGTCTGTGTGCCTTGCCGAAAGGTCACTATGAGAATGAGGCCGTCTACCTCCAAGCCCTCTCGCTCCGGACCATGGATCTAACGAGATCCGGCAGCGAGAGGCTCCCCACAACGCCGACTAGGTCATGTCGCGGTTAATACAAACCCTGTGCCAACCCTTCAGCGCAGCAAATTGGTTATGGTCAAAATGGTTAAGTTTCTTCCTGTTAGAGGAAGCCTGACTCTTGAGTGGACCTTTTACAGGCTGAGAAGAAGAAGAAGCGATGGTAACCTCCATGCGGACTGTATGCTCGATTTAGAGTTTTTTTTTAATACAGTCCTGGAGAGTTGCACTGAATACTGCAAATATCTCGGACAATCCACTTTGAGAACTTTGCGAATGAAGTTCTGTAGTGCAAATTTAATAAAACCGTCCGCAGCAGCGCGCTTTCCTAAACTTCCTGATTAAAATAAGATTTCAGTATCCGTAGAGATTTTCTTTATACTACTTTCAAGCAAATTCAAGAAGGAGGGAATTTTCTATTTGGTTGTGGTTTTTTATTTTCTTTACTGCATAATTTTAGGTAGAGAGAACGTTATTTTAGGTACAAATTGGTATCATATATTTTTCATCGATTTTGGTTCAGTAGTTTAGTAGACAACTTGAAACAAGTAACTAATCATAAAATCCCGTATTTGTATGGATGCAAAATAAGTATTATTTCGTTGACATTATAATTTAAGTCTTTTACCAAGAACACAACATATTTGCATTTAAGTCGAAAAAGTAAAACGTTTTAGCAGAAAAGTAACCTGACTTCAAAATAAGCAGTGAAAAGCGAAATATAAAAAACCATTTGAAGTCGGTGCCAACATAAATTGACACCTATTTTTCTTGGTTAACAATGTGAAAACCCTGGCATCTCTGCTGTTCTATATATTATTTTCTCTATCATTTCTGTTATGTTCTATATTTACAAGCTAGCATAATTACAATACTTGTAGCATTCATCGTAGGCTGTCTTTCAAAAGGGCTTTCAATTTTGGTTCTATACAGGTTTTGATTAGTACTGAAAACTTGACTTTGCTTAGACTTAATGAACTTCGCAGAACTCAAAATTGACGTGACATTGTAAACCAGATAAAGCTCTCGACTGGTGCTGTACGTTTCATGACTTTGTCAAATTGTTTTGTATGAAAAAAGAAAACAAAATATAATTGTACCTAATTAAAAAATAACTCATATTATGTCAGTCAATTCTTCTATTCATACTCTAGATTTATGGGATATGAAAAAAAAAAGCTGTAGGTATATCTTCCCAATTATAGCGATAAATACCAGTATTTGTATGGAGCAGTATTTGCATGACAGTTGACCTCTGAGTTTTTTGCCAGTTCTTCTCAGCAGCGGTGGTAAACAAAAATACATTACTTTGCTTCGTATACATTTTATTAATATATAAGGTTTCTAATAATATTTGTGATTAGATGGCACCGTCAATCAAACATAATTGAGTTTCTCTGTAAGAAAAGATTTATTGTGTTCATTTTACTTGTACACTAAGATTCACATGAAATAAAAGTTATAAGTAACAAAACCTCTCATACCTGTAAGAAAAGAAACGACATTAAATGTTATTAAACACGGTGTCAGTTTCTTAATCACAATTAGAATATCCTTCTGTGCAATTAATTATCAATGCTACTTATTTTACAAATTGTTTTCGCACGAAAATCACGAGACGCTTTTTAGGTTAAGTCTGTCTTTCCTATAGAGTATAGACCTCTGGTGCGGCTCGATGACATTTGTTGCGCGGGAGAATTTGAATTAAAGAAAATTATAGTTTTCTTTACATCTCCCCTCTGAGAGAAGATGAAACAATGGATTTGCTCATGCATACCAGTATTCAAGCGTAGGCAGGAGCTGGCGTCAGCTTCGAGATGTGGAAAAAGTTAGATTCTGATTTCTTATGGTCAGTGTTTATCTTGTAAATTGAGTTTGATATTTTTTCTATGATTTTGTAGGGGCCGGTTTTCAATTCATCCAGCTTTCTCCTATTTAGTTTGTTTCCGTTCTCTACAAAAACAGTATCACCAACTTTGTAGTCTATATATTTTCGATTTTTATCGTAAATTGTCTTGTTGTAATTGTGTGATCTGATTGTATTTTCCAGAGCTCTTTTCCTGTCCTGGATTAAATCATACTCAGTTTTCTTTTGTTTCAGCTCATTTGGCAAAATCGTAACATCTGTGCCATAAAGTAGGTACTTTGGGGCATATCCAGTAACAGTGTGCTCTGTTTCATTGTATTTTTTTACACAGCTGTGTGCTATAGTTGACCAGGCTATTTTCGTGTCATGTTCGTTTATCTTGCATCTGATTTTGTTTACCAACGTTTGGTTTAGCCTCTCGTTTAAGCCATTTGAGAAAGGTGAGTTCACTGCTGTAAATATTATTGGAATATTCTTTTCGTCCAAAAATGTCTTGAATTCCTTTGAATTGATACCCGGGTATTGATCTGAGAATATCAATTCGATGTCATCAGTTTCTGCACAGTTTCTTATAAGTTTGATGAAATCGTTTGCATTTTGAGTACTAGATGTCAAAATATATGCATATCTAGTAAAATGATCTGATAGCAGGTGTAAGTATCTCTTCGTTGATCTGGATCCTCCGAAACCTCCAATGGTGTCAATAGAGCATATTTGAAAAGGTTTTGTGGCGGGGCCTAAGTGGGACATCAATCCATATTTATTTTTTCCTCTTGATTTATTCTTTAAACATACTATACAACTCTCACAGATTCTTTTTATGTTTTTCGTCATGTTTTCTGCTGTATACACCGAGCTAATCATTCTTTGCATCTGTTTAATTCCAATGTGGCCTAGATCTGTATGTACATTATTCATGAGTTCTATGCTGAATTTCTCTGATATTATTATTTTTTCTTTTTTCTTAACTTTCTTGTAGTACACATTATTTTTTGTTTTTAACTTGTCTTTTCTGCACTGTATATATTCATTTTTAACTTGATCTTGTAAGATATCATTTATTGTTATTGTGTTAACTACTTTTAGCTGTTCCTCTAGGTTTTCCTCTGGTTCAAGGACTGGGTTCCTGCTCAGGCAGTCTGCTTCAATGTTATATCTTCCTGGAGAATATTTAATCTGGAAATCATATTGTGATAAGTAATATGTTAGATCACCTAATTCTTCATCTGTTCTAGATTTTATGTTCATATTCTCCAGTGGCTTGTGGTCAGAAAAGACAGTAAATTTTCTACCTATTAACAGATGCTGCCAATACTGTACACATTCTTTTATTGCCAGGCATTCCAGATATATAGCTTTTTTCCTTTTTTGTGCTTCATTCAATTTTTTTGAATAGTATGCTACCGGTTTTTCTTCATTGTTTTGTTGTGGCTGTTTGAGGACTGCTCCTACTCCTAGTATACTAGCATCTGTGTATATATGGATAGGTAGGTTTGGATCAAAGATTGTTAATATTGGTTGAGAACATAATATTTGTTTCATTTCGTCAAATGACTCTTGGCATGCTTCAGTCCAGTTAAAAGATTGTCCTTTTCTCAAAAGGTTATGCAATGGTTCCAATTTTATTGCTATATTTGGCACATATTTATGATAAAAGTTTATTTTCCCCAAGAACTGTCTCACATTTTTTTGAGTTTTTGGAGTCGGGAAATTTTTTATTGATATCAGGTTGTCTTTCAGCGGTCTGACTGAATTATTCTGTATTACATGACCCAAGTATTTAACTGAGTCTGCTGCAAAAATGCATTTTGAGAATTTTAGTTTCATACCCTCGCTTTTAATTGCTTGAAATAATTGTTTCAGGTGTCCGACATGATCCGAGAATGATTTCGAGAATGACAAAATGTCATCAATGAAACATACTGTGAACTCTCCGAGCTTGTGCTTCCGTATAATATTACACATTATCCTCTGGAATATGGCTGGAGAGGTTTTTAAGCCAAATGGTAAACAGGTCCATTGGTAATGTCCTTCTTGTGTCACAAATGCAGTTTTGTGTCTGTCTGTGACACGCAAAGGTATAGACCAGAACGCAGAATTTAGGTCCAGTGTTGAAAAAAACTTGCAATCTCTTGTTTTTACTATTAAGTCCTCAATAAGTGGGAAAGGTTGTGACTGAGGTATAACTATTTTATTTAAGTCTCGAAAATCTATGCACAATCTTGATCTTTTATTTTCATCTCTTTTATAGGCCAAGGTAACTGGTGCTGCAAATGGGCTATATGATTCTTCTATTATATTTCTTTTTAGTAATGTTGCAACCTGGTTCTCAATCTCTTTCTTGTCTTCCATTGTGCAACGATATGGTCTTTTACTGCAATATTTTTCTATTTGAAGATCAATGTGTGCTTCATAATCCGTTACCTTCCCTATGTCATATTTGTCCTTTGCAAACACAGATTTGTTTTTTGATATTAAGGCATCTATCACTGCCTGTTTTTGATAGTCTAAATGGTTAATACAAATTTTGAAGTTTTCTTCTCTAAAATCTTCATTGTAGTTTACAACATTATTAGATTTTATTTCCTTAGAACCCATATCTGTTTTATTTGTTTCCTTAGAAACTATTTCACTTTTTTGAATAGGTATTTTCTGCTTAATTTTTAAGTTTTCATCTTGAACTAGGTAGAATTCTTTTATACAATCTAGTCCCACTAGAAAATCGTAATCGAAACTTTCCTTGTCTATTACAAAAACCTTAATTTTTTTTTCCACATCAAAAATTGCAACATCAAGTGTAATCATTCCATTTGCTTTTTTAACGCCATTAATCGTTTTTAAATTAGTATTGTTAGAAAGAGTGGCCTCCTTTTTATTTATCTTTAACAACTTCGAATTTATCAATGAGACATTTGACCCTGAGTCGTAGATCCCAAATACTTCGACATTTTTATTGAGTACTAATTTTACTTTGATCAATGGCGGCACTATTAGTTTTTTTGGTCTTCACACTGCAGTTCGCATTCTAACTCTGAATTGTTGATAAGTCTTATTTGCTTTTTATCCTTTTCAGTATTTATTCTTGGTTTAAACCAACAGGAATCTTCTGAATGATAGCGTACACCTTTATTTGATTTTTCACAAATGGTACATCTTTCCTTAATTGGTTTAGTGTCTTCCTTTCTTTTGATGAATTTTTTCCTTTGCACCAAATGTTCTAATTTGCCAAGTTCATTAAATAAGTCTCTAGCGTGAGCAATTTCTTCTTTGTCAATTCTATCAGTTATAAAATCTGGTAAGCCGGCTGCAATTATATCGATTAGGGTCCCTTCATCCATTGTTTTTCTTACTTCCAGTAAAAGTCTTTCTTTTTTTACTGCATATTCTAATAAAGACCCTGATTGATACTTGAAAGACAGAGCATACTTGCTGGAAGACCAACCTATATTGGTATAGGTTTGCAGAAAACTTGATTTCCATTCTGACCACTCGGAATGCAAATCAAACTTGATCATCATGGAAGAATACCAATCAATGCATGATTTTTCTAGAAATAGTCTAAAAATTTCAATTTTTTCTTCCTCTTCTACGATATCAAACCTTGTACATTCTTTTTCAAATACTTCCATCCACTGCGATGCACTTGAATTTTTTCCGTTAAACTTTTCAATTACAAATCTCTCAGCTAACTTTTTCATACTTTTTTTTTCTTTCTTCTGTTTATCTTCAACTAATTTTTCCAAAATTTTCACTATAGGATCTTCTAAAGACTTTTTACTCGCAATAGCCAATTGTTCTTGGGTAGTTTCCTCTAGGAATTGGTCCAGAAATATCATGTTGCTATCCTCATCAACGTATGTTTGTAATATATCCTGTGTCGTTTTTATCCAAACATTTCTAGTTTGATACCTTTTTTTTAATGTACTTTTCACTGTAACGTAGGTTTTTGTGGCTAGAATTTGTTTGTGAAGTGATATTGTTTGATGCTCTTCAGGAATAAGGAAAACCTTATCATCTTGTGTGGCAATTGAGGTTATGGCGATAAAGTTTGACTTTCCGTCCGCTGTTGGTTTAACTTGGAAAGTAAATTTCAACTTCTCCATTATGTGACAATAATGTCGTTTTATAAGGTTTCTAATAATATTTGTGATTAGATGGCACCGTCAATCAAACATAATTGAGTTTCTCTGTAAGAAAAGATTTATTGTGTTCATTTTACTTGTACACTAAGATTCACATGAAATAAAAGTTATAAGTAACAAAACCTCTCATACCTGTAAGAAAAGAAACGACATTAAATGTTATTAAACACGGTGTCAGTTTCTTAATCACAATTAGAATATCCTTCTGTGCAATTAATTATCAATGCTACTTATTTTACAAATTGTTTTCGCACGAAAATCACGAGACGCTTTTTAGGTTAAGTCTGTCTTTCCTATAGAGTATAGACCTCTGGTGCGGCTCGATGACATTTGTTGCGCGGGAGAATTTGAATTAAAGAAAATTATAGTTTTCTTTACAAATATGTTAACAATTTGTAAGTATCCATTGTATAATATGCAAAATAAATGTTATCACTTTGATTTTGAGCGATTGCTACCTGATCTCCGAGACCCATTTCTTGGGACGATGTAATCGTTTAACTAGGCCAGCTCTCAATGCTCTGTCTGTCTATCTATCAATATTTCAATGGCATCCAGGATCAATGTATTTACATGCAGATGTTAATATTATGTACTTACAACCGACTGAGCTGAAGGCTTAAAGTCACCCAAAGGGCAATAGAGAGGGCTATGCTCGGAGTTTCCCTGCGAGATCAAATCAGAATGAAGAAATACGCAGGTGAACCTGAATTACCGACATAGCCCACGGGATTGCCATATTTAAGTGGCAGTGGGCAGGGCACATAGCTCGCAGGACCGACGCCCGATCGGGCAGAAAAGTGTCAGCGCAATGACCTTCGCTTATAGAAGGTCTACCAGTCGGTCTAGAATGCGCACCGCCCCCTCGACCGTGCCCTCCACCTTGCTTTGTAGTAGCAGTAGAAGTAAGGATCATATTGACTCAGGGTCAGCCATGCCAGGCGGGGCCACGGGGAGAGGCCAGACGAAGTTGGACAGTCATCGTGGCTGGGGCTGCCACCACCAGCAGCGGAGCCACCCAGGCATTGAGGCCTAGGCCGACCCTTCAACTGAGCGCAGCATGGATCAGGCGCCACTACATCCAGCTTGCGACGGAGGCACGTGCAATGTCCCGTGTGCCTGTCTGTGGGTCAGGGGAGCGTCTAAAGCTCTTCATCAAAGCGTGGAGCTCGTTGATAGGTGGGCGAACATGTTCCCTCATTGGAGAGTGAAACCCGTGGCCCTGTTTCGGGTAGTTGAGGGACACCGCTGGTTTTAGAAGTAAGCATGAGGAGAATAATAAAAAATAAAATAAAAAACATAATTTTAATTTCTAATTTTAACAGTTATTTCATTTCCCGGCGATGGTTTAAGCAACACTTTCATTTCTAGTCTCAATTTGCTTATGTCAGCCGTAATTTGATATTTTCTGATGATATGCGCCAAAGTTATCTTCATCGTCATTAATGCGTAATTTTTACCTGTAAATGTTTTAGTTCACAAGTTATTACAAAAGCTATTCATTATGCATCACAAAAGAAGCGGTATTACTCCCACAAAATAATCATTTTACAGAAGTTAATCTCATGTAAGGTCCACCTCACTTCCATGCCTACGCTTGGTGATCCGGCTAGGCGTAGCGTAGCGTCGGTGATTCCGCTACGCCTAGCGCCAAGCGTAGTAACTCAACTACGACTCCGGCAATTCCGGCTTATGCGAAAATGCTATTGCGGTGGAACTAGATGTTTCATAGTTGTTGAAATATACATTGAATATATTCTGTAAGGTTTTTATTTCGTCACCTAGGAACGTATCCTTTATTTTTTTTAAATAAATGTAATAAAATATTATATACAATGTCTAAAACTAGTAAAAAAAAAAAAAAAACCACTTAAATGTAAGCGAATGATTTTAGAGCAATACGTAATAAGCATATTACAATTAATTATCATGAATTTGATGACATTATAGAAATTGTAATGTTATGTATGAATTCAAGTACCGATAACTAATATTTTCGCTAAACGACAAACGCAAATTGTCAAGTTTAAAATGGTGTGATTTATATAAAAACATAGCGTGATGCTAATTTCTTTTCTTTCTTTCAAATTAACTCAATTTTACATGCCAAATACAGGCTAAATACAATGTGCTTTTATGCAACATGACTACTATCAATATAAGTAATATTTGTCCGAATAAATGAATTATGAATAATGAAAACAATACATTCATAAACTAAACAGTTTGAATGTTTTTTTTTCTGTTGGCTCATCTTTGCATAACATAAATCACAAAACGCGTGTCTGAAGCGGATAGCACTCGCGCTCATAATGAAGAAAACACATATACATCATCATCATCAGCATAATTTCAGCACATAAATGACCCACTACTGAGTCAGGCCTCCTCCAAATTCATGGCGGGAAATGAGCCTACTGTACTGGGCAGACGTGTTGAATTAAGTTCTTAATATACATCACGGCAGCAGTCGGTTAAGTCCCAAGGAAACACACGTGTAGTCATATAACATTGTTTCACAAAAAGTAATAGAAAGTAGTTCTAAAAAAATGCATGACATTTGACATTGACAGATCGTGTCAATCTTATACATTTGTTTTTCAAAACATCCGTTTCGAAAGCCACGTGGCTACAGTGCCAGTTCCTTTTTGTTAGCTATAATCCATTATCCTAATGTAGGTATAGACATTTTATTAACCCCTTTAAGATAGTGGTTCGCAGTTAGCTATCGTCGTTTCAGCCAATAAATGACCCACTACTGAGTCAGGCCTTCTCCAAATTCATGGAGGGAAATTAGCCTACTGCGCCACGCTGGCAAGACGGGTTGGCACAGAGTTGGTATTAAGTTTTCCTTCTCATACGGCTAGGTGACCTGGATCCTTTAGTCGCCTCTACGACACCCTCAGGATAGTCTGGGTTGGTGACATTGTGTCAGTCAATACACGGACAGGTTAGCTATGAACTTTTATAAAATAAAAATAAAACATACCAATACACCCGCGTCTCCCCGCGCTGAAAGCGTAGAATGCCTTAGAGATGGCAGTCGCGTTAGAAGGGTCTAGCCAACGCTCTGGACGGAACACGTCTGGATCCTCTCCCCATAGAGAGTGACGTTGTATAGCCCAAATGCAAATCACAAAAGGTGTTTCAGCGGGTATTGTGTAATTTCCTGCAATTGTTGTTTAGTGAAATTGTGTGATCTTATACAACGTGATTTGTAGTATAGTACAAGCTTCAGGCGCCATAATAAAATGTTCGTTGTAAGTTGGCGTAGCAATAAAATTTAAATAGAGTAAATTTATGCAGTTATAAGTCCACAATGTAGACTTTGTTTTTTGTAGGTAGCGGTTTGTGAGACTCTTTCTCATTAGATGGTATTGCGCTGGTTCTGTTTTGTATTAGTAAAGAATAATGTGACCAAATTTAAACTATTTTAAAAACACTCCCAATCAATAGTGTTACTGATTCTGACTTTACTATACAATACAATAAATACGTAGGTGTGTAGAAAGTTTTTTTACATTTATTTTTATAAGTTATATTAAATCTGTATGGCATCCAACGAGATGAAAATATCATACATATTTTTTAAGTGGGAAAAAATCAAAGATTTATTCTAAACTGGGAAACAATCAAATGCTGCTAAATAAGTGGATTAATTACTTAATTTAATGTCGGTTGACGAAGTTCTTGCGACTGCAGGAGCTATCGGGTATAAGCGTATAGCTTCTTTGATAACGCAGTCAAGGTAAACTAATTTAGTCAAATCTGCGTTGTCCAGGTCCCTCTCCGAGTCACCGAAAACTTCTAGAACCCTGTAGTACGTACACATTTGAAAATAAAAAGGCATTGTTGTATTACTGTACCTAACCTACATTACTAGTCTAGTCTAACCATAACTCTAAACTCCGAGACCGGGACGCCAGCTTTCAGTTTGCAACTTTCACGTTTTTAATGTAGAATTAATGAATTTTATATACAAATAAATAAAATTGGAGTGTCTGTTTGTAATAATAAAATAACCACTTTTTACTAAATGTGTAAGTATGAATACACAATACTTATACCAAAATAACTCTATAACTGCGGGTAACGTCGCAGGTCATCTGTACAAATAAATAAAATTGGACTGTCTGTTTGTAATAATAAAATAACCACTTACACTTACTATACACAAGTACTTATCCCAAATTAACATTTTGTTATTTTTGGCTTTCTGTCTGTATGTTTGTTCCGGCCAATAAATAATGTGTCTTTAAAAATGTCACCTAGTTTCAAATAACGTCCAAACAATAAGAATACAAATTATGAGTAAAAATCTATTTTCAGGTTTTCACTATACACTAAATCACTCTGTATACCAAATCAATTCAAATGTCAATTGACTTTGTTCAAATAGATCATATCATGAATACAAATACTTTTTTAATAATAGAGTGTTAAACTACTTGTTCGGAATGTTGCTCTACAGAGAAGAGTCGGAAAAAAAATTACGTAATCTAAAAAACAACATTTTCGGAAGCCATGGCCACGTAGACTAAAACTATTAATATCCAATATTCCATCTGGCGATGGATAAGAATAGAATTGTGTCACCAACCCGTTCCATCTTGAGGGTGCCGTAACAGCCGACAAAATGAAATTACTAGGCTGGAAACCTAGCCGCAAAATTTTATACGAATCCCCTCGTTGGTCTAGGGTTTGGATCTGCCACCTTCGGATTAACGGGTCCGGGTTCGTTTCTAGGGTCGGGCAAGTGTCTTTGTCTAAACCAGAGGCACTTTCTGGGTCTGGGTGTCACTTGTGTCCGTGTCGTTATAACTAGTGCAGAGATTCCGTTTTTATTTAAAAAAAACCGTCTGCCACTCCTAATACCCTCCATCTAATAGGGGAACGCCCAACTCAGTAGTGGGTTAGATTAGTTGGCTGTTGTATCGTCGTTTCAGCCCATAAATGACCCACTACTGAGTCAAGCCTCCTCCAAATTCATGGAGGGAATTAGCCTACTGTGCCACGCTAGCAACACGGGTTGGCACAGGGTTTATATCAAGATTTCTTTCTCATAGGTGTACTGCCTCTTGCGTTCTATTAGTCGCCTCTTACGACACCCTCAAGACGGTATAATAATAAATAAATAAATATCCTTGGACATTTCACACAACGCCATCTCGTCCCAAGCTAAGCAACTTAATGCTTGTGTTATGGTAACGAGATGGATGATAAACTACTTTTAAACATTTTTTTTTTGTAAATACATACATATTATATATAGAAATGACACCCAGACTCCGAGCCAGTGCCTCTGGTTTAGACAAAGACACTTGCCCGACCCCGGAATCGAACCCAGGACCCGTTGATCCAAAGGCGGCACATCTAACCACTAGTAGTATGCGTTGGTGACATTGTGTATTCTAAATCCGTCCACACAAGGACACATGCTGTTGAATACTTACTCTTTATATGCCTTGTCCTGTACCTCTGGATGAGATCCCAGTAATAGAAGAATGTACACCATAGTAGTGGCTGTCGTGTCGTGACCGCCGAAAATGAACGTAGTCAATTCTGATTTCACCTCCTGGTCCGTAAATATTTTTTCATTGTACGCCAAATCCATCATGTTATTCATGATTGGCTTAAAGGTATCTGTGGCGGTAAAAAACATATTATGGCCTGGCACTGCTTTTAAGTCATGCATTACTATTTTTTTATTTTATAACTAGTGGCCCGCCCCGGCTTCGCCCGTGCAAAGCGGGGGTAGGTTATACATATAAACCTTCCCCTTGAATCACTCTATCTATTAAAAAAAACCGCTTCAAAATCCGTTGCGTAGTTTTAAAGATTTATGCATACATAGGGACGGACAGAAGAATGCGACTTTGTTTTATACTATGTAGTGATAGTGATAGTGATGAAGATCTTTTTTTTAATCTATGTCTTGAAAGCCTTTGATCCTAGGCTCGCGTGATGGAAAGCGACGCCAGGGTCTTAGATAGAGCAGGAAATTCAAGGAAATGCCTTGTCGGGCACCATCTCTCACGTACATACGACTAAACACAATAAAACTGCTTGGCGCCGGACTTAGATGTGAGGGTGGTAGCTAGCCGGGCGGACCATAAGATCTGTACAGTAAGAGTGTTATCATCATCATCATTTCAGCCAAAAGACGTCCACTGCTGGACATAGGCCTCCCCCAAGGATCTCCACAAAGGCCGGTCCTGGGCCGCCCGCATCCACTGCTTTCCGGCGACCTTAACCAGGTCGTCGGTCCACCGTGTGGGAGGCCTACCAGCACTGCGCCTTCCGGAACGCGGTCGCTACTCGAGGACTTTTCTGCCCCATCTGGCGTCGGTCCCTCGAGCTATGTGCCCTGCCCACTGCCACTTAAGTTTGGCAATCCGGTGGGCTATGTCGGTGACCCTGGTTTTCCTGCGTATCTCCCCATTTCTGATTCGATCTCGCAGGGAAACTCCGAGCATAGCCTTCTCCATTGCCCTTTGGGTGACTTTGAGCCTTCTGATGGAGCCCATAGTGAGCGACCACGTCTCTGTTCCATAAGTCATCACTGGCAACACACATTGGTTGAAGACTTTTGTCTTGAGACACTGCGGTATTGGGGACGAGAAGATCTTTCGCATCTTTCGATCTTTCAAGAGTGTTATATTCTAGTGTAATACTTTAAATTGTTTCCATTACTTACAGAATAGTAGTTATACTTATTCAGATACCACCACTTCTACTACTCAGCCCATAAATGACCCACTGCTGGGTCGGGCCTCCTCCCATTACAGGGAGGGTAATTATCCTACTATGCCACGCTGGCCAGGTGGGTTGGCCCAGGGTTTCGTTTCAAGTTTTAATTCTCTTGCGGCTGGGTTTTCAGCCTTGTCATTGGTGAGGGCTTAGAGCCTACTGAATGGCAGTTCTATGTTCATGCTTTCCCTTGTAACATACTCGCCGACCCAATAACATACTGGGTCGTCGACACGTGCTATAAAGGTCCTTAGCTGATAGTAAAAGTGTCGTATATAAAGGTCAGGTCAGAAGCACCCTAAACCGACGAGCATGCATGAAGAGGTTTTTGAAAGTAGAAGAAACGAAAGTTATGATCTAGGGATCGTAGCAAGTGAAAGGATATGAGTGATAGGATATCTCTGCCTACCCCTGCGGGTAAGCCTACCCTTTTGTCGGCTCTTACCACTCCCTTAGAATGGAATGGGGTAGTGACACTATGTATTCCAAATCCGTCACGACACGGACGTCACGGAGATAGAACTTATAGGTGTACCAACCTGTTGGTTTAGTATCGTTTTCTTTGGTCCCGTATAGCTCTAGTTTCCGCAGCCGCAGTAACTAAAATCAAATGATAAATAATCCTTTTTTTTAATAATATAAATATAAATATCCTTGGACATTTCACACAACGCCATCTCGTCCCAAGCTAAGCAACTTAATGATTTTTTTTTAATTTTTAATTCTTTTTTTTTTGTAAATACATACATATTATAGATAGAAAACACCCAGACCCGGAACAAATACTTGTAGGTCGTACAAATATTTCTTCCGTGCGGGAATCGAACCCGCGACATGCTGCGCAGCAGTCGATCGCTCAACCACTGCGCCAACCGTGTCGTCAAATCATTGATAATTGAAGAGGTGGTATGAGATTCAGTAAGTCGGTTTATAAAGAACATTTTTTTTTCTTTTTTAAAGTAAAACTGTATCTCTGCACTAGGTATAACCTATATCGAGGAGGCAGGGTACAATCATTAAAATTCACGAATTTAAATGATACCCAGACTCAAAGCAAGTGCCTCTGGTTTACACAAAGACCCTTCCCAGGGCCCGAAATCGAACCCGCCACCCAACCACTAGACCAACAAGGCAGTCATTGTTTTTATGGTTTCTTTGGATTATAAAAACAAACCACTAATTACGGGTTGTGCATATGCTACTAAGTCGGGCCTCCCCCAAATTCATGGAGGGAAATTCGGCAACTGCGCCACGCCATCAACCCGTCTGGGTTGGTACAAGGTTTCTTTTCTTTTAAGAAAGTTCCGTTAATAAGTTATTTCCTGCAATGTGCAAACATCTTGAAAACCTAAGACATTATCAAGGTTTCCTTCTCTCGCCAGGTTATCTGCCTCTTGCGCCTCTTACGACACCCTCACGGTGTAATGGAGTGGTCTCACTATGTACTGTAAATCCGTCATCTCACAAATAAGTTTTACTTCAACTTGATTGTGTAAATATTTCAGACTAGCTGACCCGGCGAACTTTGTTCCGCATTATAAATATTTAAAACAAAAAGAAAGTTGGACATAGGATACCTGAGATTTTTATCCCGTCCGTATAAAACCTACTTTAACAAAACGCAACTGACCGCGAAACGTTATGTTGTCTATAGTTTAATATGGCTGAAAATTTGACAATTAGAAATTTTGAATTCGACTTGTTTATATTGTTGTAATTCACATAATATCTTTATAACTTGTAGCCTATGTGTTATTCTGATGTATAAGCTATATTATTGTAAAGTTTCATTAAAATCCATTCAGTAGTTTTTACGTGAAAGAGTAACAAACATCCATCCATCCATCCATCCATCCATCCATACTTACAAACTTTCACGTTTATAATATTAGTAAGATTTGTATGTTTTATACTAATCATGATAGGAACGAGAAAATTTGTTACAAATCGAAACGAGAGCGCCTAAACAGCTACTGTCAGCTACATACATAGTAGAGTCACGCCTTTTACCCGCAGGGGTAGGCAGAGATATCCTATCATATCCTTTCACTTGCTACGATCACTGGATCACAACTTTCGCTTCTTTTACTTTCAAAAACCTCTTCATGCATGCTCGTCGGTTTAGGGTGCTTCTGACCTGACCTTTATTTAAGACACTTTTACTGTCAGCTATGGACGTTTATAGCACGTGTCGCCGATCCAGTAACAAAGGATATCATGAACATAGAACTGCCATACAGTAGGCTCTAAGCCCTCACCAATGACAAGGCCGTTAACCTAGCCACACGAGAAGGAAAACCTGATACGAAACCCTGTGTGACCCATCTGGCCAGCGTGGCACAGTAGGTTAATTAACCTCTATGTATTTGGAGGAGTCCTGACTCACCAATGGGTCATCTATGAGCCGATTTGAAATGCTAATAGTAAAGTAAAAGATATTACCTAGTAAACGTCAAAAGCAAAAAGTTGATTCTACACTTCACTCGATAGAAAAAGTAATCGAATATCAATTCGCTCCATAAATAAATCGATTAATTTCATTTTTTTTTTGGATTCATAATACACAGTGTCACCACCCCATTCCATCCCGTGGGTGTAAGAGTCAACAAAACAAATGACGAGGCCAAACACCTAGCTACAAGTTAAGGACAACTTTATACGAAACCCTCTGCCAACCCGTCTGGCCAGCGTGGCGAGTAGGCTAAATACCCTCCATGTAACTGGAGGAGGCCCAACTCAACAGTGCTAAGTAGTGGTAGTATGTATCAAGAAACTACGAACTAAGACAACTGTCATCTAGTCTCTCCCGCGACTACGACTGCTGCAAAGCATTCGAAACGTCAGGAATTAAATAATATAATAATATATATACACGCGATACATCCGTTAAAAAGTGTTTAATTTCAATACTTTTGTATACTTAATATTGTTTTTACTAATAACGGGATAATCGGTGAGTGTGCTGGGTAGCGCAGGGAATTATTTACCTACCGCCGCAGTGGTAAAACCCTCACCAAACGCATTAAACCTTGAAGCAAGGCTTTATGAAAGGCATTTATACTTACTGTCGCAGTAAAGTTATGAAATTTTTCCATTACGTCAATATATTTTTTCATATTGTAGGTAAACGGTAACATATCGTTAAGGAACTTAATGATTAATACGTTTAAAAAATTGCGAGCTGCGTAAGTGTAGTCATTAAAGTGTTTCGAATAAGCTTCAGTGTCGATACCAGTTGTGGTTTCTGTGAAAAATTAATCAAATTCAACAAAGAATACAATAAAGAAACTCTGTGCGGCAATTTCCCTCCAAAATCCCATTCCAACATGAGGGTGTCGTAAGAGCGGACAAAGGGAAATGACAAGGCCTAAAACCTAGCCGCAAGAGATGGAAAACTTCATACGAGACCCGTCTGGCCAGCATGCGCTAGGTTAATTATTCTTGTCACTGGAGTTTCTAGAGACGGTTTTTTTATAAAACAGTTAGCTGACCCGACAGACGTTGTCCTGTCCTAACTATGAATATTGAATTCGAATTGGTATCTATCTATACATACACATACACAAATAAATAAAATTGGAGTGTCTGTTTGTAATAATAAAATAACCACTTTTTACTAAATGCGTAAGTATGTATACACAGTACGTAGACCAAAACAACATTTTTAAAATTTTTTGTCTGTCTATCTGTCTGTCTATTTGTTCCGGCTAATCGCTGGAACGACTGGACCGATTGGACCGATTTTGGCGGGACTTCCACTGATAGGTAGCTGATGATATAAGGAGTACCTTAGGCTACTTTTTTTGACTAGCTTCGCCCCGCGGCGTCAAAACATATATTATGTCGTACCAATACACAAACTTTCGTGGGCTCATATACAACACTTTTGCTGAAGATCTTCTCATGATCAAATGCATAGTTTACGATTCTACAAAGGACATAGGTACAGACAAACATTCATTTTTATATATTACTAGCGACCCGCCCCGGCTTCGCACGGGTGCAATGATTAACCTCTAAATTATCAGTGTTTCTCTACAATATTATGGATGTATTTTATATAAACACCTTCCTCTTGAATTGCTCTATCTATTAAAAGAAACCGCTATAAATCCGTTGCGTAGTTTTGAAGATTTAAGCATACATAGGGACGGACAGACGACAGCGACTTTGTTTTATACTATGTAGTGATGATAGTGATAGTGATAGTGTAGTGATAGTGAAGTGACAGTGATAGTGATAGTGAAGTGATAGTGATAGTGAAGTGATAGTGATAAGAATAAGAAAAGTTAACACAACTTACTGCATATAGATTTCAAATCACTTCGTATTAGGATATGTTCTGGATCAAATGGTATTCCAACTTTCGATTCAAGCTCTCTGGATAATTGTCTAGCATGGACATTGAAAACACTTAAATATCCAACTAGCGCCTGGTGGGTGAAGGATTGGTTCAAAACTTTGCGATGCCTTTTCCAAACGGGTACTAAATGGTGACAGAAACAATGTTATTAACTTACAGATAAAGCTATCCTTTTTACTACTTTTACTTCTATACCCGACCGCAAAACTCAAGACTCAAGACTCCGGGGCGTGAAGAGATGGCAATTGCGCCCCAACCTACCCACTAAAACCAACGGTGTCCCTCAACTGCCCGCAACAGGGCCACGGTTTTCACTCCCCAATAGGGAGCATGCTCCGCGACCCTGATGGGGCCTTGGAGATAAATCTACGCTAGTTTTTTTTTTTTTTGGTTGGGCGGGAAAAAATGCCTGACCGCACATCCCGCGTCCGGGGTAGTGTGGGGCCCTCACCCACTAAAACAACCCGCCGTGCCCCGACACCCGCCCTCACCGCGGACCACGGGAACCGCGTTCGTTTCTACCGTGGTCCGCAGGCGGCAGCCCCATCGGGCACCCTCTCCCGTGCGACGCCCCGCGCACTTGGGCGTCACAGCTTCGCGGTGGAGATAAATCTGCCCTATGCCAACCCATCTGGCCAGTGTGACGCACTGTGAGTGTCATGCTCACTAAAGTACTTGGAACAGTGGTAGCGACATGTGGCGGGTCTACCACTTCCCTTTGATATGGTTGAGGAGATCGATGGATGCAATATGCGTCATGCTTGTGAACAGGTGATGCTGTTTGGGGTCGGCTGACTGGATTCAAGACTTGTTTATATGTACACGGCCCATGTAATACGGCGTTTATGAGATGAGCTCACTTAGTTTCTTCCGCCAGACCTTCTCGGGTAAGGGATAGCTTATTTATCTTCTGGTTTATTTTTAAAACCCAGTGATCAGTTTTGTTTTCGATCAAAACAAAACTCCTTGGGTATTTTCCCTTATACACTGACCTGCAATACTAAGTACCTAATACACTTTTAAAATATCATTTATTTCTAAACTATGGAAGTTGTTAAAATGTATAATAAAATAAATAATGTTATCAGCGACTATGAAGTTTTTATATACAAAGTTAAACTTTTTGTCGAGTCCTTTTTTCATTTCGAAAAGGATGAAAGGAAGGAATCCTCTTGTGGACTTAAAAAGTTATTGCAATTTTAAAAGTGTGATACTTAGTTTTGCAGCCCAGTGTAGTTTGAATTATGCCAATCCACACACGAAAGAGCATACCTACTTACTGTCAGAGCATAACAATCCATCCCCGAACCAAGGCTTTGCAAGCTTATAGAGGAAACGTTTATCGAGACATGTATTGGTCACTGTATTTGCGTCATCCGGGTCTGCTACACCTTAAACAAAAACATATTCACAAATAACAATCAATAACTCAAAATACAATTAGTGGTGTTGCTTTTTAAATGCGTCATGCTTGTGAATAGGTGCCGTTGCCGGGGGTCGGTTGGCTCAGATATTAGAAGGTTACTATTGTTGACTAGATCTGGCTGATGTTTGGCCCTTTCCAACTATTACGCGAGTTTGCTCTCACAAATCTGTCTTATATCCAGTTTTGTACCCAAAAATGCGATCTAAAAAGAGCAATTACATAGTTTCTTCCGGCTCTTCTCTGTAGAGGTGCATTCCGAACCGGTGGTAGATGGTAAATATATAATTTTAAATGGTAAATTAAAAAAAAAAAAATAATTTGTCAAAAGAGCTATAATGAGCCAACTTGAATGAGTTTTGATTTTGAAAATTAAGAACTTCGCTGTATTTTATTTATTCTTTATTAAAAGGGTTTCGTCACATTTACTGACAGTGTGTTACTACTATAAGGTCACAAACATATTTAATGATTACAAACAGATTTAAATGTATCCGTGTGAATATCCATTTTTTCCTGAGCGTGTCGTAAGAGCCGACAAAAGGAAATAACAAGACCAAAAACCTACGGATACAAGAAATAAAAAATTAAATTAAAACCGCTCCTATTTATTTATTACCTGACCCCTGGTCCCCCAACGCGATGTATTTTTTTATTTTTTACTTTTTATAGGATACTTAGGTCATTGTGTCGGGGGTTTATTTAAATTTTTAATTTAATTTTAATTTTTTGCTTTTTATAGGTACACGCTTATTATGATGTTTGTAATGTGCACGTGATGCGCTTTCATTTGAGACCCCACTCGATTATAGTTGCAGACTTTCGGTTATGCTTCCCCACTTTCACCCCTCATAACTTTTAAACGACTCAATCTATTTTCATCAAACATGTCTAAGAACACTCGCCCGTAACTCACCTGCCACACAAAAAAACTGTATTGAAATCGCTTCATCCGTTCGCGAGCTACGGTGCCACAGACAGACAGACAGACACGTCAAACTTATAACACACAAAAGAACACAATTACATACATTGTGTTCTTTTGTGTGTTATAAGTTTGACGTGTCTTTTTACAATTATATGTATATATTTTATGAGCACAAAACAATATTATTGCGATAAAAAACTGAATTTTCTCATACAAAGTAATTATTCAACAATTTTAATAATATTATGACACCACCAGTTAACCACGAATGAACGATGAGACCACGTTTATGCTACGTTTAGTGTCAATGATAAAAAAAAATATTTACATTCCGCAAAATTTACGTAAAATCCCTATTTTATTTACCCTGGTATAAGCAATGTTTTTCTTCTGCCGGTTTTAACTTTAAATTTATAGAAAATAACGTGTTTTCCTAATTGGTCTAGGGGCTAGATGTGCTGCCTTTTGAACACGGGTCCTCGGTTCGAATCCGGGGTCGGGACTTTGTCAGTACAAGAAATGGGCATAAACTAGTGATGATACCTCACCACAGACTGCAAAAAGCCCATGGATCTTTTGCAGCCTCGGTGTATTGTTGCGTTTTTATTTCGGATATCCAATAGTTTCGGTTACGGATACGGAGCTCCATGACTTCCCTAGTGCCAACCCGTCTAGCCAGCGTGGCACAGTGGGCTAAGTTCCCTTCATGAATTTGGAGCAGGCCTGACTCAGTAGTGGGTCATTTATGGGCTGAAACGACGACGATGACGACTTGGATTGCAACATGAGTCATGACCGAATTAAATAGGCTTACAAAAATCGGACTTGCGTAAAAACATTGTTAGTGCACTTAAAAAACCATTTCGAAAACATACATCAACTTAAACTCAAAAGGAACTTTATTTACGTAGGTTTTATATAAAAAAAAACTAATTTCGAATTATCAATATTATCATAAGGCCCCTGTCCCACGCAGGTGGTAGTCTCCATACACACCTATCAGCCGTCGTATCTACATTCACACCTTTCCTACACAATTCCTCATTCTTGCAATCCATCCATATCTTTTGATCTCCCACAACTCTTGTGTCCACCCACATTCATGCTGAAACTACCACCGGGTCGGAATGCTGCTCTACAGAGAAGAGCCGGCAAGAAAGTCGGTAGTTGCTTTTTCCAAATTATTGAATTGAGAACTTTCTGAAGGCGAGTAATTTTTCCGATATTGCTTAGACTAAGAATTAAACTGACTTACCTACAATAACACAAGTACCCAAAGATACACAGCTGACACCGCCACGGTTTAGAGTATCTCTTTGAAATCTTTGAAACAAGGTCCATAGGTCTGAAATTCGAGAAAAAAAAAACTTATTTGGTTACACCTTGTTTAGAAAAAAACCCTGTACAGGAATGAATAAAGTATTTTTTTGTTCGGTCACTTTCTATTTCACAATCCATTTATTTGTTTCTTGTTTATTTAAATACTGTAAAGCAATATTACATAGTTAAAAAAATGTTTAACCAAAATTAATAAAATTAATTATTTTTATATTAATTGTTTTATAGCTTAGTTAAAGTATGAATCAGGAGGAGATTGAAAAGCTTATAGACGTTTTTCTATCCAGACTGCACTTTAAAATACGCTGCAACTCTTATCCTCTACTGAGTCGGACACCCTCCAATCACAAGCAGCAGTAGGTCATCTATGACCAAAGTCAAAGTCAGAAGCATGCAAATATCCGTCACATATTAATTAATTAATGTATTCACTTATTTTCATTTCTTTATTTTATATTTATTTATTTGTTTGTTTATTTATTGATTTATTTATTTACTTATTTATTTATTGATTGATTGATTTATTTATTTATTGATTGATTGACTGATTGATTGATTGATTGACTGATTTATTTATTTATTTGCTTATTTATTTATTATCAAATTATGGAACATCCAACTCCATTATCTGATATGCTATCACTTTTGATTGATAACGTACATACAAACTACTCACTTTCCTTATTCATTCCCAGCATCAAATAACTGTGACCAATCAGCGGCAGCCATCCAGGAAACCACGGCACGTGTTTATATGCCATGCTAAACATAATATTTCTCGTAACATAGATAATTAGACAGGCTAACGCAATTATTAACGTTCCAAACATCTTGACCAACAACTTTGTGGTGCAGTGAACAGCAAAATTGATCTGCAAGTGTCGACCCTGCGCGTTGAATTCAGCTTTTTATTGTGATATTATTTATATAATTTCATTATATCATTATATAGTGATATTATTTCACTAGCGATCACTCGCTAAGCAAGCACGTACTTTTCTACGCACTTCGCACGCACGATCCTAAAGCAACTACCTACGCGCCTCACTCGATCGGTCTTTATATCAGTGGTTCTAAACATTTTACGCATCCCCGAACTTTTGAGTCAACTATGATGAAGTAAATAAAGAACTACGCCATCGTTGAAGTCAGCGTTGCACACAACGCTGACTTCAACGATGGCGTCCAATGCGCATCATGCAAGCGGGACCTCAACTTTGGCTGTGCTAAAATCACTGAGGGCGGATGGAGAAGACTTGGGGCTGACCGAAGGGGGAAATTTATAAAATTTGTCTAATTATCAATTCCCTTTTTATTATTATACTAGCGACCCGCCCCGGCTTCGCACGGGTGCAATGATGAACCTCTAAATTTATCAGTGTTTCTCTGCAATATTATGGATGTATTATACATATAACCCTTCCTCTTGAATCACTCTATCTATTAAAAGAAACCGCTTCAAAATCCGTTGCTTAGTTTTAAAGATTTAAGCATACATAGGGACGGACAGACGACAGCGACTTTGTTTTATAATATGTAGTGATAGTGATTGCACAAACAATCGCAACTGCTTATTGTTTTAAAGTTTGTAAAAGGTTCGGCATCTCTGACGTACTTGAACCTTCGTCACTTCTCTTTCGTGTTCGCTTGTGGGCCTTTTGTTTAAGGCCCTGTCCGCACAGTGATTTTACACCGCGCGGTTTTTATTCACGCGTATTAAATACCTCGATCGGAATCAGACTAGTACGCGATTTTTTTAACGCCAGTGCGGATACTCCTATAATATTCAATGTGTTACAGAATTGCGAGAAAAAAAACGCGCGGTGAAATATTGCAGTGCGGAGAAGCTCTTACTTATCGCGCTGTTCTGTTCGTTAGAACACTGCCATCTACGCTTATCTCGCTCGCACTTTTTAATGAGTCTAAATACTGCTCGCACATTTAGGGTAGGCGCGCACGGGTGACTTTTGTCAGCGTGACATTATAAGTTGTTGATGAAAAATTGAAAATGTCACCCAGATGTCACGTCATAACGTGCGCGCATCTTCATACTTAGCCACGGACTTGATACAAGTGACGAAACAGTCACGGTGACAAAAGTCACCCGTGCGCGCCTACCCTTACCTGTGATTTTGCCGAGTTTTTTGTGCCTTGTGTGTATGCCTATTTACCCTACTTGTTGGATTACTCGGTATTATTTTGTATTTTACATATAACTATTTTAAGAACTGCGATCATTTATTATTGGTAAATATTGTTTTGATTACTGCTAACATGAGTATTTAAGCGTTTCGTTACCGTATTGGTTGCTATTGTGATGTTAATTATGCTGCTAAACTAGTAATACATAACAACGGCTTCAAACGTTAATTAGACACTGCATGTTTATTATCAGAATGTTCGTGGGCTGCGCACCAAAACTGAATCCTTCTTTCGCCAACTGTATCTATGCTCTTATGATGTGATTGTTTTAACAGAAACCTGGTTAGTTGACGGCTTAACAAACTCAGAGCTTTTTGGTGATCAGTACATTGTGTGGCGTCGGGACCGGGATTATGATCTCACAGGTCAGTCTCGTGGAGGTGGAATCTTGAGAGCTGTCCGTAAGTGTATTTCCGCGATCCCCCAACCATCATTTCACTCCTCGGCTGAAAACTTGTGGTGTCTTTAAGTATACGTCAGCCTAGCATTAGAAATAATCTTAAATTAAATATTTGTGTCATCTACCTGTGTAAACAGAACCATGGTTATTCTTTTTCCGATCAGCTATCAAACATTCTACATAGCTGAAGTAGCACAGTATTAAACAATCCAACTGATAAATACTTAGTTATTGGTGATTTTAACATGAGTGGAATTTTGTGGCAATTAAATAACAGCATTATTTTATTACCTACAAATGACAATTTGTTGGTCACAAATTAACACATATTATTTGCAAGAAGGGCTATGTCCAGCAGTGGACGTCTTTTGGCTGAAATGATGATGATTTGCAACTCTTATCCCAATGTACGGGCCGATTTATATTGGCGAGCGCTTGGTCCGCCACGTTGTAGTCGGATGGAGGGAGGATGTAGACTCGGCGACTACATCCTCTCTTGGTGGCTCCGGCGCTACTGACTGTCGCGCGATGCGGTTGTTACGCCGCAGTGCGCGAAGCTAGGAACAAGTACTAAGGAAGCAAAATAGCCGTGCGGCGGCGGCAACCGCAAATATTCTGTAGCAAGTCACAGATTTTTTAGCCGCATGCGGCTAAACAACCGTAGTCCGCGCACCTCCACTGTAGTTCATACATTACAAATGATTGTGGGAGCCCACCGCACCGGTTGCTGCCGCAGTGCGCGCGTAGCCTAAGAAGTTCTCTTTCATCCTTTTTCCGCCAATGCCTACGCCTTACGCACGCGACTGAATTCAAGTTTTTTTAAGGTGAATGTTCCAGGGTAGCTCGCGAAATTCAAATTATCTTACGTTTTTTGCAATTTGCAGGTCAGTGCTAGGTTGTATGTTGATTAAAATGTTATTCGCGGCTGTAAGACGTATGTAGTTATAGAATTATAATCGTCAAAAATCATCAATACAACCCTCCAAGCGCATAAAGGTGCAAGAATTACTTTGAGCTTTTGAACTTTTTCAAGGAAAAAGTTTTTCTGGAACCCTGGAACATTCACCTTAACACGTTCGCTGCGTTATGAGGTCGAACAAGCCACATGCGTGACTTCTCGCAGGTGCGGCAGTCAAAATCGCATTCTTTCACACTGTGCGGGGGACCGCTATGCTAACATTTCTTTGAGTATAACAGAGACAAATATATAGAATTGTTTTTGTTACGAAGCTTAGTCTAACGGAGTAATTAATATTATTTGAGGTTGAATAGACCTCAAGCGCACTGAATAAAAAATAATTGCGTCTAGTGCGTAGGGAGGTCTAATCTGCCTCAAAATTTGCAGGCCTCATAGCCGCAGGTAACATCGCACCTGTGCGAAGCCGGGACGGGCCGCTAGTATGCTATAAAATGCTTTAGAAAATCCAACAAGGAGATTTCAAGTTGAATTAAATTATGTCGCAAAGCGGGAATTCTTTTAATACTTCGTCTACGGAGTTAGCGAAACGTCGACATCCGAACTACATTGCATTTTGCACTAAGTAATCTCGCTATATTTTTCGTTCGGACTGTAGTATAGTCCAAGTCATAAGCGACGGCGCATATTGGCTCGTGGAGAGCGTATTTGTATCGTCTGTTCAGCCCACAAATGAAAGAAAAAGTTGCCTGATTAGAGCTAATTTGAGAAGTCAAACAATAAAATATAATGTACCGTCTACCACCGGTTTGGAATGCAGTCCTACAGAGAAGAGCCGGCGAGAAAATAAAATTGACTTCCCTGATAGAACTCTAGTGACCTTACTCACGCGCATGATCGCTGAAAAACTATGGATGCCGACGGCTCAGGTACGTGTGTTTGTCACTGAACTCCTCCTAAACGGGTGGACCGATTTGAATAATTTTTATATGCGTTTGATTGGCACCTAGGATGGTTTATATCATGCAGGACAACGTCTGCCCGATCAGCTAGTTTTTTATATGAATTAACATGCTAAATTTATGTATTCCATTTTAACAAATTGATATACCTATTTAAATATCCTTGGACATTTCACACAACGCCATCTCGTCCCAAGCTAAGCAACTTAATGCTTGTGTTATGGTAACGAGAAGGATGATAAACTACTTATATACATTTTTTTTGTAAATACATACATATTATAGATAGAAATGACACCCAGACTCCGAGCCAGTGCCTCTGGTTTAGATAAAGACACTTGCCCGACCCCGGAATCGAACCCGGGACTCGTTGATCCAAAGGCGGCACATCTAACCACTAGACCAACGAGGCAGTCTATTATAATTATGAAATAGCTAATAACGAATTTTTGATTCCCGTAAGGAAGAAATATTTGTACGACCTACAAGTATTTGTTCCGGGTCTGGGTGTTTTCTATATATATAATATGTATGTATTTACAAAAATATATATATATAAGTAGTTTATCATACATCTCGTTACCATAACACAAGCATTAAGTTGCTTAGTTTGGGACGAGATGGCGTTGTGTGAAATGTCCAAGAATATTATTATTATTATAATTGAAACGCACCAAGACATACAACCCCAATTCTAGACTTTAGACCAAACGTTAAGCTGCTTCCAGAAATTCCAGCTCTACTTGTTAGGGGTTGCATTATTAATCAAGGCGAGCGTTAAATTATATTTGGAATTCAAAAACCTCATTTGTGAATGAAAAATGACTAAAAATAATTATATTTAAACTTTTTATTTAAATAAAATTTATGGGATGGCATTTCAAAGTCACGTAAAGTAGTTTTAAAAAAAAATTGCATTTAGCAGTTTGATTTGTCCGCATAGTTTAGATTGAAGGATACATGGGTTAATGGAAACGGATCATCGATGTTATGTGCACAATATTATACATAGTGTAGCGACCAACCTGCAACATACTTTAAACAATTTACCAGAAAAATCGGAACTAATTACATCAAGAAATATCGCCTACAAATGCGAGAATTTCCAAAAAGTCCTACACCGCGATAGCGAAATTTCAAGAGCAATTCGTACAGTTAAGATTTCCCCGACTACAACTATCGGGGGAGACGCGCTGCTTCCCCTAGCCAGATATACCACCTCGTCTGGCTGGATCATCCCTTTGCGCCAAAAATAGTATATGAAAGCTTGACGCGATTAAATCACCTTTGTTAAGTTTTGATAAAATAATAATTCTAAAGTGAAGTATTAGCGAACCTACTCACATAATTCTGTACATTCTAGCAGTTTAAAAAGTATATGGATCTTGCTGGCTGTTCTCCGTAGAGGTAAATTCACACTCTACACAGTTGTCCGTACGGTAAAGGATTTAGAATACATAGTGTCACCACCCCATTCCACCGTGAGGGTGTTGTAAAAGGTGACAAAAGGGAATGACCAGGCTGAAATTCTGTGCCAACCCGTCTCCCCAGTGTGGCACAGTAGGTTTATTTAAGGTACCCTTCATTGGAGGAGGCCTGACTCAGTAGTGGGTCATAAATAAATAAATAAATGTGGACTAAGCAGTTAAGGTGAATAACATTTTAACATTAGGCCGCGAATAACATTTTAATCAACATACAACCTAGCACTGACCTGCAAATTGCAAAAAACGTAAGAAAATTTGAATTTCGCGGGCTACCCTGGAACATTCACCTTAAATAGAAGCAGACACGTGCTAATCTTAAATGACTTTGAAAAACAGACTTTATGTCCTCAGTATCCGAAGATTGTAAGACTGAAATTTGGTTTGAAGAATAAAAAGTCTATTGGTTTAACTATAACGTGATGATAAATGTGGTTTGACTCAGCGGCTTGGCATTGAGCCAAGTGATAAGGACACCAGATGTGCTAAAAGCGATTTTTAATGATTTTTTAGTATGTTATTCGTCGACTTTATTTTAGAGCTTCAAGCTCTAAAAGTTCTGAGTGCGACACTTTTTTACTTACCTACGTATTTTTTGTGAAATTGGAATAGTTGCAGTAAGTACACATTTGTTAGATGATATCGTCATGTCAGATCATAAATGACCCACTACTGAGTCGGGCCTCCTCCAAATTCATGGAGGGTAATTATCCAACTGTGCCACGCTGGCAAGAAACAGTGGTTGGCACAGGATGTTGTATTGCACAAGACGGGTCAAGACAACAACCAATTTTATAAAAGATTCCCTGAAATGAGTGTGAATAAAAGTCGATTAAAATTAAATAAAAGTCCACCAGAGTTGCGGAGCATACTCCCCCGACCGGGAGGAGTGAATCCCGCAGTCCCGGAGTTGGGCAGCTGAGGAATCTCTACGCGCCCCGGAGTCCCACATAACCTGGCCAGATCCCAACGGCCGGGTATCTATGAGGATTACCGGCGTAAAAAACAAAGTGTTGTGTTGACGACGTGCCTTTAGATCACTTTAGGTGTTACATAAAAAATCGGCTAATTCTCAAAGGATACTATAAAGTTAACGACTATATTTTAGTCACTTCCCTTTAATATGGTTGGGGTCTGCTCACGAGACCAAGGAAGTTATATTTTACTTTATTAAAGTTTATTTGTATTGTTTTATTATTCACTAGCGCCCCGCCCCGGCTTCGCACGGATACAATGATTAACCTCTAAATTTATCAGTGTTTCTCTACAATATAAACCTTCCTCTTGAATTACTCTATCTATTAAACAAAACCGCTTCAAAATCCGTTACGTAGTTTTAAAGATTTAAGCATACATAGGGACGGACAGACGACAGCGACTTTGTTTTATACTATGTAGTGATAGTGAAGTTTCAGTTGACGCCTTCCAGATCCAATAAAACAGTTTGTTATATGGAATTTGTTTGGTACATATAATACATTATGGAATAGGACCGCAAAGTAATAAAAAATAATGACAAGCCCTCTGAGTTCCTTGCCAGTTCTTCTCAGCAGTGATCGCGTTCCGAACTGGTGGTAAACCAAAATTATATTACTTTGCTTTGTATACATTTTATTAATCTGTTAACAATTTGTAAGTGTCCATTGTGTCGTATGCAAAATAAATTATTTGACTTTGACAAAATTGCTTGGGAATAACTGACCGAGGTTGTTTGTGAGAGCATCCGCGTAGCATTACGGTATTAAAGTACAAAAAGACATTGACCCCGACGTGATTTGAACACGCAACCTTCTGATCTGGAGTCAGACGCGCTACCGTTGCGCCACGGAGTCTGTGAAAGAAATGACAATACTAAGCTATAGTTGTTTTCATTCTATGTGCCTTACTTATGTTATGAGGCAATGTTGTGCCAATTGCACAGCGTATACGGAGATAATATCCTGGTGCACTTGTTAATCTTGACCTTACTTTTATTTTGTACATTTATGAATATGTGCGGAAAATTTATGGTAAAAAACGTTTTCCTTATTTACATACCATATTGCACAGACAAAATTAAAATACTAAGAATGATGAATGTTGTAAGCAAAATTTCCAGAAAGCATCAAGGTTATGTTATAAGTAATTCGCAACATCACCCCTAAGCGATCGGAAATGGCCTACATTTCATTATTAATTACAGATTCATCAATTTCATAAACAAGTTTGCAACGCAAAATAATTTCCAATATGGCCTTTAATAAATTAATAACACGATATTTGAGTTTGTAATCATCTGGGCCCCGTAATAGGCTTAGTGCTGAATGGGGTCCATTACATGTAATTAACCTACTATGCCACGCTGGCCAGACGGTTTGGCACTGGGTTTCGTATCAAATGTTCCTTCTCTTGCAGCTAGGTTTTCGGCCTTGTCATATCCTTTTGTCTTCTCTTACGACCCCACTCCACAGACACGTGCCTCAGTCAGGCGCCGGATGAAGCGGCGCCCGATCCACGTGGCACTTCGTTGCGGCAGCAGCTCAGTTCCCACGCCTGGCCATTGCTAGCGGAGGTAGTGCTGGCCCGCCTGCCTGCCGCCCGGCCACTGCAAGCGGCGACATCCTTGGCCCACCTGCCTGGCCGCCCCTCGGCTAGGAGCGGCATCTCTGCGGGTCGCAAGGGAGGGAGCTCCGGGTGACCCGCGCCGCGGACGGAGGCGGGGGTGGAGGGGGGTTCGTGACGGTGCGGGCCCCTTCTGCCCTCGCCTAGGAGGCCGGTGGTGGTTCGGGGGAGCCACCACCGACGAAAGCCTCGATGACTGAGGGCGTCCCAGTGTACCGGGAAGCCCTCTCTGATAGTCGCTTGCCCGCGTTGCGGGCACCACGCCGGGGCGTCACAGTAGAATGCGTTTACGCGAACTTGTGGCGCCCCAAGCGCGTCGTGTGAGGGTATGCCGCTGGGGTTTTAGTGGGTAAACGACGCTTGGGTAGACGACCCTTGTCGGAGTCCCACATAATCACCGACCTTTCCCCCGGGGTGCGGTGGTATGCATAAAGCATTTCCCCAGCGAAAACAACAAAAAAAAAGGAGCGGCATCTCTGGACTCATTGCCCCTATCACCACGTTGTGTCGCGGCAGTTTAAGGCCAGAGACTCTGAGGACAGAGGACTCCCCATAGGCAAAACCCACCATGACTCTGTGTGCCACTCTTCGTCTGGCCTC
The DNA here is from genome assembly GCA_905475355.2 of Clostera curtula. Lineage (NCBI taxonomy): Eukaryota > Metazoa > Arthropoda > Insecta > Lepidoptera > Notodontidae > Clostera > Clostera curtula. The sequence goes on from FR997817.1 coordinate 7,131,636, forward strand.
TCCCTCTGGGCCCGCCCGGAATGGGTGACCCTGAGCCGGTATGATCCCAACGGATCCTAAAGGCACGCAAGACCCCATACAACAGGGTCTTTGAGGGATCTTTGGGTAAACTTAACCTATAATAACTTAAAACATATAATTGTTTCAGGTTAAGGAAATACGAAATAGATCGACGAACTGAATACCGATAAGATATTTCGAAAATCATCCAAACCAGAATCGATTGCAAACTTGATCGAGAGGCCACTTCCCAGATGCTTATCACTTGTCAGCTCCCGTGATGGCTTCAGACAACAAAGTTTTCGACAGGGCCATTAATTGTTGACAGAAAACAGTCAGAAACTTAGTAGAGCCGTTTGTCCAGTGTTGCCCACCCGCAAGCATATTTCTCCCAAAATTTTACATAATTCAAAAATTCGCTAAATTAAAAATAATATGTAAGAAGTAGTACAACATTTCTATGTTGATCTTAAAGTATTGGATAAAATATATTTTATTGTATTTATAATATGTTTTGATTAAATATTATATCATATTCAGATATAAACATATAATTACATATTTTATTAGACATAGATTCAATTCTATTATTAATTAAATTTGATTTCCACTGGTTCAGGCACAAAAGCGTGACGTAACTTAAAGTAATATATTTTTATTTTCCTCATGGTATACAGGGAATAACAAAAACCCTACAAGACTCCATAAAACTAATAAAAAAAAAGTAGCGTTACGATATTTTTTTTTACCATGAGTCCCTTGTTCATGTAAAAATGTAAAACGACTTCAAAATGTAACTACTACTACTATTTCCCAGTCCTTAGATGACCCAATGCGGAGTCTGAGTACTGAGGCACACAGGCCAGACGGGTTGGTACAGGGTTTAGTACCATCACGGAACATGCTCCCGCAAAGGGAGTGAGCCCCGTGGCCCTGGTTTTTGACAGTCGAGGATCACCGTCAGTTTTAGTGGGTAGGTCGGGGCGCAATTCACCATCTCTAAGCGCCCCGGAGTCCCACGTAGCCCGGCCAGTCCCCAACAGCCGGGTATCCTTGAGGATCTCCAAGGTAGAAATAAACGGGTTTAGTATCAAGATTCCTTTTTTTTTGCGGCTAAGTTATCGGCCTTATCCCTTCCCTTTGTCGACGCTTACGACAACCTCAGGATTAGAAATCGGGAAATCGGGTGGCGACCCTATCTAAGTCCGTCAACACACATTATTTGAAGCAATTAACGTCAGTGTCAATTTAAACTGGAAACTGTTGGTTATTTACCCCATTTACAGGGAAATTTCCCTTAGTTGGTAACTCTGCCTTTGCCCATTGATCTGGAAATTTGGTCGAATCTTAATTACCTACAGTTCTCAATCAATTTGTTTAGAAGCTCAAAATAGGCTTGCTTTCAAATGTTCTTATTTCATGTTTACGTTGAACAGTTATATACCATACAAAACTTGTTACTATTTAAACGTCGCGATTTTTTTCCATATTTTTCCTCCATTTACATCATTCCTGGACCAACTAGCCTTCAAACACGACAGCAGCGCAGTGAAACCAGTTCAATCCGGTTACTCTTCTATTTCCTTTTGCCAATTACCATAGCTCGGACATACGTTTGCTCTAGTTCCGAAAACCAATCCTGCAGAGATCGGTATTCAAATATTGAATCTTAAAGCAAAAGCATTAAAGACTAGTATACTAAACACTTTATGGTTGAGTTGCTTTTGCGAAATGACAATCTATTTCGTTTTTCGCATCAGATCCATATTACAGCTTGGAAGATTACAACGCTTTTACAGCGACATAGTAGCTTAAAACATAATGAAGCAAAAAGCGCAGTGAGGGGGGGGGAGATGAGGGAGTGGGGGCAAGTTCATTCTTCCATCAATCAATCGCTTACGTGCCTTCTCTGTTAAAGGCCTGACTGCTTTTTATGTTTTTTTTGGTACAAAGTGTAACTAATACCCTATGGACATAAAAAAGGACTGATACTGGTAAAGATACCGTCTGAAATTTCTCAGACAAAATTATTGAAAAAAAAAAAAACCTTACTACTAGTACTCAGCCCATACATGACCCACTGCTGAGTCAGACCTCCTCCAGTTACTGGGAGGGTAAGTAGCCTACAGTGCCACGCTGGCCAGACGGGTTGGCACAGGGTTTCGTATCAACTATCAAGTTTTCCTTCTCTTGCGGCTAGGTTTTTGGCATTGTCATTCAATTTTGTCACCCCTAAGATGGAATGGGGTGGTGACTCTGTGTATTCTAAATCAGTCACCAACAGGACAATTGTATTATAACGGTATAAAAATAATATTATAAGTTCTATAGAAATGTGGCTCAATTAAGATTTTAATCCAGTTTACAATGTTTCCAATAAATTGTTTGATTACTGAAAGTGCCAATCAATCTTTCAAATGCCGATGTTAATTAAGAATCCTTTCTTAAATAGGCAGTTAGTTTACATTACAATGAATTTGCAATATTACTTCAATAAATTCATGATAATTCAAAGATCGACAAAGCCAACAATGTAACTATTAACTTTTATTTTTTAAAAAACTAGCGACCTGCCCCAGCTTCGCAATGGTGCAATGATGAACCTCAAAATTTATAAGTGTTTCTCTACAATATTATGGATGTATTATACTTAAAAACCTTCGTCTTGAATCACTCTATCTATTAAATAAATCCGCTTCAAAATCCGTTGCGTAGTTTTAAAGATTTAAGCATACTAAGGACGGACAGACGACAGCGACTTATAATATGTAGTGATGATGATAATAGTGATAGTGATGACAACAATGTAACTATTGAGATTTATTTTTGATGTGAAGATTGCCCTTTTTTCCGTTGGAAATTTCCATGTATTCCCGTTAGGGACTAGGCCGTTGGGGATTAACCGGGGAACCGGGGTATGTGGGACTCCGGGGCTCGGAACGATAGTAATTGCGCCCCAACCTACTCAGTCAAACCAACGGTGTCCCTCAATTGCCCGAAACAGGGCCACAGGTTTCATTCCCCGATAGGGAGCATACTCCGTGATCCCGATGGGGCAAGCGACCCTTTTATGCGAAGCTCTGGACACTCCCCAACCCACCGAGAGGTACGTGTCCCCGTCGGACGAACTGGCGCCCGATCCACGCAGTTGCAGTGGCAGTGCCTGCGGCAGCCTTGGCTTCAAAGCCTGGCCGCCCCTCTGCTCCTGTAAACCGTGCCGTGTCGCAGCAGTATAAGGCTTCCGAGGTAACTCTGAGGACAGAGGAGTCCCCAGAGCCAAAATCCACCACGACTCTGTATGCCACTTTTCATTTAGCCTCTCCCCGTGGGCCCACCCGGCATGGGTCACCCTGAGCCGGTATGGCCCCAACGGATCCTAAAGGCACGCAAGCCCCCTCACCAAAACAAGGTGGCAGCACGGTCGAGGGTGAGTAATTATCACCCTGAACTACCGACTAAAACTATCGGCAGTCCCAGCTTAGTATCATAAGAACCATTGTGTTTTTACGTTTTTTTGTGTTTATTTTTCCGGTTAGGTCAAACGATAATGTGGTGGTAACCAAAATTGGAAGAAAAAAGTGGTTATTCTGCCTAAATTTTTGCTATAATCTTTTGTTATGGCCGTAGGCTTTTGGTACAACTTGGGCACAAAAAATAGCAGTCAAGCCGTTTCAGGGTCAGGATTTCGTATCAAGTTTTCCTTATCTTGTAGGTTAACGGCCACAAGGAACTCGGTAATTTATTTTAAGAAATCCAGTTAAACTCGTTGTAAATTAATGACTTAAATCTTTTTTACTAAACTTAAAAAATGCTGACGGCAGATGCAATTATTGCTGTCCGTGTGGTGACGGATTTATAATACACTAGCGACCCACCCCGGCTTCGCACGGTTGCAATGACGATCATCCAAATTTATCAGTGTTTCTCTACAATATTATGTATGTATTACACATATAAACCTTCCTCTTGAATCACTCTATATATTAAGAAAACCGCTTCAAAATCCGTTGCGTAGTTTTAAAGATTTAAGCATACATAGGGACGGACAGCCGACAGCGACTTTGTTTTATACTATGTAGTGATAGTGATAGTCACCATCCCATCCCAGTCTGAGGGTGTCGTAAGAGCCGACAAAAGGAAATTACAAGGCGGAATACCTAGCCGCAGGTAAAGGGAAACTTAAACGAAACCCTGTGCCAACCCGTCTGGTTAGTGTGGCACATTAGGCTCATTATCCTCCCTGGTCGGGGATAGCCCACCGTCCGCCCGTATAGCCTACCGCGAAGGTGTGACGCCCAAGTGCGCGGGGCGTCACACGGGAGAGGGTGCCCAAGTACCCGTGGTTCGCCGTGAGGGCGGGTGTCAGCGCACGGCGGGTTGTGGCCCCACACTACCCCGTAGTCTCCCCGGACGCGGGATGTGCGGTGAGGCATGTTTTCCCGCCAAACAAAAAAAAAGGCTGATTATCCTCCCTGTGATGGGAGTCCCGACTCAGCAGTTGATAATATATGGGCGGAGTGGTAATATTAATAGTAATAATAATAATAATAATATCCTTGGACATTTCACACAACGCCATCTCGTCCCAAGTTAAGCAACTTAATGCTTGTGTTATGGTAACGAGATGGATGATAAACTACTTATATATATATATTTTTATTTGTAACTACATACTTATTATAGATAGAAATGACACCCAGACTCCGAGCCAGTGCCTCTGGTTTAGACAAAGACACTGGCCCGACCCAGGAATCGAACCCGGGACCCGTTGATCCAAAGGCGGCACATCTGACCACTAGACCAACGAGGCAGTAGTAGTTAAACCAGTCTGCGTAGTGCCAGGTCTGCCATTTATGTTCTGTCGTCAGTTACGCCAACTTCATCGTTCGTTTCAGCCCAGAAATGACCCACTACTGAGTCAGACCTCCTCCATATTCGTGGAAGGAAATAAGCTTACTGTGCCACGCTGCAAAGACGGGTTGGCACAGGGTTTGTGTCAAGTTTTCCTTCTCTTTCGGCTAGGTGATCTGCTCCTTGCGTTCTTTTAGTCGCCTGCTACGACATCGTCAAGCATGGGCTGGTGATATTGTGTATTCCAAACTACACGGAATTCAGTAGGTTTGAATGTTCACCGACATCAATATCACTTCACAAAATTCACTTCAAAAAATTCAAAACTCATTTAATCAAGTTGCTTCATTATAGCTCTTTTGAAAAGTCAAACAACAAAATAAAATTTAAAATTTACCATCTACCACCGGTTCAAAATGCAGTTATACAGAGAAGAGCCGGCAAGAAACTCTGTAGTTGCTCTTTTTAGATCGCCATTTTCAGGTACAAGGCCGTGATAAGACAGTTTGTGAGAGCAAACTCGCGCAATAGTCGCAAAGGGCCAAACGACAGCCCGATCTAATGAACAATACTAACCTTCTAACGCCCCAGCCAACCGATCCCCAGCAACGGCACCTGTTCACAAGCATGACGCATGCGGCAGCCATCGCCCTCCTCAACCATATGGCAGGGAAGATAACGACCCGTCGCACGACGCCACCACTGCCATGAGTCTTAAATTATAACTATCATCATCACTACATATTATAAAACAAAGTCCCATAACGCCACGGATGTTGAAGCGGCTTTTTTTAATAGGTAGAGTGATTCAAGAGGAAGGCTTATATGTATATTACATCCATAATATTTTAGAGAAACACTGATAAATTTAGAGGTTCATTTTTACACCCATGCGAAGCCGGGGCGGGTAGTTGAAGGATAAGCTCAGGAAATGTACCCAATTACTTTGAGTTTGTGTACTCGTAAGTAAAGGAAATTTTAATAATTTCTTTTGTTCCATCTTACAGCTACGCCCATGATGGATGAATGTGTCTGTTACCCAACACCCGGGTGTCAAGCCGTTGATGAGGGTAGGAGAATCATCGGACTGGTCCTTTTTCGGCCCACCGAAAACACAATAATATTTTTACCTACCAATAAATTCTTGATAATATGCGAGCGTCCTAAACTGTAGTGGCAAATTACTTCGCTATTCGGGTTTACAGAAAGGAAAAATGTTTTTCCGAATGGTGACGGATTTTGAATTAGTTTCGCCACCCTAATTTTTAATAAATAATAATAAATGAATTTCACACAACGCCATCTCGTCCCAAGTTAAGCAACTTAATGCTTGTGTTATGGTAACGAGATGGATGATAAACTACTTATATACATTTTTTTTTGTAAATACATACATATTATAGATAGAAATGACACCCAGACTCCGAGCCAGTGCCTCTGGTTTAGACAAAGACACTTGCCCGACCCCGGAATCGAACCCGGGACCCGTTGATCCAAAGGCGGCACATCTGACCACTAGACCAACGAGGCAGTAAAATAGATGGTTGAATAGCAGTCTTAAAATCTAGGTTTTCAGCTGTGTTAATTACTTTTACTGGCTCTTACGACACCCTCAGGATGAAATGGACTGGCGACACTTTGTATTTTATATCCGTCACCACACGGATAATGATTTATCATTCTCACTGTAGTGAGATGAAATTATAGCGAGAGAAAATGTTCTTTTACGACGTTTTAAACTTTTGAAATGTCTCAGCACATGGCCGCTGTCCTCTGGCTATAATGCTGTTATCTACTAACGACGTTATTCATATTCGCTATCATTTTATCAAAACTTATAAACATATCTATGATCTGGTCTCTGGCCAGCCAAATGAAAGGAACACTAACAGATAAAATACACGTTTTTGTTATTAACGACTTATTCAACTATTTTGATTAAAGCGGTTAGTTGTTATTTTGGTAAATCTACCTATGTACAATTTATATTATTTGTTATATTTTATTGATTTTTAAATGCTATTATGTTTTTGACATATTATTTGGAGGCAGATTAAGAATACACACACATTTCACCAACCACCAACCAAAGGAATGCAAGAGGCAGATTACGAGAGCATACGAAGAAAATTATAATACTAATCTTGTGCCAAACTACCAACAGATATCTTTAGTACAAAAAAAACAGTACATTTCCGTGTGGTGACGGGTTTAGAATACACAATGTCTCAACCCAAATCATTCTAAGGGTGTCATAAGAGGTGACTATAGGAACGCAAGAGGCTGATCACCTCGCCGCAAGAGAAGGAAAACTTGATACAAACCCTGTGCCATTAAGACAGATTTCCATTGTAACCCCACGTGGCTCAGTAGGCTAATTTCCCTCCTTGAATTTGTAGGAGGCCCGACACAATAGTGGGTCATTTATGGGCTGATGATGATGATGAACTAGCAGAAAAAATATTGACTCGATGCTGATTAACGGTATTATACCTAGGGGTCGGCAAACACTATGTATTCGAAATTCATCACAGAACGGACAATTCACTCATACGAGAATAGGTACTTAGGAAATCGCTTCTTGATTGAAGTCTGTCTTGTATGTTGTACGTACAAAAGCGACCGACGCCTAAGAGCATTAAGTTGATGAAATTTTGCATGGGATACTAGACGTGTTGTTGGAGTAAATTAATAAAGTCAGAGTGACGCCTGATGGTATTAAGAAAATATGATTAGCTAACAACATGTGATAGGCTTGAAGCCTTTATTATAATACTAGCTGTCACCCGCGACTTCGTCTGCTTTGACGTTTAATTATATTAGATCCTTTTTTGTACAAGTAGATGCTGCAACAACTGCGACTCTATATGTATAGCTGTACATAAATTGCCCCAGAACAAACTACCATCATCATTGCAATTAAACACTTTTAAGCAGATTTATCGCTTTTATATTACATTATTTATACTATTTGCGCTATAGCATGGTGCGGGTGACAGTTGCCATTATGACGTTACTAGGGATGTGACGATCTGCAATTCATTTTTATCGCTAACGATACTCGCAGCATAAATCTGGTCCTCTTCAATATTGTTATAGAAATTAGTGTGTTATTTAGTTGCCTAGTGTAACTACGTGTATAAACTTGTCGATATAAATGTTTTTAGGCTAAATAATTATGTTTGTACTTATATAAAATAATCAAAATCGGGTGTACGTTTTTTTATCTTAGCAATCGTATATGCAACCTTACCCTATAAATGTTCTGTTGTATAATTATAGACCAGCTTTAAAAATAGACATTGACCTACGCACAATATACGTTTCATATTAAGAAAAATATCGACTATCCATCGTAGCAGCACATTCCATCACTAGATACGTCTATGGCGTTACGTTATACACATAACACTTTGCTTAATTTTTCATTCAATTTGATTTTATTTGTAAACTAGAACATTCTGGTTGGTTTCATTTAATGTTTTACAGTTATTAATGATTATATATGTCGTGGATAACGATATCGTTTTATTAAGTTTCTCAATTGATTGTTAACACAGTAGTGCGGCAAACGCGGTGACGTCAGTTGTTTTGCAATGGCGGCACGTGGACAGAGTCGTAATGGAAAGTGAGGTTGGCTCGATCAGTCAGTCGACGTTGGGACACGGACCGAGACACTTCTCCGTTGCGAACCTGTCGGTTTGTCTATCTAAGTGTGTTAACTGAACATTGTTATTGATACTGTGGTTAATATTGTGAATTATAAAGTTACAAGTAATAAACCTCGTACCAAGTCAAGATGATGACGACTCTATCGCTCAGCCGTCGCTATCTCCGACATCAGAAGTGGGATGTAACTCATTCAGCCCACGTGGAGAAAACAGTGTAGTGATAATGTGTGTGCTTCTGTACGCGATGGAAATAACCGATAATGGCGATTCATTGTCACTATAAAGGAGACATTAAGCTACATGAAGATTGTTCTAAACTGAAGATCACAAGCTGCAGTCATAGTGCGGCGATTAACTAAGTGGGGATCACTTGCTTTCATTGTGATGGACAAGGACACTATGGGTCTAACTGCCCTGAGCGGAGCAGCAGGAAGGCGAGCAACAGTACTGCGGTCAGCCAGGTCAAAGAATAGTGAGTGGATCTGTAGTAAGCGCACCAGCTGCAATTTTACGTCACTCCGGTGAGCAGTTTCCATTTTATTACTCGGGTATATTGTATGGTATACGACTTTACGATAGTGTGGCTTTGACCGGTGTAAGAAAATATTATTTGAAATTCTTTTACATGTTTACCTGTTAATTACTTGCGATACGAAGTTTAGATTGCTGTGCTTGTTTAGCTTGACAGTTCATCGGTCTAGCGTCATATTTTCGGCAGGTTATATCAGTTTTCCAAGATTATGGCACCATTATATGCCTTGATTTGCATCGGTGAGGTAGATTGAGAGCATAAACATAAGGCGATAGGACAGCAGATCCAGACTTCAGGCGATCGAAGTTTCAGTCGGCAACGGTGAAATTTCACAACTGCGGTAAAATAGGTCACCGACCGTCCGATTGCCGTTCCAAAGGCGAGGTGAAAGGCAAGGCAGCCAGCGCTGTCACTTCGGCGTCAAGCTCTGCGGGACCGAGGCCGCGGTCGGACTTAATCTGTTTCAGGTGCGGCACCGCCGGACATTTGGCAACGAAGTGTCCACGTGGCAACAGCGGAGGAGCTGGCGCGGCAGTAGGCGTAAGCAGTTCGGAGCAGCGCCTGCAGCAGCGGCGAGTAACGAGAGGCATGTGGAAGTTTGCTAAGTTCACCGTTGCAATGCATTGGAAGCTCCGCGCTTCGTGTAACGCTGTTATAATGCATTGGAAGCTCCGCGCTTCGTGTAACGCTGTTATAATGCATTGGAAGCTCCGCGCTTCGTGTAACGCTGTTATAATGCATTGGAAGCTCCGCGCTTCGTGTAACGCTGTTATAATGCATTGGAAGCTCCGCGCTTCGTGTAACGCTGTTATAATGCATTGGAAGCTCCGCGCTTCGTGTAACGCTGTTATAATGCATTGGAAGCTCCGCGCTTCGTGTAACGCTGTTATAATGCATTGGAAGCTCCGCGCTTCGTGTAACGCTGTTATAATGCATTGGAAGCTCCGCGCTTCGTGTAACGCTGTTATAATGCATTGGAAGCTCCGCGCTTCGTGTAACGCTGTTATAATGCATTGGAAGCTCCGCGCTTCGTGTAACGCTGTTATAGTGCATTGGAAGCTCCGCGCTTCGTGTAACGCTGTTATAGTGCATTGGAAGCTCCGCGCTTCGTGTAACACTGCTATAGTGTATTGGAAGCTCCGCGCTTCACGTAGCTCCGTTGCTGTACGTCGGAACTCCGTGTTTTGTGTAGCCCGTACTGTTACGTCGGGAGCTACGCGCTTCGCGTACAGTTGACCATTGAAAGCTTGGCGCTTTGTGACTCGGGGCACCCCGATAACCGTACGAGTTTTTCCTTTTATTACGTTTCACACACAACGACAATGAAAGACGCGCGAGAACGCGCCGACTGTCAGGATGGTCGTGTGGCGTATTGAGTTAACGTTTTAGTACTACTAGCGCCATCTATGCCGCCTCCGTGGCATTACTCGCGGATGGCGCTGCGCATAGATTCTGAAGAGCTGTGACATATCGAACGAAGGAACGAGTAAATGGATGGTTTCGCTCGCGAATGAAGTGAGTCAGTGGTTCGGTCATCGCAGGAGTGGATGAATGTTCTATTCATTCTGCCCTAGAACACCGACAGCACCGCACGTGTGCATCTTAGGTGGACCTTGGTGCAGGCCTTTGATTTTCAAATCAGATATCGTGAGGGACGTCGTATGGCTCGAGCTCGTAAGATCATCTGTTACCACTCGACATTTCCAACATGCGCTCAGGTGTCCTACATCGCAAGGTACAGAGAAATAATCGGACCCGGTGTCTTCCAATTGTTCCCCGGGCCTTCCGCTGGTCAGTAATTAACCACGTGCACGAATCACGTATGCACCTTGAATTTAAGAAGACTCTTGAAAGGGTTGATCACTATTGGTTCGAGCACATGGCTAAGTGCGTTCGGGACTTCATCCAATTCCTAACATAAGTATCCCGTGGCATACTGTGCACGTTGACTTAACTGGCAAATTAAGTGGAAAAAGCGATTGCAAGGAGTACGTCATAGTTTTAATTGATGCGGTCACAAAATTTGTTCCCTTATATCATACCCTGAGAATAGATTTGGCTAGAACAATTAAATCCCTTAAATCAAGCGTCTTTAGTTGGAGCTCCAGTTAGTTATTGCAGATCTGGGACGATGCTTTGCCAACAAAGAATTCAAAGTTTTTTTGTCAGTTTCACGGTGTTTCTTTACGTTTGATAGCTAGTCAAGTCGCGCTAATTGCCAAGTAGAAAGAACAATGAGCGCGTTAAAAAATATGCTGACCGCGGTAGAAGCGTCTGATAGGTCCCGGCATGAAGCGTTAGAAGACGTGCAATTAGTTTTGAATTCCTCTGTCCACCGTGTAATACAAGCGAGTCCACTCGAGTTTCTGATAGGACGTTTAGCTAGACCATTTAACCTATTAACTTTGAATGATTCCGGACCGGCAGTAGACATTAGTAAGACAAGAGAGCAAGCGGCCACGTACATAGAAAAGAGTGCCAGTTACGAAAAAGTAAAATTTGATAAAACTACAAGTTAAAGTGGTAAAGTTTGATGTTGGTAATTTAGTTTAAATTCAGAACGAAGAGAAACCCAACTAAATTAGACACGAAATACAAGGGACCTTTAAAAAAAATGTGGAGTTACTTGATGGTGATCGTTATTTGCTGAAATCTTTGACCGGTAATAGAACATAAAAATACGCTCACGACTGTATAAGGAGGATTCCTCTAAGCAGTGTGTCCGTTGAGTTAAATTTGTCTGATGAAGATGGTGAGGAGGATGCCTCCAACAGTAAATAAGAACACATACCTTGGCTAGGTCGCACTACACGCACTAGTCTGTAGTCGTAACTGCAACTCTCAGAGTTGTACAGAGCGCGATGGGCAGCTAGTGGTGTGGCGGGGACCCGGGTTTCGAGAGAGACTATTTGTATGGTCCTGTGTGGCCTGGGAGTCGTGGACTCCAGTTAAAGTGTTGGTCGTATCGCTTGGAGCGATGTCGATATGGGTGACACGTGAATTGTCACTAGCTGCTGGGACAGCTGGGCCATGTGTTGTGTACTTATTGTATTAAACTTACTGTTTTAAAGTATCAGTATTGAGATTTAAAGATTATGGGCCTAGAGGAACCTTTCGTGTTAAAGTTGTTGAAATTATTTGTATGCTAACGTGATCTCTGTTAACTTGATTCTTAAGATACGATTACGGACCATTAGCATCAGGTTGGCCGATCGTGAAAATATGCCTCAGTTGGTTATTTTGTTACAAGTACACACGAGGACGTGTGCTTCGTCAGAATGGCCGTGTCGTGGATAACGATATCGTTTTATTAAGTTTCTCAATTGATTGTTAACACAGTAGTGCGGCAAACGCGGTGACGTCAGTTGTTTTGCAATGGCGGCACGTGGACAGAGTCGTAATGGAAAGTGAGGTTGGCTCGATCAGTCAGTCGACGTTGGGACACGGACCGAGACACTTCTCCGTTGCGAACCTGTCGGTTTGTCTATCTAAGTGTGTTAACTGAACATTGTTATTGATACTGTGGTTAATATTGTGAATTATAAAGTTACAAGTAATAAACCTCGTACCAAGTCAAGATGATGACGACTCTATCGCTCAGCCGTCGCTATCTCCGACATATATATCACGAATACGAATGTGGTACAGCTGAAATACGAATGTCATAATATGAAAGTCTTAATTTGTAAATCGCGGCAACTTTCAAGAGTCAAACGAAATGTTACCGAAACTGTCACCCGCACCATGCTACAGCGCACAAACTATAATTGCCGAGACGTTTCGAATGTACTTTTGAAGACATCTGTCATCTCTCTCGTGACGACGACTGCTGCAAAGCATTCGACACGTCGGGAATTAAATAATGTAAGTAATGTACACGCGATAAATCCGTTAAAAACTGTAAGAAATCATTACTAACATAATCTTTCGGCCCTTTCCCACGCTAAGTGGTAGTCTGCATACACTTGTCCTCTTCCACAAAATCCATCCATCACTTTACGTTACATCCAAACTTATTTAACACTAGCGGCCCGTCCCGGCTTCGCACGGGTGGACATTAACTTTTTATATTTTTCCCACAATTAAAATAGCCTATATTATAATCCCTCTGCTAGATGGAGCGACGATCGGCGAAAGGATGCGGGCTGCAACTGGATGCGTCAAGCTGAAGACAGGGCGCTATGGCGCTCTTTAGGGGAGGCCTATGTCCAGCAGTGGACTAATGTGGGCTGATGATGATGATTATATTATATTATAAATAAATAAATAAATATCCTTGAACATTTCACACAACGCCATCTCGTCCCAAGCTAAGCAACTTAGTGCTTGTGTTATGGTAACGAGATGGATGATAAACTACTTATATAAATTTTTTTTTGTAAATACATACATATTATAGATAGAAATGACACCCAGACTCCGAGCCAGTGCCTCTGGTTTAGACAAAGACACTTGCCCGACCCCGGAATCGAACCCGGGACCCGTTGATCCAAAGGCGGTGATAATGTAGCATTCAAATGGTGAACCAATTTTTAAATCGGTCCAGTACTTTTTGAGCCAATTCGTTACAAACATCTTACTAATATTATAAACGTGAAAGTTTGTAAGTATGGATGGATGGATGGATGGATGTTTGTTACTCTTTCACGTAAAAACTACCGAATGGATTTTAATGAAACTTTACAATAATATTGCTCATACATCAGAATAACACATAGGCTACAAGTTATAAAGATATTATGTGAATTACAACAATATCAACAAGTCGAATTCAAAATTTATAATTGTCAAATTTTCGGCCATATTAAACTATAGACAACATAACGTTTCGCTGTCAGTTGCGTTTTGTTATAGTAGGATTTATACGGACGGGATAAAAATCTCAGGTATCCTATGTCCAACTTTCTTTTTGTTTTAAATATTTATAATGCGGAACAAAGTTCGCCGGGTCAGCTAGTACCTACTTAAATATAAATCTTTCATCACCAAACTGGATGATTACGTTTTTGTGCTGGTTATGGTCCGAACACTGCTACTGCTTAGCCCATAAATGACCCACTGCTGAATCAGGCCTCCTCCCACCACAGGGAGGGGGATTAGCCTACCGTGCCACGCCGGTCACACGCGTACCGGATAACGCAGGGCTGCTAGGCCTCCCATATAGTGGACCAATGACCTGATGAAGGTTGCCATGATCTAATGGAAGCTGTTGGCTCATGTTCTCTTGTTGGGAAAATCCTTGGCGGAGACCTATATACGGCAGTGGACTTTTTTTGGCTGAAATGATGATTAAAGATTTAGAATACACAATGTCACCAACCCGTACCATCTTGCGGGTGTCGTAAGAGGTGACTAAAAAAACGCAGGATCACCTAGCCGCAAGAGAAAGAAAACTTGATACCTGTGCCAACCCGTCTTGCCAGCGTGGCACAGTAGGCTAATTTCCCTCTATGAATTTGGAGGAGGCCTGACTCAGTAGTGTGTCATTTATGGGCTGAAACGATTATGATGATGCCTGTTAGCATGGCATTAACATTGAGCCTAATAAAAATTGTGTATAATTCAATTACTTAATAATAATTAATGTTTCTGAAAGCTTGCAATAAAAATGAAAATGTATCAGTCAAAGTAATTTATTAATTGAATTTATTCCAATTACTAGTTAAATTGAAGTATTGAACCATATTACCAAGTTGGAATTTCTGATATTTACTTTAATATAATGCAGTTAAATTATTTGATGTAAATTGTTCATTGATCTACTGAAATTGAAGATGTTTTGCTGACGTCATTTTTTTATCAGAATGCATACCGAATAGTACGAAATGCAACTGTTCTATATGTTAAAGCCGAACGTCCACCGACGGTGAACTAACATGTATGTAAAACTGGCTCAACTATGCAAGCTAAACTAAACTAACTTATTTTAGCTGGCGGTGGTCATTCGGCGTAAGCATCTAGACTTAGCCAGCCAGGACTCCAGGACGAGAAAGAAGTCATAATTATAAAAGTATTGTATACTAGCTTTTGCCCGCGACTTCGTCCGCGTGGAATAATGACTTCCGGAAAAAAACAATTTATCCCCCTTTACTCCCCGTTGGGAGGGAATGTCCAATAATCCTCTCTTAGTGGTAGCCTACTTCCCAACAAACACACAGGCCAAATTTCAGCTCTCTCTCTACTGCCAGTAGTGACTGGCTGGCTGAGTGGCTGTGCGTTGTCTGTCAGTCACTCAGTAACGGAAGAGTTTTATTTATATATATAGATATAGATAGCTGTGCCCGCAACTCCGTCAGTGTGTAATTCCTTGTGTGTTATTATGTTAATGTATTGGTAATATTGTTTAGATCACGTTCACATGAGGCTTAAGTACCTAAACAACAAAAATACTTCGGCGCAAAGTTTCCGGGTAAACTATGTTGAAAGTTGACCCGTCCGGCACGTGAACATAAAGATTTCTAGAACTGCTAACCCGGGAAAGACCGACGTACAACTGACCATGCGAGAAACAACTGACACTGAGATCTACTCCAGCAACACAAAGTCAAAGTCTGCCCTTGAGCCTTATTAATTGTCATTGCATATCACACCGATACTGGGAATTGCGTTCTTTTTAATTGGAATGAAAAATTGTTTGGTATTATGGGAATTCTGGGAATAAAGACGGTTTCTCCTGCACCGCAACCTGTTAAAATTTGAGCCTCGATTATATTTTGTTGCAACTGGGTTACTTTTAGCCGAGTTCCATTGCAAAGTTGTAGTGGTCTTAAATTTCGGAGCAGAAGTATAGAAATGCCAATTTTTAAACAAATTTCATGAGAAGGAAGTCCTGCCCGGGCTTTAAAGAATTTAAAAATTCTATCGGGTAATTAGTGGCTCGAATGTAACACGCTACCAAAATAACTAATACCTATTTTATGAAATAACAACAAAAGAAAACTAAATAAACAAAATTAATTTAAAGACTAAAAGTCGCGCTAATAAACAATATTGCCTGTCAATAAGGTCGAATGCTCGGAACGTCTACTCGCATCAACAGCCAAATAGACTAAGAGCCTGTGAACCCCAGACCTACGGTATTTTATAACAGCTAAAAGTTTGTCAGCGCATGCTCCCAACACAGGTAAGAACGATGGACCATTTATGAAGTTTGGGTTACAGTGGCTTTGGCAGGTACACCTCACTAAAGGTGTGTAAAATACCGATCTAATTACGTCAAATAATAAAGTGCGATTTTTTGGTATTACCTTTAGATTATTATAAAAAATCATGTTATTCATTGACAGACACTTAACGTCGTGGAAACCCTTTGCCAGACACCCTTAATGTTCATGGCAGTATGCATATGGGTGGGTGCGCGTGAGATAGCGAGTTAAGTCTACCGCGGTCCCTCACTGCGCAGTTGTTATTTCTACTGATAAAATCAAAATCAAAACTCATTTAATCAAGTAGGCTCATTAGAGCTCTGTTGACAGGTCAAACAAAATGATAAAAGTTAAAATTTACCATTTAAAATTAGTTATTTACCATCTACCACCGGTTCGGAATGCACCTCTACAGAGAAGAGCCGGCAAGAAACTCTGTAGTTGTTCTTTTTAGATCACCATTTGGGTACAAGACTGGTTATAAGACAGATTTGTGAGAGCAAACTCGCGCAATAGTTCCAAAGGGCCAAACATCAGCCAGATCTAGTCGACAATAGTAACCTTGTAATGCCCAAGCCAACCGACCCCCAGCAACGGCACCTGTTCACAAGCATGACGCATGCGGCAGCCATCGCCCTCCTCAACCATATTGCAGGGAAGGGAACGACCCGCCGCACGACGCCACCACTTCGAGTCTTAAAGTGAGCATGATAACTCGAGCGCCAAGGAATTGAACATTTTAAAAGTTATACTAATAACGCGTTAGGATGCTCTCACATACTGTGTATACATATCACATTAGAAGAACACTATTTCTTATTACTTTGTCATTATTCAAAAAGTATTTAAATAAGAGCATCGGACTGGCAACAACACCGATCAGTTATTCCCAAGCATTTTTAGATATAGATATAGTCGTTAAATTTATATTACCCCTTAAAGATTAGCCGACTTTTAATTTGACACGTAAAGTGTTCTAAAGGCAAGTCTTGAATGCCTTTAGGAATTTAATTAAATAATCGAATACCAAGACCTGCAAAAGTTTTGTGAACTTTTTGCAGTCGGTAATAAGTAGTAAAGTCTATGTAATAAAGTAATAGTCTATTTTACGTACATTTAAAAAAAAATTAATAAAAAATTCGATGCCAAAACTACCTTAAATTGTTAATTTTTTAATTTATTCTGTCAATATCAGGTTTAAAAAAAGCCAAATAAAATATTCCTCAAAAATTTAACGAAAAACTGGGTAATGATATTACATGTTATTAAAAAGGATAAAAAATTGATTGATGACATTGCATACTATTATAGAGTATAAGGACAATATTATTTCATTCAATAACATTATCATCACCAATGTTATCATTTTCTTCGTCACTGTTACTCCATTCGATATCGAATCTTCGTCAGTTTCTGTATGAATATAAAACAGATCATGGGATTATTAAAAGAGATTATTATTATATTAAAAGTATTAAAAAATTTAAAAATAGATTGAAGTATTTATACCTGAGACAGGTTTTTGGTAATAAAATAAATAATAAATAAATAAATATCCTTGGACATTTCACACAACGCCATCTCGTCCCAAGCTAAGCAACTTAATGCTTGTGTTATGGTAACGAGATGGATGATAAACTACTTACGAGTATATACTTACATTTTTTTTTGTAAATACATACATATTATAGATAGAAATGACACCCAGACTCCGAGCCGTTAATCCAAAGGCGGCACATGTAACCACTAGACCAACGAGGTTAGTGAATCTATAACGAAATTTGGTAACTGATCACCTTCGAACCATTTAAAATGGTACTGATTTTGAACTGCAATAATTGTTATCGAAATTATTTGCGATTATAGTTTGTGAATTAAGACCGCATTTTAATCTCCACGCCCGATTACGTCTGCAGATAGTTATAGTAGCGAATGGAGCCTAAGAATAAATATATAGGAACAATATAGGGGGCGCTTTATTATTTTAGCTGATGTAAACACGTACTAAGTACTAAACAATACATGCGCAGTAGAAATAAAAACTGCGCAGTGAGGGACCGCGGTAGACTTAACTCGTTATCTCACGCGCACCCACCCATATGCATACTGCCATGAACATTAAGGGTGTCTGGCAAAGGGTTTCCACGACGTTAAGTGTCTGTCAATGAATAACATGATTTTTTATAATAATCTAAAGGTAATACCAAAAAATCGCAGTTTATTATTTGACGTAATTAGATCGGTATTTTACACACCTTTAGTGAAGTGTACCTGCCAAAGCCACTGTAACCCAAACTTCATAAATGGTCCATCGTTCTTACCGTTCTCTATGTTCAAAATAGTCATGACATTGTTTTGTTCGCGGATGACACATCTTTATTATTTAAGATAAGTAGACAGCTAAAAGACTATGACGATGTGAACAATGCACTGTCCAAAGTTATGCATTGGTTCAACACTAATAATCTACTACTTAATAACAGTAAAACCAAGTGTTTGAAGTTCTCAATGCCTAATGTTAAACACTTAGCAACCAATGTGCAACTAAACGGAGATGAATTGGGATCTGTGGAATCCACTGTTTTCTTGGGTATCACTATAGACACAAAATTGCAGTGGAGACCTCACATCGATAGGCTGGCAAGCAAATTGAGCTCCGCAGCTTACGCCGTGAAAAAAATTAGACAGTTAAGTGACGTGGCTACGGCCAGAATAGTCTATTTTAGTTACTTTCATAGTATAATGTCCTATGGTATACTACTTTGGGGGTGTTCTGCAGATATAGACAGAATTTTTGTTCTCCAGAAACGAGCAATAAGAGCTATTTATAACCTGGCTCCCAGGACATCCCTCAAAGATAAGTTTAAGGAGATGGGTATTCTTACCGTAGCTGGTCAGTACATCTATGAAAATATATTGTATGTCCGAAAAAACATTGAGAAGTTTGATAAATTAAGTGACACTCACACTGTGAATACTAGGAATAAAAGTAATCTTGTTTTACATGCTACTCGTCTCCATAGAATAAGTAATTCATTTGTAGGTCAGTGTATTCGCTTCTACAATAAGGTCCCTACAAATTTGAGAGGACTTCCGATCCATAGATTCAAAAAGATAGCTAAATCTCAACTTTGTAAGAAAGGCTACTATAGCGTTACTGATTACCTGACTGACCCCGTAGCCTGGGATTAAGCTGCTCGAGCTCATGTTACCACATATAAAATAGAAAAATAATTATATATTTTTACTAGTTTGGATTCAAAGCGGCAAGCTTACTGGAAATGAATATTCGAATTTAACCCCATTTATTTTTGTGCGTCTATCCTGTGAGTTGTCATGCTCACTAAAATACTTTGAACAGTGGTAGCGACATGTGGCGGGTCGAACACTTCCCTTTGATATGGTTGAGGAGATCGATGGCTGCCACATGCGTTATGCTTGTGAACAGGTGCCGCTGTTTGGGGTTGGTCGACTCACTGGATTCATGACTTATAATTTCATTTTTAATTATAAAATTCATATTTCAGTTGAGCGCCTTTCGGAACCAAACGAAACTAATTATAAGATAACGGTTATTGTAATATGGCGTTTAAAAAAAGAGACAAGCCCACCGAGTTTCTTCCGCCAGGTCTTCTCGGTTGGTGCCGCGTTCCGACCTGGTAGTAGTATTTTATAAGTGATGTATCCGATGACGATTGTGAACGCCATAATTGGTTTATACAATAAAGCATTTTTCTATTCTATTCTATTCTATTCTATTCTATTCTATTCTATTCTATTCTATTCTATTCTATTCTACCTGTGTTGGGAGCATGCGCTGACAAACTTTCAGCTTTTATAAAATACCGTAAGTCTGGGGTTCACGGGCTCTTGCTCTAAAATATTGTATGAAGTTCGCGTTTGGATCCCCCGCCAAGCGTATATCGTATGTGTAACTTTGGTGTTTCTGTACCGATTTCTATAATTATTTTTTTATTAAATAGGTAATAATGTTAAAAATTTATTAATTAGGGATTATTATAATCGTAAGAGTAGACAAATGTAATCAGAAATCTCTGAACTTCTAAGCTATCGGGAGTTACACGTGTTATTGTGAGTCAACCAGAAAAGATAGACATTTGCTGTCCGGGAATATTTTTTATATAATTTTAAGGAGAACATTTCCGTCATACATGTATTCTGTGTAGCTTTAACTATTAAGGCTGCACACGCGACGGAAGCTTAAAAAAAAATTAAATTAAAAATTTAAATAAACCCCCGACACAATAACCTTTAAAAAGTAAAAAATAAAAAGAAATACTTCGCGTTGGGGGACCACTCCCACTTATTTATTACCTGACCCCTGGTCCCTCAACGCGAAGTATTTATTTTTATTTTTTACTTTTTAAAGGTTATTCTGTCGGGGGTTTATTTAAATTTTTAATTTAATTTTTATTTTATTCTTTTTATAGGTACATACTTATTAGGTTGTATCAGTATCAGGTTGTCTGTAAGAAATCACATTTAGCGATAAGACCGCCCTTTGTACAAATTGTTGCTTATATGTAATGTGTTCAGTATAATTCTCTTGTGTACAATAAAGAGTTCATCTATCTATCTATCTATCTATCTATCTATAATGTAGATTTTGTTAAATTGCACGTGATGCGCTTTCATTTGAGACCCCACTCGATTATATTTGCAGACATTAGGTTATTCTTCCCCACTTTCACCCCTAATAACTTTTAAACGGCTCACCCGATTTTCATCAAACATGTCTAAGAACACTCGCCCGTAACTCACCTTTCATACAAAAAAAACTTTATTGAAATCGGTTCATCCGTTCGTGAGCTACGGTGCCACAGACAGACAGACAGACAGACAGACCGACAGACAGACAGACACGTGAAACTTATAACACCCCTCTTTTTGCGTCGGGGGTTAAAAATGGAGTAAGTTCTCCTGTTTTCCCAACATTTCCCTTCACTGCTCTGCTCCTATTGATCGTAGCGTGATGAAAAGTATACTATAACCTGCCCAGGAGTATGAAGAACAATTGCACCAAGTTTTGTTGAAATCCGTCGAGTGGTTTTTGTTTTTATAACGAACATACAGACAGACAGACAGACAGACAGACAGACAAAAATTTTACTGATTGCATTTTTGGCGTCAGTATCGATCACTAATCACCCGCTGATAGTTATTTTGGAAATATATTTCATGTACAGAATTGACCTCTCTACAGATTTATTATAAGTAGTATTTATTATAAGTATTATAGATAGAAGAAGATAGATAGAAGATAGATATAGATTGTTTCCTCTAAATAATAATATTGAATTAAATAAATGGTTGTGTAGTATGTGTGGTGATGGATTTAGAATTAACAGTGTCACGAACTCGTACGACCCTGAGGGTGTTATAAAAGGCAACTAAAAGAGGCAGACAAGACAAAGCCGCAAGACAAGGAAAACTTTATACTCTGTCAAACGGCGCCGGCGTTGCCAGCGTGGTACAGGCTAATTTCCCTCCGTGAATTTGGTGGAGGCTTAACTCAGTAGTGGGAAATTTTTGGGCTGAAATGGTGAATGATGAATCATCACTACATAGTATACTCGTAAAACAAAGTCGCTGTCGTCTGTCCGTCCCTATGTATGATTAAATCTTTAAAACTACGCAACGGATTTTGAAGCGGTCTCTTTTTGAAATTGATGTGACATTGATTGGAGGGTTTGTAGGAGTTGTGTGTGAAAGGTGTGAGTGTAGGTATGACGACAGAGAGGTGTGTGTGGAGACTGCCACCTAGTGTGGAACAGGGGCCGTAAGATGATAATGGTGTTTATAAATATGACGATTTATAAGAGTTTTGTGATGAAACCTACGTAAATAAAGTTCCTTTTGAGTTTGAGTTTGATTCCAGAGGAAGGTTTATATGTATACATTTAGATGTTCATCATTGCACCCGTGCGAAGCCGGGGCAGGCCGCTAGTTTAATGATATTTAATTGGTCTAAAAAAATGCATACATGGTAAACCATTAGACAACCATTGTCCGTGTGGTGACGGATTGAGAATACACAGTGTCACCACCCTATTTCACTTGATTTCACCCTAAGGTTGTCGTAAGTGCCGACAAAAGGAAATGTCAAGGCCAGCAATACACGCTGGCCCAGCATTGCCGAGTGAACGTCAATACCAACGTATAGACGGTATATTTGCATTGTCTGGCCATCGCTCGGTGTCGCTCGCCTAGTTGGCCGAGCAAAGGCAAGCGCCAACGTGTATAGAACTCTTTTGGCGTAGCTGGTCACAACTGGCGCTCGCTCGCCACCACTCGCCTCACTTCGGAGCGCTGTCGGTTTTTCCAATAGTGCCCACACGTTTGCCAGCGCGCCATTACGCGGTTTTCGATACACTGGCCCAACGTGTAGGCAGTAGCACTTGCCTTGTATTAAATTGCCTACGCTCGCGTTGGCCTAAGCTCGGCCAGCGTGTATTGCTGGCATAAGAAACCCTGTGCCTACCCGCCTGGCCAGCGTGGGCACTGTACGCTAATTACCCTCCATGTAACTGGAGGAGGCCCGACTAAACGGTGGGTCACCTGGTTGTATCGGCTGAGTAGTAGTGTAAACTGTCTAGAACATTGAAACGAATGGGAAGTTTTACAAAGTATATTTTAAATAAAAATCCGGATTTACATTTCTTTGTTAAGCGCGTGTAATTATAGGCGCTTGGGTTTGACGACGACGATCGAGCTCCGCGGCGTGGCTGCGTCTCGCCTTATATATGGCTGCTTGTCGGCCGGAGGGGGTTCACTCCGCGCTCCTCGGCTATCTTCGGCTGCTGTCGTTCGCCTCAGTATCGGCGCGAACATCCTGCCCCCCTTGAAAGCACCCGCTTTCAAGCCTGACGTCTTCTTCCTCCTTAGTTTCCGCCATGGACGGAATAATGCAGAGTCTGTTGTATGCCCTCTTCACCACGCCCTTCGCCGTAGTGACGTCAGCCACTCGAGCCGTGCCATCCGAGCCCGGGTAAAGCCGCGAGACGCGCCCCAGGCGCCATCTCAGCGGTGGTAGGTTTTCTTCCTTTATGTAGACGAGATCTCCAACGCGTAGACCTCGCTGATGGGTGCGCCACTTCGTTCGCTGTTGCAGCTCAGCTATGTATTCTCGGCGCCACCTCTCCCAGAACTGCTGTCTCAATAGCTCTACTCTTTGATACCTGTTAGGTCTAGAGCACGTTACAGGTGTAGACGGAACGGAGGTTAGCGGCCGTCCGACCAAGAAGTGTCCTGGAGTCAATGGAGATAGATCAGTTGGGTCGGACGAGAGAGGAGATAACGGTCGGGAATTTAATATGCTTTCAATTTGCGTGAACAAGGTCGTTAGCTCCTCAAACGTCAGTGAACTATTACTAGCTACTCGCTTTAAATGGGTTTTGGCGGATTTTATGCCAGCCTCCCATATTCCTCCAAAGTGAGGGGAATATGCGGGGCTGAAAACAAATTTGATACCTTCGTTAGCCGAGTAATCATACACAGAATGACGACTAGACCGTATCACTCTGCCCAATTCCGCATTCGCACCTACAAAATTAGTGCCATTGTCGCAATAGATCGAGATCGGTTTACCTCTTCGTGCTACAAAACGACGCAGTGCTAATAAAAATGCTTCTGTACTCAGTGCGCTAACGACCTCTAGGTGAACCGCCTTAGTTGCGAGACATATAAACAAACATAAATAACATTTAGACTGGCGACTACCGCGGCCAGTCCGACTAGTCACCAGGAACGGTCCGGCCAGGTCAATCCCGCAGGACTCGAAGGCGAATCCCTCTGCAGTTCTTACAGAAGGTAAGTTACCCATTATAGGCTGAGTAGATTTACCCCTTAATCTTGTACAAGTCACGCATGCCCTCACGGTTTTCCTGGCTAGGTATCTGCCCCCAATTGGCCAGTATTTCTCCCGAACTGAAGCCAATAAGTGCTGCGGACCGGTATGAAACAATTTAAGATGCTCGTTTCGCATCATTAGTTTAGCAAAATGATGATTCGAATCTAAGACTATTGGATGTTTTTTGTTATATTCAAAATTTGAGTTTTGTAAGCGTCCTCCTACCCTTAAAATACCACTAGGGTCAATAAACGGGTGAAGAGAAATAAGTTTCGATTTATAGTGTAGCTGCCCCCCTTTATTGAGAACCTTTATATCGCTACCGAATGATTCCATTTGACTGGCCTTTATTATAATATTTGTAGCATTATTTAACTCATCAACCGTAAGAGCCCCACACAATTTTATATCATTTCTTAAATTATAAATAAATCTTAAGACATACGCAACACACCGTTTTAATCGTATAATATTTGAGAACCTTTCGCAATCAATAAAATTTGTAAAGGTTTCTACTGTGACATGCACCTTCAATTCTGGAAGAATTTCGCTAGAACCTGAGTGAGAATAATGCGGCCATTCAGACATTTCCAACTTCAAAAAGGGAGGCCCTTCCCACCACAGAGAACAATTAACTAGTTGTAGTGGGTCGACACCTCTCGAAGCTAAATCAGCTGGATTTAAACCGGTAGGTACATGTCTCCATTTAAAATTACAAGTTAAGTCGTTAATTTCATTTACTCGGTTACAAACGAACGCCTTTAAATTCCTAGGCGGCATCTTAATCCAACCTAGAACCACCGTAGAATCGGTCCAAATATATTTGTTTGTAATATTACAACGGAGCGAGTCAAAAACCTTATTACATAGGCGCGCACCTAACAATGCACCGCATAGTTCTAAGCGAGGAATTGTACATGGCAACAAATTATCAACCTCGTCTACTTCCCTAACGAAATTACAACACAGTGACTCATTCCTAGCTTCCCCGATTGGTCCTACCACTAACCACCCAAACATTGAGTCGTGTAAAATCGGCTTATGTAAACCTAGCCTTATTTTATCCGTACCTAAAATATCCCAGTACACATCAGCTCCCAAAAGTAAATCGATCTCAGAGGGAGATCTAAATGTCGGATCCGCTAATTCAACGTTCCCCGGAATATCAATTTCTTGTTCAATAGGCAAGTTAGGTAGATAATTAGTGATGGTAGGCACAATCAAGCATACGGTTTTAACGGTAAACTCCCTTACTCGTGAAACTAACTCGACCGTGCAACGCTTGGAAATATTTAAAGTTGCATTATTAATACCGGAAATATTTATAGGCTTAGTGTTAATAGGCACAAGGTTTAATTTTCGTTGCAGACCTTGTGTGATAAATGACGTTTGACTACCTGAATCTAACAGCGCGCGCGCGCGGTAAGTGCGCGTTCCGATTATGATATTAACTATAGCTGTGCATAACAAAACCTGTCCGGCGCGCACAGCTGGCAGCGCCACCGGCAATGCGGACTGTACGTCGCTAGGTATAGAACTATGGACAGGTCTATCGTCCCTATGTACTAGCGTGTTATGCCTCCCTTTGCAGGTACGGCAGGAGCCACGTAGTCTGCACTGAGCAGGCAAATGACCGGTGCGAAGGCAAATCTCGCACAACGATAGCTTATTTACGTGCTTAATTCGATCATTGATACTCATGTTTTTAAATTTAGAACATTCGTAGACTAAATGATTTTGATTACAAATGTGACACCTGTTATTTAATGTAGAAACAACAAACGCCTTAGGTCGTTGATTTGATGACCTGAATGAAGCTACGGGTTTACTTTCTATTTTAAAATTCTCTGTAGTTTCCAATACATTTGCGCTGTTACGGAGAAAACTATTAAATTCGTCTAAAGTGGGTAACTCGCTTAAACTATTCTTATATTCTTCCCATTTGCGACTCGTTTGGGAGTCTAACTTTGTGGAGACCATATAAATGATTAGAGTGTCCCACTTGTCGGTCGGTTGACCCAAAGTATTGAGAGCGCGCAAATTTTTTGAAATATGATCTATGATAAAACGCAACGCTTTATAGGATTCTCTGGAAACTGGTTCAAGGCTAAATAGGGCCTTTAAATGATTGTTAATTAATAATGTTTTGTTATCAAATCTTTCACATAGAATTTTCCAGGCAACCCCATAATTTTCAGATGTAAACTCGATCGACTTTATTACGACACTGGCCGAACCTTCCAATGAGGATCTAAGATAATGGAATTTATTTATGTTCGGAATTGCATCATTACTATTTATTAAAGAGTCAAAGGTATCCTTAAACTCGAGCCATCTTAGGTAGTTACCGTCAAAATGAGGTAATGTAATTATAGGCAATTTTATAGAATTAAATTGCGACTTATTTGACTCGACACTATCATTAATTGGTTCTTTGTGATGTGCCGGGACAGAATCGACAAATTGTTGTGCATTGCAAAGGAGGGAGTAGAACAAAGATTCGGTAGCATCCCGTTCTGTTAATTGTTGATCGATATCATCGGACAGAGATTCAATATCAGTCTGTAAGCTATCAAATTTGACGAGTAATTCTCGGATCGCCGTTATACGCATAGACAATTCGTTAACGTTTAATTCTGATATCTTTGAACGATCCATTTTCTCATAATTATTTATGTAATCTTTAAAACGCGTCAGGCGTCCTCGCATTACACTTCTCCTCTTAATCAATTCTTTTAGACCGCCTTCCTCATTTGCACTGAACTTTAACTCGGGTTGAGACATGTCGATTATAATTAGGTGCGATTAACACAAACTAGGCAAAGCAACACGGAATAATCTGACCTTAAAATGTGGTAACGATCACCCGTGACTGCGATGATCACTCGGCGCGCAGGTAGGTAGATTGAAGACTCCCGAAATCGCTTGTTGCTCGTCCACTAGGCCAAACGAAGCTTCGCTTGGCAGGACATACTGCAAAGTTGAAAATAGGTTAAAGGGAATCCGTTAACATTGGTTCAAATAGGCTAAAGGGAATCCATTAACATTTATCGGCGATTGTGGGGTATTTTCATTTCACCCGCGCCTTTTGTCCTATAAATTTATTTTATAGCAATAAATTTAATTAGGGACTGTAATAGGAAGCAAGAAACGTTGTTCACACAAAGTAGCACGTGGATATAGACACGTGGGTTATAGGCGCGTGGGTTTTCACACAAGTAGCACGTGGATTATAGACACGTGGGTTATAGGCGCGTGAAATATAGGCGCGTGAAATATAGGCGCGTGAAATATAGGCGCGTGGATTTAGGCGTGTGATAGGATTTTGGGCACCTGGATTATAGGGCGAATGGGTTGTAGGGTAAATGGAATGATCTTACTCCGATCCAGTTACTTATTGGTTTTTGACCATCCCGTTTCGCTTCTCCAGTTGCCGTAGATTGATTTTTCTTAACGACGGTAGGTTGACCGGCTTGAGGATCCGTTCTTCCTTGCTTCTTTTTCCAAAATTGTTTCTGTTCGAGCGCCACTTTTCAATGTCTAGAACATTGAAACGAATGGGAAGTTTTACAAAGTATATTTTAAATAAAAATCCGGATTTACATTTCTTTGTTAAGCGCGTGTAATTATAGGCGCTTGGGTTTGACGACGACGATCGAGCTCCGCGGCGTGGCTGCGTCTCGCCTTATATATGGCTGCTTGTCGGCCGGAGGGGGTTCACTCCGCGCTCCTCGGCTATCTTCGGCTGCTGTCGTTCGCCTCAGTATCGGCGCGAACATAAACCATTGACTTTGTAAACGTCTATAATATTGAAATTTTAAAATAATTCTTACACCAGCTGACACAATATCTCAAATTTCGTTGTAAAAATATTAATAAACAGTCAATATAGTTATTTGAATTAATGCAGTGTACCAATGTCATCTACATATTTATTCTTAGCCTCCAAAAGTGCTCGTTCAGTCAACCATTCATTATTTTTGTGTTTGTGAGTTCGTCCTTCGATGACACAGAAATTCTGAGAAGATAAAATCAATCCAATTATTTCGATGATTTGAGGCAAGCGTTTATTTCGGCGGCAGCAGTCGATCTTGGAATTAGTGGCAGTGTTTGGCAGAAATCGCCAGACAGTAATATCATTGCGCCTCCAAAACAACTCAAGTCATTGCGTAGGTCTTCGGTCAAATTATGTAATACCTACTTTTTATATTTATTATTGTGTCTCGAAAATTATCTAGTGGTTGATCTTTTAAATTTGCTCGACGATTTTACATTCACAACCGATCCATTTTACGGGCTGCCTCGATTTGCTCTTGTGATTGAGAAGCACGAATTCGAGCCATACTAATGCGGCGATCTTCACGTGCGTTTTTTTTTAGTTCTTCTTCAGGCATTTCTTTCGCAATGTGTCGAATCCTAGTTGCATTACGGCTTCGTCCGGTAAGTTTCGATCGTCTTGGTCACATCATTGTTAATGATAATATCGGCACAATAAGTTTTGTTATTGCAGGTCAGTTGCATTTTGTTATACGATGTTTTATATCACGGAACGGGATAACACACACTTACACTTTCACGTTTATAATATTAAGTATGGTTTTGTGAATTGTCCAACATCTATAAATATAAAAGAAAGTCGGACATAGGATACCTGAGATTTTATCCCGTTCCCGTGGAATATGATATAAAACGTGGTATAACAAAACGCCACTGACAGCGAAACCTTATGTTATCTATATTTAAATATGGCTGAAAATTTGACAATAAGAAAATTTTATTTAACTGAATATCTCTATAAATTTACACATAATATCTTTATAAATTGTAGCCTATGTGTTATTCTGATGTATAAGCTATATTATTGTAAAGTTTCATTAAAATCCATTCAGTAGTTTTTACGTGAAAGAGTAACAAACATCCATCCATCCATCCTTACAAACTTTCACGTTTATAAAAAATAAATAAATTTAAATAATAATTATAATAATAATTAATCATTATATAATTATAATTATTATAATAAGTATGATTAATTAGGATGTACCGTGACGTGCCGTCACGGTACATCCGGTTGGCGCAGTGGTTGAGCGATCGACTGCTGCGCAGCATGTCGCGGGTTTGATTCCCGCACGGAACAAATATTTTTACGGCCTACAATTATTTGTTCCGGGTCTGGGTGTTTTCCATTTAAAATATGTATGTATTTACAAAAAAAAATATGTATATATTGACGTAGGAAAACGTATTTGCTGTAAGCCTCAAAACACGAAATGTTCAGCAGAGCCTAAAAACATTTCTAAAATTAGAAAAAAAATCATCACTTAAAAACTATACATCGTAGGAACATGATTTTAAAAACGTATTTTTATTTTTTTTGTTTTACATGTTACGTATATAGATATCCTTCTGAGTCAATTAATACCAGTGTTTTTGTGGCTTAAAGCAAACAAGTTTTTTTTTTCAAATCTTTAAAACGCTTTAATTATGAAGAATTTTCTATGGCAACAAAACGTTCTATTATGTTTAGAACTATTAAATGCTGTAAGTGGCAAACATATTTTTTTAAGAACTTATACATAAAAAAAAAAAACACTGAATTAAATAATAAAAATAAATTAAATAACTAAAATTACAACAAAGGAATTTGCGCCAGATCGCTGTCATCGGGTACGGTGCCAAGAAGGCTGGTAGCATTGCCACGTTGAATGGCAATGCTAATTCGCTGAGCGAAGTATAAACCAGCCTTCTTGTCACCGGTTAAATTTAGGAGACGCCGGGACAAATCTTTGTAAAAAGATTTAAATTCCGTGCCCCACGGACCAAAAGTTTCCACCCCAAGCGGCACGAACATGTAACTCGAATCGAGCTGACTATATTTGCGCCGCTTGAGGGATTCAGCAGAATCCGCAGCGCTGCCAGCCCTTTTCGCAGTCCCCGGAATATGCGATGGCGCTAGGGTGTCAACGCATGTGACATCCCATACCAAGGGCCGTCCCATGGTCCAAGGTATAAGCGTCATCCCATCAGGTCTCTTGCCATCGTCACGCATCAATCCATTTGGCTCCAAAATGGATGGTACACCGGCGGTGACAAGAGTCCGACGAACTACGTCATTAAGAGTGGCATGCCGCGATATTCTGCCTGCACTTCTGTAACAGGAAAGTCCGTGGTGGCCAAAACGATCAACTTTAGAACCACAATGACAGTTATGTGGCGCAAGGCATTGGATGCCTAACCTAAGAGATACGGCCAATCTGAACGCAGTAGAATCAATGAGGGTGCCTAAATGTTGTGAAGGGAGAGCCTGCAACCAAAGACCAGATTCCCACTCTCCCACGGCAATAAGGCGCGCACACTCTGTGGGATTGCTAGCGTTAATAATTTGTTGTTTCCGCACAATCTCACATAGCTGCACGTCCCATTCCCGCTGGGAGGATGGTATTGATGGCTGGCTATCATTTGGGCAAAGCTGTTTCCAAGCATTTTTACCTTCTTCCAGGTAGGATATAGCGTAGGCGGAAAGAGAATTTTGTAATATACTTTTAACGAGCTCCTCCGTGCTATATATAGAAGACAAAAATGCTGGGAGCGCTACGTTGGACAATTTTCTGACTCCCAAACCTCCAAATCTTATTGGTAATGTGGCCTGGCACCACGAAACATCAGAGAATTGGAGGTTCAGAATTTTAGTTAAAGTTTGCCTAATAATATTGTCTAATTTTTGTAAAAGATCAGGGAACTTCCAAAGAAGACTACATCTCAAACTGTATGTAAATTGAGGTACAAATAGACAATATCTAATGATGAAAAAGGCCATATGTGTATTAATTTCTAATAGTCGTTCCGAAAAATCGTAATATTTTTTAATTTTTTCCGCTACGAAAGACGGGACCGATTCTTCAAAAATAGGGGAACCTAAAAGGTAAAGCGAATCTCTACTCAACATTTTTATGCTAGGCGCCAAATTGTCGAAGCTTTGGTGTATCAAATTTGGGTTTGAATAGGTTTTGTTCAAAAATAGTTCACATTTAGAAAAATTTAATTTAAGTCCAATGTTTTCAAATTTGTCTTTTATAAAAGACAAATCGCGTAAAACGGTTTCGACGTCACCGCCTATAGTGCCATCATCGAGATACCACACATTGAATTTGGAATTTAGATTACTTATTATCGGATGGATGGCCAGACTAAAAATTGCAGGACCTAGAGGATCACCTTGTTGGCAACCTGTTGATGATAAGATTAATTTGTTTTTGTAGATTAATTTTGTACTAGTGCCGTAACACTGCGAAATGAAACTATAAGTTTCCGGCATCTTACTTTTCACTTCACTCAAAAGGGCTCCCCTATCGATTGAATTGAAAGCGTTGCGTATGTCCATTTTTAGTAAAACGTTACCACCATTTTCATTTAAGTATGTTCGTAGAGCATGTACAGCCGCTTCACAACCTCCACGAGAACCGAAACCGAGTTGAAATGGGCGAAAGTACTTACTAATGTGTTCCTTAACTTTTGCGCAGCATACTTTTGCAGTAAGCCGTCGAAAAGTCGTGCCAACGGCTATGGGTCTTATGCCTCCGTCTTTTTTTATTAAGGCGCATAAGTTTGCTCCATACAGAATATCGACGATCTCACCACAAACGCGACCTGACAACATTAAATTCACCAGGGCTGTCAGGTCCTTTAAAAGTGATTCGCCGGTAGTACCATTGCTAAAACCCAAAAGATCTTTGAGGTGCTGTGGTGTTAAAGAGTCTAAACCACCGGCAGAACCACTTGGGAAGGAGATGATTGCCCTCATGACATCATTCTCGTTGACTTGAAGGAACCCATCATCGGTTGAGCTATCCGGTAAAACCAGATCTTTTGAAGCAGAAGGATGTTTTTCTTGTAAAGCCAAGAGCGTGTTAAGGTTATCTGGTGCTAATTTGTCGCTAGAAAAAAGTAATCTGGCAGCCCCTTTTATATCTCCCTCACCTAGTCTTTGTTCTACGTGACGATAGCCCAGTCGTTGTGGTAGTTTATTTTCAATAAAACGTTCAGGTGTTCTTTGAAAATATTCACAGTTTTCTTTGATTCTAGAAGTTAAGCTATGTTTATTATTATGATCATTCTTGACATGTAATATTCTATATGGGAAGGTAAGAAGATTTTGCCAAGCTGTAAATGAATTTTCTTTGGTGACGCTGCCTATGGCACTTGAAAAAGCTTTGGCGACAGAAGGTCGAGCGCCGCGTGGAATACGTTTTAAAATGGGTGTGGATTGTTTTAATAGGGAAAGGTATTCCCAAAAAGGGTATTGGGCTATTGGTGCATCATTGATAATTGGAAAATCTGGCTCGATATTACTATGTAATTTATGTACTTTACCTACATGAATTTTGACACCTCTCTGTCCTTTAAAAAGTTTCTTACAACAAGGACATAAATAAAACTAAATAGATGTGAGCCGCCACAGTGAAGAATTTTTTTGATTTGATGTTATTGTTTTAAGTGAATGGAGTGGGGAAAATATAGTATTAAAATATAGTTTTATACAATTGAAAGACAGTAGGTTTGGTATATTTATTCATTGTAAACTTTCAAAACGTAATTACATTATACACTGTTTTGTGCAACAAACGTAATTCATCACCATCATCAGCCAATTTCAGTCCACTGCTGTACGGTTTTGCAAAATCAAATACAGCAGGCAAAATCATCAATACAACCCTCAAAGCTCATAAAGGTGCAAGAAAAACTTTTTCAAGCTCAAAGTCATTCTTGCACCTTTATGAGCTTGGAGGGTTGTATTGATGATTTTGATGATTATAATTCTATAACTACATACGTCTTACAGCCGCGAATAACATTTTAATCAACATACAACCTAGTACTGACCTGCAAATTGCAAAAAACCTAAGAAAATTTGAATACGCGGGCTACCCTGGAACATTCACCTTAAAGTCGATATTTCCCACAACCGGAGCAAATGACAATCATGCCAACATTTCTTTAATTCTACTTCTAGTACTCAGCACATATATGACCCACTGCTGAGACGGGCCTCCTCCAGTTCCATGGAGGGTAATTGGCCTACTGTGCTATGCTGGCCAGACGGGTTGGCACTAGGTTTCGTATCAAGTTTTCCTTCTCTTGCCCCTAGGTTATCGGCCTTGTCATTTAATTTTGTCGGCTCTTACGATATCCTCAGCATGGAATGGGATGGTGAATCCGTCACCACACTGACTAACATTTTACACGTATGCCATGAGGTATGGCGTATGTGCCATATACCTGTGCTAAAAGCTTTGTTAACTGGGTTCCTTGTGTTTATTTCTAGCATTATACTTTTGTTATACTAAGTAGTAGGTACTATCCTTCATTTCGTTGTTGGTATAGGATTTTTGCTATCTACACTATATTGCTCTTTAGGGGAGGCCTATGTCCAGCAGTGGACTAATGTGGGCTGATGATGATGATGATGATAAAGACTGGGTGGTGATTTAGAATACGTGGTGTCACCACCCCATTCTATCCTGGGGGTGCCGTAAGAGGCGACAAAAG
Organism: Clostera curtula; assembly: GCA_905475355.2. Lineage (NCBI taxonomy): Eukaryota > Metazoa > Arthropoda > Insecta > Lepidoptera > Notodontidae > Clostera > Clostera curtula. The sequence goes on from FR997817.1 coordinate 7,165,251, forward strand.
GAAATTGCAAGGCCGCTAACAAGAGAAGGAAAACTTGATTCGAAACCCGTCTGGGCAGCATGACACAGTAGACTTATTACCCTCAATCTAACTGGAAGAGACACGACTCAATATGAGTGCTAAGGGATCTATTGCAGCACTTTGCCGAGAGTAAACGATGAAGATAATAAAACTATTCAGAAAGAACATTTTATAGGAGAATAAAATTCAGGGCGTACTACCACTGCAGGGACCTGTTAGAGTTAAGAATGAATATTTCAAAGCGATGGTGATCAAAATAACTGAGCTATTCAGACTGTAGATCATTACCAAACCAGAAATAGGGGAGCTGTCTCATATCTTTGTGCATGCTAATAACAATAGGGATCACGACAAGTACGCGGCTCTTGATAGAGTGGATGTCTCAACTGAAGAGTTCGCAGTTTTAATGGTAGGTCTCAATGACGGCGGGTAGCGGTGAAGTGTACCTTAGTAATAAACGCTTTCAATAATATTTGCTATAAATATACTTCTCACCAGAAAAATCGAAACACTTCCCTTTTTATGGTTGTTAAACAAAATACGAAACTTATGAAAGTTTAATTTGAATTTAGAACATGAACATTAGGATTTTGAAAACCATTTAATGTTCACTATTAAACGACATTTGACATATGTATATTCCTAAATATAAACATTTTTCTGATAATCCTTACAAAACATAAACTTGCAAGGTGTTTCGATTTTTCTGATGACTTCTCATCATATTTTCTGACAAAATGAAACTAAGCGTAGGTTGGTTTTGTACAGCGTGAGATAATATTGTTAACATAAACTTTATCGTACGGGGCTAAAACAATGTAGACATTTTAATAATAATAAAATAAAAACTTTATGTTTCCATACAGTTTTAACAAAATATTTTCAATGGTTATATAATTGGAGAGAGTTTGTTGCATAAGTATAATCCTCCATTTTTGCCTCAAACACAAAATGAACTTTATTTACGTAGGTTTTATCACAAAACTCTTATATAGGTTAATATTTAAAAACCCAGTATCATCTTACGGCCCTTGTCTTACTTGTCTTATACTACGACTTAGACTACTAGTCTACTACTAAGACGTCTTCTTGTCTTGGGTATACGGTGTCTGTCCTGGGAGTCCCACACAGTCACCGACCTCTCCCCCGGAACAAAAAAAAAGATCTTCATTATGATGTTACTATTTTATTTTGACAGTAAAATATTTCTTGCTTCGGATTCGTCCGTTTTTGTTAGAATTAAATGAAATAACCAATGAAACAGTATCGGTTACTTGATTGAATTGAAGATAAGACGAACGGAACGGAATGATAATTTATGTTAAGGAGATTCTATTCACTTTAATCTCCTCATGACACACCTGTGTTTCTAAACATTTGCTTAAAACGCCTAATTACTTTGGATCCATAATATACTCTTAACCTAAATGATTCAGTTTGCTGTAATTTCGTTGCCGATATCTTTTAATTCTCTAAGAGCACTGTCAGAGAACTGAGAAAGTACCAATACCGTGATGGGGGACCAGTACCCTGTAGTGAAACTATAATGATAACGTAACGGACACATTGCGCTTTTATACATAACGTATTTGTTCGGAGTTCCCATCTTTGCGAAGCGCCCCGCCGCCCCCCTCTGCGACATAGCGGCCTCGCAGAAGGAAGCCACGCCAGCCTTTGGCTTAGCGAACAACCAGGTTGGCCGCCAACCTGAGGACACTGATTCACCGCAGCAGTTTAGGGCTCGCAGGGCAACTCTGAGGAGGAGAGGAGTCCCCGGAGCCCAAACCCGCTACGACACGGTGTGCTGCTCTTCGTCTAGCCGCTCCCCGTGGGCCCGCCTGGCACGGGTGACCGTGAGCCGGTATGGCCCCAACGGATCATGAAGGCACACAAGCCCCCTCACCACGGCACAGTCGAGGGGAACTACTGGACATTGGACTGCTCAAGGATTTCCACAAAGGCCGGTCCTGAGCCGCTCACATCGTTTTCGACGACCTTAACGAGGTCATTGGTCCACCGTGTGGAAGGCTTACCAGCACTGCGCTTTCCGAAACGCAGTTGCCACTCGAGACCTGCCCACATCCACTAAGTTTGGTAAACCTGTGGGCTAAGTCTGTCAACCTGGTTCGCTTGCGTATGTCCTCATTTTTGATTCGATATCGCAGGGTATCTCCGAGAATAGCCCTCTCTATTTTCCTTTCGCTAACTTTAAGCCTTCTGATGGACCCCATAGCTAGCGACCACGTCACTGTACCTACCATATGTCGTCAACACATAATTTCAGTACAAGGAGATTAAAACGCTGGCATAAGGACCCCACCCTAAACAGAGTTCCCATACTGCGATCCATTTAACTTATGAAGTCAGCTCAAGCGCTCTCCAATTTGCGAATTGCAAGTTCTGACATGTGCTAGACTTCTGATGTTGTGGAATATAATCATCTCTATTATTTCTCATATACTCCAACCAACATTTGAAATATGTCCTAATTTTCTAGTACTACAAAAGAAGATCCATATTTAATGTATCCGTACTCTTTATTATAAAGAGATAGAGCAAAATACGTTCCATATTTTGGATAATATTTATTTGACAAAGACAAAATATGACAGATCTAAAATCGTCATCGACCGTAACCGGCCAGTATACTACACATTATATCAATTCAATTCAATTTCAATACACATACTGTGGGCATTGGACAGCAGAGACGTTTTAATAAGCATCAACCACCTGATACTGCAATCGTCGACCTGCCTGCCAACTCGGCGATAATGGAAATTAGCCCCCCATATTCATGGGGGAGGCCGATGTCCGGCAATGGATGTCTTTGAGCTGAAATTATGACAAAATAAGATGAACACGCTTTAAATACCTATTAGTACATCTGCCTTGTTTATTATTATCAATCATAGAAAAAAAAACAAATCTCCTTTTAAACTAAACAAACAAAAATACCACAATTCTTAGAAGTAAAAAAAATATAAGAAACTAAACAATTACATATACATTGTGTCACCACCTCATTCCACACCGAGGGTGTCGTAAGGCGACAATAGAAAATAACAAGACTGAAATATAGCCGCAACAGGAGGAAAATTTGTTACGAAACCATGTGCTAACCCGTTTGGCCAGCGTGGCACAGTAGGCTAATTACCCTCACCTCCAGCCCATCTCCAGCAGTGGGTCTTGTATGAGCTGAGTAGTAGAAGAAGAAACTAAAACCTATAAAATTAATACTAATTTGATTAATTAATTTTTCTATCGCATTTATCACGGGGAGTGTTCTGAGGAATTGTTCGATCTTGTCCCTTCCGCTTCTTTCCGCCACAGATCCACCCGCCAGGAATACCATCAATTTCATCTGGACGAATGGGTGTCCACCACCGTGCGTTTTTCAAGAAACTTTTTACCGCGCACAAACTCTGTGTGGAATCAATTACCAGCGGAGGTATTCCCGAACCGGTACGACATGGCAACCTTCAAGAAACGAGCCTATTCCTTTCTTAAAGGCCGGCAACGCACTTGCAACCCCTCTGGTGTTGTGGGTGTCCATGGGCGGCGGTGATCACTTACCATCAGGTGACCAGCTTGCTCGTTTGCCTCCTTCTATGATAAAAAAAAAACAAATATATATTAATAAATATAAATATCCTTGGACATTTCACATAACGCCATCAAGCTAAGCAACTTAATGCTTGTGTTATGGTAACGAGATGGATGATAAACTACTTATATACATTTTTTTTTGTAAATACTTACATATTATAGATAGAAATGACACCCAGACTCCGAGCCAGTGCCTCTGGTTTAGACGAAAGACGCTTGGCCGACCCCGGAATCGAACCCGGGACCCGTTGATCCAAAGGCGGCACATCTAACCACTAGACCAACGAGGCAGTCAAAATATGGCCCATGTGGTAAAGAGCCAAAAATGCCACCAACATTTCCTCTAGTGTTGGTTTTGAACGTAATTCCAACAATTTTATACTGTGCCGCCGAATTTCACCGTTTTAGATGGAAGCTGACTCTAGTACCCATTTCTAAAAGCAATCCAAAAGTATAATTACCATAACGGAAATGAATCGCACTTACCCGTAACTCGAATAAGAACACGTTTACAGTGCGAAAGGAGAAATCTTAGTATATTCAAAACTGTAGTCCGCTGGATGTTGTCTTAATATATTATATTTACTACTAGCTGACTATGGGCTCCATCAGAAGGCTCAAAGTCACCCAAAGGGCAATGGAGAGGGCTATGCTCGGAGTTTCCCTGCGAGATCGAATCAGAAATGAGGAGATACGCAGGCAAACCAGGGTCACCGACATAGCCCACAGGATTGCCAAACTTAAGTGGCAGTGGGCAGGGCACATAGCGCGCAGGACCGACGCCCGATGGGGCAGAAAAGTCCTGGAATGGCGACCGCGTTCCGGAAAGCACAGTGCTGGTAGGCCTCCCACACGGTGGACCGATGACCTGATTAAGGTCGCCGGAAAACGATGGATGCGGGCGGCCCAGGACCGGCCGTTGTGGAAATCTTTGGGGGAGGCCTATGTCCAGCAGTGGACGTCTTTTGGCTGAAATTATGAATGATGATGATGAGAATAAATAAAACACCTGAATAATAATTCTAGAATGTTTCACCTTTTAAACCATCCCTGGACTTCCACGAATATTTCAAGACCAAAATTAGCCAAATCGGTCCAGCCGTTCTCGAGTTTTAGCGAGACTAACGAACAGCAATTCATTTTTATTTATAAGAAGAAGAAGAAGAAGAAGACAGATATAAAAGATATATTAAGTATATCTTCCATTTTCCGTGTGGTGACGGATATAGAATACATGGTATCTCTCCGACATGGTAATTATAAGACCCGACAAATATCCTTGGACATTTCACACAACGCCATCTCGTTCCAAGCTGCGCAGCAGCGCACACGACATGCTGCGCAGCAGTCGATCGCTCAACCACTGCGCCAACCGTGTCGAGTACACAAAAGAAACTGACAAGGCCGATAACCTAGCCGCAAGAGAAGGAGAAGTTGACACGCAACCCTTTTTTTTTTTCGCCCTGGGTAAAATCCTTTATGGACTTCCTCGCCGGCCACGGGGATGGCCAGTGAGGGGAGTGTGGGACTCTCCCCCATAGTGGCGGCCTACCCACTAAACCTCCCCGGGGTGCTCCAACTCGCGTCCTGTTGCGGCATTGTGGGATCTGATGCAGAACCACGCCGTGATACGCAACCCTGTGCCAACCCGGCTGGCCAGCGTGGCACAGTAGGCTGATTACCCTCCATGTTACTGGCGGAGGCCCGCCTCAGCAGTTGGTCTTCAATACGCTGAGTAGTAGTAAATTCTCCACCCATCACAGGGAAGGTAATTTGCTTACTGTGCCACGCTGGCCAGACGCGTTGGCACAGGGTTCCTTTCAAGTTTTCCTTCTCTTGCGGCTATGTTGTCTTCCCCTTTTGTTCCTTTAGTCCTTACGACCTCAGGATAGTGTGGGTTTATGCCTATTCTAAATCGACAACACGGGCAAATGCAGTGTTAGACACTGACAAAAAAATATCCACCGTTAAAACTGAGCTGCACAACTGGGCCTTACACCTCCTTCGTTTCAGCCCGTAAATGACCCACTAGTGAGTCGGGCCTCCTCCAAATTTATGGTGAGAAATTAGCCTACTGTACCACGCTGGCAAGACGGGTTGGCACAGGGTTTGTATCAAGTTTTCCTTCTCCTGCGGCTAGGTGATCTGCCTATTGCGTTCTTTTAGTCGCCTCTTACGACACCCTCAAGATGGTATAGGTTGGTGACAGTATGTATTCTAAATCTGTGACCACACGGATAACTCCACCTTACGGAGAGCCATAGCCAAATAACATTACCCTTCCCTTTTGATGTTATATACGTCCATGAGTGACGATAACGGCTTATGGCTGTCTGCATATACTCGTAAAGCAGCTATGTCGGTAGAGTTATGAGATATTTCTTTCTTGGTTACGCAGAGTAACTCCAAGCATAGCTCCTCATCACTCCAATGCATGTGTTGAAGTGTCATTAATGGTGTTACTAGCGCTCTCTATTCTATTTTAAACGCCTACATATAGTTTTACTAATATTATAAACGTGAAAGTTTGTAAGTATGGATGGATGGATGGATGGATGGATGGATGGATGGATGTTTGTTACTCTTTCACGTTAAAAGTACTGAATGGATTTTAATGAAACTTTACAATAATATAGCTTATACATCAGAATATGTCTATGTGTTAGGCTACAAGTTATAAAGATATTATGTGAATTACAACAATAAACAAGTCGTATTCAAAATTTCTAATTGACAAATTTTCGGCCATATTAAACTATAGACAACATAACGTTTCGCTGTCAGTTGCGTTTTGTTAAAGTAGGTTTTATACGGACGGGATAAAAATGTCAGGTATCCTATGTCCAACTTTCTTTTTGTTTTAATTTTAAATATTTATAATGCGGAACAAAGTTCGCCGGGTCAGCTAGTAGTTTTATACATGGCGAAGCGCGAGGCTGTTAGGATTTCAATTTCAGATATCGGTGTTAGAAATTGCCAACAAAATACAATTATAACGTTTGAAAGAGTTTTTTTTAACAATGACTAGAATGCCTTTGATCCTAGGCTTGCGTGATATAAAGCAAAGTCATGGTCTAAGATGGAGCAGGCAATTCAAGGAAGTCCCCTGTCGGTTACCGGCTCCCACATACACATGACGAAACACAGTAAACTGTTTGGTTACCGGACGGTAGCTAGTAGTAGCTAGCCGGGCGGACCATTAGAGCCTACCAAGCATAATTAAAATCCTACGAATCCTACGTTGGTCTAGTGGTTAAATGTGCCGCCTTTGGATCAACGGGTCCCGGGTTCGATTCCGGGGTCGGGCAAGTGTCTTTGTCTAAACCAGAGGCACTGGCTCGGAGTCTGGGTGTCATTTCTATCTATTATAAGTATGTATTTACAAAAAAAAAATGTATCTAAGTAGTTTATCATCCATCTCGTTACCATAACACAAGGAAATAATAAGGACAAAAGGAAATGATAAGGTCCAACACCGACTGCAAGAGAAGGAAAACTTGACGCAAAATACTGTGCCAACCCGTATTGCCAGCGTGACACAGTAGACAAATATACTCTCCATGTAGTTGGAGGAGGCCTGACTCAGCAGTGGGTCATTTATGCGCTGATAATTAAGTAATGTTATGAAACCGACATAGTTCACAGGATTGTCAAACTTAAGTAACAGTGGGCAGGGTACACAGCTCGCAAGACCGGCACAGAAAAGTCCTCGAGTGGCGACTGCGTTCCGGAGAGCACTGTGCTGGTAGGCCTCCCACACGGTGGACCGGTGGTCTGGTTAAGGTTTTACGTTTTTTGGCCGAAATTATGATGATATGAGAAGAAACACGAAGTACATACTTCAGTTGTTTTCTCATCAACATCATTGTAACTGCTTACAATATTAGTCGCAATCCCTAAATTTCAAGTCGAAGCAGCTTCAGCCATTTCTGCGTGTAAATAATGAATAATGGGAGGACATTGAAAATCACGGCGAGATACGACGTTAAGGAAACAAAACAAAGATGTTCGTTATACTAGAACTGACTTAGAGTGGTTGGTTGTTTTACGGTCTTTAAAAGTTGTCAGTTATACAACTTTTAAAGACAAGAAGATACTCGGGTCAGCTAGTACTTAATAAAAACTTAGTGAATACGAATTCAGTTTTCGTTATCGCTATAATGTGTGCCACAAGAAAAGGAAACTTAATACGAACTTGACCCTGTACCACATTGGCCGTCTGGCCAGTGTCGCACAGTAGGCTAATTACACTCCATGTAGTTGGAGTCGGGCACTCATCAGTGGGTCATCTATGGGCAGATAAGTAGAATAGCCTTTGGACCAACGGGTCCCGGGTTCGATTCCGGGGTCGGGCAAGCGTCTTTGTCTAAACCAGAGGCACTGGCTCGGAGTCTGGTTGTCATTTCTATCTATAATATGTATGTATTTACAAAAAAAAAAGGTATGTAAGTAGTTTATCATCCATCTCGTTACCATAACACAAGCATTAAGTTGCTTAGCTTGGGACGAGATGGCGTTATGTGAAATGTCCAAGGATATTTATTTATTTATTTATTTATTATTTATTGGTTAATCAAGTCATACACGAATAGCATAGATAGGTGCCTTACTGTACACCAAATTAATTAACGAAGAACATGGTAAACATTAAAATGAAATGTCATTTCCAGCGAGATCTTTAGATCAATGTTGTTAGTTACCACCGCGGCACTACAGGTAATGAAATTGCTTGGCATTAATTGGCAAGCTAGTGGATTGAAGCGCTGATGTGCAGTTAACTTTAAGCTGGTTACAGGGCTTGGAAAATGGAAATACGTTCTCGATTATGACCTAACTAAGTAAGCGAATGAGGATTCTGGGTATGGCATATCCCAGACCAGACGAGTACAGGCTCTTACGGTCTCAACCCATCGTGAAACTCCTTGAGAGTGTTCTTGATGGTGAGGTACATTAGTTATCTATATGATAATTATATCCTTGGACATTTCACACAACGCCATCTCGTCACAAGCTAAGCAACTTAATGCTTGTGTTATGGTAACGAGATGGATGATAAACTACTTATATACATTTTTTTTTTGTAAATACATACATATTATAGATAGAAATGACACCCAGACTCCGAGCCAGTGCCTCTGGTTTAGATAAAGACACTTGCCCGACCCCGGAATCGAACCCGGGACCCGTTGATCCAAAGGGGACACATCTAACCACTAGACCAACGAGGCAGGGCAACCAACACAAAAGATTATACAAAGTCGAAGTGTATTTGGGAGCAATGGAACCAAACTCCTGGATAAGATAAGATGACCTAACTGGTCTGAGAAGGTATTATGCTAAGACTCGCATGATGACAATGTTAATTTTGAACTATAATACTACTTTGGATAATAATTAATTTTAAATGGTAAATTTTTTAATTTTATTTTTTGTTTGACCTGTCAAAAGAGCTCTAATGAGCCAACTTGATTAAATGAGTTTTGATTTGATTTGATTTGATTGACGGGTCCCGGGTTCGATTCCGGGGTCGGGCAAGTATCTTTGTCTAAACCAGAGGCACTGGCTCGGAGTCTGGGTGTCATTTGTGCTCGTGAAATACATGTTTGTAAACTGCCCCCGCGACACAGGTTATATAAAGTGCAGGAGTTTCTTTTAAAATAAAACCCCTACTATTCTAATGACCCACTCTTGAGTCAGGTCTCCTCCAATTACATGGAGGGTAATTAGCCTAATTGCCTACGCTTACCAGACGGGTTGGCACAGGATTTTGTATCAAGTTTTCCTTCCTTCTTTTCTAGGTTTTCGGCCGTGTCATTTCCTTTTGTCAGGTCTTACGACACCCCCAGGATGATGGGTTGTGACACTATATATTCTAAATTAGTCACAAAGTATATAGCTGGCCTTGGATTAGGCATTTTTTCTGCGGTATCTAATGTAACGAAAAAATTAAATTAAAAATTTAAATAAACCCCCGACACAATAACCTTTAAAAAGTAAAAAACAAAAATAAATACTTCGCGTTGGGGGACCACTCCCACTTATTTATTACCTGACCCCTGGTAGAGATGATCATAGAGATAACTTTTATTTATATGTTACTTTAGTTAAAATAACCCATGTGATTCTGGTAATCTCTAACGTAGAATCAATATTTTTAATCTCATAATTGAAGAGTTTCTTGAGTGACGAGTGCTCAACGTCATGATTAACTAAATTATAACTGAACAGCGGGTGTAGTGGAATACTTAGTAAAATGACTGCGTTAGTTGGATGTGCCGCCTTTGGATCACGGGGTCCCGGGTTCGATTCCGGGGCCGGGCAATGTTTTTGTGTAAATCAGAGGCACTTGCTCTGGGTCTGGGTGTCATTTGTAGTCGTGAATTATATGTTTAAGCTGCCTTCGCGATACAGGTTGTCCTTAGTGTGTATTCAAGTTTCTAAATTATTTTCGTAGAAATGGATTTTTTACCAGACCAATTAAATTAAGACGTTTTAAAAGTAAGACTTCTGTATTCAAGTTACTCAATTATTTTCCTAGAAATGGAACGTTAATGAGACTATTTAAATTAAGACGTTTTTAAAGTATAACAGAACACTTTTAAACGACGCGGCAAATGCGGCCAGCAACCCTTTTAAAATTTGTTTTCATGTTCAACCTTTTAATTTTCCACCCGGTTTACGCTGAATGTAGTTAATTAGTCGAATACGTAAACATTTCTTCGCAGTCCTTCAGTAAATCATCATTTTGAATGAACTATTATACGGAGTTGATATGACAGAGGGGCATTAAATTACACTACGTATACTATATCTGCTGACTGCCTCGTTGGTCTAGTGGTTAGATGTGCCGCCTTTGGATCAACGGGTCCCGGGTTCGATTCCGGGGTCGGGCAAGTGTCTTTGTCTAAACCAGAGGCACTGGCTCGGAGTCTGGGTGTCATTTCTATCTATAATATGTATGTATTTACAAAAAAAAAATATTTATATAAGTAGTTTATCATCCATCTCGTTACCATAACACAAGCATTAAGTTGCTTAGCTTGGGACGAGATGGCGTTGTGTGAAGAGTCCAAGGAAGGATATTTATATGTGATTAGTATAAATTCGAAACGGTAAAAAAAAATACACGTGATTTTTCATGGGGGGTGGAGGGGTAGTCTTAAACCTCACCAGGTATCACCAAGGGGGAGGGAGGGGTTAAAAAATGTGAAAAAACCATCACGTGATTAATGGACAGCCCCTAAGGTTAATAAACGATGTGTTAGGCATAAACATCTGTTAGGAAAGATACATCATGTTCAAATGAGGCAAAAATTAAAAAATCTGTTGCGGCTAAGCTATTGCTCCAATTTCATTGATTTTTGGTACAGAGCCTGGAAATTATACCTGGTATTGGCAGTTAAAAAAAAATGTCCCTATGTCGTATCAACCCTGTGTAATATTACTGCTCAGCCCATATATAACACATTACTCATTTCTCCAGTTACATGGATGATAATTAGTCCCCTGACGCACTAGCGGTTGAACCGCCTAGGCGGCTAACCGTGCGGCCTGCTGCTTTTCTAGTTTAATATGCAACCGCCTATGATTGTACGCACTAAACCGCCACAAAATGTCAACCGCCAGTGCGTACAAACATAAGCGGTTGCATTATTAAATTAGAAAAGCGGCAGGCCGCGCAGCTGGCCGCCTCTTGATCGATTTGACACATGTAAATTTTTCTGATCGACATAAAGGTATGATACCGAACTGGTTCCCATACAACCGGTATATTGCTGCCTGGCTCGGAATGTAATCTCATTTAAGCTGTTAAAATGTTTGGGGACCAGCAGCGCGACTGCTGCGTGCAGCGTAGTTCGGAATCATACCTTTACTTTGCAATGACGAACAGTGATGGGAAACAGATAATATCTACTAGTCCAAAAATAACGTTTTAAAATACTTGTAACTGTGACGAGATGGTGTGGGTGTATTATGTGTGAATTTTTTTATCACTTTATTATTTTCTTTTCTTTTTTGTTTACTTTCATGGTCTGAACCACCTATTTAAATTTGGTGGGAGGTTCAAAAATAACCCTGGAATATCAAATCTATCAAAGCTTATCTAACCAATGTTTTATATGTCTAGTGCAATAAAGAATTCCACACATAATGCACCCACGCCAACTTGTCACAGTTATAAGTATGTATTTTAAAACGTAATTTTTTGGACTACTTGGATACTTTTTGGTTTAGATATTTTCCGTTTCCCATCACTAGCTTTTCTGTCAAATCGATCAAGCTATGCTGTACTGGGTATAGGCGGCCAACCGCTAGTGCGTACGGGTAAGACTATAGTACCACGCTGGCCCGCCGGGTTGGTACAAGGTTTCGTATCAAGTTTGAATTCTCTTGCGGCTAGGTTATGTTGTTTGTTGTTGTTGTTTCAGCCCATAAATAACCCACCGCTGGGTCAGGCCTCATCCAAATTCTTAGAGAGAAATTGGCTTCCTGTGTCACGCTGGCAAAACGGTTGGGCACATGCTATGTATCAAGTATTTGCATTATTCGTAATATACAATACAAGGCACTTCCTCTGAGTCTGGGTCTGGGTCTTTTAAATGTTTGTGAATTTCATGTTTGTAAACAGCTCTTCTAAAAGCAGATCTGTTTAAATTAAGAAAATAAAGTGTGTCTGAACAGGACTTTAATCATCAATAAACATCCAATAAAAACCAACCAGTTATATTTTGAAAATCGTAGAAATCTAAGTTCAATATGATTTAACCAAAATTTTAAGAAAAAAATGTAGTTTAGATTTTTCTGAAATTTTCCAGAAGCATAATGCATGCCACTGCTGGACATTGGCCTCCCCCAACGATCTCCACAGAGGCAGATCCTGGGCCGCCCGCATCGATAGTTTTCCGGCGACCATAACCTAATCTTCAGTCCACCATGTGGGAGGCCTACTAGCACCGCGCTTTAGGAACACGGTCACCACTCGAAGACTTTTCTGCCCCATCGGGCCTCGGTCCTGCGAGCTATGTGCTCTGCCCACTGCCACTTAAGTTTAGCAATCCTGTGGGCTATGTCGGTAACTCTGGTTTATTTCCTCATTTTTTATTCAATCTCGCAGGGAAACTCCGACGATAGCCCTTTGGGTGGCTTTGAACCTTCTGATGAAGACTGTATTGCTATTAATTATTTTGTTAACTACTATCCTTTTGTTACTTAGCCCATAGATTATCCATAGTTGAGTCCAGCCTCCTCCAGTTACATGGTGGATAATTTGTATCGAGCTTTTCTTTTCCGCCGCTAGGTCGTTTCCTTTTGTCGGCTCTTACGACACTCTCAGTGTGTAATAAATAAATATCCTTGGACATTTCACACAACGCCATCTCGTCCCAAGCTAAGCAACTTAATGCTTGTGTTATGGTAACGAGATGGATGATAAACTACTTATATAATTTTTTTTTTGTAAATACATACATATTATAGATAGAAATGACACCCAAACTCCGAGCCAGTGCATTCTAAATCCTAATGTGGTATATAAATAATGTGGTAACCCACACGGAAATTATCTTAATCCACCTCTCGTTATAGCCATGGTGTTTTGTTACACCCTGTATAATTAGAGTGGTATTTGCGTCTCACGTCGTTATCGAGTTGCCCCAGTCTCCCTAAAACTAGAGTTGCAACACCAAGTAAGTTACTGAAGTACAAACTTCAGCCAGTTTCAGAGTATTGGGAAACCAATAGACAGAATATATAACTAAACTATAAATATATAACGCTTTAAATTTAACGAATGAACTCATAAACTCTCTAGTGCCCTGGCGGAATTGGGACGTCTGGAGTTAATACGAGTTAATAGCTGCTACGTCGAAGTTTGTATCGCCAACAACATTGATTTTAATTTCTCGTTCAATTTCTGTACGAATCCTGTTGACCCAAATCCTGAACTAAAAGTTTGTTTGGGAAAATATAATAGTTAATTAGTTTTACTACTATTTGCATTTTCTTTGTACATTATCTTCTTTTTAATTCATTTACAAAGGTTTTATTACAAAATTCTTTAAATAGTCATATTTAAAATTACCATTATCATCGTACGGCCCATCAGACACGGTTGGCGCAGTGGTTGAGCGATCGACTGCTGCGCAGTATGTCGCGGGTTCGATTCCCGCACGGAAGAAATATTTGTACGACCTACAAGTATTTGTTCCGGGTCTGGGTGTTTTCTATCTATAATATATAATATGTCGCAGCAGTCGAATGCTCAAACACTGCGCCAACATTAATAGAACATACAAGTTATAACGAGAGTAGCGGTTTTGTTTTATGAAAAAAATAGAACTACATTGTCTGTTAGCCACAAAAAGTTATAAAGTGAAAAGGCACAAACAAAACCTCAACATTGCTACTAACTATGGTTCGTTAGTAAAGTTGTGGCAGGCGGAGTTAAAATCTATACAAATGATACAAATACATAAAATTGGAGTGTCCGTTTGTAATAATAAAATAATTTTTTTTTACTAAATGCGTAAGTATGTATACACAGTACATAGAACAAAATATCATGTTTTTTAATTTTTGTCTGTCTGTCTGTTTCTTCCGGCTAACCTGTGGAACGGCTGGACCGATTTTGACGGGACTTTCACTGATAGGTAGCTGATGAAATAAGGAGTAACTTAGGCTTTTTTGACTAGCTTCACCCCGCGGCGTCACCGCGGGTAACATCGCACCCGTGCGAAGCTGGGACGGGCCGCTAGTAATTGTAAAATATAATAATTGTCGACATCACAGGAGACCGAAGAGCTGGCAGCTACCTCGGACAAATAATCAGTCTAGCGATTCAAAGGGGGAACGCTGCCAGTATCTTAGGAACCTTCCATAAGAGAGACTCCGTTTAATAATATAATTTTTGTGTTTTTTTTAATTATTTTTTATTGTTACTAAATAAAAAATAAATAAAACCTGGTGTAACAGACACGACGTGGACAGTGGGGTGCAGGGGTTGTGGATAGTTCCACGTTCTTCCTATACACCACCAAGGTGTGGAAGGGAGGCTGGTTTCCCTGGTACCTTTGACCGGTGTGTTTTGAAGTCGAGTGAAAAAATACCGGGTGAAGCTCCGGTAACGCTGACCATAACCATCTGCGGGTATCAGCATAGATCCAGGCAAAACAGTAATGGAGACAAAAAATAAGTGAGCCTATTCCTTCTCCATAGGCGGCAGAGATTACTTACCCTCAGTTCAATCATCTGCTCCTTATAAACATGCCTGTTTGATGTTTTGGTTAAGGTGCTACATCGACCGCATCTTCTCTTAACATCCGGCAAGATACTCGTATTGGCTAATAGTTCAACTTCTTCTACTCAGAAAGAAATATTTTTTTTTTATTGCAGCTCACAAGTAATATGAAGTGGCTCTCATCTCAATCACTTCACTATCACTACATAGTATAAAACAAAGTCGCTGTCGTCTGTCCGTCCCTATGTATGCTTAAATCTTTAAAACTACGCAACGGATTTCGAAGCAGTTTTTTTTTAATGGATAGAGTGATTTAAGAGGAAGGTTTATATGTCATAATTGCACCCGTGCGAAGCCGGGGTTGGTCGCGAGTATCGATATAAATCGGACGGATGACACGGCAAATGAAAGGATCCAATTAAGATATTAAATCTTATGTTGGGTAATAAATCCAGGTGTTGGAGTTAATGTTTGGGTTTTAGGAGTTGAGGGTCGTGTGTTATATTGGTACAGGAATGGATGTTATGTACACAATACGGGTTGAAAGTTAAATACGGGTTCTACCTTGGACAGCTGCGCACAGATTAAATAAAAGTCTATTGATTTATTTTCTAGTTAAAAGATTTGAAATCTAATAAGGAATTAACTCCAATAATGGTGTAATAAGACGAAGATCATGTCTAATATCCATGTTCAAGTCCAACTTCGAGAAAGAGGTCAATCGTCGGATCCAACTCGGCTGGGCAGCGTTCGGGAAGATGCGAAACATCTTCTCGTCCACAATACCGCAGTGTCTGAAGACAAAAGTCTTCAACCATTGTGTGTTGCGAGTGATGACATATGAAACAGAGACGTGGTCACCCAAAAAGCAATGGAGAGGGCTATGCTTGGAGTTTTCCTGCGAGATCGAATCAGAAATGAGGAGATACGCAGGCAAACCAGGGTCACCGACATAGCCCACAGAAGAAAATTGTCAAACTTAAGTGGCAGTGGGCAGGGCACATAGCGCGCAGGACCGACGCCCGATGGGGCAGAAAAGTCCTCGAGTGGCGACCACGTTCCGGAAAGCGCAGTGCTGGTAGACCTCCCACATGGTGGACCGATGACCTGGTTAAGGCCGCCGGAAAACGATGGATGCGGGTGGCCCAGGACCAGCCTTTGTGGAAATCCTTGGGGGAGGCCTATGTCCAGCAGTGGACGTCTTTTGGCTGAAATGATGAAATGATGAAATGATGAATGGTGTATTAGATTTTCGCTATAATTTCACATTGAAATGAAACACTTATTAACGGATTTATCGCGTGTATTTTACATTATTTAATTCCCGCCGTTTCGAATGTTTTGCAGCAGCTGTGCTCACGAAAGAGACTAGATGACAGCTGTCTTAAAAGTACAAAGAAACAGTTATATCTAGTGCCTTTAGTTTTGTTCTCTGTGCACGCAGAAATCACTCACAAAGGTATTGCAGACGAGAGTTGAGCTTGAGATTTGATCAATTTAATGACTGGATCCCAAGCACTGTACTTTCCAACTATCCTCTGTATTGAAGTTTTGAGTTTTTTTAACCGAATAGCCTCGCGTACATAGTGTCACCATCCCATTCCATCCTGAGTGTGTTGTAAGAGCTGACAAAAGGAAATTACAAATCTGAGAACTTGATATGAAACCCAGTGCCAAACCGTCTGGTTGGCTTGGTACCATTTACCCTACCTTAAGCTCTAATCACTTCAAAAAACAAAATGTCTATACATATGTATCTCATATGTATAGGGTGCTCCACATGAATGTGACGTGTACAGGATGATCAGTGTATGGAATGAGCAATGACGTCACAGCTCACTGGGCACCCCAAATCGTATCTTCATTCGTTTGTATCCCGATTTGGATGTCGCACCAATTTCGCCAATTAATGTTGGGTTCGCGTTTTAATGCTAGAACTTGTGAATTATGGAATCCCTGATTGAAGATTCATGATTTTTTATAACTTAGGTACGCGGGTCATGTATCTTCTCTGTGAAATGCCATTCCGAACCGGTGGAGAAGAGTAAATGATTAATAATTATTTATTTAATTTAAGTATGTCTTATCTTTTTATTATTTGACCATTTGATGAAAGCATTTTTAGGATTCGAACTAGTAATTTGACATCATATTCTCAATTTGACCACAGACTTCATCACTATCACTACATAGTTTAAAACAAAGTCGCTGTCGTCTGTCCGTCCCTATGTATGCTTACATCTTTAAAACTACGCAACGGATTTAGATGCGGTTTTCTATAATAGATAGAAAGATTCAAGAGGAAGGTATTTAAGTATAATATATGGATAATAAAAACACTGATAAATTTAGATGTTCATCAATCCACCCGTGCGAAGCCGGGGCGGATCGCTAGTTATCAATAAATAATAGTGTGTGTAAGGTTTTTTTTTTACTGATTTAATGTATTTTTATTCATAATAAAAGAAAATGTATCCTACACCTTCTTTAAGTAAACTATAATTGTAGGAAATTTCAGACGGCTCCCTGCGCGCTGTTTTCATCAAAAGTTATTATATATTGCTTCACGTATTGATACAGATAAAAAAAGATATTGATTTTGTAACTTCTTTAGACAAATCAAATGAAACAAGAATCGTGACAATTTAAAACCCATTTTGATCTTTATTCTTCCACCAGGTGACACCTGTGACTTTGTCTGCGTGGTATTTAACAATGTGAAAAACTCAGTAACTATGGGTTCCTGAAAAGCGGGGTCAACAAAAGTACTCCTTGTTTCATCAGCTATTTACTATTGAAAGTCTCGTCAAAATTAGTGCAGCAATTTCAGAGATTAGCGGAAACAAAGGAACAGACCAAATTTGTTAAAAAAAATGTTGTGGTATATATACCGAATACATTAAGTAAAAAGCAGTTTTTATAACATTACAAACAGACACTCCAATTTTATTTATTTGTATAGATATTCAATATTTTTGTGGAAATTTACGGTGTCCGTTCAGGCATGAAATGGGTGAGAGGGCAACTTTGAGTCGGGTCGATGGCTGACGGTTTCACAGGTAGACGATTTGCTAAAATATTGTGATGTTTCAATATAACTGAACTTTTTTTGAAACTTTGTGTTTTCGAGATTATGCTTTGGAACATTCGTCTTTACAGGGTTATGTTTTAAGGATCAATTTTCAAAGTCTATATAACAGCTTTTATCAATAAACTGACTTCAATTACTAAAGTTTTTCAATTAACATCCAAACCAATTTCAATGGAAATAATTCCTGAAGGATAGGTTTATATATATATGTCGGAGATAGCGACGGTCTGAGCGATAGAGTCGTCATCATCTTGACTTGGTACGAGGTTTATTACTTGTAACTTTATAATTCACAATATTAACCACGGTATCAATAACAATGTTCAGTTAACACACTTAGATAGACAAACCGACAGGTTCGCAACGGAGAAGTGTCTCGGTCCGTGTCCCAACGTCGACTGACTGATCGAGCCAACCTCACTTTCCATTACGATTCTGTCCACGTGCCGCCATTGCAAAACAACTGACGTCACCGCGTTTGCCGCACTACTGTGTCAACAATCAATTGAGAAACTTAATAAAACGATATCGTTATCCACGACACGGCCATTCTGACGAAGCACACGTCCTCGTGTGTACTTGTAACAAAATAACCAACTGAGGCACATTTTCACGTTCGGCCAACCTGATGGTAATGGTCCGTAATCGTATCTTACGAATAAAGTTAACAGAGATCACGTTAGCATACAAATAATTTCAACAACTTTAACACGAAAGGTTCCTCTAAGCCCATAATCTTTAAATCTCAATACTGATACTTTAAAACAGTAAGTTTAAGCATCGTAGCAAGTGGAAAGAAGTGGTCTCTGCCTACCCCTACGGGAAAGAGGCGTGATTATATGTATGTATGTATGTAAGTTTAAAGCAAAAAGTACACAACACATGGCCCAGCTGTCCCAGCAGCTAGTGACAATTCACGTGTCACCCATATCGTCATCGCCAGCTTGTTTGTCGAGTACTCCACTTAGGTCGCAGCCTTGTCGCTCGTGTACTGCACCATGTCTCGAAACAGGTCATGGAACCTCTTAGTAGCTGCAAACTGACGCGTAAGTCGTTCCTTAGCTTCGCCCCAGGTCTTGCACAGAGGATAAGACTTCGATGCCCATTTGCGAGCGAAACCATCCATTTACTCGTTCCTTCGTTCGATACGTCACAGCTCTTCAGAATCTATGCGCAGCGCCATCCGCGAGTAATGCCACGGAGGCGGCATAGATGGCGCTAGTAGTACTAAAACGTTAACTCAATACGCCACACGACCATCCTGACAGTCAGCGCGTTCTCGCGCGTCTTTCATTGTCGTTGTGTGTGAAACGTAATAAAAGGAAAAACTCGTACGGTTATCGGGGTGCCCCGAGTCACAAAGCGCCAAGCTTTCAATGGTCAACTGTACGCGAAGCGCGTAGCTCCCGATGTAACAGTACGGGCTACACAAAACACGGAGTTCCGACGTACAGCAACGGAGCTACGTGAAGCGCGGAGCTTCCAATACACTATAGCAGTGTTACACGAAGCGCGGAGCTTCCAATGCACTATAACAGCGTTACACGAAGCGCGGAGCTTCCAATGCACTATAACAGCGTTACACGAAGCGCGGAGCTTCCAATGCACTATAACAGCGTTACACGAAGCGCGGAGCTTCCAATGCATTATAACAGCGTTACACGAAGCGCGGAGCTTCCAATGCATTATAACAGCGTTACACGAAGCGCGGAGCTTCCAATGCACTATAACAGCGTTACACGAAGCGCGGAGCTTCCAATGCATTATAACAGCGTTACACGAAGCGCGGAGCTTCCAATGCACTATAACAGCGTTACACGAAGCGCGGAGCTTCCAATGCACTATAACAGCGTTACACGAAGCGCGGAGCTTCCAATGCATTATAACAGCGTTACACGAAGCGCGGAGCTTCCAATGCATTATAACAGCGTTACACGAAGCGCGGAGCTTCCAATGCACTATAACAGCGTTACACGAAGCGCGGAGCTTCCAATGCATTATAACAGCGTTACACGAAGCGCGGAGCTTCCAATGCACTATAACAGCGTTACACGAAGCGCGGAGCTTCCAATGCACTATAACAGCGTTACACGAAGCGCGGAGCTTCCAATGCATTATAACAGCGTTACACGAAGCGCGGAGCTTCCAATGCATTGCAACGGTGAACTTAGCAAACTTCCACATGCCTCTCGTTACTCGCCGCTGCTGCAGGCGCTGCTCCGAACTGCTTGCGCCTACTGCCGCGCCAGCTCCTCCGCTGTTGCCACGTGGACACTTCGTTGCCAAATGTCCGGCGGTGCCGCACCTGAAACAGATTAAGTCCGACCGCGGCCTCGGTCCCGCAGAGCTTGACGCCGAAGTGACAGCACTGGCTGCCTTGCCTTTCACCTCGCCTTTGGAACGGCAATCGGACGGTCGGTGACCTATTTTACCGCAGTTGTGAAATTTCACCGTTGCCGACTGAAACTTCGATCGCCTGAAGTCTGGATCTGCTGTCCTATCGCCTTATGTTTATGCTCTCAATCTACCTCACCGATGC
This sequence comes from Clostera curtula, assembly GCA_905475355.2. Classification (NCBI taxonomy): domain Eukaryota; kingdom Metazoa; phylum Arthropoda; class Insecta; order Lepidoptera; family Notodontidae; genus Clostera; species Clostera curtula. The sequence continues at coordinate 7,185,747 of FR997817.1, forward strand.
AAATCAAGGCATATAATGGTGCCATAATCTTGGAAAACTGATATAACCTGCCGAAAATATGACGCTAGACCGATGAACTGTCAAGCTAAACAAGCACAGCAATCTAAACTTCGTATCGCAAGTAATTAACAGGTAAACATGTAAAAGAATTTCAAATAATATTTTCTTACACCGGTCAAAGCCACACTATCGTAAAGTCGTATACCATACAATATACCCGAGTAATAAAATGGAAACTGCTCACCGGAGTGACGTAAAATTGCAGCTGGTGCGCTTACTACAGATCCACTCACTATTCTTTGACCTGGCTGACCGCAGTACTGTTGCTCGCCTTCCTGCTGCTCCGCTCAGGGCAGTTAGACCCATAGTGTCCTTGTCCATCACAATGAAAGCAAGTGATCCCCACTTAGTTAATCGCCGCACTATGACTGCAGCTTGTGATCTTCAGTTTAGAACAATCTTCATGTAGCTTAATGTCTCCTTTATAGTGACAATGAATCGCCATTATCGGTTATTTCCATCGCGTACAGAAGCACACACATTATCACTACACTGTTTTCTCCACGTGAGCTGACCGAGTTACATCCCACTTCTGATGTCGGAGATAGCGACGGTCTGAGCGATAGAGTCGTCATCATCTTGACTTGGTACGAGGTTTATTACTTGTAACTTTATAATTCACAATATTAACCACGGTATCAATAACAATGTTCAGTTAACACACTTAGATAGACAAACCGACAGGTTCGCAACGGAGAAGTGTCTCGGTCCGTGTCCCAACGTCGACTGACTGATCGAGCCAACCTCACTTTCCATTACGATTCTGTCCACGTGCCGCCATTGCAAAACAACTGACGTCACCGCGTTTGCCGCACTACTGTGTCAACAATCAATTGAGAAACTTAATAAAACGATATCGTTATCCACGACATATATATATATATAATAAACATCTAAAGGTGAAGTCTAAATAAACGTTCAATTTTATACAATGATTCTGACCCGCTCAGAGTATTAGAGTACAGTCATCGCCAATCTTTATGGCCGCTCTGAATGTAGCTGCATTACGCTGCGCACAACACAAGATCAGGTATCAGCGGGACGTACGCGGGGCGGGGAGGCAGGGCAAGCCCGCGCACGCCGTTTTTCACCCGCTACCGTCCTGGCCACCCGCGTTTTAGTGTGATTGAGCTACGTTCGTATTGGTTATGAAATTTACGATGCGCAAGTTTGTACCCACGGCTACATTCAGAGCGGCCATAAAGATTGGCGAGGACTGTATCTCTGGATTATCCAACGACACTTAGCAAAGACAACAAGGTAGCGGGCAGCAGCTGGATTTTTCAAGCTGCAGACAGGGCGCTATGGCACTCTTTAGGGTCGATGATGATGATCCGACAACATTTGCCCGACACCGATTTCGCACCGGAATTTTTTTATTGACAGCGCTTTGTATTCGTCATTCATTGTGTAAACGTGTAGCGTGTCTCTCTTATCTGGTGAACTTGCTCTCATGCTGTTTAGTGCTTTTTGTGAGTAAGACCGATAACTTAAAAAAAAAGCAAATATAGAGTTTCTTGCCAGGTTTTCTCTGTGTAGCAGCATTCCGAACCGGTAATCCTTTTAAGCATGAATGTGGGAGATCAAAAGAGATGGATGGATTGTAAGAATGAGGAAATATGTATGAAATGTGTGAATGTAGATATGACGACTGATAGGTGTGTATGGAGACCACCTAGCACATATTTAAAATTATCATCTGGCAACCCTACTTACGACCCTTGTTTGGGACAAGGGTCGTAACTAGTCGTAAGATGATAATTTTAAATATGTTTTGTGTAGAGTATTGTGATAAAACCTACGTGAATAAAGTTCCTTTGAGTTTGAGTTTTGAGTTTGAGAACCCAAAAGCAGTGTTTACAACCTTTAGTCTAAACAAACGGTACTCTAACGGCCACCTTTGGATCAACGGGTCCTGGGTTCGATTCCGCGGTCGGCTAAGTGCCTTTGTCTAAACCAGATGCACTTGCTCTGAGTCTGAATGTCATTTGTGTTTGTGAATTACATATTTGGTTCGTTACATTTCGTTTTTAAAAAAGAACAAAAAACAATTAGTCTACTGTGCCACGTTGGCCAGACGGATTGGCACAGGGTTTCGTATCAAGTTTTCCTTCTCTTGCAGCTAGGTTTTCGGCTCGTCATTTCCTTCTCTCGGCTCTTACGACACCCTCAGGATGGAATGGGGTGGTGACACTGTGTATTCTAAATCTGTCACCACACAAATAGGAAAACATGTCTGTCTGTTAAATATCCCACTGTCTTTAAGTCCCGTGTTACAACTAGGATCAAATTATTATTATGAAGTTGGATCAAAAGCTGATATCTTGTCTGATAACTAAAGCTGATAGCTTTGCTTTGCCGTCAGCATAAAGTTGTATGAATCTGTCAAAATGAAATTCATTTTACGAATTTGATCTGTTGATATCAAATATTGAGTTGGTATTTAGTTTAATATTTTAATCGGCTAGTTTAACTACGTCGTGTATCGGGTCCTTCGGTTCCCTAAAATATGGTTGAGCTGGGGGATGGCTGACACATGCGTCATGCTCGTGATCGGGTGCCGCCAGTTGGGGCCGGTCATCCCTTAACTGCTATTGACATACCTACATAGCTTTATATTGATCTCCTGGGCACTTCTGTTGTGCGATATGTTACGTTGTCCTCACATCTTAGCTTACTATAAATAAACACGAAATCAATGTAACCCAATCAGATGCTTGTAACAGAAAATATGATAAAAAGAGTGTCCATGGAGTTTCTTGCCTGTTCTTCTCCATAGGATCTACTTTTTGGAACATGCAATTAGATTCCTAACTTCACTTTTGACTTTTCAAAAACACCAGTAAATAGGTTCAATTGAAATAAATGATTTGAGTTTGAGTTTAACTAGTACCACTCAGCCCATAGATGACCCACCGTTGAGTCGGGCAGCCAGACAGGTTGGCACATTTTCGTATCTACCCCTAAGGCTAATTCTCTATGAATTTGGAGGGTGCCCGACACAGTAGCGGGGTTTTTTATCAGTGATTTGAATGTCTTTGACTAGACTTGCGTGATGGAAAACAACGCCAGAGTCTAAGATAGTGCAGGTAATTCAAGGAAATGCCCTGTCGGGCACCGGCTCTCTCATACACACGACGAAACACAGTAAAACTGCTTGACGCCGGACTCAGAGGTTGGTAGCTAGCCGGGTGGACCATTAGGGCCCCCGCGCATTTAGGCGGCCTGGCCGCATAATGCGCGGATTGGTCGCGGCGGCCATTAGGCCACGTATGTGACGCGATGTTTTTTGTTGGCCCCGCGACTAAAACTTGGCCGCGCGGCCTGGCCGCGTAATGCGCGCAGCTATATACATCGTAGAAGAATTAGTTGGCCGCAGCGCAGCGGAAATAATTAAACTAAAGAAATTTCCATTAAGTAAAGCAATGTTTTATTGTCTCTTTATTTAATCAATTCTCTTTTCGTGTGATCCTGAATTCAGTAATCTTACGTGGCAGATGAAGATTGGCAACGTGGCACATACGAGACATTGCACATGCCTCCCTCAGGCGCCAGATGTAGTGGCGGCCGATCCTTGTAGCTCAGTTTTAGTGGCAGATCTGACCTCCACCTCAGGCTGCACCTCGCTCCCGGTATTAGCGGGGATCCGAACCATCTCACTACCGCGCCGTATGTTGCGAGAGTTTATGGTTCCGGAGGCAACTCTGAGTACAGAGGAGTCCCCGGAGTGTAAACTCACCACGACCCTGTGTAAAATTTAATACCAAAAGTGTCATTTTAAAACGAATTTCCTTCAAAGTAGCAGTTAGTTCAAAAGCAATATCCGGCTTATAAAATTAATAGCTTAGATAAGCGATCGACATATTTTTTAAAGCGAGATCGAATCAAGCAAGTCATATTTTAAATCGAAATTGATATTTTCAGCGACATTTATAAGAGAATTTTAGATTTATTAAATGAAGTATAAATGACTTTCCGGTCATCATCATCTTGCCTTTTTCCCAGTCTCGTCTTCTGGAATCATTTACATGAATTTCCTAATATTGTTTATTTAAGTAAAAAAAATTGAACACCTGCTTTAAAACCAGTATCAGGGGGGGGGGGGGGGTCATTTTACAAACATGTAATTCACCAACACCAAGTACCTGTGGTTTAGACAAAGATATTTGCCCGACCCCGGAATCTAAACCGAAACCCGTTGATCAAAGGCGGCACATCCAACCCTTGGGCCAACGAGGCAGCAAATAGCATATTTTTATCAAGTTTTTAATCATACAGGCTGTAAAAAATTCATATAACTCGAAGCCTACTTATATCAGCAGTGAGTTTACGAGAGCATTCATACTTGGTTTTTTTTACTTTGTTTTTTGAAGAAAATTTAGATCAGAAATGCTTAATTCTCTTATTTTGGCAATCTCGTCACCACTTTGACCAACAATAAAAAATAGTGCCTAATTTTTACTTTTAATAATTTACCATATCAGTAATATTTACAAAATAATGTAAATATGTTCTGCCAAGATCTGCCCATTCTCTGCATGGCTATAACTAACATGCAGATCATGCTTAAACATGTAATGCTTAAGATTGTAATAAAAATACGTTTGTTATTAAAATAAATAAATTGCATTTTGCAAGAAGAGGCATAACCAAATGAATTTCGGATTATATGAAGCATAAAAGTATCAATAAAGCTGTAACGATACATACATCAAAATTTAGCATACAATTTCTTTCTAGCAAAATACTTGGGCAAAAGTAAGTCTATATTCAATTTGGCAGTTCTTTGTAAGTAGCTTTTTAAATGTAGGGTATGTGTTACACATTCCGTCCGTTCTATTAAATGTATTTGTTTTCTTTTTTATGTCTGTCTTTTGTTATGTTTATACGAGTTCTACTCTAGCTAACAAGGCCAACGCGGTTTTTCCACATGCATATTTAAAACCCACGCGGCCGAATGCGCTTGAAATTTTGTAGATTCCGATCTAAGCTGACCTCAACTCGACGAAGAAATTGTCCTACCTAACAAGTCTCAGGGCCTTATGGTTCCAGAGATATCGTAGTAAGTCAGTCAGTTTTGGAGTCCATCGCGGACAAACAACGTCTAGCGGTTTTCCGCTAGCGGTCGAAATTTAACCATATAATTAATTTAAATTATAGTTCTACAAATATAGTTCTATTCTCAATTTGACCATAGACTTCAACAATAAACAAAAGACATGCATGTGTGTCAAATAATAATTGTAATATAATAAACTAGCGACCCCCCCCCCCGGCTTCGCACGGGTGCACAATTGACATATATACCTTCCCCTTGAATCACTCTATCTATTAAAAAAAACCGCTTCAAAATCCGTTGCGTAGTTTAGACGATTTAAGCATACATAGGGACGGACAGACTACAGCGACTTTGTTTTATACTATGTAGTGATGTGTAATTTATTTTTTATTTAATTAATATATAATTTGAAACAAATATTATCATTCCGCACTCTTTATCTAGTCTATCTAGACTTTATTTTCGTAAAAAGGGATGTAAAGTGTTTACTTCATGTATTAATAATATATATTATAATATATATAATATATTATAATATAATATATTATAATATATATAATATATTGTAATATATTTATATCACCGCTCTTACGACACCCTCATGAGGTGCGGTGACTCTGTGTATTCTAAATGCGACATAATAATGTTTAATTCTCCATATAACGACACCCTCAACGCTTTAGTTACACGGTAAAACTACAGCTCAAGATACAAAAAAAATACTAATAACATTTTTGGATTTAGAATACATAGCGTCACTACCATATTACGTCCTGAGGATATCGTAAGAGTCGACAATAGTATATTTCATTACAAGTGCGGAAAGGCTGTCATTGCAAAGAGTTCCGAAAAATTTCTACCGGAGCCGAGGCGCAGCCGAAGGCGAGGGTTGACAGTCGGAACAAGTTGCAATGACGGTTCCGCACGTGTACTGAACGACTTTTTTTAATACAGTTGCGAAAAATGAAGCAATTTAATAAAATAATAAAACACAATAAACTCAAGTAACTAATCATTTCTGAAAAATGGCGCCAACCGTAGAATAGTAGTAGTAGTAGGCAAAAGCAACTATGCCCATACAGCCAAGTCTTCAGTAGACATTTTTTATTGATATGAAATGAAAATGAAATTTAATGAGATGAAATGAAATAAAACCTAACCTAACTCATTCAATCAAATCATTAAATCTGATATTGAAACAAATTAGTACGTAGTTTCTTTTTAGAAATATACGTATTTGAATGAATCATAAAAACTTCTATGATTTTTTTTAGTAAAAACTTCATGGTTGGTTTTTCCTTATAATAGACATTATTTTGACAGTTGGGAAAGAAAACGCACTAGTGCGGGAATGGTAAAAAAAAGCACGCGTGTGTAATAGCCCACTTCCCGAACGCTATGCGGCCCTGCAATATGCCACTTTTTGAGCAACTGTATTAAAAAAGAACATAACAGGCCGAAATCCTAGCCGCAAGAGAAGGAAAACTTGACACGAAACCCTATGCTGTCCGTCCGGCCAGCGTAGTGCAGCAGGCTAATTACCCTCCATATTATTGGAGGAGGTCCAACTTACGAGTGGGTCATTTAAGGTCTGAGTAGAGGTAGTAACTATGCGCTTTACCTCATATAATTTTGGTAAACGGTTCTGGCGAACATCGTACAACATACTTGCGTCTTTTGATGCCTAATAATATTCAAACGATCTTTATTATATCGTTTTGTACAAATTGCTGGAGAGCCTTTGTCTACTAACTGTACAATAATGGCTGCTGAAATTGAAAATAGTTTTTATACTGAAGCGTGGTTTTTAATATGTGCTACATTTTAGTTATAAAATATATATTTTGATGTTTAAAGCAAAAACGTTGAATTGCGCGGGCGGAGGAGTATGGAATTTCCCACACTAAGAGCCCCCACGCATTAGGCGGCCAGGTCGCGCGGCCTGGCCGGGTAATGCGCGGGTTGGCAGCGGCGGCCAATAGGCCGCGTGTGTGTCGCGATGTTTTTCGTTGGCCGCGCGGCCTGGCCGCCTAATGCGCGCATCTACATACATCGTAGAAGAACTAGTTGGCCGCAGCAACTTGGCCACGCGGCCTGGCCGCCTAATGCGCGAGGCCCTTATAGTTTAAATAGAGAAGACGTGTCAAATGCCAACGTTCTTTTTTAAAAATTATGCTTAAGGTTAATGTTCCAGAGTAGCCCGCGAAATTCAAATTTTCTTACGTTTTTTGCAATTTGTAGATCAGTGCTAGGTTGTATGTTGATTAAAATGTTATTCGCGGCTGTAAGACGTATGTAGTTATTGAATTATAATCATCAAAATCTTCAATACAACCCTCCAAGCTCATAAAGGTGCAAGAAAAACTTTTTCAAGCTCAAAGTCATTCTTGCACCTTTATGAGCTTGGATTTGATGAGTTTGATTATTAATTATAATTCTTTAACTACATACGTCTTACAGCCGCGAATAACATTTTAATCAACATACAACCTAGCACTGACCTGCAAATTGCAAAAAACGTAAGAAAATTTGAATTTCGCGGGCTACCCTGGAACATTCACCTTAAACAATACAATAATCCAATTTAAAGAACATAAAACACACTACAACGTATTTGACACACCCGCGCATAATATACTCTTTTGTTTATTGTTACAGTCTGTGGTCAAATTGAAAATAGAACTACATTTATAGAAATATTTTATAATTTTAATTAATTATTTAGAATCTTGACATTGGCTGAACACAAATCGTGAGCGCTATTATTAAGAAAATAAAATGATTACCAGTACGTTCGAATTTCAACCGACGACCGGCCGACCTGGCGACCGGTAGTAAACTTAAGGTGAAAGTTCCAGGGTAGCCCGCGAAATTCAAATTTTCTTACGTTTTTTGCAATTTGCAGGGCAGTGCTAGGTTGTATGATGATGAACATTTGATTCGCGGCTGTAAGACGTATGTAGTTGCAGAGTTATAATCATCAAACTCATCAATACAACCCTCCAAGCTCATAAAGGTGAAAGAATAACTTTGAGCTTAAAAAAGTTTTTCTTGCACCTTTATGAGCTTGGAAGGTTGTATTGATGATTTTGATGATTATAATTCTATAACTACATACGTCTTACAGCCGCAAATAACATTTTAATCAACATACAACCTAGCACTGACCTGCAAATTGCAAAAAACGTAAGAAAATTTGAATTTCGCGGGCTACCCTGGAACATTCACCTTAATTATGCAACACGGATTACTCAAAATAATAAACACGAAGGAAATTACAAGACAGCCTCAAGAAAGAAAACTTGAAACGAAACTAAGTACCAACCCGTTTCAATTTTCCTTCTTCATCTGGCTTAGCAACGTCTAGCTCTGCTAGATGTTAAATGAGTGTCCATCGAGTGCACCATATTGTGTGTTCCTGTCTTGTAATTTTCTTTCCACTGCTCTTACGACACCCTCCGAATGGGATGGGGTGTTTATAACAAATACTATAAATCCATTTTTCCGCCCATTGATGACTCACTGTTAGTCGGGCCTCCTCCAGTTACATGGAGGGTAGTAAGCCTACTGGGCCACTCTGGATAGAGGGTTTGGGACAGGGTTTCATATCAAGTTTTTCTTCTCTTGCGGCTAGGTGTTTAGCCTTATCATTTCCAATTGTCGGCTCTTACGACACCCTCAAGATGGAACGCGGTGGTGACACTATGTATCCCAAATCTTTCATCACATCGACATGGCTGTATAATTACACGAAACCATGTTATGTAAGCTTTATATAATATAAATCATCTTTATTGTCAAATTAATTGCAATTAAAAATGTATAATAATGTTCGAAATTTGATTCGATGAATCTGATTTATACAAAGGTTAAGATAAAAGACAAAGAACAGACCGTATTCGTTTATAGCAAGGGTATTGCCAGGCGGGTTATGTGGGTTTCCGGAGTAACCCACAAAGACGAACGGTGTCCCTCAACTGCCCCATACTTCGCCCCAACCCCACAGGCGCCAGAGGCCTTACTCTTGAATCCAATAACAATTTTAATCCAATGCCAATTCCGATCCAATTTATAACCAATCCTGTCAAATTACCGTAGTCTTGAAAACAATACTGATAACATTGGATTGAAATCGGAATTAGGCTACTGAATACATGAAGTTGGCGTTTGAGAAATGCCCACGTCAGTCGAAACCGGTATAGCAATAATAATTACTTTTTTAAATGAATATTGGATTGAATCCAATAGTGATAAGTTCATCCTATATCCACACAATATTGAAACAAGTTGGCACTAGCGTCGCAATCAAGTGTGCTCAAGAGTACGAAACGTCACAATTCCAATCCCGATCGATCGGAATCGCGAGAGTAAGGCCCCTGATGTGTAGAGCATGAGCCACGAAGGTTTCTGAACAATAAAAAAACTATTTGTGTAATGTCTTTACTTCAAATTTAATAATTCAAATTTAATTTTAGTTTGTGGCGTAGCAACGTACCCAGGGTACAGCTAGTAGTTTATAAACTTATTTCAAATTATACAATATATATGAATTACGTGTCCGGTTGTTTGTCCGCGATGGACTCCTAAACTACTCAACAGATTGTTACCAAATTTGCACACCGTGTGCAGTTTGATCCAACTTGAAAGATAGTACAGCCTACATCTCTATTTCGCAATATTATATTATTGCAAATAATTTGTCTATTATTATTTGACAGTCACAACCAAATGATAGCTCCGAACGATTCTAACAGAGGGCGATATCTATTGACTGAATTTAGTAAGTATTCAATAGATGTCGCTATGTTAAAATTTAAATGAATCTATGTTATAGTTAAATGTACTAAAACAAAAACCTTAGCCACAGCAACGCGTGGCCGGGTCTTATACTATAATTTGTAATAAGTCAATATTGGCGCGTTTTACGATGATAAAAAACAGGACATTATGGAAATGGGATGGCCATTATAAGACTGTTCGCAGTTTGTCACCTCATTACGACCGAGCGCAGTGTCCGACCTTTTTGGATCCAATAACTTTTTTACAAAGACCAGCTTCTGACCTTCTCAGGATGTTGGAAAAACTTCTAAGTGTTTTCGTCTCGACGTAAGTTCTGCTTGCCCGTAATATGTTAAGCTGTGGATCATTTTCTTGAATTTACTTGTATTGTAAATTCAAGGCAGTCAATACAATTTGACTACCTCGTTGGTCTAGTGGTCAGATGTGCCGCCTTTGGATCAACGGGGCCCGGGTTCGATTCCGGGGTCGGGCCAGTGTCTTTGTCTAAACCAGAGGCACTGGCTCGGAGTCTGGGTGTCAATTCTATTTATAATATGTATGTATTTACAAAAAAAAAATGTATATAAGTAGTTTATCATCCATCTCGTTACCATAACGTTGTGTGAAATGTCCAAGGATATTTATTTATTATTGTTTTCAGGTCACGATGACATAGGGTACAGAGATTTGGAAGCTCACCATGGGCTTCATTCAACCGATGACCTTGTCGCCGGTCGCCGGAATTTGTTTTCCTGATGCAGGCGGTTCGGGATCGGTCTTCGTGAAAATCCTTGGGGGAGATCTAACTCCAGCAGTTGACGTCTTTTGCTGAAATGATGATGATGACGACTTGTATTGTTTTTAATTTGTAAAAGATAGTTTAAACTATACGTACTCGTATATTGAACGACTTGGGAGAAGCTGGAAAGAAGGAATTTGGAAAATCATCCGGTCATCGCTATATCGATTTCAAAAACGAGTTGTTATAAGATAGGTATTATAAGATTTGCTGACAATAGTCTTTATTGTTTTATGAACAATGAGTTTATTTTTTACTAGCTTTTGGGCGCGGCTTCGCCCGCGTGGGCTTCGAACCCGTGCATATTTTTTATGAACATAAAATCGGTTATTGTGACTAAACTATGATAGTTAGATATGTGCTCTCGCGGGCTTTTTTGTAGATCTTTATAAGACCTACAAACCCGTAGTACATCATTTTGTTCTATTGTCAATAGATTTGCGGCGCACGCATAAATAGGTTTTCGATTTTACACCTTGGTTTACAAAATCGCAATTTTCATACGGATCCCTAATTCTTTTGAAAATAAAATATAGCCTATAACCTTCCTCGATAAATGGACTATCAAACACTGAAAGATTTTTTGAAATCGGACCAGTAGTTCCTGAGATTTATAATCAAACTCAAACGCAGAAGGAAATTCATGTAGGTTTTATCACAAAACTCATATAAATCGTCATGTTTAAAACTATCAACATCGTCTGTCGGCCCTTGTCGCAAGCTATGTGGTAGTCTACATGAACTCCTATCGCCGTCATATGTACATCCATACACAATCCATCCATCTCTACCTACAACCCTTGCGTCCATCCATAATCAAGTTGAATTATGGTAATATGGGATTGTAGCGACCAGCAAATGTTACATTACACAATTTACACAATTTATCCAGAAAAATCAAGAAATATCGCGTAAAAATGCGATGATTACCAAAAAAAGTCCTACACCGTTTTAAATTCACATTACATATTCGTACATTCATAGCATTTATGCTTAGCTCGTTGGTCTAGTGGTTAGATGTGCCGCCTTTGGATCAACGGGTCCCGGGTTCGATTCCGGGGTCGGGCAAGTGTCTTTGTCTAAACCAGAGGCACTGGCTCGGAGTCTGGGTGTCATTTCTATCTATAATAAGTATGTATTTACAAAAAAAAATGTATATAAGTAGTTTATCATCCATCTCGTTACCATAACACAAGCATTAAGTTGCTTAGCTTGGGACGAGATGGCGTTGTGTGAAATGTCCAAGGATATTTATTTATTTATTATTTATTTATTTAGAAATAGTTGTAATTTATTTATTATTTATTTATTTAGAAATAGTTGTAATTTATTTTAATACGCTTTTATTTATTTGTACGATGTGTTTTTTTTATTAAGGATGCAAACTGAGACTGATTCAACATCAAATTATATTATACTCACTAGAGGTTTCCGTCTCAATCAAATTAATTGAGCATAATTTGCCAACCGTGAACTGTCCCATCAGTTGACAGATTCCATTTCAATTCTCATTACTTACCTTATTTTTTTAATTAATTCCATGTATAATTTGAGAACATGATCAGACTTTTTTTATTTACTCTTATCCATATCATCCGTATTCAAATTGAAATGTTCTTGTTACTTACAAATAGAATATTAACGAGTTAAAAATTCGCGATTTCTACACATTCTAACGGATTTAGAATACACAGTGTCACCACACTATTAAATCCTGAGGGTGTCGTAAGCCGAAAAAAGGGTCTAACAAAGCCGATAACCTAGCCGCGAGAGAAGGAAATCTTGAAACGAAACCCTGTGCCAATTCGTCAGAATGGCCAGTATGGCACAGTAAGCTAAAATAATATATATTTCACGAATTCAAAATCAGATCAACATACTGCATCATTCGTCGTCGTCGTTTCAGCCCATAAATGACCCACTATTGGCTCGGGCCTCCTCCAAATTAATGGAGGGAATTTAGCCTACTGTGCCACGCTGGCAGCCCGGGTTGACACAGGCGTTGCATCCAGTTTTCCTTCTCTTGGGGCTAGGTGATCTGCCTCTTGCGTTCTTTTAGTCGCCACTTACGACACCCTCAAGACGGTATGGGTTGGTGACATTGTGTATTCTAAATCCGTCACCATACGGACCACTGTATCATTAACATAGGAATTTATAACGTTGCGTGATTGAAATGAAGAGCTTTTTCATGAAGTGTAATCAACCATCGCACAAAGCGGAATGTTTCAATTCCATTGTAAGCATGCCAAAGTTGGTGTCTGTAAACAAACGTTTTCAATGGTAATGTTTTTACACTCGCTTGTTTATATTTTATGTATTATTTATGATACGGGTCTTATTTGCCTTTCAGGTTAACGGAACAACAATGTTTCAGTAATTTCCACCATATTTCAGTCGGAAGTTCGGGAAGCTACGCCATATCTTCGCATCCAATATTCCTCAGTGCCCGAAGACAAAAGTCTTTAAACAGTGCGTGTTGCCAGCGATGACATACGGATTCGAGACGTGAGCGTTCACAATGGGGCATATTAGAGTCACTCAACGTGCGATGGAGAGAGTTTTACTCTACGTAATAGAATTAGAAATCAGGAAATCCGTAGAAGAACTAAAGTGACCGACATAGCTAGAAAGAGTGTACAGTTGAAGTGGCAATGGGCAGGCCACGTAGCCCAATGAACGGATGGCCGTTGGAGCATAAAATTCTTGGAGTGGCGTCCACGTATGGGAAAGAGCGTGGGAAGACCCCCGGCAAAGGTGGACGGACAACCTTGTGAAGGTCGCTGGGAGTCGGTTGATACGGTCTACACGAGATCGTGCGGTGTGGAAATCTATGGGGGAGGTTTATGTTCAGCTGTGGACCTTTGTGGCTGATAGATAGTTAGATAGATAACTGTTATTGTAAAAACGGTAGATCTTTTTGCACACAATTATGCATATGGTACTCAAAAAATGATATAATTAATTTAAATCCTTTTTTTGTAGAAATCGCTCACTCGATCCCCTTCAACGGGCAATTAGCATAACGTAAGCGAATATTGTAATCCACCGGCTCATGACCCAATTACAGTAATGACGTGCTTCTTATCCGTAATTAAAGGCTCAGGGTTCACTCGTACACTCACACAGCTCACGTATGTCGTTTTTATCATGATTAGCCAAACATTTTTACTGAACGGAAAATGTTATTAAATATTTTTATCGTTTGTGTTTTTAATTGAAATTATTTTGAGTAATCATTTCCTACTGACTACATATTAGTTTCAGCTTAAATGTGGATGGACGCAAGTATTGTAGGAGATCAAAAGAGTAATAAGAAATTGAGTATGAAATGTGTGAATGTAAATATGATGACTGATAGGTGAGTATGAAGACAAACATCTGGAGTGAGACAAGAGCCGTTAGATGATATTGATAATTTTAAATATGACTATCAGTGTTGTGATAAAACCTACGTAAATAAAGTTCATTTTGAGTTTGAGTTTTGAAGTATGACTAAATACCGTATAATGCTGATAACAATATCGTTAGTATCAATACAGTATGGTTGCGTATTAGTTGGAAGTGGAAGCCTTTATTTCTATAAAAAATATGGTTCTAAACCTACTGTGACGCCCCGGCGTGGTGCCCGCTACGCGGGCAAGCAACTGTCGGAGGGCGTCCCTTGCAAAAGGCTGAAAACCTAACCACAGCGCACAGGTACTGTAGGATAATTATCCTCCATGTAATGGGGGAAGGCCTGACTCAGCAGCGGGTCGTTTATAAGCTTAATAGTAGTGGTAGTGAATGAATAAATGAATGAATGAATGAATGAATGATATTCTTTATTGTACACCAAAAAAAAAAACATAAAAGAAACTTCAACATGAACATTGTACAGTACAAATGGCGGTCTTATTGCTGAAAGCAATTTCTTCCAGACAACCGTTGGATGGACTTAGGTGGAACAAGAAACAAATATGAGTAGTTGCAGTGTACATATGATATACTATATATAAATAATAACAAGTAAACATATACATATTATAAATAATTAAAAATATTAAGTACGACTAACCAAAAGTCAAATAATGCTCTTTCACCATACTTTTAAACTTCGTTAAGGATTGAGCACACCTTACCGACAATGGCAAAGCATTCCACAGGCGCACAGCTTGAATAGTAAAGGATTTATCGTAAAATCGCGTGGAATGCATTGGCATTGCCAGTGTTAAGCCCTCTGATGATCTTAAGGACAATGAATGTGTGTCACAGGAGAACTGAAAACGCTCTTTAAGATAATGTGGGGTAGTGGGATGAAAAATAGTACTGTACAGCAGTGAAAGGATGTGAGTATTCCGACGAAGACGAATTGGGAGCCACTTGAGCTTTTCACGAAATTCTGATACATGATCATATTTGCGTAAACCAAATATGAATAATATTAAGGAGCAAGCAAATTAATTGTTTCTTCACTCAGCCTCTTGTTTATCATTAATTTAATGAATATTCATGAACTGTAGGTAAAGGTATACGAAATTTTCATATTGAGGGCTTAAACGCCTTCACGTCTATCCACGCCGTACTTAAGCTATGAGCTTTCATCCATCAACGGATGAATGAATGAGCTTTGTAATGAATGGGATTTCCATTCTGGTTGGAGAATAAATTTCGATTTGCTTGAACGTTGTGCGCAAAGGGAAATAGCTGAGGTATTGTTGTGAATCGGAATTAAAATACTTTTTGTGAATAATGAATTGTGACTACCTTTCATCCCGTGAGCCGTATAATGTGGGTATTTAAGTATAATATTAAATAAATAAATATCTTTGGACATTTCACACAACGCCATCTCGTCGTAAGCTAAGCAATGCTAAGCTATGCTTGTGTTATGGTAACGAGATGGATGATAAACTACTTATATAATTTTTTTTTGTAAATACATACATATTATAGATAGAAAACACCCAGACCCGGAACAAATACTTGTAGGTCATACAAATATTTCTTCCGTGCGGGAATCGAACCCGAGACATGTTGCGCAGCAGTTGATCGCTCGACCACTGCGCCAACCGTGTCGCCATCACTTTGTTGCCACATTATTCCACACTGAGGCTGTCGTAAAAGCTGACTAAAAGAAATTAAAGAGTTTAAGCACGGTAATGTCGTAATTTCAGGCCGTACATGACAACCTACTGAGAAATTCTACTACTACCTACTACTCATCACGTAAAAGACCCACAGCTGAGTCAGATCCCCCAATTATGTGGAGGTTATTTAGCCTACTGTGCCACGCTGGCCAGACGGTTTGGCAAAGGGTTTGTATCAAGCTTTCCTTCTCTCGGTACGAGGTGATCTGCCTCTTACGTTCCATTAGTCGTCTCCCACGACACCCTCAGGATGAAAATGTGGTTGTGACACTATGTATTCTAAAGCCGTCAGTCAACATTGATGGAGGGAAAATAGCCTACTATGCCACGCTGGCCAGACGGTTTGGCACAGGGTTTGTAACAAGTTTTCCTTCTCTTGCAGCTAGGTCTGCCTATTGCGTTTCTTTACTCGCCTCTTACGACACCCTCACGATGTTAAGGGTTGGTGAAAACTAAAACAAAATTTCTCGGAGTTACCCTGCGAGATCGAATCAGAAATGAGGAGATACGCAGGCGAACCATGGTCACCGACATAGCCCACAGGATTGCCAAACTTAAGTGGCAATAAGCATGGCACATAGTGCGGAGGACGGATGCCCGATGAGGGAGAAAAGTCCTTGAGTGGCGACCGCGTTCCGGAAAGCGCAGTGCCTATAGGCCGCCCTCCCACACGGCGGACCGATGACCTAGTTAAGGTCGCTGGAAAACGACGGATGCGGGCGGCCCAGGACCGGCCTCTGTGGAAACCCTTAGGGAGGCCTATGTCCAGCAGTGGACGTCTTTTGGCTGAAATGATGATCATGATGAAAACAAAATTAATATTTATTTCAAAATCATCAGGTTTGTTGATTTATTCCCTGACTAGGAATAAATCCAATAATGCAGATTTGGGTTAGATGTGCCGCCTTTGGATCAACGGGTCCCGGGTTCGATTCCGGGGTCGGGCGAGTGTCTTTGTCTAAACCAGAGGCACTGGCTCGGAGTCTGGGTGTCATTTCTATCTATAATATGTATGTATTTACAAAAAAAATGTATATAAGTAGTTTATCATCCATCTCGTTACCATAACACAAGCATTTAGTCGCTTAGCTTGGGACGAGATGGCGTTGTGTAAAATGTCCAAGGATATTTATTTATTTATTTACTCCTTTGACGGGTTTTCGATATACCTCACTGTTTAAAATTTATCAGAATTATAATATCTTCTGTACGCCATCTATCGTGTTATATTATAAAAGCAAAGCATTTGGTTTATTTATAAACTAGTGGCCCGCCCCGGGTTCGCCCGTGCAAAGCGGGGGTGGGTTATACTTAAAAACCTTCCTCTTGAATCACTCTATCTATTAAAAAAAACCGCTTCAAAATCCGTTTCGTAGTTTTGAAGATTTAAGCATACATAGGGACGGACAGACAACAGCGACTTTGTTTTATACTATGTAGTGATAGTGAAGTCACGCACACTACTAAAGAAGTGGCCAATTTTGCCGGGATTTCACTATTGTTTTTCTCAGTAAGTATTGTAAGTTATTGCCTAAAAAGGTCATACGCGGACATATTTATTTGTAGAAAAGTGATCAAATGATTAGCTTCTAAGAAAGAGCATCTATGTTTAGTGTAATAAGGTAGTCCAGCCTGTATGGATAATCACCTTAATAAAATTTGACACTATAATCCATCGTTTAGACATACACTTCTCATCAGAAAAATCGAAACACCTTGCAAGTTTATGTTTTGTAAGGATTATAAGAAAAATGTATATATTTAAGAATATACGTATGTCAAATGTTGTTTAATAGTGAACATTAAAAGGTTTTCAGATCCTAATGTTAATGTTCTAAATTCAAATTCCATTTTCACAATAAGTTCAGTAAGTCTCAAATTACTGAAACAGTGGAATATATATTTTATATATTTATGTATATTTGATATGAGTATTTGTCTTTTATATATATGTATGATGTATATGTATGTTTATATAATATGTATATTTATAGGTTTTTTTTATATTATTATTATTTATTATATTATTTTTAGTTTATATTATTAGCTATACAATGCTTTCGTAATTTCCCAGTGCATCTGCCATAAACCCCTCTCTGCACACCCAAAGGTTGACTGGGAGATTAATGCCTCTTGGCATTAAGTCCACCTATGTAATATTTTTTGCATAAAGTATTAAATAAATAAATAAATAAAAAGGGAAGTGTGTCGATTTTTCTGATGAGAAGTATATTTTGTTACAAATAAAACCCATTTGGAGAAAGAACAAATGAAATTTTATCTCGATCCAGATATTAGCTTTTAACCGCTTTGAGCGCTAGGCAAAGGGTTGCGTGAAACCGGGTTTCACTGACTCAATCAAACTGCCTTTACCGATTTTAAAAGCCACTTGTGGCTCTTTTTCACCGATTATTGCTACATGAGTGGATTTTATCCGTGTGGTGACGGATTTACGAAACATAGTGTCACCATCCCAATGCATCCTAAGAATGTCGTAAGAGACGAAAGGAAATGACAAGGCCGAATACCAAGCCGCTAGAGAGGGAAAACTTTATACGAAACCCTTTGCCAACCCATCTGACCATCTTGGCACAGTAGGCCATTTCCCTCCATGTAACTGGAGGAGGCCCGACTCAACAGTGGGTCATGTATGGGCTGAGTAGTAGTAGTTGTCCGTTTGGTGACGGATTTAGAATACACAACGTCACCAACCCATACCATCATTAGGGTGTCGTAAGAGGCGACTAAATTAACGCAAGGGGCAGATCACCTAGCCCCAAGAGAAGGAAAACTTGATGCAAGCCCTGTGTCAACCCATCTTGCCAGCGTGGCACAGTATGCTAATTTCCCTCCATGAACTTGGAGGAGGACCGATTCAGCAGTGGGTAATGTATGAGCTGAGTAGTAGTGTTAATAGATCGATTGGCGAGTCGGGCAATGCTCGTTGATGCCACTATCCCGCTTAACGAAAACCTCGATAAAGCCGGAAAAGATAAACTTATTAAGCTTTTTTTAATATGGTTGCCCGTGTCAACTACTGGTTGACATGGGGCAAATTTGCTGTCTTTGTTTGTCTATGGTCTATTTGTATATATCTGTCTCGCTTCTGTGTTAAGTTATATACCAACTTATTATCATTTCATTTCACAATTATGGACTCAGTATAGGAACCAGCTGAATAATCTGTCCCCAGGTTGTCGCTGCGGGTTTGAACAAAACATCATAATCTTGCAAACGCTTATAAATAAAACATTAGACACATAAAAACACCGTTTCCCGCATCTTATCAACTTTGATAGTTTATTCAGAAGATATTCTTTATACGTGTTTATTTTTAATGCTCCCTCTGTTAAATTGCGTCGCAAAGCGGCAAATTGGATTTGTCCGGTTTGTATTATTCATGTTAATCTTTTAAGCTCTAATTTGCTTTCTTTTCATCTTGTTACTGCTTAATAGTGTATTTTTCCGTGTGGTGACGGATTTAGTCACCAAACCATGCCATCCTGAGGGTGTCGTAAGAGTCGACTAAAGGAACCCAAAAGGCAGATCTAGCCGCGAAAGAAGGTATACTTGATACGAAACCCAGTGTCAACCCGTGACCGTCAACCAGTGACTGGCTAGCGTGGTAGGTATATTAGACCAATTACCAGGATTTTCAGCCTCATCATTTCCTTTTGTCAGTTCTCACGAAACCCTCAGGATGGAATGGTTTGGTGACATTGTGACTAAATCCGTCACCACACGGAGTCAGTAAATCATGACTTCTTAGGTTTTCTCAATTATTACACATTGAAAATAAACACTTTTTGACGGATTTATCGAATATATAATTATAGCGTGCACAGGGAACGTTATAAATAAAAGAAAATTATAGTAGCTAAATGTTTCTTTGTACTTTTGAAGACAACTGTCATCTAGTCTCTCCCGTGACCACGACTGCTGCAAAGCTAGTTCGAGCATTCGAAACGTCGGGAATTAAATAATGTAATATACACGCGATAAATCCGTTATAACGTGTTTACTTTCAATGTGTCAGTAAATATTTAGTACCGTTGTTTTACAAGTTCTATTCATTTTAAAGCGCTCATGAACACCGATTTTTTAAATGAGTTTTAAACGTCTGATTTTATCTTTACGTGTTTGGTTGATGCCTTGACGTTGTTTGGTTGATGCCTACTGCACCAGGCTGCCAAGACGGGTTGGCACAGGGTTTGTATCTCTCATAATCGGAGGGGCCCGCCTCGGAGCATGGGGCTCCACTATGAGGCGGGCCGAGGCCCCCAGGGACACGGAGCATGCTCTCTGCAATGGGAGTGAATCCCGTGGCCCTGGCTTGGGCAGGTAAGGATCGCCGTCGGTTTTAGTGGGTAGGTCGGGGCGCAATTTACCATCTATACGCGCCCCGGAGTCCCACATACCCCGGCCATTTCCCAAAGGCCGGGTATCCATGAGGATCTCCGACAAAAAAAAAAAAAAAAAAAAAAAAAAGGGTTTGTATCTCGTTTTCCTACTCTTTCGGCTACGTGATATGACTCTTGCGTTCCCTTAGTCGCCTCTTACGACACCCTCGGGACGGTATGAGTTGGTGACACTGTGTATTCTTAATCCGTCACCACAGAAGTCAACACACCGTAAAGTTTTGTAATATCCATTAAATCTCCAAAATGCAAGTCCACATAAATGGAAACTTGACACGGCCTTGTGGAATTTCCATACATCTCCCCTGTCACTCTACACGTACTAAAGACAATCGTTTCAGGAATTTCCGGAACCGACAGGAATTTCGACAATAGAAAATGAGATTGGAATTGCTGTTTAGTTGTTGTAGAGAATCGTAGACCGTGCTGTGTTGAGGAGCCTTTAGGAACCGTTGGCACCATACCGGGTATGCCAGGTGGTCCCACGGGTGTCTCCGTGCCAAACCAAGGGCACTTCTGTCCTCAGAGTCGCCTTGGGGGCATTATTGGCTATGTGTAAACCACTGTTCGTGATTTATGTATTTGAAAAGTGATTGTAAATAGTGCAGGGGAGAATAGTGCTTTATGCACGTGGATGGATGTAAGGATTGTGGGAAAAATAGGATAGATGGATTGTGTAGATGAGAACATGATTATGAAAGTCACGAATTTACCACTCAGCGTGAGACAAGGGCCAAAGATAATAGTAGGCTTAAACATGACACGCTTCTTTCCCGTAGGGGTAGGCAGAGACCACTTGGAAAGAAGTTGCTTGCTACGATCCTTACATACTTGTATAGCTTCGTCCACTTCGGTAATATTGACATGGCCTTTTCCAAGACGTCCCTGATTTGGTCTCGAAACGTCCGCCTTTTTTTTTTTTTTTTTTTTTTTTTTTTTTTGGTTTCGCTGGGGAAATGCTTTATGCATACCACCGCACCCCGGGGGAAAGGTCGGTGATTATGTGGGACTCCGACAAGGGTCGTCTACCCAAGAGTCGTTTACCCACTAAAACCCCAGCGGCATACCCTCACACGACGCGCTTGGGGCGCCACAAGTTCGCGTAAACGCATTCTACTGTGACGCCCCGGCGTGGTGCCCGCAACGCGGGCAAGCGACTATCAGAGAGGGCGTCCCGGTATACTGGGACGCCCTCAGTCATCGAGGCTTTCGTCGGTGGTGGCTCCCCCGAACCACCACCGGCCTCCTAGGCGAGGGCAGAAGGGGCCCACATCGTCACGGACCCCCCTCCACCCCCGCCTCCGTCCGCGGCGCGGGTCACCCGGAGCTCCCTCCCTTGTGACCCGCCCCGCTGCCCCCTTCTGCGACATCGGCCCCGCAGAAGGAGGCCCGTCAGCCCTCGGGCCGGCGCCAACCAGAGGACACCGGCGCACCGCAGCCGTCCAGGGCCCGCAGGGAAACCCTTAGGACAGGGTCCACCGTCAACCCAGGTCCCCGGAGCCCCCGTCCAGGGCTCGCAGCGAGACACTGGGGACAGGGTCCCCATCCACCCAAGTCCCCGCAGCCCCAATCTACCGCAGCGCACCGGCGATCCGTCCCGCAGCCCCCTTCTGCGGCATACGGCCCCGCAGAGGAGGTGCGTCAGCCCTCGGCCGGCGCCCACCCGAGGACGTTGAGTGAGGACTCGGTTTGACGGCCAACTAAGTTGAGCGCCAACCCGAGGACCTCATGGTGCGCCGCAGCGGTTTACGACTCCCAAGGCAGCTCTGAGGACAGAGGAGTCCCCGGAGCCGCAACCCGCCACGACGCTGGGTGCCGCTCTTCGTCTCACCTCTCCCCGTGGGCCCGCCCGGCATGGGAGGCCCTGGCCGGTATGGCCCCACGGATCATTGAGGCACTCAAGCCCCCTCACCACAGCAAGGTGGCAGCACAGTCGAGGGGGTCGAAACGTCCGCCTAGGTCTACCCCTTCCAACACTTTCATTCACACTCGCCATATACACTTTTTTCGTCAATAGACCTACACGATTATAGGTCCATTTGAATTTGAATTTAATTAATTAATCGAATACATTTAAAATTGTTTACCGCCACGATTCCTTGCATTGTCTTCGTTGACTTTAACGATATTGTTAAGACATTATTTATCACGTTCGCTGCGTTGTGTGGTCATATTGGCTCATAGCCAACTTTTGTGTGGTGCGGAGAGAAAATAGCGTACTTTCCTCTGGTGCGAGAGGGATAACTTTAAGAATTTCTTTTACAGGAATGAGATGAATATACCATTATAATTACCGCTTTATTGTGAACAATCCAGCATTTTTAAATACTCGTGACCCAATATGACCTCACACGCACCAAAAGAAAAATATTTCATTCTAGTGCGGTATGAGCTCAATATGACCACACACTCCCCGCACCCCACATCCGCACTGAACGATCCGCTGGCGCCATGTTGTGCAGCTAGTGTTGTAATACATGACAGGGGAGACGATTCGTCGTTTGCGCGCCTAAATTTTCGATCTTACCCGCAACGTTGAATTTTAGTATTTTAAATTAGTTAGGTAGTGTGATGTTCTCAGCAAGTCTCAGAATCCCAAAACTAAATTATGACAGTGAGGTAGAAACTTAAGAAAGGACAGAAGATGAAAGAAAAACCCAAAATATCGAATAGAAGAATACGTTTTAAAGCCCGCATATATTTTTTTTCACCAAAAATAGCTAGGCCTGCTTCAGTTAAGGATCCGATACCGCAAAAACAGTTTTAAACATCTAACATTACATTGAGACTTATAAATAAATGTCAATAAAATATTTATATGGCCCATTTAGTCAAATTCGATTGAATTTTTTGAATTAACATTTTTGTTTTGCTGTAATTAATTTACTGATGAAGGAATGCAGCACTGTTGAGGAACGTGCGGTTATACTAAAATAAAAAGTCTTTGATTTTTAATTTTAAGCCTCTAAAATGTAAATGGTATTATTTTAACTTATACTGCAGATATTTTATCGATCTGAATGTTAACAGAAGTGTTTCCCATCCGTTGTGTGGTCAAAATGAACTCACAAATTGTTTCTCTTCTATATCATCATCATTTCAGCCAAAGGACGTCCACTGCTGGACATAGGCCTCCCCCAATCTCTTCTATAGCATAAACGAAACAAAGGAGCCGAAAACGCCGGTAGTCACATATACGCTATATGGAGTTCTATGACCTGCAAAAAAATAAATTTCCATAATCGCTATCACCACTGAATAAAACCCATATTAAAACTGATTTTTTTAAGGGTCAATATGACCACACACGCACCATTGAAAAGTCCACCATGAGTCAATGTGACCACACACGCACCAAATGAAAGTACACTAAAAATGACGCCGCAGCGAACGTGTTAAAAAGACGCTTAGCAATAGCGGAATGAATAGTTATTTGAATACAACTTAACACTACAACTACAACAAAAGGCAATGCTCGGGAAAGAGAGGGCTATGCTCGGAGTGTCCCTGCGAGATCGAATCAGAAATGAGGAGACACGCAGGAAAACCAGGGTCACCGACATAGCCCACCGGATTGCCAAACTTAAGTGGCAGTGGGCAGGGTACATAGCTCGCAGGACCGACGCCCGATGTGGCAGAAAAGTCCTCGAGTGGCGACCGCGTTCCGGAAGGCGCAGTGCTGGTAGGCCTCCCACACGGTGGACCGACGACCTGGTGAAGTTCGCCGGAAAGCAGTGGATGCGGGCGGCCCATGACTGGCCTTTGTGTAAATCTTTTAATGTCCAGCAGTGGACGTCTTTTGGCTGAAATGATGATAATGGAATACAACTTACTAAACAAACGATTTATCTATCGAATGGAGCCACAACAATCGATTTAGTATTTGCATCTACCAACAAGCGCAATTGTGCTGTCTAACAATAGAACGGCCAACAATGGGGCGTCTTTCATGGAAATCTTGCAGATGAAAGCCTCGATGTTGTAGGCGCATTGACAAATCGACCTTTAAGGAAATTCTTACTACTTGCATCGTAGACTTCATCATTACCTCGACCCACTACTACTACTCAGCAAATGACCCACTGCCGAGTCGGGCCTCCTCCAGTTACCTGGAGGGGAGGGTATTTAGCCTACTGTGCCACGCTGGCCAGACGGGTTGGCACAGGGTTTCGTATCAAGTTTTACTTCTCTTACAACTACTACAACGCAGCCCATAGATGACCCTCTGCTGAGTCGGGCCTCCTCCAGTTACATGGAGGGTGATTGGCCTACTGTGCCACGCTGGCCAGACGGGTTGGCACAGGGTTTCGTATCAAGTTTTACTTCTCTTACAACTACTACAACGCAGCCCATAGATGACCCTCTGCTGAGTCGGGCCTCCTCCAGTTACATGGAGGGTGATTGGCCTACTGTGCCACGCTGGCCAGACGGGTTGGCACAGGGTTTCGTATCAAGTTTTACTTCTCTTACAACTACTACAACGCAGCCCATAGATGACCCTCTGCTGAGTCGGGCCTCCTCCAGTTACATGGAGGGTGATTGGCCTACTGTGCCACGCTGGCCAGACGGGTTGGCACAGGGTTTCGTATCAAGTTTTACTTCTCTTACAACTACTACAACGCAGCCCATAGATGACCCTCTGCTGAGTCGGGCCTCCTCCAGTTACATGGAGGGTGATTGGCCTACTGTGCCACGCTGGCCAGACGGGTTGGCACAGGGTTTCGTATCAAGTTTTACTTCTCTTACAACTACTACAACGCAGCCCATAGATGACCCTCTGCTGAGTCGGGCCTCCTCCAGTTACATGGAGGGTGATTGGCCTACTGTGCCACGCTGGCCAGACGGGTTGGCACAGGGTTTCGTATCAAGTTTTACTTCTCTTACAACTACTACAACGCAGCCCATAGATGACCCTCTGCTGAGTCGGGCCTCCTCCAGTTACATGGAGGGTGATTGGCCTACTGTGCCACGCTGGCCAGACGGGTTGGCACAGGGTTTCGTATCAAGTTTTACTTCTCTTACAACTACTACAACGCAGCCCATAGATGACCCTCTGCTGAGTCGGGCCTCCTCCAGTTACATGGAGGGTGATTGGCCTACTGTGCCACGCTGGCCAGACGGGTTGGCACAGGGTTGCGTAACAAGTTTTCCTTCTCTTACAACTACTACAACGCAGCCCATAGATGACCCTCTGCTGAGTCGGGCCTCCTCCAGTTACATGGAGGGTGATTGGCCTACTGTGCCACGCTGGCCAGACGGGTTGGCACAGGGTTTCGTATCAAGTTTTACTTCTCTTACAACTACTACAACGCAGCCCATAGATGACCCTCTGCTGAGTCGGGCCTCCTCCAGTTACATGGAGGGTGATTGGCCTACTGTGCCACGCTGGCCAGACGGGTTGGCACAGGGTTTCGTATCAAGTTTTACTTCTCTTACAACTACTACAACGCAGCCCATAGATGACCCTCTGCTGAGTCGGGCCTCCTCCAGTTACATGGAGGGTGATTGGCCTACTGTGCCACGCTGGCCAGACGGGTTGGCACAGGGTTTCGTATCAAGTTTTACTTCTCTTACAACTACTACAACGCAGCCCATAGATGACCCTCTGCTGAGTCGGGCCTCCTCCAGTTACATGGAGGGTGATTGGCCTACTGTGCCACGCTGGCCAGACGGGTTGGCACAGGGTTGCGTAACAAGTTTTCCTTCTCTTACAACTACTACAACGCAGCCCATAGATGACCCTCTGCTGAGTCGGGCCTCCTCCAGTTACATGGAGGGTGATTGGCCTACTGTGCCACGCTGGCCAGACGGGTTGGCACAGGGTTTCGTATCAAGTTTTACTTCTCTTACAACTACTACAACTCAGCCCATAGATGACCCTCTGCTGAGTCGGGCCTCCTCCAGTTACATGGAGGGTGATTGGCCTACTGTGCCACGCTGGCCAGACGGGTTGGCACAGGGTTTCGTATCAAGTTTTCCTTCTCTTGCGGCTAGGTTAGCCGTCATCTTCCTTTGTCGGCTTTTACGACACCCTCAGGATGGAATGGGGTGGTGACACCATGTATTCTAAATCCGTCACCACACGGAAAGTGACGAAAGTTCCAACAATATGTTACGTGAACACTAAAGCGTGCATTTCACATGCCACAAAAGATTTATAGCGAACGAGGCATTAGCATAGTTTGTGAATATCCAAGCGAACCGAGGCTGAAAATAATTTATTGCTGCAAAACGCTGAGGTTATCAAAATATGCATCAGACAGACTGTTAATCTAATGTCGTTACTGAACGATGACTGAATAGAACCGTGTCTTCGCACAGTAGTAAAATAATAGGTAGTTTCCGAACGAAAACTGTAATAAGTCTCACATTTCATACAAGTATTTGTTCCGGGTCTGGGTGGTTACAAAAAAAAAAGTATATATGTAGTTTATCATCCAACTCGTTACCATAACACAATCATTAAGTTGCTTAGCTTGGAACGAGATGGCGTTGTGTGAAATGTCCAAGGATATTTATTATTTATTTCAGCTAAAAGACGTCTACTGCTGCACATAGGCCTCCCCCAAAGATTTCGTTTTCCGGCGACCTTAACCAGGTCATCGGTCCACCGTGTGGGAGGCCTACCAGCACTGCGCGTTCCGGAACGCGGTCGCCACTCGAGGACTTTTCTGCCCCATCGGGCGTCGGTCCTACGCGCTATGTGCCCTGCCCACTGCCACTTAAGTTTGGCAATCCTGTGGGCTATGACGGTGACCCTGGTTCGCCTGCGTATCTCCTCATTTCTGATTTGATCGCGCAGGGAAACTCCGAGCATAGCCCTCTCCATTGCCCCTTGGGTGACTTTGAGCCTTCTGATGGAGCCCATAGTGAGCGACCACGTCTCTGTTCCATAAGTCATCACTGGCAACATACATTGGTTGAAGACTTTTGTCTTCAGACACTGCAGTATTGGGGACGAGAATATCTTTCGCAGCTTCCCAAACGCTGCCCAGACGAGTTGGATCCGACGATTGACCTCTTTCTCGAAGTTGGACTTACCTAACTGGACAGTGTGTCCCAGGTAAATGTAGGGGTCAAGGGTAGAAAGTAGAAACTCCGATGTTAACAGGAGTGGCTTGAACATGGATATTAGACATGATCTTCGTCTTCTCCATGGCACTGCAGGATCGTTACCCTCCATGTAGTTGGAGGAGGCCTAACTCAGCAGTGGATTTATGGGCTGAGAAGTAATTTTTGGAAACGGCAACGTTCATCATTTTCCCGATTTCCTTGGGACCGGCTCCAGAAACCGCGCCGTGAAGGTAGTAGGAGATAAATCTGCTTATGGTTCGGCGATAAAAGGTTTACCCTACACAATATTTCTCTGCTTATAATAATAATCTATCGTATCAGTCAAAGTATTGATTAGCAAACAAAGCAAGCGTACAACCAGCTGTATGTTTTAATCGAGTCAAATTGATTGGATACTCGATTGGCTATCGATACACAAAGAGTCAATTTAGTCATCCGCCAATATTTGGTTGAAATGATTACTATGAAAATTGTACTGGGAATTGACTGAAAATCATGTACCTACATATTTATTTGTGTAGTTTATGTATTACTAGCGACCCGCCCCGGCTTCGCACGGTTGCAATGATGAACATCTAAATTTAATCACTGTTTCTCTACAATATTCTGCATGTATTATACATATAAACCTTCCTCTTGAATCACTCTATCTATTAAAAAACGCTTCAAAATCTGTTGCGCAGTTTTAAAGATTTAAGCATGCATAGGGAGGGACAGAAGACAGCGACTTTGCTTTATACTATGTAGTGATTTTATTTTATATATTATTATCATTCAGATTTCATTTTGTATATATTATTCTTCATAGTCATCATCATCATTTCAGCCAAGAGATGTGACTTCTGGACATAGACCTCCCCCAAGGTAAAGGGGGGTTTGCCATAATCGCCACGCTGGCAGGCGGGTTGACGATTGCAGTAACGGATGGTGTGTTTTTGGACAGAATGTCGCTGCTGCCCAACGTCTGTTGTGACTAAAAGAACGCAAGAGGCAGATTACCTAACCGAAAGAGAAGGAAAACTTGATACAAACCCTGCGCCAACCCGTCTTGCCAGCGTAGCACAGTAGGCTAGGTAGGTGGTACGAAGTTTGCTGGGTCAGCTAGTCACTATAGCTGACCCAGCAAACTTCGTACCACCTCAGAAACAATAAAAAAAATGTTTTTTTTTCTTATTTTGCCACCTTTAAAACCTTCCCTGCACTAACACGAATATTTCAAGACCAAAATCGCTCCAGCCGTTCTCGAGTTTTAGCGAGTTTTCTTCTTCGAGTTCTCGACAGCAATTCATTTTTATTTATAAGAAGAAGAAGAAGAAGAAGATATAGAAGATAGATAGATTATTTTATTAAATTAACTGTGTCGTAGCAACCCTGTTGTATATTGAAGGTCAATATTTTTATTTACGGGTCTAACTCCCACTTGTACTCTCTAAATTGGGTCACCTGAGAAACGGAAGAGTGATTTTCGTTCCAGGAAATTATGAAGCATCGTTCGGATTTAATTAAACGACATGGGCACTGGTTCTGGTTGAAAGATTTGCATAACTGTTTATGTTTTAAGTATGTCCGTTTGTAGATATAAAATAACTGGATAAGTTACAATTAAAATTTATTATAGTATTTTGTTAGGTTTACAATAAAGAAATTCATGAACACAAATGACACCCAGACTCAGAGCAAGTGCATCTGGTTTAGACAAAGACACTTGCCCGACCCCGGAATTGAACCCAGGACCCGCTGATCTAAGTCCGGCCCATCTAACCCCTAGAACAACGAGATTCTAACTCCTGTATTTCTATAGATAGATTAAACTCGGATTTCAATTAATAATGTTACTACTTCCGAGAGAATTTCTGTCAGGTTTGTATTCCTACTAATATTATAAACGCGGAAGGTTGTAAGTATGGATGGATAGATGTTTATTTTTCTTTCACGTAAAAACTGCTGGATGGATTTTAATGAAACTTTACAATAATATAGCATAAACGTCAAAATAACACATGGGCCACAATTTATAAAGATATTGTGTGAATTGTCCAAAATATTATAACAATATGGAAGTAGAAAGAAAAATGTCGAAAAAGTCAAAGTCAAATCATTTATTTTGCACAGGACATAATGGACAACATAAAAAACATAATATTTTTTTTTATACCAACAGTTCGGAACGCGACCAAAATAATTAAAAAATGAACTGCTCAAGTGGGCTTGTTATTATTTTCTTTTTTGTTACTTTGCGGTCCTATTTGATTAAATAAATAAATACCTAATAAATATATCACCACGTAGGTAAAACCGTGGGGCGCAGCTGGCATACGATAAATAACTTTGTATAACAAGAACCAAAATCTATTTTAAGAATACCGATCAGATTTTCGTGTTATCTCCTTCGAATTGAATATGAAAACGGATCGTCCCTTAGTAGTTTTGGGTATTGCATTACACCGAAACCCTTTTTGGATTACAAATATTTACGAATTTATTCACAAATAAGTTTTATGTCGTAGGGAAATACTTATTTGAATCGGATACCCTATATTTGAATATATATTTGAGTGCTTTGAGTCGCACTTGCTATGAGCCTGGGTGCCATTATGTTTGTGAATCACATGTGTGTAAACAGCTTCCGCGATACAAATTATGCCTAGAGCAAGGATTTCGTTTTTTTTTTAATAAAAAACTATTTATACCGCGCGCGTTGCTACTCCACTAACAAAAATAAATTTGAAGGAAAGATATTACACAAATTTTCTTTTATATTTGTTCAGAGACTTTCGTCGGCTGATGCTGAATTTTGCTGAAGATCGTTACATGATTAAATGCATACCTAGTTTACGGTTCTCTATAGGACATACAGACAAAAATGCATTTTATATACAATACACATCGTTTCGATTCGAAATTAGCCTAGTGTGCCACGCTGGCAAGACGAGTTGGCACAGGGTTTGTATCTAGTTTTCCTTCTCTTGCGGCTACGTAATTTGCCTCTCGCCACTTACGACACCCTCGGGATGTTATGGGTTGGTGAAACTGCGTATTCTAAATCCGTCACCACACGGAATATAAAAATTGCTTGCAAACTACCATTGAAAAACAAAATTTACTCACAACTTGTGACAAAAATGTCATAACTAAATAAGTACACATTTATAGCACAAAGAACTGAGAATCTGATAACAAAGCTTTAGGATAATAATGAATGATAAAACATTGTTCTGAACGACGTCGATTTCTCCCTCATAATCCAAAATAGAAAAATAATTTGTACACAGAACTGCTTCGGTAGGCTGTATGCTTTTACTTTCGATGGTATTGGATGGATAAAAGTAAAATAATATTTGTAAAATAGATTTTCACGTTTCATTTTCATATTACGAAAATCCGTCGCATGTGTTTCACGCTTTGCTAAGCAATTTCCATCCGTCACACAAAATGCAAATCTTGGCTTGTGCAAATCCAAATTGATATTAAAATTAAATCGGGCTATGCCATAGTACAACTAAAGGAGTATCTTATCTTTCAAGCAATATTATTGTACTGTTAGATAGAGTAAATAAAATAAAATAAACTATTTCCCCCCCTTTTTTTAACGAAATTCCTGCACTAGTTATAGCCTGTATTGCGGGGGCAGTTATTTATATTTTAGACGACATTCAACAACAATCCATTTTGAATCTGTCAAATATATTTTCTTTTTTCCTGATAAAATAATAAACGACCAGTGCCTCACAACTTACTTTGTCACAACAAAAAATAAATTTAATTTCGTTTTAATTGTACGAAAATATACGAAACTAATAATGAAAACTTAAACTATAATTTCTATACAGCTGAATGGTGAACGCCCTCTATCCAGGGGCTTCACCATTCAAACTCAAACTCAAAAGGAACTTTATTTACGTAGGTAGCATTATAATGTTACGGACCCTGTCCCACGCTAGGTGGTAGTCTCCATAGACACCTATCAGTAGCCATAATCTACATTCACACCTTTTTCAACAATTCCTCTTTCTTACAATCCATCCATCTCTTTGGATCCTCAATTTTTCTTACATGTGCTACATAGCAGTTACTTGGTTAGCATTTCGATCAAGACTTTTCTAGAATACTTTTCAAGTCGAACCTTCTCCCAATTAATGGAGGGAATTTAGCTTACTGCGCCACGCTAGCCAAATGGTCTCTACTACACGTTCCTCATTTTTATTTATTACATCGCGGCTCGTAACTGTGCGTGTCAGTTAAACATTCATATATATTTTGACACAATTATTTAATATTAATTTTGTAATTTAATTGTTAATTTGTAATGTAAGTAAAAAAAAACACTTGCGAGTTTATTTAAAGTAAATTAATTTTGCTTTTTATTAGTTCTACTACTAGGTACCTACTATTCTGCCGATAACTGACCCACTGGCAGCAAACATTGTGTTACTACCCCCTTTCATCATAAGGGTGTCGTGAGAATCGACAATAATGAAATGACAATGCCGAAAACAAGAGAAGGATAACTTGATACTAAACCCTGGTTCCACCCGTCTGGCCAGCGTGGCATGGTAGGCTATGTTCCCTCCATGAATTTGGCGGAGGCCCAACTCAGCAGTGGGTTATTTATGGGCTGAGAAGTAGTGGTAGCTACTGAATCTAATGAAATTAGAAAAGGCGAGAAAGGAGAACTTTCAATAACGGTCCATCCGTCTACGAGCAATAATTCCGTAGACAGACCTATAATAGTTATTTGTTATACAAGAGTGCAAAGTTGCTTTTTAACCGCGTGTTCAATTTTGATGACCGAGCAAGCGAAGGATTCTAAAATTGAATCAGGAGCGCAGCGAGTGATTCAAAATTAGAATCCTGAACGTTAGCGAGGGAATCAAAAGAGCACGAGGTGAAAAATCTTTGCACTCGAGTGCAACACGTAACTTTTCATTCCACCTCAGCGAGGAAATGACTAAATGCAAAAAAAAAACGTTTACAATCACAAGATAGGTACACTTTTATTTCAGTTTAGGTATTAATTACTACATTATGACAGGTAAGTATTACAGAATAATCTTTACTTTATTCTCTAGCGAATAAAAACGGCTTTTGCACTCAGATATCGAAGAGCAAAAATACTTTATTCTCTAGCGAATAAAAACGGCTTTTGCATTCAGATATCGAAGAGCAAAAATACTCTTTCCGAGATGGGGGGATGAAAAATATGTTACTCCCCTATTTTTGTCAAGGTACAGACCAACCTACTATTAGATGCAACCAAATGTACGGGTCCTACATAATGTACAAGCTTAAGCCCATAAAACCTAAATTAAGATTTACTAGACTGTAAAAACACGTTTTGGAATCAAAGTTTGAGTTTCCAATCTTCTCATCAAAGCGGTATCTGTTAAAGAAAGCACAGTTGAAAATTTCCCCAGGGACTTTCCTTTGAGAGTTCTGTTTTGTCTTTTTTTTCACTTAACGAGTTTGAATGACTTGGTGATAACAAAAAAGCCGGAATATTTTATATATTATCACTTTCATATTAGTGATAATATTGTGTTAATAAGGATACAAATAAGATAAAAAGGACAGTTAATGTATATTTTTTAACAATTATTTTGCTAAACATTTATCCGGTTGTCACAAAAACGGTATAGTCATAACTCAAGGATTAAAATTACCAGTGATATAGATACAATGTGTGCAAAATCTCAGTACGTAACTATTTATTTATTTATCTTAAAATGTTGACTGGTAACGAAAGTTCTATAGTGAGAAAAAGCCAAAGAAAATAGTGGAATACAGCTTGTGGGTAGCATAGTATTCACGATATATATAAATTATGATGATGTGATGTGATCCTACGATCAAAGCAACTTAATGCTTGTGTTATGGTAACGAGATGGATGTTAAACTATTTATATATGTTTTTTTTAATACATACATATTATAGATAGAAAACACCCAGACCCGGAACAAATACTTTTAGGTCGTACAAATACATATTTCTTCCGTGCGGGAATCGAACCCGCGACATGCTGCGCAGCAGTCGATCGCTCAACCACTGCGCCAACCGTGTCGTCATATGGATGGCGGCAGCTTAAGGCTCCCAAGGGAACTCTGAGGACAGAGGAGCCCGCGGAGTCAAAACCCACTCCGTTTCGTCTAGCTTCTTCATGTCCGGCATGGATGACCCTGACCTGGTATGACCCCAAGATATCCGTAAGGCATGAAAGTCAGCGCAGCATATTCGTGGAGGACCAGTTTTGCCAATGGCCTGTCTTGTTGGTCTAGGGGTTGGATATGCCGCCTTTTGATCACAGGACCAGACCTCGAAACCGATCCAGTTACAGCGAGGTGTTAGACAGGGAGATATTATCTCTCCGAAACTCTTCACCGCTTCACGGTCCACCGATGACCTGGTTGAGGCGGCCCAGGACCGGCCTCTGTAGAAATCCTTGGGGGAGGCCTATGTCTAGCATTGGACGTCTTTTGGCTGAAATTTAAAAGAGCAACCATGGAGTTTCTTTCCTGCTCTTCTCTAGGGAATAGCATTCCAAACCGGTGGTAAAAACTAAATAATTAATTATATTAATTGTTTTTATTTTTAAATTTTTCTCATAGAATCTTTGACTATTTGAAAGCATTCGCAAGAATTTATTCGGTTAAAAAACATTTTGATTTGTCTTATTGCCTATCATAAATTTGTCAGCTTTTCTTTTCTTGTTTTTATAAATTCTATGGCGTAGACAGACTTTAAGCATAATTCTGATTTGTATCAACTTTTTTATATTTATTGTATGTATGTATGGATACCTAGCTGTCCGATGCCCGTGTAGTCGCTCAAGGGCCTAGCAGAATACCAGCGCTGCGTCATTTATTGTTATGATGTGGCATATGCTGAGCTATGGTCCTTTTTTGTTCTCACAAAACAGGATATTAAAAATTTGTTATTGTTACTTAAATATATTGTATTTTTACTTTTTTAAGTTTATCTTATTTGTAACTTGTCTTTTGTACCGCTCAGATGTGAGAACAAAATAAACACGTTTCTTTCTTTCTTTCTTTCTTTCTTTCTTTCTATTTGTAATGATGATTATGACCCTGTCAGTATTCGTCGTTGTCGTTTCAGCCCGTAAATGACCCACTACTGAGTCGGGCCTCCTCCAAATTCATGGAGGGAAATTAGTCTACTGTGCCACGCTGGCAAGAAGGGTTGGTACAGGGTTTCAAGTTTTCCTTCTCTTGTGGCAAGGTCATCAGCCGTCATTATCTTTTGTCAGCTCTTAAGACACCCTCAGGATGGAATACATAGTGAGTAGTAGTACGACGGATCGAGAATACGTCGATATCTGAATCCTACTTCTCGGAAGAATAATATTTTAAACAGAATAGCATTTATTGATTTGCTCTTGGCACAGGGTTTGTATCAAGTTTGCCTTCTCACACGGCTAGGTGATCTGCCTCTTACGATCCTTTAGTCACCACTTACGATACCCTCAGGACAGTGTGGGTTGGTGATATTGTGTATTCTAAATCCCTCACCACACGGTCAGTACTCATGTATTCCTAATCTGTATAGAAAAATGCTTCACTATCACTATCACTACATAGTATAAAACAAAGTCGCATTCTTCTGTCCGTCCCTATGTATGCAAAAATCTTTAAAACTACGCAACGGATTTTGAAGCGGTTTTTTTTAATAGATAGAGTGATACAAGGGGAAGGTTTTATGTATAACCCACCCCCGCTTTGCACGGGCGAAGCCGGGGCGGGCCACTAGTTATTGTATAAACTAATTATGGCGACCACAATCGTCATCGGATACATCACTTATAAAATACTGCGACCAGGCCGGAACGCCGCATCAACCGAGAAGACCTGGCGGAAAAAACTCGGTAGGCTTCACTCTTTTTTTTTAAACGCCGTATTTCAGTAACCGTTCTCTTATAACTAGTTTCGTTTGGTTCAGAAAGGCGCTCAACTGAAATATGAATCACTATCACTACATATTATAAAACAAAATCGTTGTCGTCTGTCCGTCCCTATGTATGCTTAAATCTTTAGAACTACGTAACGGATTTTGATGCGGTTTTTTTTAATAGATATAATGATTCAAGAGGATGGTTTATATGTATAATACATCCATAATATAGTAGAGAGACACTGATTAATTTAGAGGTTCTTCATTGCACCCGTGCGACGCCGGGGCGGGTCGATAGTTTTAAAATAAAAAAAGAATAATTAAAAATGAAATTATAAGTCTTGAATCCAGTGAGCCGACCAACCCCAAACAGCGGCACCTGTTCACAAGCGCGTGTAAATAAAATAAAATAAATATCCTTGGACATTTCACACAACGCCATCTCGTCCCAAGCTAAGCAACTTAATGCTTGTGTTGATAACGAGATGGATGATAAACTACTTATTTACATTTTTTTTTTGTAAATACATACATATTATGGATGGAAATGACACCCAGACTCCGAGCCAGTGCCTCTGGTTTAGACAAAGACACTTGCCCGACCCGGGAATCAAACCCGGGAGCCGTTGATCCAAAGGCGGCACATCTAACCACTAGACCAACGAGGCACGCAACGAGGCAACGCATATCAAAGGGAAGTGTTCCACACGAACCCCACTTATCCATAGGTATACCATCTATAAGTACAGAAGTATAAGCAGGCACTATCTTCGCTGGTTATCCTAATAAAAAGTTCTTAAGCCCAAGCGTGGTGGCCACGTATCTCTTCCGAATTTCCATTTAAACTGCCGCCAGCTGAATACAGGAGTGGGAATTTGCATAACCATAGTAGTTTCACGAACCGATTGTAAACGGGCACGTGACTTGAGTGTTATTCGGACACCTTTTCTGACAAAGAGTGCTTAAAATACAATCTAATTGTGACTTTTTCTCGGCCCATAAATGACCCACTGCTGGGTCGGGCCTTCTCCTATCACATGGAGGGTCATTAGCCTGCTGTTGGCACAGGGTTTTGTATCAAGTTTTCCTTCTCTTACCACTAGGTTTTCGGCCTTGTGTTTTTCTATTATCGGCTCCTACGACACCCTCAGGATGGAATGGTGAGACTATGTATAATAAATCCGTCACCACACGGAGTAATTATAGTTCACACCTTCGTTATAAAATTAAGATACAATCCACACGGCATTTTAGTGATGACTAGCTGACCCGGCAAACTTCGTACCGCCTCAGAATGAATAAATAAATAAACCTGAATGATAATTCCAGAATGTTTCAACGTTATTAATATATATGTGCAAACCTTAACTGGATCAACAATAACGCGTAATATTTTTTTTCATATTTTCTCAACCTTTTAAACATTCCCTAGACTTCCACGAATATTTCAAGACCAGCAGCGGTCCAGCAGTTTTCGAGTTTTAGCGAGACTAACGAACAGCAATTCATTTTTATTTATATAGAATAGAATTATATACTCTTTATTGTACAACAATAATAGAAGAGGTTAACATGGCATCAGAGAAATAGATAGAATAGATAGATAGATAAAAGATGATGCGGATGAATGAAATGTCTCGTGTCCCTTTTTTGTTATAGCAGTAAATCACGCTATCCACGCAGGTCGACCCCAGATAGCTGAGACACAATCGAAGGCAACCGACGGCAATCGGTGTGCAAATCGGCTCAAGGGTTGTCATTTAGCAATGCAAATGTGGTTGACGGGGTCGCTGGAAAAGCTCGTGAGATTCATAAAGACTGTTACACATTGGTATGAATTTTAGTCACATTTTATAAGGAATTGTTTTTTGGTCGGTCCGTGTGGTGTGGGATTTAGAAAACATCCAATCAATCAATCAATCAAAACTCATTTAATCAAGTTGGCTCATTAGAGCTCTTTTGACAGGTCAAACAAAAAATAAAATTTTAAATTTACCATTTAAAATTAATTATTTACCATCTACCACCGGTTCGGAATGCACCTCTACAGAGAAGAGCCGGCAAGAAACTCTGTAGTTGCTCTTTTTAGATCGCCATTTGGGTACAAGACTGGTTATAAGACAGATTTGTGAGAGCAAACTCACGCAATAGTTCCAAAGGGCCAAACATCAGCCAGATCTAGTTGACACAAGTAACCTTGTAATGCCCAAGCTAACCGACCCCCAGCAACGGCACCTGTTCACAAGCATGACGCATGCGGCAGCCATCGCCCTCCTCAACCATATTGCAGGGAAGAGAACGACCCGCCGCACGACGCCACCACTGCCATGAGTCTTAAAGTCAGCATGATAACATTGTGTCACCAACCGAAAAGCTAGCTGTTTTTTTTTTAAAAACAACGAAGCATCTTCACTATATTTTAACCTGTATTGCGGGTGCAGCTTGCATACATGTAATTCGCAAACACAAATGACCCCCCGACTCGGAGCAAGTGCTTCTGTTTTAAGCACACACTTGCCCGACCCCGGAATCGGACCGGACTCGTGATCAAGAGACAGATACGAAACACACCCTTGCGGCGCCACAGGTTCGCGTAAACGCATTCCACTGTGACGCCCCGACGTGGTGCCGGCTATGCGGACAAGAGTCTATTGGAGGGGGTCCCGGGCAACTAGGTCGCCCTTAGACGAATATAGTGTAGCCTTACGTCGGTGGCGGGTCCCCTGACCCACCGGCCTCTACGGCGGGGGTAGGAGGTGGGCATAGAGTCGTCTCCTCCTCCCCGGCCTCCGTCTGCAGCGCGAGTCAGCCAGAGCATCCTCTTCCCCGACCCAATCCGCCGCCACTTTCTGCGACATAACGTCTTCGGAGAAGGAGA
The DNA here is from genome assembly GCA_905475355.2 of Clostera curtula. NCBI lineage: Eukaryota > Metazoa > Arthropoda > Insecta > Lepidoptera > Notodontidae > Clostera > Clostera curtula. The sequence goes on from FR997817.1 coordinate 7,223,846, forward strand.
CCACCGTTTCCCGTGCCTCCTCGCTATCGAGCATCCGTCTGATCAAGCTCGACAGTGAGAGGTATTCCTCCAGCGTGTGGCGTGCCGTAAAGCTTTGCAACTCCTGGTCTAGGTGATCTGCCGCTTGCGTACCTTTAGCCGCCTCTTACGGGTACTAAGGATGGTAAGGGTTGGTGACATTAAGTATTCAATATCTGTCACCACACTTTGTACGGGACTATTTATATATTTTGATTGCTTATAGGCTCATTTTCATTGGTCGGTAGAGCCCGCATGCGGAGTACGGGAGATTTCTGTTTAAGTAAGCGATAGCATGCGATAGCCGTTTTCGTTACTCGACAAGGCTTGCCGCTTGCGGATTGTAGGATATTCGTCCCGCGCATTTGTTTTGAAAGAGTGATACTGATCAGACGTAGGTACCTGATATGGATCAACAATTAATGTTGTGTGTAGCAATATTATCTGTTTGTGACTTACTGAAGAAAAAAAAGTTTTTGGGTGCGAAGTTTACTAAAAAATGGAAATTGAGTTGTGTGAAAATTTAATGAAAATTGAATTGAGCACGGGGCCTCAAAACGTTGTGTATATATAAATAAATATCCTTGGACATTTCACATAACGCCATCTCGTCCCAAGCTAAGCAACTTGAATGCTTGTGTTATGGTAACGAGATGGATGATAAACTACTTATATACATTTTTTTTTGTAAATACATACATTTATAGATAGAAAACACCCAGACCCGGAACAAATACTTGTAGGTTGTACAAATATTTCTTCCATGCGGGGATCGAACCCGCGACATGCTGCGCAGCAGTCGCTCGCTCAACCACTGCGCCAACCGTGTCCAGCGCCACGCTTGCACGGCCGATGAACTGTATTGGTCGTTATGTGGGGAATACCCACATGCCGTATATCGACACAGATATAGATAGCCTACTACTTTAAATAAGCGGTGGCCTCCTTAGAGCTCGCTGCGAGGCCTTTTTGTCATAACAACAACGACAAAAATCGACCGCCTGGAGTCAAACTCAAGGTCAATGTTCAAGTTGATTGCAAATACTAACATGTAATTCCAGTACTGACATGTTATTAAATTTGGTTCACTAACAGGTTAACCAGCATTTCACAATTTATCAAACAGGAAATCACTCTTTCGACAACACTCGGGTCTATCAATGTGGCGGACTTTCCAATTTCCTCCCAGCTTTGTACCTCAACAATCATATTGTTTTCACAGAATATAGGGGGCTTCCACAAAATAAATAATAAATATAAATATCCTTGGACATTTCACACAACGCCATCTCGTCCCAAGCTAAGCAACTTAATGCTTGTCATAACACAAGCATTAAGTTGCTTAGCTTAGTAACGAGATGGATGATAAATTACTTATATAATTTTTTTTTTGTAAATACATACATATTATAGATAGAAATGACACCCAGACTCCGAGCCAGTGCCTCTGGTTTAGACAAAGACACTTGCCCGACCCCGGAATCGAACCCGGGACCCGTTGATCCAAAGGCGGCACATCTAACCACTAGACCATGAAATGATGATAATGAGATGACCAATGGTGGTGTAAGACGCTGACTTTTATGGCCTTTCTGATGGTAGGTACTTAACGCCCCCTAAAGGCATTTCTAACACCGAAGGTGCCACTAATGGGTCCCAAACCCAGTAAAAGCTACCAGTATACCACTATTATATTATATTATTGTTTATTCATTCAAATTCAAAAAGTAATTACAAATACAAATTTATTTAAAAACCATCATCTTACATTCTCATGTAGGTATTATGGTAATAATGAAATAATAAGTAGATAGATAGTTAACTCTTTATTGTACAATAAACACAACAGTAACAACTTAGGATAGTACACATTTTTAAGTCACTTGTACAATAGGCGGCCTTATCGCAAAATTTGCTTAAGATTTTTTTTTCGAATAAATGGAGGAGGACCGACTCAGCAGCGGGTCTTTACCATCGGTTCAGTATGTCATTCCACGGAGAAGAGCCAGCAAGAAACTATAATTATGCTACAAACAAGCCACAGCAACAGATCGGTTTTCCGGGGATCACTGGATTCCTGGATTTCTGGGATTACACTATAAAGTTACATAGAACACTGAGTTACCACAACGAAGTTGTTCTAGTTTACGTCACGTTTTGTCTAATAACAAGTTTCGTACGAGTTTTTCTTTTGGATCTCGTCACAGCGTCAGTGTGTCACGTCCTTATGTAACTGTTGCATGACTAAAGTTCGGGATCGTGACTATTTGTAGCGAAATTTTTAGAACTTGTTACGTCGTGTGTTTGTTTACGTAACACGTTTTTGGATATTTATTGGAACCCAATTTTCATGCCACTACTCAGTTCAGTGAGGAACATAAAACTAAGTACAGTTCTCGCCAATCTTTATGGCCGCTTTGAATGTAGCTGTGGATACGAACTTGCGCATCGTACATTTCATAACCAATATGAGCGTAGCTCACTCACACTAAGACGTGGGAGGCGAGGACGCTTGCGGGTCAAAAACGGCGTGCGGGGGCGTGTCCTGCCTCCCCGCCCCGCGTACGTCCCTCTTATACCTGATTTTGTGTTGTGCGTAGCGTAATGCGGCTACATTCAGAGCGGCCATAAGGATTGGCGAGGACTGTAGTTATATCCTACGGGCTATGGGCAAGTGTCCTTTTCTTTTTTTTTTTTTTTTTTTTACGTCGGAGATCCTCATGGATTCCCGGCCGTTGGGACTAGCCGGGATATGTGGGACTCCGGGGCGCGTAGAGATGGTAAATTGCGCCCCGACCTACCCACTAAAACCGACGGCGATCCTCGAATGTCCGAACCAGGGCCACGGGATACACTCCCCAATAGGAGAGCATGCTCCGGGACCCTGGGGACCTCAGCCCGCCTCGTTTAGTGGAGCCCCTAGCTCCGAGGCGGGCCCCTCCGATTACGTGGGGGATAGCTATAGTAGCCTCCCCCCATTCCACCGCTGGGAGGCACGCGCGGATCGCAGCGCGCCTTCCTCCCGGGATGGGCAAGTGTCCTTGTGTTAACCAGATTCATATTCGTGAACTGCTCCCGTAATATAATATTTTTTTTAAAAGAAAAAAAAATGAAAAAATAAATAAATATAAATATCCTTGGACATTTCACACAACGCCATCTCCTCCCAAGCTAAGCAACTTAATGCTTGTGTTATGGTAACGAGATGGATGATAAACTACTTATTTACATATATTTTTTTTGTAAATACATACATATTATAGATAGAAAACAGCCAGACCCGGAACAAATACTTGTAGTTCGTACAAATATTTCTTCCGTGCGGGGATCGAACCCGCGATATGCTGCGCAGCAGTTTTTTTAATGGTTATCTCATACTTTACTTGAAGTACTAACAGTAGATATAGGATCCATGAAACGCCGCAGACTAAGATTTAGTGTACTGCAATCCGTCTATTCCCAACGTTTGTCAGTTTACGACCTAACTATAACTAGTATAACCGTGCTATTTGTTTAATGGAATGAAATGGACCTAAACGTAATTTAATGAAATTAATGATAAATTATTTCTAATTGCTAATTTATGATTCAATTGACGCACAATTTTCATCAATATTTTGACGAATATCACTCGTGCCTTGGTAACCTTTATCTGAATTTTGAACATTGAAGATATCTAAACCCTGTAGTCTTTGATAATAAAAAACAACATTATGAAGACTTCTTTCCGACTTTACGTAGGCGAATAACGGAACAAACTTACGAGTATTGTCGAATAAGCCTTCGAGTAAACTAATATTTATAATTGGAGTAATATTTCTAAAGATACTACGATATTACAAACAGCAAAACCAATATTCTTTTAACAAGAACTTCCCAATGAATTATTTGCATAGATAAATGTTATTCAAGAAACTCCTCTGTACCTACTCGTTATTTCATTGCTATAATAAAACATTTGCCAAACACAAATAAGCCTCGCTTCCACATAAATTTTGGGAGAATCTACGAGTACTGTCAACACACATTTGTGAAGGGATCACAAATATTTGAACGATTGAATTAAAATTTGGTGTTTGTTTTCGCACACGCTTCTTTCGTAATTACCTTCTGTTTATGTTGATAGATTAAATATATCTAAACTTGCATATTACATTGCCGGATTGCCAAACTTAAGTGGCAGTGGGCAGGGCACATAGCTCGCAGGACCGACGCCCGATGGAGCAGAAAAGTCCTCGAGTGGCGACCGTGTTCCACAAGGCGCAGTGTTGGTAGGCCGCTCACACGGTGGGCAATGGAAAAGCAATGGATGCGGGCAGCCCAGGACCAGCCTTTGTGGAGATCCTTGGGGGAGTCCTATGTCCAGCAGTGGACGTCTTTTGGCTGAAATGATGATGTATAATACTTGTGGTGATGGATTTAGAATGCATAGTGTCATCACTCTATTCCTTCCTGAGGGTGAGATAAGAGTCAACAAATGGATGTAGCGTGGCCGAAAACCTAGCTGCAAGAGATGCCACACTTGATACGAATCCCTTTTCCTACCCGTCTGGCCAGCGTCGTACAGTAGCCTCCACTCCTGTGGCTGAATTGAACTGAAAGTAGACCAGGACATGTTTTGTGATGAGAATCTGGTTCAGAATAACTACTACTCAGCCCATGTATAACCCACTGCTGAGGCAGGCTACTGTGCCACACTGGCATGACGGGTTGGCACAGGGATTTGAATTGGTCTGCGGCGGCGTGGTTCTGAGTACAGATCCCACAATGCCGCAACAGGACGCGAGTTGGAACAACCCGGGGAGGTTTAGTGGGTAGGCCCCCACTCTGGGGGAGAGTCCCACACGCCCCCGGCCATCCCCGTGGCCGACGCGGATAGTCCATAAAGGATTTTACCCCGGGCGAACCAAAAAAAAAAGAATGTCTGCCTCGTCTGGTCTAGTGGTTAGATGTACCGCCTTTGGATCAACGGGTCCCGGGTTTGATTCCGGGGTGGGGCAAGTGTCTTTGTGTAAACCAGAGGCTCCGAGTCTGGGTGTCATTTGTGTTTGTGAATTACATGTTTGTAAACTGCCCCCGCGATACAGGTGCAGAGGATACGTTTTTATTAATAAAAAAATATATATATTTTGCGTTCCTTTAGTTGACTTTTACGACAACCTCAAGATGGTATGGGTTGGTGACATTGTGAATTCTAAATCCGTCATATACTATACTAAATAGTGGTAGTAGTTTTCTTCACGGTTCTGATCGTTTTATTTTATTTAATTCCCAACGTTTCAGACACTTTTCAGTCCGTGAGGAACCGTGAAGAAATCATTTCCTGCAATGTGTAAAGATCGTGAAAACCTAAGGACGGATTCACACGGCATTTTAATTCATGTTTTTTGACTGCCTTTTGACTGCCTCGCTGGTCTAGTGGTTAGATGTGCCGCCTTTGGATCAACGGGTCCCGGGTTCGATTCCCGGGTCGGGCAAGTGTCTTTGTCTAAACCAGAGGCACTGGCTCGGAGTCTGGGTGTCATTTATATGTATAATATGTATGTATTTACAAAAAAAAATGTATATAAGTAGTTTATCATCCATCTCGTTACCATAACACAAGCATTAAGTTGCTTAGCTTGGGACGAGATGGCGTTGTGTGTCCAATGATATTTATTTATTTATTTAGTGGCTCATACAATGTACATAGACCCATACACACGTCGTTTGTACTGCAAACGTTTTTGCAATACAATGCCGTGTGTATCCGGCCTTAGGCTATGTCCCCAGTAGGCAAACTGTTAGCAGCCAAATGAGTTTGCAGCGTATCGGTTTAGTACCTACGTCCTTCCATATATTTGAAACTAGCGACCCGCCCCGGCTTCGCACTGGTGAAATTATGAATATAATATGCATTTAAACCTTCCTCTTGCATCACTCTATCTATTAAAATAACCCGCTTCAAAATCCGTTGCGTAAGTCTTAAAGTTTTTTTTTTTTTTTTATAAATAAATATATAAATATCCTTGGACATTTCACACAACGCCATCTCGTCCCAGGCTAAGCAATTTTAATGCTTGTGTTATGGTAACGAGATGGATGATAAACTACTTATATACATATTTTTTTTGTAAATACATACATATTATAGATAGAAATGACACCCAGACTCCGAGCCAGTGCCTCTGGTTTAGACAAAGACACTTGCCCGACCCCGGAATCGAACCCGGGACCCGTTGATCCAGAGGCGGCACATCTAACCACTAGACCAACGAGGCAGTCAAATAGCAGTCAATTAAGCATACATAGGGACGGACAGACGACAGTGATTTTGTTTTATAATATGTAGTGATGGAGTGTCCACAGTTTGCTACTTTGGCGCTCACTGTACGCAGTTTGCAGCGTTACGTGCGCCGGCTGCCTCAGTTAGTGGCCGACTCACAGCACAACCGGTTTCGACGCACGAAAATCGATGAGAGTTTGCAGCTAACTCAAACTTCATTTCGCCACTGCTTAGGTCTAGGGGCTAGGTGTGCCGCCTTTGGGTCAACGGGTCCCGGGTTCGATTTCAGGGTAGGGGAAGTGTCTTTGTCTAAACCAGAGGCAAGTGTCTTTGTCTAAACCAGAGGCAAGTGTCTTTGTCTTGCTCTGAGTCTGGGTGTCATTTGTGTTTGTGAACTACATGTTTGTAAACTGCCCCTGCGACAGAAGCAGGGGTTCTGTGTTTAAAAAACACACTGGCATGACGGGTTGGCACAGGGATCTGAATTGGTCTGCGGCGGCGTGGTTCTGAGTACAGATCCCACAATGCCGCAACAAGGACGCGAGTCGGAACAACCCGGGGAGGTTTAGTGGGTAGGCCCCCACTCTGGGGGAGAGACTGGGGTTCTGTGTTTAAAAAAAAAAGAAAAAAAAAGCCATAAATTTGCACTCAGTTGGCTGCAAACTGTTTGCCTACTGGGGACACAGCCGTAGACATCATTTGTAGTAGTAGAATTAAAATTTAATTTCCAATACCCTTCACCAGTCGTCTTTAAAAGTTGCTAGAGTTAATCTAAAGTTAACAGGAACGTGAACATTAAAAAAAAACCAAAGATAATCCCCTCTGGAGAGCAAATACTTTTTCTCATTGTGATCACGATGCCCGCCAAAGAGCTAATTGGTCTCGGAACGAGCTTGAAATGAAAAATGTTTTAATGAACTTCTTTGAACAAATTTATTGGACTTCCAGTTTACGAAGGACTTCCCGCTAATATCCGTGTGGTAACGGATTTTAAATACACAGGGTCACCACCTCATGCCATCCTAAGGATGTCGTAAGAGCCGATAAAAGAAAGCAAGGCTGACAACCTTGCCAGAAAAGAAAAATCTTGATAGGAAACCCGTCTGGACAGCGTGGCACAGTAGGTTGATAACCCTCCATAAAATTGGAGGAGGTCTGACTCAACACACTGGCCAGGCGGTTAGGTAAAAAGAGTGTCCACGGAGTTTCTTGCCTATTCTTCTCCATAGCATCTACTTTTTGGAAGAAGCAACTAGATTCTTAACTTCACTTTTGACCTTTCAAACACACCTGTAAATAGGTTCAATTGAAATAAATGATTTGAGTTTGAGATAGTAAAAAGAAAACTTTGAATACATGCATCATATAACATACTAGCTTTTGTGCGCGGCTTCGCCCGCGTGGGCTTCGAACCCGTGCATATTTTTTATGAAACTAAAATCGGTTATTGTGACTAAACTATGATAGTTAGATATGTGCTCTCGCGGACTTTTTTGTAGATCTTTATAAGACCTACAAACCCGTAGTACATCATTTTGTTCTATTGTCAATAGTTTTTGCAGCGCACGCATAAATAGGTTTTCGATTTTACACCTTGGTTTACAAAATCGCAATTTTCATACGGATCCCTAATTCTTTTGAAAATAAAATATAGCCTATAACCTTCCTCGATAAATGGACTATCTAACACTGAAAGATTTTTTGAAATCGGACCAGTAGTTCCCGAGATTAGCGCGTTCAAACAAACAAACAAACACACAAACAAACAAACTCTGCAGCTTTATATATTAGTATAGATTACTAGCACCGGCTATCAGATACCCAGCTGCCTAGAACAACGTAAGTACTGCCCTGGGCCTAATAATGATACCCTGGGGATAAATTTATCAATTGATAAAACGTCTGCAAAGTTTGCGTTTGGTCCAAAAAATATGATTACGCTCGTAATCCCCGATGAAGGACTATTAGTGTCATGATGGCTTTGCCAATTTCTATACTTGATTGATAATGACTAATTACCAAGTGGAATTATTCCAAAACTCGGACCTTTCTCTCTCTTTCACTCACCTTTCATATGAAGAGATAAAAATACTTTTTTTTTTTTCTAGGCATTAATGATCGTAGAAAAGACATTTCCGATTGCCGATGGTGCCGTTGTTCAGAAGCTATGCATGTACATATTCTGTATATGTACATATTTGTAGATATTTTGTCTCTGCGATTCTCAAGGGCGTGAGGGAGAATAAAAGAAAAAACATTTGTCATTTTTTTTTAGTTTTCACACAAAATAATTCGACAGATTCATGATATGAATGTAACAACACCCTTTCGGGAAGAACGGCAATGTCATATTTTCTTTACTTTACATATACATATTTATTTATTAAACTTTATGCAAATTTTCACATTGGCGGACTTAAGTCTTAAGTCCCAGTCTACCTTCAGGTCATGCAGAGAAATATTAGGTAGATGCACTTTTGAGGGAATCAGCAATGTGTATATTATTTTTATTGTAATTTTATTTCAAGGTATAAATTATAATCTTCAGTCGCTTAAGCCCTGCCCTATAAGAAGAGTTGCTAATTTGGAACTTATGTAAGAAAAAACTAACTAAACAATAACTAAAATTATAAAAATGTTGTTTGCGCCAGATCACTGTCACCGGGTACGGTACCACGTTGTATGGCAATGCTAATCCGCTGAGCGAAGTAATAACCAGCCTTCTGGTCACCGGTTAAAGTTAATAGAGGTCGGGACAATCCTTTGTAAAAAGATTTGAATTCCGTGCGCCACGGAACAAATGTTTCCATCCCAAGTGGCAGAAAAATGTTACTCGGATCGAGCTGACTATATTTGTGCCGCTTGAGGGATTCGGTAGAATCCGCGGCACTGCCAGCCATTTTCGCTGTCCTTTTCTTTTTATTTGTTTTAGGGTCTCGTATTTATTAATGAACTACGATAATATGGCTTTCACTTCACTAGCTACACTACTACAATGAAGGCCGAGACCTACACACGTAAAGTTTTTTACAAGCTGCACTATCCCGCTATATACTTCACACTACACCACAGCGAAGTTTGGCAACGTCGCAAAACTAAAGAATCGTTTTAAGGGTGATAATTTTTGACCTAAATTTATTATGATTGATAGTATTTCCATAACTTCTACGCATTTGATAATATTCCTTTTTTTTTATTGTAAAAATATTCTAAATTTAAGCTAGGTGAAGTAAGCAGAAGTATTCTTTGGAATTCATTTGAATACTACGGTATTCAAATGAGTGAGATGCAACTTCAATATTGAAGCGAAATGAGATGCGGCTATTTAAATTCGCTAAGTTTCATTTGTGTCACTTCAAACTTATAGGGTTACATAGAGGCGAATTTTATTTTATTTGAACAATTCCTAAACCTAAACCTATTATTTCACGACATAAAAGGTTTTATTATCTCGGGTCAATATTTTGAATCGGTAATCCTTTACGATTACAAACTCAAAAGTAAACTCAAGCTGAAAATTAGGTGTATTGCTATAGCTATTTTTATAAAAACTGTATGAATCGTCTAGTTTGTAACACTGGTTCTGGTTCAATTCCGCTGTACAGAGAAGAGCCAGCAAGAAAGTCAAAAGTTGCTTTCTAGTTACATGAATAGAAATTAGCCAAATGACCAGAGAGGTTGATACGAGGGTTTCGTTTCAGGCTCTCTTGTGGCGACTCAGGATAAAATGGGAGGATGACACACATTTAAAACCTGTATGGTTTTAAATATATCAGGGCATCTTTAGTTTGCCTCGTTCCGAACGTTTTCTAATTATATAAATCTTTCTACTTACAAACAACACGGCCCTTTGTTAATAAGTAATTTACTCTGTCTCTCTCTCTCTCTCTATTATTGACTCTTCATTATAGAGCGCTATTTCTTACTGGTAGTAAATAAAAACCATTTTGTCTTGTAAAGTAGTTGTTGAATTGAATCCATTTTCCCCCCTCAAAAGCACATCTGTTATTACTGGTTTGCACAGACATGCAGCAGCACTTTCTTGTCACTCGATACAACGTGCAAATTTATTTGTTTTATTAAAATTTGTATGTACGTCAATTTAAGTGTCTAAATAAAACATTGTTCTCACACACACTTCCACTTCCCACACCAGCAAGTCAATCACTAGCTTCAGTTTCAATTACACCTAAAATGAGACCAGTGCCAACCCTAGTGGCCAGTGTTGTGAAACTCTGATGCTTTGGGCGTTAGCAAACAGTTTCGTTTTGGGAGGCCTTTGTAAAGTCCGCACCTCGTTTGTAGGTATCTACTGCAGCTGCCGTACTACATAGTTGGAATAGTTAATTGCTTTTACATTTCAAAATCTTTGAAATTGGACTAAAGTTAACATTTCTTTAAATTTTATTTTAATGTACTAGCACGGATATAATGTAAGAAATAAATGTAATATTTACATAAATGTAATATTGACTGCCTCGTTGGTCTAGTGGTTAGATGTGCCGCCTTTGGATCAACGGGTCCCGGGTTCGATTCCGGGGTCGGGCAAGTGTCTTTGTCTAAACCAGAGGCACTGGCTCGGAGTCTGGGTGTCATTTCTATCTATAATATGTATGTATTTACAAAAAAAATTGTATATAAGTAGTTTATCATCCATCTCGTTACCATAACACAAGCATTAAGTTGCTTAACTTGGGACGAGATGGCGTTGTGTGAAATGTCCAAGGATATTTATATATTTATTATTTATATATATAATCTTTATTTCTATGCAAATCCCCGGCAAAGTGAGGGTTGTTACCCGTTTCAAATTTTTGTTTATCTGTCAAATAATACCTCCGGAACAGATGAACAATTTAATTCACTCTGCCGTGGATTATAATTATAAGATTATAACTTACTAGTGGCCCGCCCCGGCTTCACCCGTGCAAAGCGGGGGTGGGTTATACTTAAAAACCTTCCTCTTGAATCACTCTATCTATTAAAAAAACCGCTTCAAAATCCGTTGCGTAATTTTGAAGATTTAAGCATACATAGGGACGGACAGACAACAGCGACTTTGTTTTATACTATGTAGTGATAAGGTTCGCACATAATCCCGAACAAAACTGAAAAACAGAGAAGACCCCCAGACAATATACGCGTAGCTTTCTAACTTCTTTTCAATAATATTAATATCTTTAACCATACGTATTTTTAAAATGTCTGCGGTTTTTGTTTCACAATAAATCACGTAGTTTGCCAGCCAGTATTTTATGGCAAGTACATAAGCTAAAAGCAGTCCTTTGTACTAATCAATATTGTTCATTGAAGCGGTCCATTCAACCCACGCGTAGGGCGTTGCGTCATCCATTCTAATTTATTGATCGCGGTTTTAAGTGATAGCCCTTGTGGTAAATAACCTTTCAATTGCCAGGCTGATTGCGATTTAAGCCTGTAATCAAACACTTCTATCACACTTTTTCACAATTTTGGGTGTGGACAGCATTTGTGTATTTACCTAACCTGCTTTGGCTAAGTATCAACACAGCGATTGCCCTTCTCACTCCGTGTGTTGACGGATTTAGCATACACTGTGTCACCAACCCTTACCATCCCGAGGGTATCGTAAGAGGCGACTAAGGGAACGCAAGAGGCAAATCACCTAGCCGCAAGAGAAGGAAAACTTGATACAAACCCTGTACCAACCCGTCTTGCCAGCGTGGCATAGGAAGCTAAATTCCCTCCATGAATTTGGAGGAGGCCCGACTCAGTAGTGGGTCATTCATGGGCTGAAACCCATTGCTGATTCGGGCCTCCTCCTATCACAGAGAGAGTAATTAGCCTACTCTGGCGGATTAGTACAGGGTTTCGTTTCAGCCCACTCGACTGTGTTGCTACCTTGCCGCTGGTGAGAGGGCTTGCGTGCCTTCATGATCCGTTGGCGCCATACCGGCTCAGGGTAACCACGGGAAGAGGCCAGACAAAAAGCACAACACGGTGTCGTGGCGAGTTTAGGCTCCGGGGACTCCTCTGTCGTTAAAGTTGCCCTGCGGGCCCTAAACAGCTGTGGTGCAAGAGTGTCCTCAAGTTGGCGGACAAACTGGTTAGTCACTAAGCCGAGGCCTGACATGGCTTCCTACTGTGGTTGTATCCTTCGAGTAGTTTCTGGAGCCCAAATAATCATCGCTGTAGTTTCTTTTTAAACATCGTCCTTTATAGAAGCCGCGCGGAGTTTTGTTAGTATGCCTGTGTAGTGAGAAATGATGATGAATGTATGGGTCATTACCACATATTGTTAAACTCGGGATTGTCTCTTATTTTAATAGAACAACATAGTTTAAGAGATTACGCGTGCACCGGCCCTGGCATTATTTACGACCTTAAGTGCTGGAGCGTTATGCAAAGACGTTACAGCATTTCGATACCACAAATATACATGCTAACGTAGGGTTTAATTAAAACCCTATGCAGGTTCAACAGTTAAAATTGGAGAAGTTGTTAAACATTTCGTTTACTAAAGAAAAATAAACAAACATATACTTAAACATGTTTTACTTTTCTAAAAGCAATAAAACCAATAACCTTGAAGACGAAACTCTTCGGTGTATAGCCGGCAAGCACCGCCATCTTCTGCCTTCAATACAACGATCATCGGAAAACCTTAAGCTGCATTTCCCAGAACATACATCTACGTTCATGGACAAGTCGTTCACGATTACTGCAATACGTTTATGGAATGCGTTACCCATAACAATAAGATGTGCACAGTCCTTAGAAACTTTCAATAAGCTAGTTAAGGAACATTACAACATTACTTGCAGTTATAATGTTATCTTTATTTGTTTTTTTTTTTCTAATAATTTAAATATGATATTTTTGTATTTAAGTATAGTATCAATTTATTAAAATTACATAGGATTTATAGTATTTAATAATAATATAATAAATAATAATAAAGCCCATTTATTTCCAATCGAGAAAAAAATACATATATTCTAATTTATAATTTAAGCTAATGTGTTAAATCCTATAATGATAATTTATAATTATAATGTTCACATACAATGAACGAATAATAAAAATATATTTATATCTAAACTATTGAAATATTAAATAAGTTGAACATTGTAAGTCTTTATTCTTCCATTATACTATCTTGATCACCATTGATCGGAACCCCTTCTTGGGTATAGGCCTCCTCCAGCTTGCTCCAGGTCTCTCTATCCAATGCTATATGCCTCCATTCGCTTCCTGCTGTCTCTTTTATTTCGTCTATCCACCTTTTTCTAGGACGCCCTCGTCGCCTTTTTCCTGTTGGTCCTTCCCACATAGTTGTCTGTACTGTCCACCTGTTGTCTTTATACCTTGCAATATGTCCTGTCCACCTCCACTTTTGCACTTTGATAGTATTTAAAAGTTATATAATATGTATTAGAATAAGGTTATATATGTATTTTTTTTTCATGTACTACATGTATTTGTCATATTGTATAAATTATTGCACACCCTACCTGCCGTTTTCAAGTTCACAACTCCTATCCATCCAAAGGTTGTCTGGAAGAAATCGCCCTGTGCGATAAGACCGCCCATTGCACATTTATTAGCTGTATTTCTCTGATGCCATGTTAACCTTTTCTGATTTTGGTGTACAATAAAGAGTATTCTATTCTATTCTATTCTATAACCATATAACCTTCTGAAACTGAAAATACCAAACTACCAAGCCATACCATCCTGATGGTGATGGAAAAACCTAAAGGAACGCAAGAGGCAGATCACCTAGATGCAAGAGAAAGACAACTTGATACAAGCAACTGCCTATCGTAAATTTGGAGGAGGCCTGACTCAGTAGTGGATCTTAATGCGATGAAAAGATATTGAGTACATCTATATACTAATAACAATTAATTACTTACTCCACAATGCATTTCCAAGATTTTTCTCCAGTGAATAAAGAATTACTATTGAATAAAGCATTTTTATTTTTTTTACCGGATTTTCAAACTTAAGTGGCAGTGGGCAGGGCACATAGCTCGCAGGACCGACGTCCGATGGGGCAGAAAAGTCCTCGAGTGGCGACCGCGTTCCGGAAGGCGCAGTGCTGGTAGGCCTCCCACACGGTGGACCGACGACCTGGTTAAGATCGCCGGAAAGCAGTGGATGCGGGCGGCCCAGGACCGGCCTTTGTGGAAATCCTTGGGGGAGGCCTATGTCCAGCAGTGGACGTCTTTTGGCTGAAATGATGATGATGATGAAAGCATTTTTTTATGATCCGGTTTCTACATACCGCACTAACTACGTTAGTATTAAAACTTGGCATGTTCTTTAAAGACTTACAAAGGACGTACTGTAGGCGAGCCTCAATAGCACTTTGAGGAAACTTAACCGGGTATAAGAAACTCTAAACCCTTTTAATAAAGATGCTTATAATATTTTGTATGCATATTTAATCTTCTTGATGTAGACGTCATTTTATATACCTAAGACAGCGCACTCAACGCTGAAATAGCGCAATGTGTAAATAGTCTGTAAATAGTCTGCCTCGTTGGTCTAGTGGTTAGATGTGCCGCCTTTGGATCAACGGGTCCCGGGTTCGATTCCGGGGTCGGGCAAGTGTCTTTGTCTAAACCAGAGGCACTTGCTTGGAGTCTGGGTGTCATTTCTATCTATAATATGTATGTATTTACAAAAAAAAAATTATATAAGTAGTTTATCATCCATCTCGTTACCATAACACAAGCATTAAGTTGCTTAGCTGATGGCGTTGTGTGAAATGTCCAAGGATATTTATATTTATTTATATCCAAGGATATTTATTAAGCTCTGATAAAATGATAGGGGCAATTAGTTTGATGTGTCTGTGTGTCTGTCATTACCATCGTAGCCGTAGTTGTCGCTTTAGTCAGTGTGGTGACGGATTTAGTATACATAGTGTCACCACCACATTCCATCTTGACAGTGTTGTAAGAGCCGACAGTTGGAAATATCAGGACCGATAACCTAGCCGCAAGAGAAGGAAAATTTGATAAGAAACACCTGAGCCAACTCGTCTGGCCAGCGTGGCACAGTAGGAAATAGAAGAAGTGAAGGGGAAGGGTGTAAATGGAAGAGGCCCGACTGAACAGTGGGGCATCTATGGGGTGAGTAGTAGCAGGATGCTTCGTATTTCCTAAGCGAATGGACCATTTTTGATACGCTGTTTTTATTTGATACTAGCTGACCGGGCAGACGTTATCCTGCATGATGCATGATATTCGTTTACCGACTAAAGCGACATCTGTCGGGCTGAATCTAAACCATCATCGGTGCCACCCAAACGCATACAAAAAAAATCATTCAAATCGGTTCAAAGTTAATAAGTACAAAGTTATAAAGCTCTTTCCTAGTAATATCTGGGATTCCTCAAGAAAATTAAAGTTGGTGGTATTGTAGATAAAAGGAGTTTTTCAATACACGTACATATTTGTTGGTTTTCTTTAAATTCTTAGCGTATTAATTAGGGTGCCGCCCAATCATACAGACGGCATGAGGTTTGATACTCTAGAAGTTACTTACACATCTGCAACAACCGCGAAAGTGAAGGCAAAACGTTTTTGTTTTTTAAATGTATCCCACTTTTTTTTAATATAAAACGAAACCCCTGTATAACTTGTATCGCAGAGGCAGTTTACAAACTTGAAATTTCGTGAACACTAAATACACCCAGATGCAGACCAAGTAAGTGCCTCTGATGTACACAAAGACACTTGCCCGGCCCCGGAATCGAACCTGGCACCCCGTGATCCGAAGGCATCCAACCCCTTTTTTTTTTGTTTCACTGGGGTAATGTTTTATGCATACCACCGCCCCCCGGGGGAGAGGTCGGTGATTATGTGGGACAGAACCCGTATATCCACTAAAACTAATAAGCGGTATACCCTCACACGGCACGCTTGGGGCGCCACCGGTTCGCGTGAGCGCAGTCAAACGTTGTCGCACGACCAGGTGCCCGTTACGCGGGCAAGCGACTATCAGGGAGGGGGTCCCGGTACACTGGGACGCCCTCAGTCATCGAGGCTTTCGACGGTGGCGGGTAGGGCATCCAACCCCTAGACCAACAAGGCAGTTCCAACGAGTGGGTAAATATTCGCTTATCCCTACAGTCTTACTTATCTTTACCAACAAATTGCCGTTAATTTGGTAGAACTCATAAATACTGGCAACGAGTATTACCGGACGGCATTTTAGTTACTGAAGCGTCACGAAACTTCGAAAACGGTGCCGATGCAATTAAAAGTTAACGTATGAGCGGCAGTAAGTCAATTTTCAACGAGTTTCAGTACTATGCAGACAATTCCGTGTGGTGACAGATTTAAAAAAAACATAGTGTCACCATCCCATTCTATCCTGAGGGTTTCGTATGAGTCGACAAAAGTAAAATGAGGCCAAAGAGCCGCAAGAGAAGGAAAACTTAAAATGAAACCTTTTTTTTTTTTGTTCGCCCGGGGTAAAATCCTCTATGGACTTCCTCGCCGGCCACGGGGATGGCCAGCGAGGGGAGTGTGGGACTTGCCCCCATAGTGGGGGCCTACCCACTAAACCTCCCCGGGGTGCTCCAACTCGCGTCCTGTTGCGGCATTGTGGGATCTGATGCAGAACCACGCCGCCGCAGACGAGGAGGCCCTCCTCCTCTCCTCAGGCTGAAATGAAACCCTGTGCCAACCCATCTGGCCAGCTTGGCACAGTGCACTGATTACCCTACGTGTAATTGGAGGAGGATTTACTCAGCAGTGGGTCATTATGAGCTGAACAGTAGTATTAGTACTAGTGGAGGAAACCCGACTCAGAAGTGGGTCATTTCTTTTTTGTCTAGTCCCTTTGCCTAGTTTCTATATAGAAAAAAAAGGAAAAAAAAACAAATAGAAACTTGCAAAATAAACTAAAATATATATATATAATAATAATTGGCAGCCGTTTGGCTTCTATAACTCAAACTCAACACTTTATTTATGTAGGTTCTATTACAAAAACGTCATGTTGAAAATCATTTCATTTTTTGGACATTGTCCCACGTTAGGTGGCAGTCTCCATGCACTCTTATCAGCATCACATCTACTTTCATACTCCATGTTCTCATTCACACAATCCATCTATCTCTTTTTAACCTCTTCTCTTTAACCTCAACCCTTACGCCCATCCACATGCATACTGAAACTACAACCGGTTTGGAATCGAAGTTATCCATCCAAGTTAATTAAAGGATAACCAAAACGCTTTGTTCCTTTAGTTTCCTCATACCACCTCCATAGTAAAACCGTTGGTGACCTTACATATCTTAGATCTGTCACACGGATCTGTCCTAATACAGTTTAGGCGCAAAGGGATGATCTTCCAGCCAGACGATGGGTGGTATGTTTGGCGCCTGGCCTCCGATAACTGTAGTCAGGGATTTCCTATCCGTGCGCTTGGCGCTGTAGTCTTTTTCATCGCAGTGCCGGACTTTTGGTAATTCTCGCATTTGTAGGCGATATATCTTGATGTTGATAGTTCAGATAAATTGTTATAGCAATTAATTAATTAATTATCAGTTAATTCAGATATTTCAGGTAAATTGTGTAAAGTATGTAGCATGCTGGACGCTAAAATTGAAACGAAAATACGCTGAAATTTGTTGGTCTAGGGGTACCGGGATCGATTCCGGGGCCGGGAAAGTGTCTTTGTGTAAATCAGAGCCACTTGCTCTGAGTCTGGGTGTCATTTGCGTTCGTGAATTTCATGTTTGTAAACTGACACCGCGATACAGGTTATACCTAGTACAGGGGTATCGTTTTGTTTAAAAAAACAATCTTATAACAACATTAAGTTTAATAAACATCTTCGATGTTGTCTACTGAGAATTATTTTAGTCTCGTTGGAACGCGGCGCTTGGCGTAATGGAATGTAAATGGAGCAAATATTTGAAAAAGGCTGGTAACACAATTTGGGGTTCACTGGTTTAAAATAAACACAATAAAACCCTGTACAGGACAGTTTATACTCCACCCTTAGGTCGTTATGTGACTAAATATACTTTCAGAATAAAGCTGTCTTATGGACGGACATGTCACTCGAGACTTCATGTTCATGTTTTTAAACGCTCTGCCCCTGACTTTATTATAGCCTATCAGAGCCTGTATCTGACCTGCAGGTTAAAAACGTCTGGTCATCAGGCTACTACCTCCTTAAATTACATTTAGGGTATTTAGCATACTGTGCCACGAGCTGGCACAAGCCCCATACTCCGGGCCCGCCTCGGAGCATGGGGCTCCACTAGCTTTATTAGAGGCGGGACAAGGCCCCCAGAGTCACGGAGCATGCTCCCGCAATGGGAGTGAATCCCGTGGCCCTGGTTTGGGTAGTCGAGGATCGCCGTCGGTTTTAGTGGGTAGGTCGCGGCACAATTTAACATTTTTACGCGCGCCGGAGTCCCACATACCCCGGCCAGTCCCCAACGGCCGGGTAACCATGAAGATCTCCGACGAAAAAAAAGGGTTTCACGTCAAGTTTTCCTTCTCATGTGGCTAGGATTATCGGACTTGTCATTTCCTTTTGTCACCTCATATGACACCATTAGTATCTGATGGATATTGGATGCTATTACTGAAATAATAACTGCAACTGTACATTGTCTGTTTTTTCTTTTAATTCTCGTGTTTTGTATGTTTACATGTGCAAAGAAGAATAAATAAATAAATATCTGACTTCGAAGCATGGACGTCAGAGGTCATCTTAAACTGTTCAGTTCAGCTGCAGATCTTAAATCTAAGCGAATACTAAAGTGGATAGCGTGAACTCACAGCTGGCTTAACCAAAAGGTTTTAAACTAATCGACAAACATATTAACGTCACGTGTGGTGAAGGATTTAGAGTACACAATGTCACCAACCCATAGCATTTTGAGGGGGTCGTAAGAGGCGACTAAAAGAACCCAAGAGGCAGATCACCTAGCCACAAGAGAAGGAAAACTGGATACAAACCCTGTGCCAACCCGTCTTGCCAACGTGGCATAGTAGGCTAATTTCCCTCCATGAATTTTGAGGCCCGACTCCGTAGTGGGTCATATAAGAGCGTTTTTGGAGATCCTTTGGGGGAGGCCTATGTCCAGCAGTGGTCGTCTTTTGGCTGAAATGATGATGATGATGAGACGTACTGAACATTAGACGCGAATGAAAGGTTCTCTCTACAAGATTTGTTTTTATTTTAGAATGCAAGTTTAATTCCCGGGCGGATTTCGCTCCCGTATTTACAAAGCGTTTAAGAGTCATGTTTGTGGATGCAGAAAATAATTTAGGCTGAGCAAACAACGGTGAGTCTTGAGGGTTCTACCAACTACTTTTGATAGAGCATATCTGTTGAAACTTCGATAGTCATATTTGGAAATTATATTTAGAATACATAGTGTCACCACCCATTTCTAGCCTGAGGGTGTCGTAAGAGCCGACCAAAAGAAATGACAAGGCCGAAATCCTGGCCGTAAGGGAAGGAAAACTTGATACGAAACCCTGGCCAACCCGTCTGGCTAGCCTGGCACAGTAGGCTAATGCGCTAGTTCTATTTTGGTACGTTATATTTTCTGTGTTTCAAAAATTTGAGAGGTAAGTTTGACATTTGTCATTTACCTATACAATACGGGGCTGCTATTCGAAAAATCTAAATGTGGAACCTTCCTAAGGGAGTAGTTTAAAGTCATTTATCTATTTGCTAGACCTAGTGATGGTCCAGCAGCGGTTGAAATTCGAGCATAAATAAATAAATATCCTTGGACATTTCACACAACGCCATCTCGTCCCAAGCTACGGAACTTAATGCTTGTGTTATGGTCACGAGATGGATGATAAACTACTTATATACATTTTTTTTTGTGAATACATATATATTATAGATAGAAAACACCCAGCCAGACCCGGAACAAATACTTGTAGGTCGTTCAAATATTTCTTCAGTGCGAGAATCGAACCCGCTCAACCACTGCGCCAACCAGCCAATTATTATGAATTTATATAATAGTTCGATTCTCAATTTGACCAAAGAATTTAACAATAAACAAAAGAGTATGCCTGTTTGTGTCAAACACATGGTAGTTTGCGTAATGTTTTTTATTATATCCTATTCCAGATAACGTGATCGATTTGGCAGATGTCAATTTTTCTGATCGACAAAAAGGTATGAGTCCGAACTAACTACGTCGCGGTAATCGGGACCAGTAGTGCCGTGGTAGCACTTCTGCGTGCAGCGTACTTCGTAATCTTACCTTTACTTTGCAATGGCGAATAGTGGTGGGAAACAGATAATAACTAGTAGTCCAAAAAATAACGGTTTAAAATACTTGTAACTGTGACCTATTAAAATTTGGCGGAAGGTCAAAAAATAACCCTGTAATATTGAATGGGAACATAATATGAATAATGACCCACCATCGCTTATCTACCCTATGTTTTATATGTCTAGTGCAATAAAGAATTACACACTTGTTACACCCACGCCAACTAGTCACTGTTACAAGTACTTTAAAACGTTATTTTTTGAACTACTAGATATTTTCTGTCCCATCACTAGCCCATCTGTCAAATCGATCACGCTATCTTGAATGGGGTATAGTAATTTATATTTTTATGCTAGCCGTAAACGCTGCACTGTTATTATATAACTATAACATTATGACGTCACAACTATGGTCAACGATCATGGCGCCTTTAGTCACGTAATTTTGATTTAAATTATATTAATAGTTTTAATTGTCTCTAATTTTTTTTTAATATTTCGGATTTAATATTAATAAATTAATTTGTGGTTTGGGCCTTCGGCTCCGCCATGGGTGGGATTTTTTCTATTTTGTATGTATGTTTTTTAAATAAATGAATTTTATAATTAGTTTATTTAAAAAAAATATTTGTAAAATATGATTAATAAAGATATGTGTATAATAAAATTAAACTATTAATAACATTTTAAAATACATAAAAATAATCAAATTCACATTCACATCTTTCACATCCACAAAAACGTTACATTAACGCAATGGATTGGGTGAAAAACTCTCACTTAGTAATCTCTACAATAATACGACAATCAATTGAATGGCAAAAGGTGTTTGAGAGCAATTTGCGGGGTGCTCAGTGCCATTGTTAGCTTAGGACCCTTCAGAGTCCTCTGTACCCACACCTGGTCCCGAGCCGATAATTGGTTGGAGTGGACCAAGCTAATTAGTTCGTAAGTAGCTTTGTATTGGTAAATTCGAAAGATAAAGCTTTCGTATTTTGACATCTGTCTGTATGAGTAGTATTGTAGTCTAACGACTGAATTTCTATCTTTATTGGTTTTATCCCAATTGTCTTACTACTACTAGTCAGCCTATAAATGTCCTACTGCTGAGTCAGAACTCCTCCCGGAGCGTGGAGGGTAACTAGCTTTTTGTGCCACGCTGGCTTACTTAATTGTGGGTTAGAACAGGGTTCCGTATCGACATCGGACGGATGCTCGACAGCGAGGAGGCATGGGAGGCGGTGGCCTCCTTCTGCGAGGACGTCATGTCGCAGAAGGAGGCCGCGGTGCGGGTCAGGGAGGAGGACGTCCTGGCCGACCCGCGCCGTAGACGGAGGCCGGGGAGGAGGAGGCGACTGTACGCCCACCTCCTTCCCCCGCCAGCGATAACAAAAAAACGTTTTCCGTATCGAGTTTTCCGTCTTTTGTTAGGTGCTAGGTTACAGGCCTTGTCTTTTCTTTTTGTCGGGTCTTCTGACTCCCTCAGGATGGAATTGTAAAGTGATTCTTTTTTTGCTTTAAAACTGTCAAATAAGTTATATTATTGTATTAAAACAAAATACGACACTTATTTGTTTAATCTGTCAAAACTATTTAAATATATCCTTGGACATTTCACAAAACGCCATCTCGTCCCAAGCTAAGCAACTTAATGCTTGTGTTATGGTAACGAGATGGATGATAAACTACTTATATATATTTTTTTTGTAAATACATACATACTGCCTCGTTGGTCTAGTGGTCAGATGTGCCGCCTTTGGATCAACGGGTCCCGGGTTCGATTCCGGGGTCGGGCCAGTGTCTTTGTCTAAACCAGAGGCACTGGCTCGGAGTCTGGGTGTCATTTCTATCTATAATATGTATGTATATACAAAAAAAAAAAAAGTATATAAGTAGTTTATCATCCATCTCGTTACCATAACACAAGCATTAAGTTGCTTAACTTGGGACGAGATGGCGTTGTGTGAAATGTCCAAGGATATTTATTTATTTATTTATTTATTATAGATAGAAATGACACCCAGACTCCGAGCCAGTGCCTCTTGTTTAGACAAAGACACTTGACCGACGCCGGAATCGAACCCGGGACCCGTTGATCCAAAGGCAGCACATCTAACCACTAGACCAATGAGGCAGTCAAATTTACATTAATTTTTCGGCATGTAAATAGTTTTCATTAATAAACGGCCAGCAACTCACAAATTCGGCGTTCAAATCTCAGCTTTGTATTCCATTATAAAACCATAGACTAACATCAGGCTTAGACCAAGGAGTTTTTGTTGACTCTTGTAAACAATAACCCCTCGTCTAAAGGGTGACAGACTCTCTCGTATAACGCCTACTGATTAATTGTGTGAACTGCGGGACTTAATCAAAATTAGTTCCCCTACGGGCATGTTCCTTGACCCAAATCCTTGGCAGTATTAGTCCTATCAGTTACAGAATGTAACCACCAAAGTAACCTTGTATATGTGCGCGTTCATACTCAGAACTTTTCTCTAACATTTCCTTTTTTTTAACCGTTCGTCAACAATTCAGCCATTTAAAGTTTACTCTCTATGGGCTGTACATTAATAACGTGATGTATTTTTAACATTTTTGAACCCCTCCCTTGGTGATATGCAGTGAGGTTTAAGACTATACCCCCCACAACCCATTAAAAATCACGTGTATTTTTAGTACCTACAAAGAATCTTACACGCAAAGGTCACATAAACGACACGCCGCTTTCCGGTTTAGAAATCATGCGATTTACAAAAAAAAAACACGTGATATCTTACTATACCCCCTCCCCCCTTCTGATATTTCGTGAATTTTACAAATCCTTCCTCCTCTTTCGAACCTCACGTGACTAATGGACATCCCCTTAGGCGAATGGTATCGGACAGATGTTGGAGCCGTGTAGTTACGTGGATTTAGAATAGAAAATGTCATAGATAAATAGATAAACTCTTTATTGTACAGTAGAATTATAGACACAACACAATATACGACTATACAAAAAAAATTACAAGGGGCGGTCTTATCGCTAAATGCGATTTCTTACAGACAACCTCTAGAAACTAGAGTCTAGATGGACATTATTAAGAGGTTAAGAAAGGGTAGTAAAAGGTACAATAATACGTATGTCATCAACCCATACCATCCTGAGGGTGTCGTGAGAGGCGACTATAGGTAATTTTTGTTCGCCCAGGGTAAAATCCTTTACGGACTTCCTCGCCGGCCACGGGGATGGCCAGCACTATGGGGGAGTGTGGGACTCTCCCCCATAGTGGGGGCCTACCCACTAAAACTCCCCGGGGTGCTCCAACTCGCGTCCTGTTGCGGCATTGTGGGATCTGATGCAGAACCACGCCGCCGATCGAGGCTTTGAAACAAAACCCTGTGCCAACCCGTCTGGCCGCGTACAGTACGTGGCTAATTTCCCACCAGTACACGGAGGAGGCCTAACTCAGCAATGGGTATTTTACGGGCTAATGCCAATTTGTTATTAGGTACACGTGTCACGTTTGCTTAGTGTTGGTTAGCGCATTATGTAGTTTAGTGATCTTATGAAAATAAAACTATAACTTGAAAAAAAAAAGACCGTCCACTTCCTCGGAATCTGGGTGTCATTTGTGCTCGTGAATTACATGTTTGTAAACTGCCCCCGCGACATAGGTTAAACCTAGAGGATTGGTTTAGTTTTTATTATATTAAAAAAAAACAGCTTTGCTGGTGGTAGCTCCAGTGTGATGTTTGGTATCCAGCGAAGCCGTGGAGTTACGCTGGATTATTATAATGCCCTGAGGATATGGGGATAAAGTAGCCATAATGTGAACATGCAGCGGTCATCAGACACATTTTATCTTGACAGTCACTTCACGTCCATGCGGGAAGCCGCCGCGGTCTAGTCGAAGAGCTAAGCGGCTAGAAAAACACAATTTTGTGTTGTTTTATGTTACATAATTTCTTCCACACTCCAAATATTTTAACGTGCATAATCTCTATCCAACCAGAATTGTCTAAACTAATGTTATAAGGTGGAAAGTTTTGGTTGTTTGTTTGCATTAATTAGGTTCTGATAATACTGGACCGATTCATCATTTCAGCCAAAAGATGTCCACTTTATTTGACTTTATTTCTTTCTTACCTTCTTTTACAGCTAGGTTAACGGCCTCGTCAATTTCTTCTGTCGACTCTTACGCCCCTCCAGAATGGAATGGGATGGTGACACCATGTATCCATCACCACACGCACGGATATTAAATGTCATCATCATTTCAGCCAAAAGACGTCCACTTCTGGACATAGGCCTCCCTCAATGATCTCCACAAAGGCCGGTCCTGAGCCGCCCGCATCCACTGCTTTCCGGTGACCTTAACCAGGTCGTCGGTCGAACGTGTGGGGGGCCTACCAGCACTGTGGCTTCCGGAACGCGGTCGCCACCCGAGGACTTTTCTGCCTAGTCGGGCGTCGGTCCTGCGAGCTATGTGCCCTGCCCACTGCCACTTAAGTTTGGCAATCCGGTGGGCTATGTCGGTGACCCTGGTTTTCCTGCGTATCCCCTCATTTATGATTCGATATCGCAGGGAAACTCCGAGCACAGCCCTCTCCATTGCCCTTTGGGTGGTTTTGAGCCTTCTGATGGAGCCCATAGTAAGCGACCACGCCTCTGTTCCTTAAGTCATCACTGGCAACACACATTGGTTGAAGACTTTTGTCTTCAGACATTGCGGTATTGTGGACGAGAAGATCTTTCGCTGCCCAGCCGAGTTGAATCCGACGATTGACCTCTTTCTCGAAGTTGGACTTACCTAACTGGACATGCAACATGGGCCGATTGGAAAACTAGAATATTTTCAAAAAAGTAAATCAACATTATAAATAAATATAGTTTTTAAAAGGGTTTGGCATGGCTCTCGTGCATTTAATAATTTGACTTAAGTGATGTGATTATGTGATTTTTTTTAAAACGAAACCCCTTCTCTACGTATAACCTGTGTTGCGTGGGCAGTATACAAACATGTAATTCACGAGCACAAATGACACCCAGACTCCGAGCCAGTGCCTCTGGTTTAGACAAAGACACTTGCCCGACCCCGGAATCGAACCCGGGACCCGTTGATCATTGTACATTGTACACTTGGGCTTTTGTGTTTGTTTTAATCCGTGTTATCTTTTATATTTGTGTACAATAAATTGTATTTTATTCTAATTTATAAATAGTGCAACTCAAAATATTAGAAATTTCCAAATCAAGTGTTCAGTCTTCTTTAAATGTCATCTAAATATGCCATCCATATTATGTGTTTATTGTGACGAAGACTCCATGTGTAGTCTACGTTTTCATAGGACAAAAATAAATGTATCCTCTGTTTCCTTTACTTCAGTTCCATTTTGTATTTATGGACAAGAAATCTATCAGCACTTAAGCCCATAAATCCATTCCATAGCCAGTAGTAAAGCCTCCTCCATTTCAACCCCCAATAAAATATTAACTTGTCTGTGGTATTGTCGTCAATTATAAAGTGAGCTTGGCAATAATTTTAAAGTGGGTGTCTTTAATATTTTTGTATCAATATTTGTCAGCCCTTTCCCAGCTGTAACGAGTATATACAAAAATAACATAAGCTGGAACGCAAACTGTTATACAGCTCTTCAACTAATACAGCTTCCCACAGATACAAATCTACCACATTTACAATCCCGTAACGTTTCGGGTGGTTGAGCGATCTTTTGTCGGAAACTTAATTATGTCAGTTAATTATGAGTTATTTTATCCCTGCCATTATAGTATGGTATAAAATATGGAATTAAAGGACTAGCCAAACATTGTAGCTCATCATTACTACTAGTACGAGTACAATATCATTGGCTTGGCATTTTTTTGTACAACTTAACTGTGTACCAATCCGCCTGACCGGAAGGCACAGTAGGCTAATTTCCTCCCTGTAATTGGAGGAGGCCTGACTCAGAAGTTAGTTAGTTTGCTCATTTAAAGATATATATATATAATATATCTTTAAATGAGCAATTCTTGTATAAATGTATATAATTGGAATCTCGGAATCGGCTCTAACGATTTTCATGAAATTTAGTATAAAGGGGGTTTCGGGGGCGATAAATCGATCTAGCTAGGAATTATTTTTAGAAAATGTCATTTTATTCGGGTTTGGGGGGGGGGGGGGATAAATCGATCTAGCTACGAATCCTGACATCTATTGGCGAATAATAATACTACTTTTTTGTGAGCTCAACAATCCTCATCCAGATATTGTGCCCATACATAACTCACTTCTGAGTAGTAGTATTAACTGGAGTAGGTCCGACTCACCAGTGAGTCATGTATGGGCTGAGTAGTAGTAATGTTTGCTCATAATTTGGCTATCTATACATACTTATGAATATCCGGCTAAGAATTTAAAAGAAAGTTCAACATTTTTCCTAAGCGAAATATCTTAAAGAAAATAAACAGAATATTGGAATTTCAACTACAATTTACTTCGTGGCGTGATCAAAGGAGCGAAGGAAACTTCCAGACGTTGATTTATTTACTGTATTAGACTGTTGAACTTTTTAATAGACAGCAGAAATTGAAAAAAAACTACTTGTAAAAAAAAAGATTTTATACCCCATTAAAGTCTCCATCCAAATTTGACATACCCAATATCTAGAGAGATCTCATAGAGAACCTAGCTGCATGAGGACTGTTTGATTGCGCTAGGAAACAGGTTAATGTCGCCGCCCCTCTAAAACCCCAGTCGTATCACGTTTGGGACGCCACAGGTTCGCGAGAGATACAACAGAACCTACTCGCGTCTGCCAACTTGGGATAGTTGGCTAGCTTCTATGTGGAGTGGACCCAACTGAGCATTGGGTCAAGTACAGACTGAGATGTTGATGGAGGACGGCATGCACCAAATTAAAGGTCAATCAAATTGGCTCACATCAGCCAATTTGATTGACCTTTAATTTGGTACATGCGATGGTACATGTGCTTGCACAATAAAAAAATACACTATTTTTTTTGTCCATATGCCACTGTTTTCAAATACTGCTTTAAAGAGAATGTCAAGAAACTCTATAGGAGCTTTTTTCAAATCGCCATTTTTTATTACAATGACGGAGGATTTATCGTGTGTAAAATGTGGCGGCGTGAGCGCAGCGCGCCTGACCATCTTCATTTCCCGCTGTGGGTGAGGATCTGAATCCATCGGCATTATTGCTAGGCCGGAAGACTCTACTGCCTCGCCAAAATACGAGGTAACTTAAGGTTCTCAAGACAACTCTGGGGACAGATGAATCCCTGAGGCCAAACCCATGTGCCACTCTTCGTCTGGCATCTCATCATGCAACCTGAGCCGGTAATTCCCCAACGGATCCTAAAAGCGCGCAAGTTCGTCGCCACAGCGGGGTCTATCTTCATTATTTTAGCCAAAAGACGTCCACTGCTGGACTTCTCCGAGGATTTCCACGAAAGCCGTTCCTGAGCCACCC
Organism: Clostera curtula; assembly: GCA_905475355.2. Classification (NCBI taxonomy): domain Eukaryota; kingdom Metazoa; phylum Arthropoda; class Insecta; order Lepidoptera; family Notodontidae; genus Clostera; species Clostera curtula. Next base: position 7,251,870 of record FR997817.1, read on the forward strand.
GCATCCATCATTTTCTGGCGACCTTAACCATTGCTGGTCCACCGAGTGGGAAACTAACGAGCACTACGCTCCGGAACGCGGTCGTTACTCGAGGACTTTACTGCGCTGCCTGTCTACTGCCACTAAACTTTGGCAATCCTGTAGGCTAAGTGGGTTTCTCCTGCGTATCCGTTCATTTCTGATTCCATCTCGCAGCAAACTCCGTGCTTACCCCTCTCCATTGCCTTTTGGGCGACTTTGAGTGTTTTGATAGAGCCCATAGAGAGCCGTGTCGTGACGGATTAAGAATACGCAGTGTCACCATCCCGAGGGTGTCGTAAGAGGCGACTAAGGGAACGCAAGAGGCCAATCACCTAGCCGCAAGAGAAGGAAAACCTGATACAAATCCTGTGCCAACCCGTCTTGCTAGCGTGGCACAGTAGGCTAATTTCCCTCCATGAATTTGGAGGAGGCCCGACTCAGTAGTGGGTCATTCATGGGCTGAAACGACAACGACGATAGAGAGAGATCTTAATTTTTAGTAAATCTAAGATTTCAGTGTTTCATGTTTCTAGTCGGATATATTTACGTTTGCTACACAACTTTAGTAACTTATGTTCCCTTAGAGGGAATACTGCAAGCCACTAAATTGATTGTACTCTATAAAATTGAAAAGAGAACTAAGAATGCGTATTGTGAAACTATATTTTAAGATGCGGGAAAACTGCGGTACTAACTAAGGTACCTACTACATGTTTTATTTATGCTAGATACACCATCTAAAGGCTTGTTCGAACTTGGCTAGTATTTTAGTAGAGTAGCGAGTAATTTAGTAGCGTGTCTGAACAAAAATTAGTCGAGTAGATTAGTAAATATGATGTTCCAAAAACTAATAACTATTATGGAGAGAGAACGCGACAGTGGATAACGCCAACTTTTATGAATGAATTACCGGCGGAAATAGAAATGAATATAGATAAAATAGATGATGAAATTAATTCTTCAAGGAATAGCTTAAAGCATATGTTACGTAAGCATTATTTATCTATGTGTCCTTAGTCACATGTGTAGTCACATCTCAGTAGTTAGTCTAACATCTCTGGTCACATGTGTAGCCTTTATGTATTTTTTGTTTTTATGTTATAGAACTCATTACTTTTATAATCATATTTAGAAACAATATTTATTGTGTTGTTATAGTAAATACGTGCGAGTAAAAACGAGAACGCTGCCGACAAACTGTTAAGCAGTTTGGCAGAAGGATGCATTGTAATACTTTCTAAAATGTAATAAATAAACAATTATAAAAAAAAAAAAAAAGTAAGTAATTTGGTTGAGTCAATCTATTTTTCTTTAGTAGTATAGTAGCGAGTAGCAACCCCCACCACGCCTCCATTTTCACTAGTCCACTGGCTAAGCAAATCCGAACCTGTCGATTTAGTCGAGTACATTAGTTGGCGCGAAAATGTTGTTTTGCTGGATCGAGGAAACCACTTTAAGATTTTTTTCCACTTATATCGAACATGAATGCATAAGAAATGCTGTTACGATTAGCTTTATCAGTTTATTGACTTTATTACGCTGTAAGCTGTTAATCTTGCAAAATACCACTGACTTGTGAACTCTACTCGACTGTAATATGAACGATTTTGAGGCAGTAGCGAATAGTTTACTAAATTACTCGATACTCGACTAAAATACTAGCCTACTCCGAAGAAGCATTAACCACTGACACTAAATCAATCTATTTAGAGTCCGTTCTTAGTACAAGTATCGTATTTAACGCCTAAAAGATAAATAACACATGGCACAATAGACTAATATATGAAGTTGATGCCAACCCATATATTAGTCTATTGTGCCAGAGACATTGACTAGGGTTGGCATCGAATTCAAATAATTTATTGTGCAATTATGGTGCAATTAAATATATATAACATAATAATAATAATAACAATGTAAAGGGACTGATAGCTGAAGCTGAAGAGCTGTAACTGTTCAGTGCATTTAGTCAGTATTTTGTCCCCCAGCAATAGCACCTGTTCACAAGATTGACGCATGTGACAGCCATTACATGCGTCTACTACTACTACGTCGACTCCTCAACCATATTGCAGGGAAGAGGGTGACCCGTCACACGGCGCCACCAGCGCCATGGGTCTGAGTAAACATGACAACTTCGGGACAATAACAAAATTAAAAACATAACGCGTGCTGACATCTGCCGAACACAAAATTATAATTTAAATAAATTACGCGTCACATTGATTGTCCGCGATAGACTCCTAAAGTACTTAACAGATTTTAATGATATTTGCACATTGTGTGCATTTCAACCAACTTAAAATATAAGGATAGCAGACATCTCAATTTACAGTCGAAATTTTATTTTATTAAATGACTTATCTATTATTCGACAGTCATAATAATCTGTTAGCTCCAAACTATTCTAACAGATGGCGATATCTGTTGACCGGATTGAGTAAGTATGCAATAGAGGGCGCTAAATTAAAAGATTAATTAATGTATGTTAATGCTAAATGCAATATAACAAAAACCAGGTTTTTATTAGTTAAATATAAAGTCTGCTAGTATAATATAAATAATAACAAAATGGCAGTCTCAAAACCAATCCCTCCCAACAGTTGTTTTAATTATTCAAATACAATACGATCGTGTCAACTTCTAAATCTATTAAGCGAAACAGAAAAGGTATTATATAGAATTATTGTCTCAAGATGTTTCATGACAAGTGAACCGTAAAAATCGTCGAGCTGGATGGATACGGCAGAAAGCTTCGCCAGCGTCTGCCAAAATTAGTTCCAAGCCGTCAGGTAACACGAACACGGCACGGCATTGAAAATACCCGGCAAAATGTGTCCGTTTTCACAAAATCATCGTCTAATGTCTCTTGTGATATATTTTAGAGGTACATATCATAAGCGGACAGCGGATTATAATTGAGATTGGTGTGGTGAATTATAAATAGGTCTTTTTGTCGTTTTTAAACATCTCTTAATTATAATACTATTTGAATTAAGAAGTTTATTATTTAAGTTTGTCAAATTAATTAATGATTATTTATAAATACAGTCTGTCGAGGAGAAAAACAAGCAAGGATTGGCCATATTTTTAAGTCGAAATTTATGTACTAGCATGGTGGGTCTTTTTTTCGTACATCGCACATAAGCAATTGTTAAAACAAAATGCTTTCGGCGACGTGGGAAATCTTTTGTTTAAATATGTCATATGCCTGTCAGCTAATATAGGTTTTTCATTGCGTAGGAACAGTTTTAGTATTAAAATAAATACTTAAATAAATAAATGAATATCCTTGGACATTTCACACAACGCCATCTCGTCCCAAGCTAAGCAACTTATTGCTTGTGTTATGGTAACGAGATGGATGATAAACTACTCATATACATTTTTTTTTTGTAAATACATACATATTATAGATAGAAATGACACCCAGACTCCGAGCCAGTGCCTCTGGTTTGGACAAAGACACTTGCCTGACCCCGGAATCGAACCCGGGACCCGTTGATCCAAAGGCGGCACATCTAACCACTAGACCAACGAGGAACATAAACAGCTGACTGTATTACAATTGGTGTATACCTTACAGTGTATGCTTTACAATTGGAAATTAATAAATTAAATTGTATTCAATTTGGTTTCGTTCGTTTCAACATACGTTCGTACGTATGTTGAATTTTATTTGTTTACGAATTTTATTTCAAATTTTAATGATCCCCAAATCTTAAAGAAATTGACCATCTTGGCATAATGCAACCTAAAGCTATTGGTAGTTATAAAAGGCGGTTATTACAATGCAATCTTCCTTATTTACTAGTATATGGTTGGTCAAGACTATGTAGTGTACCCTGGCTCAAGATTTTGGCAAATTTAATTATGAGAGATTTTATGATTATCTCCATTTCCGCCCTTAGCCAAATCTGTCTGTACTGTGTGAATGTAAACCAGGTTGACTCTTTGTATTATTTATACTTAGATTTGTAAGTACTATATTTCTTAGGGACAAACCAAAAAAACTACCGGTTTCAAAAAACCATTTACCATTGGCATGTTGATTTAACCCTGAGCAACGTAGACTATGTGCATAGCCAATATAAGCAAGGGTTGAAGCCCACACAGGCAAAGTTGCACACAAAAGCTAGTGGTTTATACAGGGTGGTCAAAAAGTCGTGGATCAAACGAAACCAGCGGTGCCACACAGCCAAGACAGGTTGACACAGAGTTTGTATCTAGTTTTCCTTGTCTTGCGGCTAGGTGATCTGCCTAATGCGTTATTTTAGTCGCCTCTTACGACACCCCCAATATGGTATGGGTTGGTGACATTCTGTATTCTAAATCCGTCACCACACGGATATTTTATTAGATTTGTATTCTTTATGCGCGTACATAATTCGTACATGGAGGGAGTCTTACCGGGTCAGCAAACCCTTTTTTTTTTTTTTTTTTTTTTTGTTTTGGCGGGAAAAAATGCCTGACCGCACTTCCCGCGTCCGGGGTGACTACAGGGTAGTGTGGGGCCCTCACCCACTAAAATAACCCGCCGTGCGCCGACACCCGCCCTCACGCGCGGACCACGGGTACCGCGTACGTTGCTACCGTGGTCCGCAGGCGGCAGCCCCTTCAGGCACCCTCTCCCGTGCGACGTCCCGCGCACTTGGACGTCACACCTTCGCGGTAGGCTATACCGGCGGACGGTGGGCGATCCCCGACCCAACCGTCCGCAGCCTCGGCTAGGGCGGCATCAGGCGCATGTGAGCGCGCCCGCGCCGCCCCGCGCGCCGGCGGCGAATCGGGTCCGAAAGGAGTGAATCCTCCCGGGCCCTCTCCGCCGCCTCCTTCTGCGAAATGACGTCCTCGCAGAAGGCGGCGACCGCGGTCCAGGCCCTGTCTCTGCCGACCATCACTCGCGCAACGGCCGGCAGCGACAGGTCCATTCCAATGACTGCAGCGAGTTCTCGGCGCTGCTCAGCCCAGGCTGGGCATGACTCGAGCGTGTGCTGTGCCGAGTCCTCGCTGCAGTCGCAGTGGTGACAGCCCGGAGTCGGCTCCCTCCTTGCGACATCGTGCAGATATTTGCCGAAGCAACCGTGCCCCGACAACACCTGCACGAGTCGGAAGGTGAGGACTCCGTGCTGCCGCACCGCCCATTCTTCCAATATCGGCTGGAGCGCCCCCACGGTCCGCAGACCAGCCCGAGGCGTCTCCAGCCGAGCCTTCCACCGTGTGAAGGTGGTGCGGCGGGCGTCATCCCGCCACGCAGTGATCGCGCTCGGCGGGGGATTGGAGCCCCCCGCCCGCGCCGTCGACACCCGCCGATAAACGTCGGCGAGCACTTCCGCCTCCAAATCCCACGGGGGGGTTCCGGCCAATGCACACGCGGCCTCGACACCTACCGTGCGGTAACCGCGTATGGCTCTGACCGCCACGACCCTCTGCGGACGCCACAGACGGGTTCTATTATGGGCAGTCAGGGACTCCGCCCACACGGGGGCGCCGTAGAGCGCCATCGACCGGACCACCCCGGCGTAGAGTCGTCGGCACGCTAGACTCGGTCCGCCCAGATTCGGCATTAAACGACCGAGGGCGGACGCCGTGCCAACGAGCCTTGGCGCGAGTTGGCGAAAGTGCTCGTCGAAGCACCACCTTCCGTCGAGTACCAGGCCCAGATATTTCATGTGGGCCCGGATACCGACCACAGTACTCACAACCGATATCGAGGCGCCGGCGGGTGGGCCGCGTCGAGGCCCATGGAAGAGCAGGGCCTCAGACTTGTTAAGGGCCACCCGAAGCCCCAGCGCCTCGATCCTCCTGACCACCTCCGCGGTACCTGAGGTGGCCAGGGCTGCCGCCTCCCCGAAGGTCCCGCCCCGGGCTGTAACGAGAGTGTCGTCGGCGTAACAGATTACGCCCAGCCCAGGGGGAAGCCGGCCGCGGAGCACCCAGTCGTACCCGATGTCCCACAGGAGCGGTCCGAGAACAGAACCCTGTGGGACGCCGCACGACATGGGCCTCCTTACGACGTCCCCTTCCCGGTTTACGAAGAGGACGCCGCGGCCGTCGAGGTAGTCTGTCACCAGCCGCCTTAGGTAGGGGGGCACTCCATGAAACCGGAGCGCCTCCGTGATGCAGCCGAATGGCAGACTGTTGAATGCGTTGGCGATGTCGAGAGACACCGCCAACAACACTGCCTTCGAGGCGACGGCCTCCGAAGCCGCGGCCCTCAGACGGAGAATGGCGTCAATCGTCGACCGACCCGCCCGAAACCCGAACTGGGCGTCAGACAAGTCGGGACCAACCTGCGTGAGGTGCTGGACGATGCGAGCAGCGACTACCCTCTCCAACAGCTTGCCCGCCTCGTCCAGCAGCACGATGGGCCTGAAGGCCGCGACTGAGTCTGGAGGCCGTCCCGGCTTTGGCAGGAGCACGAGCTTCCCCTCTTTCCAGCAGTCAGGGAACCGTCCGGACGCTAGGCTAGCGTCGAACAGTCCCCTGAGGCGAGGTTCCAAATGGTCGAGAACCAGGGCCAGCACCCGGGCGGGTATGCCGTCCGGTCCGGGGGCGGCGCTTCTCCGCATACGCGTCGCCGCCGCCCTCATTTCCACTTCGCTCACGGGCGGCACACTCTCCACGTCGGCCTCCCGCTCGTCATCTGGCGGAGCCATGACCGGTGGCGTGTGCGCCGCCCGTGTGGGGAAAAGTCCCTCGACCACCTCAGTGAGGAAGCCCGGCTGGAGGGTCTCTGTAAGGGGGGGGCCCTGTGTGCGGAGCTTGTTCAGCGCCGCACGGTACGGGCGTCCCCAGGGGTCACGCTCCAGACCCTCCAGCATCTCCTGCCGTTTCGCATCTTTGGCACGACAGATGGCCAGCTTCAATGCAGCACGCGCGTGATTGTACGCCGCATACAGCTGGCCCTCCCGCTCTTCGTCACGGTTTCGGCGACGTCGGCTGCGGGTGTAGGACCTCCGGGCACGAATACAGGCCGCGCGGAGATCCGCCAACTCCGGGGACCACCAGTATACCCCCTTCCGTTGGGGCGGGCGCCGCACGCGGGGCATGGCCGCATCGCAAATCTGTGTGAGCATGCCGCGGATGCGACCAGCCTCTGCGCCCACGTCCTCCATCGGGGGCGGAGACAGCCAAGACTGAACAATGGCCGCCTCCACCAGTAAATCCCGATCGAGTCTACCCACAGCCCATCGCGGAAAAGCGGGAGCTCTGTCCGCCGCGTGACCCCTACTGGGGTCCCGGAGGGACTGGGAGACCTCTATCCGGATGTAGCGGTGATCGGATAGAGTCTCAACCTCCTCCAGGACACACCAGCTCCTTACCCGTGCGGCGACACCGGGGCTAGCGAACGAGAGGTCCACTATCGATCCACCCCAGCGCCGCACGCACGTTTGGACGGACCCCCTGTTGAGCAACACGAGGTCCGCCGCCGCCGCCCATTCTTCAACCGCCGTACCGCGAGCATCCGTCCTGGGGGACCCCCACGCCGTGGATTTGGCGTTAAAATCCCCCAGGACGAGCACAGGACCCGGTACGCGCCGTATCGAGGTCTCCAAATTGTGGAGGAAGACCTCGTAGGCCGCCAGGCTGCGATTGGGGGAGAAGTACACGCCGTACACCGTGACCCCTCCCCAGTCGACTGCCACAAATCCCGTGCCCTTGTCTTTGACCGACAAGGGCGGGGAATGTGGTGTCGTTGACCCGACGACCGCCACGGAGCCATCCCGACTTCCCGCCCAATTCGGGCGATCCGGGATGGAGTAGGGCTCCGCAGCTACGGCGACACTAACCGACCACTCCGCCAAGGACTGCAGGAAGAGGTCCTGTGCCCTGGCGGAGTGGTTGAGATTCCCTTGCAGGAGGACGGCGTCACGGTCCATAATCAGACCGTGTCCACTACCTCCTGCCGCTGCGGCAGTTGAGCCGCGCTAGGTGGGGCAGCCGGGATCGATTGGCTGCCACTCACCCCCTTCTTTGGGCCTGACGCCGGAGGTCTGCACCCGTTGCGCCCCATGCAGTGCTTGGCGGGGCGATTACCCGCCGCGCACGCGGGGCAGAACGGGGCAGCGGTGCAGGTTGCCGCCTGGTGCCCTGCTTGACCGCAGCGGAAACAGAGCCCGCTGCAGTCGAAGCAATTAGTGCACAGCGGCCGGGTGTGTCCGACCGCCATACACTTATAGCACCTGGCGGGCCGAGACTCCAGCACGGTCACCCGCGCGGAGCTCCAGCCCACCAGAAGTCTACCCGCTGCGGCTAGGGACTTGGCCGCCGCAACAGGACACGATGCCCAAGCGGCACCTACACCTCCTGGGCCTGGGCGAATGGTGCCCACCCGGACGGCGTTAATTGGAGACCCGGTTTTCGAGGCGATGGCCTCCCGGATCTCATCCGCCGTCACCGAATCATCCAAACCGGAGATGCGCAATTCAGCGCACTTCACGGGCCTGGCGACCCTGACACCACTCTCCGCCGGGAACAGGCCCAGTAACCTCTCGGCCATCACATCGGCCATCCTCGCACCATCAGCCCCCCCTGGGAACTCAAAGATTCGAGCTCCCGTCCGGGCTTGGCGGGTTCTGGCAGCGACGACTCCGACATCGGAGAGGTCGAGATCCCGCCGGGCGCGTTTTAGGACGTCCTCATACGTCAGGCCCTTCTCCTTGCCCTCCGGCAGCACTGTGATGACCACCGCGGCTGCCTTGGGAACCTGGAGCCTACGCGGCTTCCTTTTCTTGGACGGCGGCTTAGGTTGCCCTCTACTCGAAGTCGGCGCCGCCTCGCGTTCCACGGCAGCGCTGCGACCCTTGCCCCGGGACTTCCGGCCCCCCACCACCTGCCAGCCCTGTTCGGCGGGCGTGGCGGCTGCAGGTACAGAGCCCCGAAGTTCGACCGCGGAAGCCCGTGAGGGCATCATGGTTGCCTCGGACGCAGCAGCCCGCGTTCGTGGAGCGGCGCGAACTAGAGGCGGGAACTCCTTTCGAGGCTGACCTCTCAAGGCTAGTCCCGCCTCTGCACTCTTCTTCTTTTTCTTCTTTTTCTTGGTCTTCTCAGGCTCAACCGGAGCCCGAGAAGAAAGGGTCGTGGAGGTCGATGTTGTGGCCACCACTGCGGCGTATGACGCTAGGCGTCCCCCCTGGTACGGCAAGGATGTAGGTGTTGCAGCCGTTAGGGGCGCCGACTTCTTTTTGTTTTTGTCAGCCGCTAGCGGCGGCCTCACTATTGGCTCCGGCGGTAACCTCGCCGCCAGAGCCTCGATCCGCGGACCAAAGACCGCAGCTATGCGGTCAATGATCACGCGGACCATTTCCTCGGGTATATTCCCCGACTGGTCAGCAGACGCTGAGGGAGCAGCCGCAGGGAGCCCGAGCTCCACCCGCATACCGGCCTGCCCCCTTTCCAGTTCCGCCAACCGCGCCTCCAATCGTTGGTTGGTCTCGTCGAGACGCTTGTTGCTAGCCTCTAGGCGTTCATTTTGCGCCTCGAGGCGCCTATTTTGATTGACAAGGCGCTCGAACGAGACCTCCATTTCATGCGCAGCGTCCTTGAGGCAGCGCGCAAAGCTCCCTTTTAAATTTCTGGAGCCTGCAGCCACCGTCTCGACGATGGCCACGCTGCTCATCGCCCGCTTCTCCATCTCAGCCATTGTCGGTGGCCCATCCGATGGAAGAGCAAGCTGCGCCGTGAGCATGCTGAGGCGCTCTTCGGCAGTTTGCTCGCCCTCTTGCATCCTTCGGATGGTGAGCTCCGACCTCTCCGAACTCGTGACATTGCTGGAGCGCGGTAGGCTTTGAGTTCGCGGAGGCCGCGACCTTCCTCGTCCTGGCCTCAATGCTGGCAGCTTGAACGGTTGCGCGAGTGATGGGTCCGCGTCAACATCCGTCTGCGCCAGCTTCCTCTTTGACGACTCGAGGCTTTTGATGGAGGCATCCCTCGAGTCACCGTCACTCTCCTCTGCGGCTGACATCTCCGCAGCCGAGTTGGCCGCCGAGCCATCTGTCGCCGAGGTTCTTCCTCGCCTTCCACTCCTCTTCGAGGAGTTAGATCTAATTTTGGTGCCTCGAGATGGTAGGTGAGGCACCGTTTGTGTGGGGGCCGTATTCAAGGCCGGACCCCCGGCGGCTAAGGCGTCGGTCGCCCCCCCCTGATACAAGGGGCAGACAGGGCCGGTCTGTGTACTCGGCCCTGTGAGGGATTCCCCAGATGCGGAGCACCCGGGACCCTCCAGGGGAATATTAGTATTTTTAACTTTCGCCATATTTTTGCGTTTTAGGTCCGTCGACCGTGGTGCCGCCCTAGGGACTAGATTCCCTCCAGCCATTCATCCCCTCGCCGGGCGGTGAAACTTGGGATTGGGGTATTTTTATAGAGGTTGCCTTCCTCGTGATCCGAAGATCCCCGGCCCTGTCAATTCAGGGTTACGGGTTGGGCCGAAACGGTGGTCTCTACGAGAACCGTGCCCACCGCCCGCTATGCGAGCAGCAGGCCCGTCGCCCCTCGGGCTTCTATAGCCCACGTCTCCGGGGACGGGGAGGCCACTGTGACCTCGCTGTCCCCATTCCTCCGTCGCCGCTACTCAGCATAAGGCCGAGACGCCGACGAAGCCTAACGGTGGCCAAGCCACCCGTGGTCTCCACTGTTCGCTCTGCTACTCAGAGGGATACGCGGAGCCCACCTTCCGCGGCGCGATCATGAAGACCGCCCGCCTGGTGTCGGGATTTGGCCATCAGCACGGGCCGATGTTGCCCAGGGTGCACCGTCCCCGCCAGCTTCCGGACCAGCAGGGCCCTCTAGGAGGTACCCGACCCGCACCCCGGGTCAGCAAACCCTGTGCCAACCCGTCTTGCCATCGTGGCACAGTAGGCTAATGTCCTTCCATGAATTGTGAGTAGGCCCGACACAGTAGTGGGTCTTTTATGGGCTGAAACGAAGACGATAAAGAATAAACAATGTCACCAACCCATACCATATTGAGGGTGTCGTAAGAGGCGACTAAAAGAACGCATTAGGCAGATCACCTAGCCGCAAGACAAGGAAAACTAGATACAAACCCTGCGTCAACCTGTCTTGGCTGCGTGGCACAGTAGGCTAATTTCCCTACATGAACTTAGAGGAGGCCCGACTCAGTAGTGGGTCATTTATGGGCTGAAACGACGATAAAGACCCTGTAGTCCGGAAAACGATCACGCTTAGGTAAGGTTAGGTTAGTAAACCTTACCGAGTTTTATGTATGAATTAACTCTGGCCTTGCTACAAATTATCATCCTCGAAAGATATCGAAGCCACCAATAGCCATGTGTAATACCTTTTTAGAATCCCTATTAAATGCGCCAAAAATTGTAATACATGGGCACTTTTCTGTAGAGTATTTTTTTTTCACAGTGGGGTCCGAAGTAAATAACAAGTTTTAATTTAAGAATTATTGCTTTCGTAAAACTTAATATTATCTTCAACACACCCAATAAACTACCATAAATAGCATGTCTAACGAAAGGACTGATAAGTACCAATCTAGTGAAAAATATAAAAAAGATACAGGTTGTTTTTCGAATTTTATCATGTTTTAGTAAAAAAAAGACAATTTCTCATAAAAACACAAAATCAATTGTAACTCTGCAGGGGTTGACCCTAAGGACCTCCCGTGGAACATTTTTTTGCTGCTGATGGTCCCATCTAACCGCTGGTTTCGTTTGATCCACGATTTTATGACCATCCTGTATATAAAGAAATAAAAAAATCTTGTTAAATAAAAATTGACGGCCGTTACTCATCTTTCCAATCCAATTTAGTAATCCGATTTAGAATACATAGTGTCACCACCCAATTCCACCCTGAGGGTGTCGTAAGATCCGACAAAAAAAAATGACAAATCCGATAACACACAAGACAAGGAAAACTTGATACGAAACCATGGGCCAACTCGTTTGGCCGGCCAGCGTGGCACAGGAGGCTATTTTACCCTTCATGTAATTGGTGGAGGTCCGGCTCAGCGGTGGGTCATTTAAGTGATGAATAGTAGTATTATAGTGTTAACCTTTCAAAAGGAAGCATCAAAATATCATATAAATCCATTATGTATTCCCATGTATGTGAATTGTATTCTTTTTGTGGAATAAATGTCTTAAACCAGAAAATAAACATTTTATTTGGAATTATTTTATTTTAATTCGCTTAACCTTATCAATGGGACCAGACCAGTCATAATAAACGAGCATTAAAGCTCAGTGTATAAGCCGATGATGGGTCGATGACGTCCGTAATCACCTGGATTTTGACGATTCCGCCAAATACCAAGGTAAGCCCAACAACTCGGGTTTAAATAAACAGTTTCAGAGCTGAAATTAAACGATCTATGTCGTATGCACTTGGTTTGGTCAGCCCATACAAGACCCACTGATTCGGGTCTCCTCCAATTATATGGAGGGTAATAAGCCTACTGGGCTACGCTGGCAAGACGTGTTGGCACAAGGTTTCGTTTCACTGGTCTGCAGACCGTAGGGGCGCTCTAAGCCATCCTGGAAGAATCCTCACTTTCCGACTCGTGTTGATGTTGATGGGGCACGGTTACTTCGGCAAATATCTGCACGTTGTCGCAAGAAAAGAGCCGACTCCGAGCTGTCACCACTGCGACTGCAGCCAGGACTCGGCGCAGCACACGCTCGAGTCATGCCCGGCCTGGGCTGAGCAGCGCCGGGAACTCGCTGCAGTCATTGGAATGGACCTGTCGCTGCCAGCCGTTGCGCGAGTGATGGTCGGCGGGGACAGGGCCTGGACCGCGGTCGCCGCCTTCTGCGAGGACGTCATTTCGCAGAAGGAGGCGGCGGAGAGGGCCCGGGAGGATTCACTCCTCTCGGACCCGTTTCACAGCCAAGGCTGCGGACGGTTGGGTCGGGGATAGCCCACCGTCCGCCGGTATAGCCTACCGCGAAGGTGTGACGCCCAAGTGCGCGGGGCGTCGCACGGAAGAGGGTGCCCGATGGGGTTGCCACCTGCGGACCACGGTAGCAACGTACGCGGTACCCGTGGTCCACCGCGTGAGGTCGGGATGTGCGGTCAGGCATTTCAAGTAGTCCTTCTGTTGCGGATAGGTGACCTGCCTCTTGCGTTCTTTTAGTCGCCTCTTACGATAGGAATGGGGACACTACGTATTCTAAATTCGTCACCACAAGGGCATAACACACATACTAATTACTACTGCTCACCCCATATATGAACCCCTGCTGCTGTCGCGGGTTCGATTCCCGCACGGAAGAAATATTTGTTAACGACCTACAAGTATTTGTTCCGGGTCTGGGTGGTATTTACAAAAATAATATGTTTTTTTAGTTTATCATCCATCTCGATACCATAACACAAGAATCAAGTTGCTTAGCTTGGAACGAACTTTATTTATTTATTATATCAAAATTATAAATATGGCTTGAAATAAACATTATTACAAAATACCGACAAAAAATGCCAAAGAAAATAATCGAAAATAAAGAAAGAACAAAAAGAAAAGTCGTAACTAAAGAAATTATACACGAGATCGGTAACAACTCGGAAACAAGCCACAACAGGGACACACAAAAAAGCTCCGAGATGGAATTGGGTACAAATATTTCTTTTCTACTTTTCTTAACGAAACCCCTGCACTATGTATAACCTCTATCACGGGGGCAGTTTACAAACATGTAATTCACAAACACAAATGACACCCAGACTCAGAGCATGTGCCTCAGGTTTAGACAAAGACACTTGCCCGACCTCGGAATCAAACCCGGGACCCGTTGATCCAAAGGCACCACATCTAACCTCTAGGCCAACAAGGCAATATTGCATTGAAATCCAATGTTGTCAATATTGCCTCTTACTTTGCTTTGGCTTTGCCGCCTTTGGATCAACGGGTCCCGGGTTCGATTCCGGGGACGGGCAAGTGTCTTTGTCTAAACCAGAGGCACTGGCTCGGAGTCTGGGTGTCATTTCTATCTATAATATGTATGTATTTACAAAAAAAAAATGTATGTAAGTAGTTTATCATCCATCTCGTTACCATAACACAAGCATTAAGTTGCTTAGCTTGGGACGAGATGGCGTTGTGTGAAATGTCCAATGATATTTATTTATTATTTAAAAAATATATATGTATACTAGCTGACCGGGCAGACGTTGTCCTGCATGATATTTGCCAGTGTGGAGCCAACCTCCTAATGAGTAGGACGTGTACTAGTGCTTATAATAGTTTGCGCGATTATTGTATCAAGTATTCTATTATTCTCGTATCTTGGGTCCAAGTGGGCGGGGCTTGCCGCTACCTGCGGGCGACCCGGACTATGAAGATAAGATATGCGAAGAAGTGACTCAGCGGACAGAAATGAATCGATACATTTTAATGTAAACACAATACACCAAGAAGACATTACACAAACAGTGGAGATAGACATGGAGGAACCGCAGGCAACTGTAGAACATTTACGTAAACGCAAAAAGGACATAGAAGACTCAGAATTATGGCAAGAAGTAACTAAAACCAAACGATACGCGAGACGGAACGACGATATCTCCGCGAATGAAAAACTGGAAGCATCTATCACCAACAATGAGCCATTACCCAAACAATTCCAACTAACCAAGCTATTAAAAAATTGTAATATACAGGGCATAATTAAAATTAAGTATATTAATGCATTCAAGATTTTTATTGAATTTGAAAACGAAGATAGTTTACAGAAGTTATTAAACTGCACCACAATTTCAGAAAAGGGATGGAAGATACAAAAGACATACGAAATCGGTATTACATATGGAATCATCAAAAATATTGATTTAGACGTCAATGAAGAAGAAATTAGAGAAAGTATCACATGCAGTACCGAAATAATATCCTTGAAACGATTACTACGTCGAAAGACCGATGGTTCCGGCTGGACTGACAGTGAGACACTCCGGATTTGCTTTAAAGGGTCCTCGCTCCCAGCATATGTATACATGTATGATATCAAGACAAGCGTAGAACCTTATGTATATCCTGTGACACAATGTTCCAATTGTTGGAAATTCGGTCATTCAAAGAAGATGTGCCCGTATCGAAAGACTGTATGCCCAAAATGCAGTAAACACCATAGTAACTGCGAAACTTTGGATTTCAAGTGTGTCAATTGCCAAGGCAATCATATGGCATTAGACAAAAACTGCCCTAGCTATGTGAAGGAACGGAAAATTAGAACCATTATGGCTGACTTCAACTGCACTTATAAGAAAGCTATCGGTATATATGTCCCTCCGTCCACACCAGAGGCCCAGACACCCAGAAGGGACCACTCCACAGATTCGCGTTACTGCCATACCCCCGCTAACCAGGATAAAACTCCTGTATTTAGCTTCGTTGACGACTTAAGCACAAACACTGCAACCCCGAACACAAAAGAAATAAACCCAAATATTCCCAGTACATCAGCAAAAGATACTATGCCCGAAAAAAAGAAAAAGAGAAAGTCTAAAAAACGACATGAACACAAAATACAAGATCTTCCATATGATTGTAGATATCTCTGTTCAGATTCAAATTGCGAATCCACTGAAAAGGAAGCTCCCACAGAAAACAATAAGGAAAGCAATGGGACAACCAGTTTCATGGAGCAAATATGCAGGATAGGAGAGAAACTAAAGTGTGAGATCTTGGAGAAAAAAGGAAATTTTGCTGATAAAATTAAAAACAGTATTCAAATAGTCTTTGAGTGGGTAACATCTTGGCTAATTACCAATATCCTCGACCTGCCTTTTTTGAAATATTTCATCTCGACCAATCATGGATAGTCACAAATCACGATTCAAAGTAAATATCATTCA
Source organism: Clostera curtula (assembly GCA_905475355.2). Taxonomy (NCBI): domain Eukaryota; kingdom Metazoa; phylum Arthropoda; class Insecta; order Lepidoptera; family Notodontidae; genus Clostera; species Clostera curtula. The sequence goes on from FR997817.1 coordinate 7,267,719, forward strand.
ATGGAATTGCCAAAGTTTAACAAAGAAATTATCACAATTTGAAGCATTACTATACCAAGAGAAAGTTCATATCGCTGCTCTCAATGAAACCTGGCTTAGTCAAGACTTTAACTTACGGTTAAGTGGCTACAATATTTTTCGAAAAGACAGAGACGATGGGTACGGCGGTGTTGCGATTATGACGCATTATTTAGTTAAGGCTTATGAATACCCTATTCAATCACGCAACCCGGGCATCGAAATAGTGTCGATAAAAGTCACTAATTGCCATCCAATCATATATATCGCATCAATATACTGCCCCCCATCCGTTTCAACCTCTCAACAAGATTGGGATAACATTTTTTCTAATTTTGATAAGAACACATTAATTTTGGGAGATTTAAATGGCCATCATTTCTCGTGGTCTTGCAAAAATGACACGCGGGGTAATCAAATATTTGATTCAATAAGTAATTATAACCTCGTCGTCATGAATAGTGGAGCCCCAACCAGAATTAAATTAGTAAATGGAATGTTACAGCAGACTACTCCGGATCTTTCTATATTATCAACAGACTTGGCGATACATTATACGTGGTCTACTATGACTGAATCACTAGGAAGCGACCACCTTATAATTAAAATATCAACTGACCACATAGCAAATAAAAGTAATCGCACGAAAAGAAATTATAAAAAGGCAGACTGGGATGCATACAGAACTTTTTTGGAAACCGAGTTTGCTTCATTCACGGTATGTAACCAACTACAACTATCTTACGATCGCTTCTTACAGATAATCAACAGAGCAGCAGATCTTTTTATTCCCTTTGTGAAGATAAATCACAACCCAACTAGCAATTTTAAACCAAAATCTTATTGGTCTGTCGACATATCTAAAGCAGTAGCGGAAAGAAGACTTGCATTGGCCCGACTCAGAAGAAATCCAACTCCGGTAAACCTAGGTATTTTACAAGAGAAGATAGCCACAGCGCAGAGGCTTATTCGTCAAGCCAAAAACATTTCTTGGCGAAATTTTTGCTCATCAGTAGATGAAAAGACCTCTTGCATTGACATGTGGAGGCAGATGAAATGGTTTAAGGGATACGGTGGCTCACATCGCAGTTATATCGATAAAGGTCGGGCGAATGAACTCTTAAAAAGCTTAGCTCCAGATTTTGTAAGCCATAAACAACCAAATTTAGTCGTTAACCATAACAATTTTACTCTAGACAAAGATATCACTTTTAATGAATTAGATAAGAATTTAAAATATTCAAATACAGCTCCGGGTTGCGATAACATTTCCTACAGCATGATCAATAATCTACCTAAGGTTGGCAAATTAATTTTATGCTCATTATATAATTTATTTTTAAAGCATGCATTCGTACCAAAACAATGGCGTGAAATCCGTATAATCCCGATACCTAAACCAGGTCGCGACCCCCAGAGCTCATCCAGTCTACGCCCGATCGCTCTAATATCCTGCATATGTAAAACCTTTCATTCAATTTTGCATAAGCGATTGGAATGGTTTATCGAAAACCAAGGCTTGCTATCCGACAATGTGGTAGGCTTCCGAAGAACACGATCTTGCTTAGACAATCTAAGTAGTCTCGTGACTCAAATTAAGCTAGGTTTTACCAAAAACTGTTTTACTCTCGGCTGTTTTATTGACATAAATAACGCATATAACAACGTAAATATTCATCAACTTGTCAAGACTCTAAATGACATAGGAATCAGCACTAATATCTCTTCATACCTGTACAGTTTTCTTAGTTCAAGATTCTTGACAGTTGAAGTGGATGAAAATAATACAATGCAGAGACAAACAGCCCAAGGATTAGCTCAGGGGGACCCGATGTCGCCATTATTGTTTAACATAGTCACATATGAAATATCTAAATTGGTACATAAAGAGGTGATAGTGTCCCAATATGCAGACGATATTGTTGTTTATGTCACAGATAAAAGCGTTCCGGCTGCTGTATCTGATATTCAATATGTACTAAATATGATAACCAAATTATTGGATAATTTAGGCTTAGAAGTATCCCCTGACAAAACAAAATTATGTATTTTCGCTAAGGGAAGTAAATTTGACCACTACCCCATTAACGTATATGTAAACAATATGCATATTCCATTAGTGGACAACACCATGTACTTAGGGTTGTGGCTGGACCGACGCCTGAAATGGGGCAAGCACATCAATGAAAGCGTTCAAAAAACACAAAAATCGCTTAATACTCTTAGGATTTTGGCAGGACCGGGGTGGGGTGTACACCAAAAACACTTGAGACGCCTTTATATTAGTGTAATAAGAAGTCGTATAGAGTTTGCTAGTTTCCTATACCAGGATATTGCCAAGAAATACGTGAGCAAACTAGATATTCTGCAAAATCACTGTTTACGGGTGATTGGGGGTTTTATCAGAACTACTCCTACGCATGTCATGGAATGTGAACTGAGCCTTCCTCCATTGACAATCAGAAGATTATTTCTGGGACAAAAATATCTGCTTTAAATTAAATCTCTGGGTCGCGATAGCATCATGTCATTACTACAGAAACTTCATAATACTTGTAATTTAACTGGTAATAGATTGAACAAAACTCCCCCTCTAGTAGATGCTTTCGAACAAGTTCAAAACGCAAGGGTTTTTATAAGCAATCCTTTGGAAATTTATTCGTTTAAAACATGGATTTCGGACATTGACCTATCAGATGTACTTATTGAAGATATAGATACTATAACTAAGGCTAAATGCACATACGAATCGTTAGATCTTAAAATCAAATGTTTAGAATATTTACATAAATTTTCAGATTTCAATAAAATTTATACTGACGCATCCAAGTCCAAAAATCACATAGGAGCTGCTTTTTGGGACGAGAGTAACAAAGGGTCTTCTAAATTTAAAATCATAGGTGACATTTCTATCATGTACGCAGAACTGATCGCTATTATGAAAGCTCTGTCATAAACCGAAACCTTATCTTGTTCTAAAATTTTAATTCTAACGGACTCAAAGAGTGCTGTCCAACATTTAAGTCGTTGTACCACAACAGCTATCAGAGGCAACCCTGTAGCTTATAAAATTATTCATTTTATGTTACAGTTACAATCTAAAAACAAAATTGTTATAATTCAGTGGATACCCTCCCACATAGGCATGGATGGCAACGAAAAAGTTGATAAATTAGCTAAAGAAGCTTCCATAGCAGGAATTGAACATGATGCGACACCAGTTTATTCGGACTATATTTCAAAAATAAAACAAAATATCTTTTCACTGTGGAAAGAATATTTTGATCTTAGATCAAAGGAAAAGGGTATCTGGTTCAGGACGATTCAGCCACAACCCATGCCTTCACCTTGGGTAGACGTCAGCTCTATGTCGAGAGGGGATATCACTCTTTTGCTGCGGTTGCGCTCCGGGCACATGCCTTTAAATAAATTTGCTTACCTAATGCATAAAACACCCTCGCCAAAATGCGACGTTTGCGATGATGAAGAAGACGTATACCACATTTTAATGAGATGTACTCGCAACGCAGCCGTTAGAAAGAACCTTGGTTTAGAGTTCACTTTGGCAGATCCCCTGTCTGCCAAAGTGGAATCTATACTAAGAATGGTCAAAGTGGCGTTGAAGAAACGAAACGCAAATGTATCTACATAAATTATAAATCTTAGGCAATACTTGATGTGTACATACAGAGCGGCATATTCGCATAGCGAAAAAGCTCTTTAAATTGAGAATAAAAAAAAAAAAAAAAAATGATATTTGTTTACCGACTGCAGCGCCATCTGTCGGGCTGATTTGTGAATCTAAACCATCCTCGGTGCCACCCAAACGCATACAAAAAATTTCATTCAAATCGGTTCAGCCGTTTAGGAGGAGTTCAGTCACATACACACGCACACAAGAAATATATATATTAAGATAGGCTAGCGATTGCGATTGAAGCCCACGTTAGGCGAAAACCGGTATAGCAATAATAATTACTATATTAAATGAATATTGGATTGAATCCAATAGTGATTAGTTCATACCAATGGCCATAAAATATTGAAACAATTTAGTGCTAGCGTAGCGTTCAAATGTGCTCAAGAATACGAAACGTCACAATTCCAATCCCGATCGATCGAGAGAAGCCCACTGGACTCGGCAATGACTCATTATGGGTTGAAATTATGGTGAGAATAAAACAAACCATTGAAAGGCTCGCCCTGGTTCCAATTCCCTCATTAAATCTCGAAGTACTAATAAAGCTTCCTAATAAAGGTTGTATCACACAAATGATTTAATGTAATGCAAATAGTATGCGCATATTTAACACAACAGTAATATTAGTTAGTTCTAGCCATAGTTGGACGCAAGCAGTGAATTTAAAAAAAAACCTTATAGTGGCGGATTTCGAATACATTGTGTCACCATCCCATACCATTCTGAGGGTGACGACTGATACCTAACCTAGCCGCAAGTGAAGGAAAACTTGATACAAAACCCTGTGTCCGTCTACCCAGCGTAGTACAGTATGTCAAATACCCTCCATGTAAGTGGAAGAGGCCCGACTTAGCAGTGGTTCATATATGGCTTAGCAGTGGTTCATATATGGAGTTTCTTGCCGGCTCTTCTCTGTGGAATGGCATTCCGAACCGGTGGTAAAAACTAAATGATAAATTATTCTTATATTTTTTTTTTAAATTTTTATTTAGAGTATTTTTTTTGACTATTTGAAAGCATTCGTAAGAATTTATTCGAATAAAACACATTTTGATTTGATTTGATTTGCTGATTAGTAGTAGTGTATTGTGTAATAAACGTTATGCTGTATGGATTACCTCAGTAATAACAAACACTAACGCATGATACACTTTTTTCGGAGGTAAATTATGAAAATACACACTTACCATCAAACGCTGGTCAGGTGTGAAAAAAAAAACTTCCCACTGGCTCGGGGAAAGTACCTACCGATGTAACAGCCCCCGCTTGTGGGTCCTATTAAAGTAAATTGTAGCTTTAGTGGTCAGTGTGCATTGGCAGGTTCAACTCCCCTCCATGCAATTAGAGGAAGCTTGACTCAGCAGTGGGTTGACTATGGGCTGAAAGTACTTGGGCAATAAAGCTTTGCCCATAAAAAATTGAAAAAAAAAACAATAAACCTATTTGATAATAGACCGCGGACATTTTTTAATTTAAATCACAACGTTTCAGCTACTTTGATCTGTGGAAATAATTTCCTGCAAAGTGAAAAATCGTGGAAACTTATGATATCATTATTAGGGAATAATCGGCTTAAGCTTTGCATCTTATTATTTGATTTATTTAATACGAATACTACATTTATAAAATCTTTATGAAGTGAACATGTTTCTTTTCTATTCATAGTGGGTATCAGGCTAACACTATATTTTTTATTCTTTTCAGTGTATCACGCTTTTGTTTATTTTTTCCTTTTCTTTTATTTTTGTCTTTGTACGTCTAAGTGAGCGGTTTCTCCATAATGTCGAACGATGCACTTATTACTATAGTATAGCGTTTATCAGTAAGAACCTGTAATTGGCTATCTGGTGTTATTGAATGTTTAAGTTTGATATAATAAGCTGTCGGTTCTTCTTTAAATAAATAAATAAATAAATTATAATAAGGTTCACACGAAAAATAGATATTTAAAACGAGCACCTTGAAAGTTTCTTGCCTTGAATCTATCACAATCGGTTCAGCCGTTAGGCGGTTGGCTCGGGCATACTACTATTGTTGACTAGATCTGGCTGATATTCAGCCCTTTGCGCGAGTTTGCTCTCACAAATCTAAAAAGAGCAACTGCAGAGTTTCTGGCCGGTTCTTCTCTGTAGAGCTGCAGTCCGAACCGGTGGTAGATGGTAAATAATCAATTTTAAATGGTAAATTTTATTATATTGTTTGACTTGTCAAAAGAGCTCTAATGAGCCAACTTGATTAAATGAGTGTTGATTTGATTTGATATCACTACAGTATAAACTACGATTAAACACACAAATGTCTCTTTTTTGGAACTGAAACTGCAGTCTTGTTAGAAAAAAAATTCCAACGTTTATATTATGTTTCTTAACTGGTGTCCGGGCTTTGGTAACGTGAGTTGTTGTGTGAGCTTAAATACTTTAAAAAGTATAAGCGACGTGCGCGTCTTTTTTTTTAATTTATATAAAGCCCGCTCTACACTCGCGCCGCACACGGCCGTGAAAGCCCGCGACAACTGCGAATCACGAGTGTAGATGTTGTTCACGCCTTCGCGTTCGCGCTTCGCACCGTTCCTCGATCAGTGTCGGTTTTTTGGCCCGCGTCAAAGGATTTGCTTTAGAAATCGCGCCGTCGTCCATCATAGTCGGAAACACGTGAATTCTCGGCGCGACGTCACGCGTGAGTATAGAGCCGATATAACATACCACTGACACTATTATATTATATCAGTGTGATCATGTTTCGTATGTATCGTAACCGGGTTATCATGATCCGCTGGCTGTTCCCAAGAGACAAACAAGACTATTTAGGCTAGTATTTAGTTATTACCAAAGAATATTTTACATACACGGGTTGACGTTTTTAAGAAACTGTTCGTATGGTGACGGATTTGAAATACACAGTGTCACCATCTCACTCCAACCTGCGAGTATCGTAACAGAAAATAAAAATCAAATTAAAAATTTAAATAAACCCCCGACACAATGACCAAAGTAACAGGTTTATTTAAATTTTTAATTTAATTTTTATTTTCTGCTTTTTATAGGTACACGCTTATTATGATGTTTGTAATGTGCACGTGTTGCGCTTTCATTTGAGACCCCACTCGATTTTATTTGCAGACTTTCGGTTATTCTTCCCCACTTTCACCTCCCATAACTTTTAAACGACTCAACCGATTTTCATCAAACATGTCTACGAACACTCGCCCGTAACTCACCTGTCATACAAAAAAAAACTGTATTGAATTCGCTTGCGTCGGGGGTTAATGACAAGGCTTAAAATCTAGCTGCAATGGAAGGCAAACTTGATACGAAACCCTGTGCCAACCCATCTGGCCAGCGTGGCACAGTAGGCCAATCACCCTCCATGTAACTGAAGGAGGCCCGACTCAGCAGTGGGTCATTTATGGGCTGGTATTAGTAGTAGTAGTATAATTTGTATGTGTGCACAATAAAGAATATTATTCTAAACCCAATTAAATTCGACACAGATGATGTCACGGGTACCATCTAGTAAATGTATGGATGTAAGCTAGTTACTCTTTTACGCAGAAACTACTGAATGGATTCGATGAACTTTACACTAATATAGCTTACAATTCAGAACAACACATTATGCAATCTATATATATCTATCTATCTATATAAATAAAACTCGCTAAAACTCGAGAACGGCTGGACCGATTTGACTAATTTTGGTCTTGAAATATTCGTGGAAGAAAATATGAAAAAAATATCATTCATGTTTTTTATTTTAAGATTCTGAGGCGGTACGATGTTCGCCGGGTCAGCTAGTCTTACTAATATTATAAACGTGAAAGTTTGTAAGTATGGATGGATGGATGGATGTTTGTTACTCTTTCACGTAAAAACTACTGAATGGATTTTAATGAAACTTTACAATAATATAGCTTATACATCAATAACACATAGGCTACAAGTTATAAAGATATTATGTGAATTACAACAATAAAAACAAGTCGAATTCAATATTTCTAATTGTCAAATTTTTGGCCATATTAAACTATAGACAACATAACGTTTCGTACGTTTTAGGTTAGGTTTTATACGGACGGGATAAAAATCTCAGGTATCCTATGTCCAACTTTCTTTTTGTTTTACATATTTATAATGCGGAACAAAGTCCGCCGGGTCAGCTAGTAAAATATATAAAAGGTTGATGACAATAAAAAATAACGAGACTTTTACGCTTAATCAACCATAAAAAGTACGAGACTTGAAAGAAGTGTAACTTAATCATCCAGCAAACGTATAAACTAAACCACTCAATTAAGGCACTTGACTCTATCCAAATGATTCGATTAACTGACTCCACAGAAACTAGCCAAGCAAAAGCGTTGCAGTTCAAACTTTAGCGGTTCTAAGTACAGAGGGTTGGAACCGCCCGCCCGCCGTCAGTAGACGCTAGGGCGCCGAGTGGATCACCCACCAGTTGAGCACCTTCACTCAACTTTCGATTCGAAATTGAACCGCTCAAACAATTCGAAATTGTAAATCGAACACTCAATTATTTAACAAGGTAATTCATTCGTAATAAAATTGATTTGTTTTTTTTTTTAATCAACGACCGTTGTGTAAGTGTTAGTGAAGAACTGTAACAGGAGAATTTAAAACTTTGTTGGCGGGTGAAGTTTTGGATAGCGGAAGAGACAGGGTATTTCGCAGGTAAGTTAATTAATTAATTAATTGAAATAGTGGTAGCCCAGCGGTCGACATTCGATCATTATTAATTTGAAATATAGTTCTATAAATATAGTTCTATTCTAAATTTGAGCACAGACTTCAACAATAAACAAAAGAGTTCATTATGTGTGTGTGTCTCAAATACATGGTAGTGTGCGTGATGTTCTTTTTATTGATTTAACGTATTTTTCTTATTCGCTTAATCGTAACGGGGTTTAATGGTGATTACTGTACTTAAACATACAACTGTAATATGTATTAATTACAACTAAAACTTAAAAATATACTCGTACGTCATAAGTAAGATTAATTTGTCTTATGATTTATTTATTGTTATTTCAGCAGTATATTGTAAAATTGAATTTATATTTTAAAAAACATCACAAATGTTGTCTATTTCTCACCACAAATCTGAGATAATTAAGATAATGATAATTTACATATTTAGGCGCAAGGGGGCGGCGGCGTCTATCCCCTGATAACTGTAGTTGGGGATATCTTAACTACGAATTGCTCTGTGAACTTATATAGTGGTGTAGGGATTTTTGGTAATTCTCGCATTTATTATATCTCTTGATGTTGATAGTTCAGATTTTTCGGGTAAATTGTGTAAAATGTGTACTGGTCGCTACACATACTTATTTTATCATATCAGCACTTTGTGAACCACTGTCAGTCTGATACGACTCAGGCTAACTCGGTATAGCTAGACTACAAACAGTGTCACCGATAAAAAACTTTATTTTTTTAAGACTTCTTTTTTTGTGTGCTGTGGCTCTGTTTGAGGGGATGTGCGACGCCTTTTAAGGAAGGCTAGAATTACTTAGTTACGTCTTCAATATAAGGCCATTCTAAAACGCAAAAAATGAAACATTTCCTTCAATTGAGTCTATTCAAAGAGTTATTGCGGTTATAAACGTACGGATTGTTCCAAAACAATCTTTTATTTTACTATGCAAATCAAAGTAATATTCATTTTTTTTGTGTTTTGACTATGTTTGAGGTTGTGCGATATATAGCCTTTTATGAAAATTCTATTCATTTATTTTGTGTAGGTCACGATGGACACTTACAAATAGTCAACACATTATTCATTGAAATTAAACACTTATTAACGGATTTATCGCGTGTATATTACATTATTTAATTCCCGACGTTTCGAATACTTTGCAGCAGTCGTGGTCGCGGGAGAGACTAGATGACAGTTGTCTTCAAAAGTACAAAGAAACAGTTAAAATCTACCGCCTATAATTTCAATGTGTAATAATCGCGAAAACCTAAGAAATCATTACATTATTCATAATCAAATTATACAAAATAATCGACCGTCTACCACCAGTTCCGAACGCGACCACTGCTGAGAAGAAAAGGCAAGAAACTCAGTGAGCTTAAACTATGAAGCATTATGCAGCCTATGAAGGTCATATACTGGCTAAAATTACTTACTTTAGAAAGTAGAAGTAATTTGATTGTAGCTCACAATTGACATGAAGTTACAATCTTAACTAAAACGACTTCTTCTACATTAGGACATTCTAAAACAGACACAATGGAATGACGCATTTAATTCAATTGGGTCTGTTCAAAGAGGTGTTGCAGGTATTGAAACGATAGATTTAATCGTAGAGCGCAAAGAGCCGTTTGGAACCAGGCTTAGCCGTTCCACTTAACAGCGTGCAGTCAAATCCTTTGTGCAACTTGGATTACTACGGATTTAGAAATACACGGAACGTAAAGATAGAACGTTGGTTCATATAATTCACTGTATCGGCTTCGCCCGGGTGCGATGTTACCCGCGGTTATTGTCGTACCGCGGGTGACGTCGCGGGGTGAAGCTAATCTAAAAAAGTAGCCTAAGTTACTCCTTATGACATCAGCTACCTATCAGTGAAAGTCCCGTCAAAATCAGTCCAGTCGTTCCAGAGATTAGCCGGAACAAACAGACAGACAGACAAAAAAAAATTAAAAATGTTGTTTTGGTCTATGTTCTGTGTATACACACCTACACATTTAGTAAAAAGTGGTTATTTTATTATTACAAACAGACACTCCAATTTTATTTATTTGTGTATAGAGTATAGATACATGCATACATTTAGCTGTTCATCAAAGCACCAGTGCGAAGCCGGGGCGGGTCGCTAGTTAATAATATAATAAATCACAACATAAAATGTACGCGGTAATGATTTCTCAACCAAAATCACTATCACTACATAGTATAAAACAAAGTCGCTGTCGTCTGTCCGTCCCTATGTAGGATGCTTAAATCTTTAAAACTACGCAACGTATTTTGAAGCGGTTCCTTTTAATAGATAGAGTGATTTAAGAGGAAGGTTTATAAGTATAATACATGCATAATTTCACCTGTGCGAAGACGGGGTGGGTCGCTAGTATAGAAATAAATTTTAAACATGTAATCTTTTTTTTCTAAGAACAAAATAAAAAGAAACTACATAAAGGTTTTATTAAATACACAATATATTATGGCGACCGCTCATCAATGCCAACAATGTCAAAGACCCGAATACGAATAGCGAAGTACTACTACTGCTCAGCCCATAAATGACCCACTGCTGAGTCGGGCCTCCTCCTGTGACAGGGAGGACTACGCTACTAAGCTACTATGCCACGCTGACCAGACGGGTTGGCACATGGTTTCGATTCAAGTTTTCTTTCTTACCTTCTCTTACAGCTAGGTTAAACGGCCTCGTCAATTTCACCATGTATCCGTCACCACACGCACGGACATTATATGTCATCATCATTTCAGCCAAAACACGTCCACTTCTGGACATAGGCCTCCCCCAAGGATCTCCACAAAGGCCAGTCCTGGGCCGCCCGCATTGCTTTCCGGCGAACTTAAACAAGTCGTCAGTCCACCGTGTGGGAGGCCTACCAGCACTGCTCCTTCCGGAACTTCGCCTTCCGAAACGCGGTCGCTACTCGAGGACTTTTCTGCCCCATCGGCGTCGGTCTTGCGATATCATCACTATCACTACATAGCATAAAACAAAGTCGCTGTCGTCTGTCCGTCTCTATGTATGATTAAATCTTTAAAACTAGCCAACGGATTTTGAAGCGGTTTTTTAATAGATAAAGTGATTCAAGAGGAAGGTTTATAAATGAATAGTATTGTAGAGAAACACTGATAAATTTAGATGTTCATCATGGCTCACGTGCGAAGCCGGGGCGAGTCGCTAGTTATGTATATATAAATAATGTAAGGGCTTGACAATAAGGTAAGTAGTATATTATTGGTTGGAGAGTATTGATTGAGATACTGATAGAAATATACCACATGGCCGGCAATATTAACCATAAGACGATGAATTTAATGAAACCATTTTTTCGAGGTTAACCGCTGCATGTCACGAAATTAATTGTCAGTCCTCAAACAGGCATAACCTTCCTTCCATCGCTTCCTTATGTAACTAATTTTCATTGAAAGTGACAAAACGTTGTCATAATTATCTTCACTGGAACATTTCCACGAGTCATCGTAACTCGTCTTTTATCACGGCCATAGCTGACAGGCTCCTTGTAAAGTGAGGGAAATTTGACTCATGATAAACAAAGCTAATGCGATTATTGGTATTTTGATAGGTCACGCTTGTTGCAAATAAACTAATGGCTGTATTTTTCAAACATTAAATAAATAAATATAAAATAAATATCCTTGGACATTTCAAACAACGCCATCTCGTCCCAAGCTAAGCAACTTAATGCTTGTGTTATGGTAACGAGATGGATGATAAACTAATTATATAATTATATTTTTTTTTTCTAAATACGTACAAATTATAGATAGAAAAACACCCAGACCCGGAACAAATACTTGTAGGTCGTACAAATATTTCTTCCGTGCGGGGATCGAATCCGCGACATGCTGCGCTGCAGTCGCTCAATCTAAATTCACTACACAACTCAAAGACGGCAAAGTGTGAGCGAGAAGGCGAGACCCTATGTCATCGTGTCTGGCTAGCGTGACACAGTAGGCTAACCCTAGATATACCCTTTGATAGGAGGAGACTTGACACGGCAGTGTTTATGGGCATTCAGTAGTAACATGCCCCTCGTTTTCGTTGCGGTCGAAAAGCGATAATGAGAAATAACTGAGACCCACGGAATAAAGACGTCAAAGGTTCTGCATTCCTTTTGCCATTCCTGTTATATTAAAATCTGACGAAACCAGTCTTTGTGTACAATTTGACGAAGATAAATATAATGTATAATTGGAGCAGAATACATATTATCGCCACCCCATTTATTCTTGAGGGTGCCGTGAGAGCTGACAAAAGGAAATGACGAGGAAAACCAAGCCGCAAGACAAGGAAAATTTGATACATCCTGTGCCAACCCATTTGACACCGGCACATTATTATTAATAATTAATCTATCTATATATATATCTTCTATACTTATAATAAATCTGTAGAGAGGTCAATTCTGTACATGAAATATTTTTCCAAAATAACTATCAGCGGGTGATTAGTGATCGATACTGACGCCAAAAATGCAATCAGTAAAATTTTTGTCTGTCTGTCTTTCTGTCTGTCTGTCTGTCTGTCTGTCTGTCTGTATGTTCGTTATAGAAACAAAAACCGCTCGACGGATTTCAACAAAACTTGGTACAATTGTTCTTCATACTCCTGGGCAGGTTATAGTATACTTTTCATCACGCTACGATCAATAGGAGCAGAGCAGTGAAGGGAAATGTTGGGAAAACAGGAGAACTTACTCCATTTTTTAAGCTTCCGTCGCGTGTGCAGCCATAATAGTTAAAGCTACACAGAAATCATGTATGACGGAAATGTTTTCCTTAAAATTATATAAAAAATATTCCACGACAGCAAATGTCTATCTTTTATGGTTGACTCACAATAACACGTGTAACTCCCGATAGCTTAGCAGTTCAGAGCTTTCTGATTATATTTGTCTACTCTTACGTTTATAACACTCTAAATCATCCCTAATTAATAAATGTTAACATTATTACCTATTTAATAAAAAAAGAATACCAAAGAAACACCAAAGTTATTCATGAATTACGCTAATAAACCATCGCGCGTGATTACTGAATCATGCTTTAAGGATTATTTTTGTGTAACCGTCGCATCGGGTCGTCGCGGGAGGTTTAAAAGGGCGGGGGATCCAAACGCGAACTTCATACAATATTTGGATTTGGCTGATGATGCGAGTAGACGTTCCGAGTATTCGCCCCTATTGACAGGCAATATTGTTTATCAGCGCGACTTTTAGTCTTTACAATAATTTAGTTTATTTAATTTTCTTTTGTTGTTATTTCATAAAATAGGTATTAGTTATTTTGGTGGCGTGTTATATTCGTTCAAATTACAAATTATTAATAGTTAACATTTTATTTCTTTTTAGGTGAAGTAGTAATAGGTTAGTAGTAGTTAGTTAGTAGGTTAGTAGTAGGTAAGTTTTGGTTAATTTATGTTCAGTTTTTTTTAATAATAATAATAAGTAAGTAAAAGCGTAGGTACTTTTATTAATTAAAGGTATAGGTATTATTAATTATGTTATAGGTATTTAGTTTTAAGTGAAGTAGGATAGTTTACCCGGAAGCTTTGCGCTGAAGTATTTTCGTTGTATAGGTACTTAAGCCTCATGTGAACGTGATCTAAACAATATTACCAATACATTAACTTAATAATAAGTACACAAGGAATTACACACTGACGGAGTTGCGGGCACAGCTATCTATATCTATATATTATAAAACTCTTCCGTTACTGAGTGACTGACAGACAACGCACAGCCGAAACTAATGGCAGTAGAGAGCTGAAATTTGGCCTGTGTGTTTGTTGGGAGGAGTAGGCTACCACTAAGAGAGGATTATTGGAAATTCCCTCCCAACGGGGTGAAAACGGGGATAAATTGTTTTTTTTCCGGAAGTCATTATTCCACGCGGACGAAGTCGCGGGCAAAAGCTAGTATATAAATAAAAATGAATTGCTGTTCGTTAGTCTCGCTAAAACTCGAGAACAGCTGGACCGATTTGGCTAATTATGGTCTTGAAATATTCGTGGGTGTCCAGGGAAGGTTTAAAAGGTGAGAACATATGAAAAAAAAATTAAATACGCATTATTTGTGTTCCAGTTAAAGTTTGCACATATTTTAATGAAATTGAGACATTCTGGAATTATCATTCAGGTTTTTTATGTATTGATTTTGAGGCGGTACGAAGTTTGCCGGGTCAGCTAGTAATAAATAAATATTCTTGGACATTTCACACAACGCCATCTCGTCCCAAGCTAAGCAACTTAATGCTTGTGTTATGTTAACGAGATGGATGATAAACTGCTTATATACTTTTTTAACATACAGACAGACAGATAGAAAACAGCCAGACCCGGAACAAATACCTGTAGGTCGTACAAATATTTCTTCCGTGCGGGGAATCGAACCCGCGACATGCTGCGCAGCAGTCGATCGCTCAACCAAATCACCCTCCCTGTGATGGGAGGAGGCCCGCGTCAGCAGTGGGTCATTTATGGGCTGAGTATTAGTTAGTATGTAATGTATCATAAATTATCTACAAATACGATCCTACTACTTATTTAGTCCTTATATGACCCATTGTTGAGTCGGGCCTCCTCCAGTTACATGGAGGGTAACTAGCCTACAGACGGGTAGACGCAGGGTTTGAGAAAAATTGTCTGGCCAGCCGTCAGTTTTCATGATATGATATATGTAATGAGGTAATTTAATTCAATGAATATAAATGTAAAGTATGATACCGAACATTAATGAAGCACTTAAGAACATTCGAGATGTTCTTAGAAAATTAAAAAAAAAACCTTAGAAGAACGTACGGAGCCATATTAAATCTAAACATTAAAATAATGTGGATTCCATTTTAATCATATCTTCGCAAGGCTAAGGATCCAGCAATTGAATTATTTTAAGATTAAAAAGACTGTCTACATCGTGTTTTTCAATCTGCTTACTTGCTATGATGCCATTATATGTATAAAAATAGTTATAGACTATTTTAATATCACAGAATCTAAATCACGGTAGAAATTTCAATTGTAATCAGTTCACAAACATCGGTTGCTAACGATTTTTTGTTGATTTTTTAAACTTTTGCTTTAATGTGTGGTTTTGTATTTTAAGATTTGTTTCGTAACTACCATGTGTCAATGGAATATTTTATAAAGTTATAAAACACAAATATATTGAGATGGTGTTTTGTTTTTACTATTAAGTCGAAGTCAAATAATTGATTTTGTTTAAGACACAATGGACAATTACAAATTGCCAAATATTTGAAAAAAATGTTCAGAATGCGACCACTACTGAGAACTGGCAAAGAACCCAGAGTGTTTGTATTTGGAGCAAGGCAGATCACCTGGCCCCAAGAGAAGGAACACATGATACAAGCCCTGTGCCAACCAAGACGGGACAGCGTGGTACAGTAGGCTGATTTCCCCGTGTGTGGACGGGCGAGAATATAAAACTTCTCCACCGCACGCTGGGAAATAACGCGTGTTGTAAAAGACAACAAAACCCAGCACGCTTGGTAGAAGGATCGAATGGTCCGCCCGACTGGCCACCACCCTAACATCTAAATCCGGCGCCAAGCAGTTTTACTGTGTTCCGTCGTGTGTATGCGAGAGCCGGTCAAAGGCATTCAAGGCAATGATAAAAAAAAACCCTCCATCAATTTGGAGGAGGCCAGACCCAGTAGTAGATGGGCTGAAATGACGATTAGTATTCACTCGGAACTCTCTCACTACTGGCTTTTTTGTAGCTACTTCTATAGTTCCGGAGCTGTTTTTGGATGACAGCTGGGAGAGGCTTAATACCCGAAGATGTTAATTATGATGGCCACGCATACATCCATAGCTGATCCAGACGTTGATTGATAAT
The DNA here is from genome assembly GCA_905475355.2 of Clostera curtula. NCBI lineage: Eukaryota > Metazoa > Arthropoda > Insecta > Lepidoptera > Notodontidae > Clostera > Clostera curtula. The sequence continues at coordinate 7,284,039 of FR997817.1, forward strand.
GAATCAGAGACATTGTTACCAAATCGATTTCTACATAAGCTGTAAATGAAATGAACTGATGCCGGCGGCCCAGGACTGACCTTTGTGGAAATCCTTGGGGGCGGCTTATGTCCAGCAGTGGACGTCTTTTGGCTGATGATGATGAAATATTTATTGTGAACTTCAGATTTAGAATACATAGTGTCGCCATCCCAATTCTTTCTGAGGGTGTCGTAATAACCGACAAAAGGAAATAAGAAGGCCGAAACATTATAACACATTCACTGCCCGCCACTCGGCTCCGAGTGGAGCGGGGCTATAGTAGCGGTGCCGGCCACTCGGATCCGAGTGTGCGTCCGGGTCATTTTGTAGTAATCACTATCACTTCACTATCACTATCACTATCACTATCACTATCACTATCACTATCACTATCACTATCACTATCACTTCACTATCACTATTCACTATATATATAGTATAAAACAAATTCGCTGTCGTCTGTCCGTCCCTATGTATGCTTAAATCTTCAAAACTACGCAACGGATTTTGATGCGGTTTTTTTTAATAGATAGACTGATTCAAGAGGAAGGTTTATATGTCAATATTGCACCCGTGCGAATCCGGGGCGGGTAGCTAGTAAATAATAATAATAACAATATACATTTATCCATATTTTCAAACACCCATATGTAATTAATCAAAATTCGCCTTAAATAGTTTTGGCACCTAGCAATGAATTTTGTTTTTTTGGGGGAGCAATGTGTTAAATAGGTCAATTACAAGTTTTCACATATACTAGTATATTACAACAAATAAAAACGAAACAAAGACAAAAGAAATAAGCTACCGGATGTAACTTAAAGTTAATTAATATTGAAAAAATAAGTCGGGATAGTCTTTTTCAGGCTACATATGCTATCACAGAACGGGTCAATGTCTATACTCTTACACGCCATGCCTTGGCTACCCTTATCATGTAGCTGTTCTGTTTGTAGGTAGTGTGTGTTACGGGCACACTAAGGAGTTTGTGATTTCTCAACATTGCTGCAGGAGCTGAGAAGTAGTAGTCGAATCTGGGGTGGTTATCTTAATTGACACGGAAACAACCACAGCATACGTAAGGTGCTTACCCCAAAATTCTCATTAAGGTTTCACGTTAACAAATTACGACGGAGAAAAACATTTTCATGGAAATGGGACGCAGTTTCTACAATTCGTATTTCCATTTTGAATGATTGAATTTCAATCGCGTCGCCGTTTGTGTCGGCAATCTGTTATTCTGAACGGAAATCGTCGCCATTTTTGCTCGCAAGAAAACTATTCCAATTTCATTTTGTATTTCAGTTTTTGTTTTTTTGGATAAAAATAATTGGAAACCTATTGGAACGGTATGTTTGCGGAAATGTTTAAAGCAATTTACTTATACTTCATTCGCGCTAAGAATGCAGTTAGCCATCATTGTCCACCGGATTGGCCACGCACCGTAACTAAACAAATCGTTGAAGGCAACCTTTTGAATGCAATGTTTGTGTCCCGGTCTTTATACTTACACCACAGTGAATACACATTTACTTACCGCATTCTTAAAGCGAACGAACTATAGTCATCGTTCAAAAAGAGGAGGTGTTAATTTTGGCCTATTTGCTGGCTTGAAGGGACCAGTCCACGTTCTTTCAACCTACCTTGTTCTAATTGTAAAGTCACTTACGTCACACTACATACAACATGAAGCTGCTGCTGCAGTTGAAAAGCATTAAGGCGTCGATTTCGTAAGAAGTTGTTACAATTAATCGACCATCTTGCTCAGAAGTGACCCGATTTCTGCCCGATCCTGAACGGTGCGTGAACAAACCAGTATCCCGGTAGCGTTTGTACACTCTGTGAACAGACGATAGACTTAGATGCAGTATTTCAACCACAACACGCTGACTAAGTCTAGCAATGCCACCACTTCGGTGGCTTCTGCAGGCGAAGTATCCATATGTTTAAAAAAAAAACTTTTTCAGACGTCCCAAAGTCACAGTATACAGAACACAGGACAAAGAGTTTTAAGATAAATTATTTTTGGTTTTCAAAGGTGAAATGTACTCTAACTCTAAACACACACACAACAACACATACATACAATAAATAAATGAATTTCTAATTTTGAATTTAGAATTGTCGCTTATCTCTTTAATGGCCTTGCAGCTATACAAATTATGTGATTTTTTTCATAGAATGAAAACTCTTTTGTATTAAATTTGGACAGAAACCATATGAAGGGAAATGTGTATTTTTCTGATGAGAAGTGTATTTCATAGAGGCTAGGTTTATTGCCTTCTAATTTACATTAGTCAGCTCTTACGACACCCTCAGAATGAAAAGGGGTGGTTACACAATGTATTCTAAACTCCCACACGGACATTTGTAATAAAATTTGTAGAAATTTGAATAACAAATTTTTCAATTAAATTCGCCAAAAGGAAAATGTTCATACAAAAATAATTGAAGAAATCTAACAAGTAACTTAATTAAATACAAATTTCATTACCCGAATTTCCATTTTTCAAGGATCACCTGTAAGAAGGAATTGGACATTCAAATTTGAGACCAAATTTAAACTTAATTATGTATCATTTTCAGTGATCAAATTGAACAGTAACAAAGTTGAATAGTCAAATAATTATAACTATCGTCAAAATATGTGTGGGGCTTTTATGTCCTTGTGGTGACTGATTTAGAATATACTGGCTGTATCCTGGGCGCGTTGCTACGCCACTAATTCAAAGTTTTTTGTTGTTGTTTTTTGTTCAGAAGCCATGCACATCATTTTCATGAAGATCATCACATGCTCAAATACATAGTTTACGATTCCTTTATGACTTACAGACAAACATTCATTTTTATATTTAAGATATAGTATCACCAAGTCATTCCATACTGAGCGTATACAAGGAGACTACTTATTCTTCTTTTGACCAAATTCTTACAGACTTATTAACAAAAATTGCTTATTCTTGTCTTACCCCAAAGTTGCACCGGGCGTAGTTAATTCTAGATTAGTCACGGAGTAGCAACGTGTTAATAACGGTATTAATAAATACGAAGTAGGTTCGGAGTAACAATACAATTCTTACACTGAGACTAAGGTATGTTATGGCAACCCACTGATTTTAAAAGTAAAAAGAATGAACAAAATGACCTGATTGAATAAAAACTCACGGACAGAGAAGTAAATTTTGAAATTTGACACTTTTATTTGACAATCACAACTATCTACTCCAACACTTACGCAAAGATTAGGCAACTCTGGTATTAATAAAATGGGAGTAAGGACGGAAGAAAATTTTTGGATTAGTTTGATTTTCTTTTTTGATTCAAAAAAGATGTTTTTGTCTAATGTGCTATTTTTATTAGCAGAATATTATCTAATTAAAAATGAGCCTAAAAGAAAAACGCATTCGTTCCATTAACTAAGATGAAGATGAAAAGTTAAGTACGTGGCAATATTCATAATTTTAGATAAAGCAAAATTTACAATTTTATTAATGCATAATTATTGTTTTAGCAATTATTGCGCTCAGTTCTAAAGGATAAGTTTATGTTTAGATAATACCCCAATAGAAGTTGGAAATACAATACAAATCTATGCTTTGTTCCTCGTTCCCTCGTTTCAGCCCATTACTGGCCCACTAACTGAGTTAGGCCTCCTCCAAATTCATTGAAGGAAATTAGCCTACTGTGCCACGCTGGCTAGATGGGTTGGCACAGGGTTTGTATCAAGTTTTCCTTCTCTTGCGGCTAAATGGTTTGCCTCTTGCGTATTAACCTATGCTTACTCAAGCTTTAAACCATGGGGCTCCGCGGAGTAACTTTACTCCGAGAGTAAATTTTGATTAGGCTACTCCGTCATTACTACAATTATATTAATACCAGAGATATCTAATCTTTGCGTAAGTCTTGGAGTAAAGTTGTTCTGACGTAATTATAGTTTATTCATAAGGGTGTTAGGAATTAGCTGTAACTAAAAATGTTTGTTCGTGAGGTGATGGTTTTAAAATGCATAGTGTCGCTAACCCATTTCGTCCTGAGGGTGTCGTAAGAGCGGACAACAGGAAATGATAAGGCCGAACACCTAGCCGCAAGAGAAGGAAAACTTGATACGAAACCCGGTGCCAACCCGTCTGGCCAGCATGGCACAGTAGGCTAATACCCTGCCACAAATTAATAAAGTAACACAGCATTGTTGTTGTTTCGTTAAAAAATACCTCTCTATATTCTAAATCCGTCTCCATACTAGCTGACAATGATAAAAATACATCACGAATCCATATCCGTATAAATTACATTGATCCGCCGATAACGGGAAAATAGCGTGGAACGGGACTTTCGAATTGGGCAACTTGTTACATCGCTCCTGCGATGATTTACGGGGTTAAATGAAACTGGGGCTAAACCTGTTTTCGGCTTACCCGTAATTGAAACTTAACCTGTGACGTTATCATTTCTCTTTTTTTAAAGGACATTATTTATAAGGTTAAGTCCTCGAGTGGCGACCGCACTCCGGAAGGCGCAGTGCTGGTAGGCCTCCCACACGGCGGACTGACGAACTGGTTAAGGTCGCCGGAAAACGATGGATGCGGGCGGCCCAGGACCGGCCTTTGTGAAGATCCTTGGGGGAGGCCTATGTCCAGCAGTGGACGTCTATTGGCTGAAATGATGATGATGGCATCATAGATTTTGCACATTTTAATATTATTTGTAATGAGTGTTCTTAATGTTTGAAATGTGTGTATTGTGGTGTCTCCATCTGGTGACGGATTTAGGATAATTTATGTCATCAACCATCCTGAGGTCATATATGGGCTGAAATTGCCGCTTTTGGATCAACGGGTGCCGGGTTCGATTCCGGGGTCGGGCCAGTGTCCGACCCCGGAATCTTGCTTGGAGTCTGGGTGTCATTTGTGCTCGTGAATTACATGTTTGTAAACTGCCCCCGTGATAGAGGTTATACATAGTGCAGGGGTTTCATTTAAAAAAAACCTCAACTTGCCCAAAAAATTTACTATTTCAGTCTGAGACAGGTCTCTCTCTCTCTCTCTTCCTTTCTCTCTCTCTCTCTCTCTCTCTCTAATAACTAAATTAGTCCCTTCAATGTGTATGCAGCAACGTGTGCGCTTCTGAAACTGATAGACAAAGAACACTGGATCTTTTTCTTCTGGTCATAAATTTGAAAAGTGCCTCAATCGAATAATTAACCAGCGCGCGTTGCTGCGACACTTACCAAAATAAATTACACAAATATATATTTTTTTTATCCAGAAACCTTTCTGGGCTCATGATCTTCAACTTTGCTCAAGATCATCACATGATCAAATGCGTAGTTTACGATTCTTTAAAGGACATATAGACAAATATTCGTTTTTATATATAAGAAGAAGAAGGTTTCTTTCATAGTACCCTTTAGCGGAAGTTAATATCTATACTAATCTATACTTTAATATATAAAGCTGCAGAGTTTGTTTGTTTGTTTGTTTGAACGCGCTAATCTCAGGAACTACTGGACCGATTTCAAAAAATCTTTCAGTGTTAGATAGTCCATTTATCGAGGAAGGTTATAGGCTATATTTTATTTTCAAAAGAATTAGGGATCCGTATGAAAATTGCGATTATGTAAACCAAGGTGTAAAATCGAGAACCTATTTATGCGTGCGCTGCAAAAACTATTGGCAATAGAACAAAATGATGTACTACGGGTTTGTAGGTCTTATAAAAATCTACAAAAAAGCTTGCGAGAGCACATATCTAACTATCATAGTTTAGTCACAATAACCGATTTCATGTTCATAAAAAATATGCATAGAGATAAGCACGGTTTCAAAGCCCACGCAGGCGAAGCCGCGCTCAAAAGCTAGTTGTTTATATCTGTCCATCAAATTAAATCCTTGCAGTAATGGATTAAGAATACACAGTGTCACTACCCTATTCCATCGTAAGGGTGTCGTAAGAGCCGAAGAAAGGAAATAACAAGGCCGAAAATCTAGCTGCAAGGGAAGGACAACTTTTTCGGAACCGCCTTTGTGTGCCGCCTTTGAATCAACGGGTCCCGGGTTCGATTCCGAGGTCGGGTAAATGCCTTTGTGTAAACCAGAGGTACTTGCTCTGAGTCTGGGTGTCATTTGTGTTCATGAATTACATGTTTGCAATCTGCCCCCGCGATACAGGTTATACCTATTGCGGGGTTCCGTTACAAAAAAAAGTAAAAAAAATATATTTTTTAACCCAGCGTGGCAGAGTAGGCTAATTACGCTCCATGTAATGAGTGGAGGCCTCACTAAGCAGTTAGGCTTTTATAGGCTGAGTTGTAGCAAGCAGACATTTAGACAAAGTATTCAAACTTTGACTAAAGTCATTATTTAATTATACTTTTCGTGCCAGTCGGCCCGGGAAATCCCAGATGGCAGGCGTAGAAAAAATAGTTTTCGTCTAATAAAAGTTTCGTTAAAAGATATTTAACAAGAAATTTACCTGATCAATACATAATACGTTTAGTAAATTGGTGAAGCCCAGGGCTTTACTCGCGTGGATCCGTGACTGCAATTGCTACCGTGTCAAAATTCGATAATTCAAAAGTTCTTGCCAAGTATTGTGTCAAAAGCGTGTGGCATATGCCCCAAACTTACACGGTTATATTAGCATATGTATTACCATAACTGTTACTAGGAGCCGTCGCATTACTTTTGAATGTAATGTGTTTATTATAACAACTAGCTTTTGCGCGCGGCTTCGCCCGCGTGGGCTTCGAACCCGTGCTTATCTCTATGCATATTTTTCGGAACATAAAATCGGTTATTGTGACTAAACTATGATAGTTAGATATGTGCTCTCTTTTTTGTAGATCTTTATAAGACCTACAAACCCGTAGTACATAATTTTGTTCTATTGTCAATAGTTTTTGCAGCGCACGCATAAATAGGTTTTCGATTTTACACCTTGGTTTACAAAATCGCAATTTTCATCATCATCATCATCAGCCCACATTAGTCCACTGCTGGACATAGGCCTCCCCTAAAGAGCGCCATAGCGCCCTGTCCGAACCATTAAGGGGGATTGCCCATAATCCCCACGCTGGGCATGCGGGTTGGGGATCGCAGTTAAAAATAAGGAGTTGGACCAGACGTTGCTGCTGCCCAAAGTCTGTAATTAGTTTTTTTCCCTTAGTCGCCTTTTACGACACCCATGGGAGGAGATGGGGTGGTGATATTCTTAATCCGTCACCACACGGGCAATTTTCATACGGATCCCTAATTCTTTTGAAATTTTTCTTTTAAATAAAATATGCCCTTAACCTTCTTCGATAAATGGACTATCTAAAACTGAAAGATTTTTTGAAATCGGTCCAGTAGTTCCTGAGATTAGCGGGTTCAAACAAACAAACTCTGCAGCTTTATATATTAGTATAGATAATAGTGACCGCGTGGTGACGGATTTAGAATGAATAGTGTCTTCACCCTATTCCATTCTGAGGGTGTCGTAAGAGCCGATAAAAGGAAATAACAAGTCTGTAAACCAAGCCGCAAGAGAAGGAACATTTTATTACGAAACCCGTGTGGCCAGCGTAGCATAGCAGGCTAATTACGCTCCATGTAGTTCTTCCATGTAGCTGGAAGAGGACCGACTCAGCAGTGAGTAATTCATGGGCTGATTCATCATCATCATCATTTCAGCCAAAAGACGTCCACTGCTGGACATAGGCCTCCCCCAAGGATCTCCACAAACGCCGGTCCAGGGCCGCCCGCATCCAGTGCTTTCCGGCGACCTTAACCAGGTCGTCGGTCCACCGTGTGGAAGGCCTACCAGCACTGCGCCTTCCGGAACGCAGTCGCCACTCGAGGACTTTTCTGCCCCATCGGGCGTCGGTCCCCATGGGCTGAGTATTAAAATAATAGACTTGGGACCCAGAGGAGAATCTATAATATAAAAATGAATCGCAAAATGTGTTGGTTAGCGCATAACCGAACAAAGCCTGGACCAATTTGGCCAATTCTTTTTTTGGAATGTTTGTTGAAGTGCAATGATGGTTTTTACGGCAAGAAAAATTGCCTTTTTCTTTTTCCCATACAAACGTTTTCTAACTAAAACGTAGAGTCTATATCATTATTATTATATATTTTTATATTATAGAAGATAACTAGCGGCCCGTCCCGGCTTCGCACGGGTGCGATGTTACCCGCGGTTATTATCTGTGAAACTAGTTATTATTAGAATAAAACTAACAAACAATCAATCTTTAAGCGATGAAACAATTGAGATGTAGCCTGCGTAAGGTATTTCCTCTCCAAATTGGAAGATACCTTACTCAACACTGGGTCCTTTGTAAAAGCAATACGATTTTCAAAGAATTTGAACTTCAAAGTGGTGCCAGTTACACCTATTCCCAGAATTTTCATTTATACAATACTGAAGGAAGAATTTAAATAATTTGGTAACAATGGAACTTGAAATTAGATTTTCATCCACACATTCGCGTTCATACATTTTCAATATTCCCCTATATTTAAGCTGTCGAAACGAAATGAAAGTCAAAATGAAACAATGAGGAATTTGTCTGACGGTGCTTTGACAGGCATGAAATTGGAGGAAATGAAATAACAAATTAGTAAAAGCTTGAATTCATAAGTTGATGAAATAGGCATATTTCTGTCCTCATATCTGTTGGTTCCTTTATAACAAGTGTTAGGCCCATAGCACACGGCGTATTTAAAACGCGCAGTCGACGCGCAGATGACGCGCGTATACGCGCTTCAAACGAGATTCGAACGAACCTTTTATAGGCAGATTTACACAGATTCAGTAGCTTGCGCCAGTGCTGGCGCCAAAAACTCTTAGGATTTACACGCAGTCAGTATTTCGTCAGTAGTCAAGGATTAAAATAAATTTACACAATTTACAGCGCTGACTCAGCAGTACTGATGTTAGTTACTGACTCAATGTAAATCTGCCTTTACCCTAAGCACACTCGGTGATCATATAGGGCGCGTCTACTGCGCGCATACGCGCAGATACGGCGATACAGACGCGTTGTAGTCGCTCGTAGCTTCTATGTTTTGATCAGATCAGTCAGTTGTACATTGGCTTCGGCAATCCTCCTCTACCCCTCCTCCGCCTCTTCAAATAAGTAGCAAACGCGCTTCACACACACACTTGTATCACGCTTTACGCGTCTTTAAATTGTAGCGACCAACATGCTTCATACTTTACACAATTTACCCGAAAAATCTGAACTAATTAAATCAAGAAATATCGCCTACAAATGCGAGAATTACCAAAAAGTCCTACACCGTGATAGCAAGTTTCAAGAGCAATTCGCACAGTTAAGATTTCCCCGACTACAACTATCGGGGTATTGGCGCTACGACCCCTAGCCAGACATACCACCTCATTTCAGCCAAAAGACGTCCACTGCTGGACATAGGCCTCCCCCAAGGATTTCCACAAAGGCCGGTCCTGGGCCGCCCGCATCCAAAAGAAATAAAGAATCTACAAACGCGAAAATCGCGTTCCTAAAACATGCGTTGTCTGCGCGTTTTAAATAGGTCGTGTGTTAGGGGCCTTAGTAATCCATGGTGAAAGTGTTTAATTTGCAATCAGCTAGAAACAGCAACGCACAGTGTGGTGACGCATTTAGAATACATAGTATCACTGTGATGATCACACACACACACACACACAATTAGCCTACTGTGCCATGCTGGTCAGACGGGTTGGCACAGGGTTTTATATCAAGTTTTCATTCTCTTGCGGCTAGGTAATCAGTCTTGTTATTTCCTTTTGTCGGCTCTTAAGGCATCCTTCGAATGGAATGGGGCGGCGACACATAGCTATTCTATTTTTTTTTCTGTTATAGTTTTTTGTGCAAATATAATGCTAAACTACCTAATTGTCAAATATAGCTAAGAAAGGTTCGCTCGTTGAGGACCTCTATAGCCACAGGCAAGCAAGCACTTAAACAATAAAAAAAGATAGCATTCGATTAAAATAATATCCAGCCAGCATTATATTTCCAGACAAATTCTTTTTTCATTGGAACCTTAACAAATTTATCTTTGCACAGACTTTAAGCCTAATTGAAAATCAATATTCGTTCGTAGAGATATCTCAATGCTATTATTTTATTAAATAATATTTCTTCCACGTGGCGAGGGATGGATTCTATATTTATTTAACAATTTATGTACACATACAGAACGTAGGTTGAACACATGGAAATCTAGGACACATTTGTACAAAGGCACAGCTTATTTCTAAAGAAATCTCTTCCAGCAGGCTCAGGAATGGATACAAGAGCGTCGCCAAGGGGGGACAGGTAGGGGCAGCGGCCCCCCCCCCCTAGAGATTCTAAAAAAGTTGCCAAATATAATTCAACCAAAGTCTTTGAGTTGATTTGCTTGAAGTTCAAGCCTTGAACAATCATTCCCGTACGTCGAAACTCGAATGAGTTCACCAATTCCACTCCTAATATTCCGTACGCTCAACTACGCTCTGAAGTTGAAGCGGGAGAGGGGGAGTGGGGAAGCAACATGTAACCGCGCGGCGCTCGCGCCGCCTTTGTTTTAGCGTCTGTTTGTCATTTATTCGTATATCGTACTTATTTACCTACAATTCATACCTACTTTTCTCATTCATAGAGAATGAGAAAAGTATGAATTGTAGTAGGTAAAGTCAACTTGCCCCCCCCTGCGCCATCGGCTGGCGACGCCCTTGAATGGATACATTGAAATAAAAGATATTGGGGTGTAGTGTATACAAACATAGATATATATATATAAATAGATTTAAATAAGTATACATTAAATAGAATTGTGTAATGTGATCATATAATATAATACATACAAACTAAAATACCTACATATAATAAAGGATTAGGTCAAGGAGAGATAAAATTCTTTGACTCGTCTTTTAAAAATTAAAATAGAATCAGACTTTCTAATATCAGCTGAGAGAGAATTCCATAGTCGAACAGCGTGCACAGAAAAGGAGATTTAAAATACACATTTTCACCAATCAACAACCCACACTATCCGGAGGCAGATCACCTAGCCGCAAGAGAAGGAAAACTTGATACAAACCCTGTACAAACCACAGTAGGTAAGCTACATTCCCTCCATGTATTTGGAGGAGGCCGCAGTAGTGGGTCATTTATAGGCTGAAATGATGAATGAATGATGATTGCGGATGATAGATACATAGATATATATACTTTGACTGCCTTGTTGGTCTAGGGGTCGGAAGTGCCGCCTTTGTATCAACGGGTCCCGGGTTCGATTCCCGGGTCGGGTAAGTGTCTTTGACTAAACCAGAGGCACTGGCTCGGAGTCTGGGTGTCATTTCTATCTATAATATGTATGTTTTTACAAAAAAAATATATATAAGTAGTTTATCATCCATCTCGTTACCATAACACAAGCATTAAGTTGCTTAGCTTGGGACGAGATGGCGTTGTGTGAAATGTCCAAGGATATTTATTTACATTAATACATATACCAAGTTTTTTTAATCCAGCTCAATGTCTAGGCGAGCAAAACCGCGGTTAGTGGCCACTATAATTATATTAAGTCCCAAAAATATGGATAGTGCAATCTAAACCGAATTATGAAAACACAATTTCCTATAACGTGATTTATCGCAAAATTCTATTGTTGACAAAGATTGCTGCGACAGGAAAAACGGAGGCCAACAATAGGATAATATTGTGATAGATCCTTAGAGCCTCGAAACTGATATTTTCTCGACGATAAAACATGTCCTTTTTATTGATACAATCACTTGAATCGATTTGATTTATTCGTTTAGGTGAATGATACGAAATCGATATGGTTTAGAGTACTTGTCGTGCTCACTGGGTTCTGAATCCTTACAAAAAGGGGTATTAGGTTGACCGGAAATATTTAGGATACATGGTATCACCACTCCAATTCAACCCGAGGGTGTCGGAAATCGCGACACAGGTACATTATTTCATAATCATCATTTCAGCCAAAAAATTACCACTGCTGGACATAGTCATTTCTACAAAGGCCGGTTCTCGGCTGCCCATATCCATCGTTTTCCAGCGACCTTAACCAGGTCATCGGTCCACTGTGTCGGAGGCCTACCAGCACTGTGCTTTCCGGAACGCGGTCGCCACTCGAGGAATTTTACAGACCCTTTGGGCATCGGTCCTGCGCGCTATGTGCACTGTCCACTGCCACTTAAGTTTGGCAATCCTGTTGGCTATGTCGGTGACCCTGGTTTGCCTGCGTATCTCCTCATTTCTGATTCGATCTCGCAGGGAAACTCCGAGCATAACCCTCTCCATTGCCCTTTGGGTGACTTTGAGCCTTCTGATGGAGCCCATAGTACATTATATTGAGATGGATGATAAACTACTTATACTTATGCGTTTTTTTTATAAATACGTACATATTATAGATAGAAATCACTCAGACCCGGAACAAATACTTGTAGGTCGTACAAATATTTCTTCCGTGCGGGGATCGAACCCGCGACATGCTGCGCAGCAGTCGATCGCTCAACCACTGCGCCAACCGTGTCGTCACGTTACTTTAACAATTGAGATTAAGTATTTTATGTGGATTATTTCTCCCTAAATGTACTCGTATGTGTACCTAGTGGATTATACTCCATGTAACTGGAGGAGACCCGACTCAACAGTGGGTCATCGATACACTAAGTAGTAGTTTATTTGAAAGTGTTCTTTGTTGTATTTGAAGATGATAGAAGTCTTGACGATTTCTAAAATGTTTACCTCATTACAATTATGAATTATACTTGAAAAATTAAAATAAATTATATTTATTTTACTCAAAACAGTAACTGATACTTTGAAGAACTAATGAAACGTAGGTACAGTTTTTTAAGATGTTTATGAAATACTAGCATCGGCGCGCGGCTTCGTTCGCATGGGCTTTAAACATGTGCTTATCTCAGCATCCCATATAGCCTACGTTAGTCAGGGATAGTTTTGCATTCCAATGATCAAAGAATTCTTGATATCCGTCAAGGAGTCTTTATATATATTCGTTATATACATACATACAAATATTTCCTTTTTATAACATTAGTTTAGATTTTAAAATAGAATTTCGCATTCTAATAGGTTTTAAAGAGCGGAATAATTTTACGTTACCAAAGTTAAATTATTTGTAGGCATCTCAGTTAGATGACTAAAAAACATCTAACTCCATTGACAAGGGCAGTTTGCCAAACATTGAATGGCAGTTCAAAATTGTTATTGAAATATTAATTTAAACTTTATCGTAGCTAGTCAAAGTTCATAATGCCATGTCTGTCGATAGGATTAACAATGTAACTGTTCGCGACATCATATTGAAATTACTTATCCGCGGTTGTGTTGTAAGTTATAATGGGATAGTTGTACTAGCGTCATTGACATAATAACTGTTTAGATGAGGGCTAAATTGATTTAGAAATAAGCCTATAACCATTTTTAAGGAAATAGCAAAAAGGTTAGTCGACATCACAGGAGACCGAAGAGCTGGCAGCTACCTCGGACAAAGAATCTAGCTATTCAAAGGGGGAACGCTGCCAGTATCTTCGGAACCTTGCATAAAGGGACTCCTTCTAATAAAACATTTTAGTGTTTTTAAGGTTTTTGTAGTTTTAGGTTCATTCCTAATGTTTGAAGCTGCTTTGCAGCTGTGGTCAAAGGAATGACTAGATGACAGTTGTCTTCGCATGCACAAAGAAACAGTTAAATCTACAGTCTATAACTTTTTATTGATAACGTTCCCTGTGCACGCAGAAATTGCTTACGTTATCCAGAGGTCTCGCTGATGAGTATTGATTCTTAGCAGATGGTACTTGCTCACGATTAATTTTTTTATAGACGGTTGGCAAGTACCACCGGTTGGCAAAACAAATTATATGTGGTAGATTTAACTGTTTACAACAACTTTCATGTAGTCATTTCCGTGGTCAGGATTGCTGAAAATATGTAATTCGAATATCATACTCGTCTAAATGGCAGACAAAGCCGCGCACATAAACTATTTTTACATACAAGTGGTACTATACACCTACAGAGAGTATATTTGAAACATATTCCGGTAGAGAACATAAATATAAATAAACTGTAAGTTACAGCTTCGTTACTTAGTGATGATAAATAGAAAAAAAACCGTAACCTGGCCTAGGTTATGGTTTTTTTTTGCGTTACTCAAAGAACTGATCAGTTATTTGAGTAACGCAGATTTGTTTGCAGCTGACTGCACACTGTGCGATTATTGCCAAGAGAAATACCGATAAAACCGTAAAAACCTCAATTGAAACCAGATATATTCTCGAATGCGAAACGAAACATATTTTATATATTTACGATTACATCATTCACCATCATCATTTCAGCCAAAAGACGTCCACTGCTGGACACTGCAAATGTTTCATGATCTTGTCTTTTTAAAAGTCAATGAATGAAATCAGCACCAAATTGATACAACTCAGTGTACCATATTCATTGCAATTACTGGTGACATGTCCATGTATTGTCTTTATAATTATATTATAACTGAAATACCGTAACTAATTAGCATTGACAGCTGCGATTTATTTACTACCTGTTACCCGTGATGTGGATTTTATTGATTTGATATTTAACAATGAGGAAAACACAGTAACTATGAGCTCCTTAAAAGCGGGGCTTAAATACCAGTGGTTAACTTAAACAAACAGAGAGACAGGCAGACATATATTGTAAAAAGTTGAGCTTTCGTATAGGTACCGTGTATACATTCAAATGCACTTAGTAAAAAGCGGTTATTTTACTATTACGGTTATTTTGCTACGCTGCTGACTAAAAACCATTTGAAGGAAAGACATTACAGAAATATTATTTTTTTATTGTTCAGGAACCTTCCTGGATCATGCACAACACTTTGCTGAAGATCATCGCATGCATAGTTTACAATTCTGTATAACTAGGACATACAGACAAACATTCATTTTGATATAACACAAGACAAGCTTAATCTAAAAAGTTGAGTAGCTAAACAATGTTGGGTAACAATGTTGCTATATTATTAACGAAGTGATTATCTGTACGCCCATTATGTGGGTTGAGAGTAGCTACATTAATACATTATTATGCAAAATTAAAAAGTTCTTGCCAAATTCCTGTGTTAACAAGTTGGTCACAATCGACACTCAAAGGAACGTGGATTGCCGATTTTGACTCTATTGCATAAGGGCGTATACACATAATAAGGGCGCCGATCTTCAGGCACTTATCGCAAACGGTCCGCGCAGGTAGTCGGCGCAGGTGGTCTCTATACTTTGTGCCGAACCAGCGCCGATAATTTCCGAACGTTACCGACAAGGTCCGACCTTTTTTTTTTTTGTTTTCTCTGGGGAAATGCTTTACGCATACCACCCGGGGGAGAGGTCGGTGATTATGTGGGACTCCCGGGACAGAACCCGTATAGCCACTAAAACCCCAGCGGTATACCCTCACACGGCACGCTTGGGGCGCCAACGGTTCGCGCGAGCGCAGTCAACGTTGACGCCCCGACGAGGTGCCCGCTACGCGGGCAAGCGACTATCGGAGAGGGCGTCCCGGTACACTGGGACGCCCTCAGTCATCGAGGCTTTCGTCGGTGGCGGGTCCCCCGGCCCACCACCGGCCTCTATGGCGGGGGAAGGAGGTGGGCGTACAGTCGCCTCCTCCTCCCCGGCCTCCGTCTGCGGCACGGGTCGGCCAGGACGTCCACCTGCCTGACCCGCTCCGCGGCCTCCTTCTGTAACATGACGTCCTCGCAGAAGACAAGGTCCGACCTGCTAAGATAAGTCTGATGAGCTCAACATTTTGCAGAGAGACTGCCAGCCAGCTTATGCTTATACCAGTTTGCTATATGTAGAGGTTATCTGAACCTGAATTGGTAGATCGGCCCCGGAAGCCAGCTTTCTACGTGTATGCCCTTAGGAAGTATGGAGGTCTGATAATCAGCTAAATCACACTAGACTGTTGCGGAGGATAGATCAATCGACTGTGCTGCTACCTTGCCGTGGTGAGGTTGCAGCACAGTCGATTGATCTATCCTCCGTTGTCTTCATGATCCGTTGGGGAGAGGCCAAAGAAGAGCAGCACACGTTGTCTTAGCAGGTTTGCGCTCCGGCGACTCCTCTGTCCTCAGAGTTACCCTGTGAACCCAGAACCGCTGCGGTGGACCAGTGTCTTTTGGCTGGCGGACAACCTGGTTGGTCGCTAATCGGAGGGCTGGCGTGGCTTCCTTCTGCGTTATGTCGGCCGTTATGTCGCAGAAAGGGCGGTGAGGCGTTTCGCAAAGAATTGAGCTCCGGCTGACCCGCGCCGCGGACGGAGGCTGGGGGGAGCGGGACATAACATTACGACTCCTCCTAGGGGCGGCGGTTGGCCGTAACATAAAAAAGTGCGAGGAAAAGATGCGGGATGTGGTCCTAAAACAAAAACAGCCCAAGATGCATGATTCAATTGCAAGTACAATCTACTAAACAAAAGAAATCCCGAACAAAAAGAGAGTCCGCAAAGGGACAATATTAGACGTTTGTCCTACGAACAATATAAATGAAGACAAAACGTCCTTGGAAGCGCAGCTTATTTTCTGTATAGTAATATGCCAAAATATATATGTCGACATATTTTTGTAATGTCATAGAAATATATATTATAGTTGCGTGAAGGGGCCACTCGAAAATTTATATGGAAAATATGTCCTTATATAGCTTGCTATGATTAATATTGATATATGTATATTATAGCTACGTCTGTGACGGGCTTAAGACTAAGACAAAATAATTAGGTATAGCTGTAATTGGTAACATAACCACTATCACTAATAAATAAAACAAATCATCATCATCATAATTTCAACCAAAAGACGTCCACTGCTGGGCATAGGCCTCCCCCAAGGATTTCCACTTTGTGGAAAACAAATGACTATCTATAATTAATATCAACATTGACGAGAACGGCAAGCAACTGGATTATATGTGAACACGTATAACGACACTATTGTCGCAGTAAATCTTACTAATATTATAAACGTGAAAGTTTGTAAGTATGGATGGATGGATGGATGGATGGATGGATGTTTGTTACTCTTTCACGTAAAAACTACTGAATGGATTTTAATGAAACTTTACAATAATATAGCTTATATATCAGAATAACACATAGGCTACAAGTTATAAAGATATTATGTGAATTACAACAATATAAACAAGTCGAATTAAAAATTTCTAATTGTCAAATTTTCGACCATATTAAACTATAGACAACATAACGTTTCGCTGTCAGTTGCGTTTTGTTAAAGTAGGTTTTATACGGACGGGATAAAAATCTCAGGTATCCTATGTCCAACTTTCTTTTTGTTTTAAATATATATAATGCGGAACAAAGTTCGCCGGGTCAGCTAGTATAAGATAAAAACAGCAATTCAATCTATACTCTATACATACAAATAAATAAAATTGGAGTGTCTGTTTGTAATAATAAAATAACAACTTTTGACTAAATGCGTAAGTCTGTATACACAGCACATAGACCAAAATATTTTTTTTTAAATTTTTGTCTGTCTGTCCGTCTGTCTGTCTGTCTGTCTGTCTGTTTGTTCCGGCTAATCTCTGGAACGGCTGGACCGATTTTGACGGGACTTTCACCGATAGTTAGCTGATGATATAAGGAGTAACTTAGGCTACTTTTATTTAGTCTATACATCTATACAAATAAATAAATGCGTAAGTCTGTATACACAGCACATCTATACATCTATACATCTATACATACAAATAAATAAAATTGGAGTGTCTGTTTGTAATAATAAAATAACAACTTTTTACTAAATGCGTAAGTCTGTATACACAGCACATAGACCAAACTAACATTTTTTTTAATTTTTGTCTGTCTGTCCGTCTGTCTGTCTGTCTGTTTGTTTGTTCCGGCTAATCTCTGGAACGGCTGGACCGATTTTGACGGGACTTTCACTGATAGGTAGCTGATGATATAAGGAGTAACTTAGGCTACTTTATTTAGTCTATACATCTTCTATACATACAAATTAATAAAATTGGAGTGTCTGTTTGTAATAATAAAATAACAACTTTTTACTAAATGCGTAAGTCTGTATACACAGCGCATAGACCAAAATAACATTTTTTTTATTTTTTGTCTGTCTGTCCGTCTGTCTGTCTGTCTGTTTGTTCCGGCTAATCTCTGGAACGGCTGGACCGATTTTGACGGGACTTTCACCGATAGGTAGCTGATGATATAAGGAGTAACTTAGGCTACTTTTATTTAGTCTATACATCTTCTATACATAGAAATAAATAAAATTGGAGTGTCTGATTGTAATAATAAAATAACAACTTTTTACTAAATGCGTAAGTATGTTTAAACAGCAAATAGACCAAAATTTTTTTTTAAATTTTTGTCTGTCTGTCTATTTGTTCCGGCTAAAACGTTCAGTACTTTGGAGACATTGTTAAAAACTTAATTTAAAACAAAACATGAGAGCACATCATTCAGCTGATTCAGAATTTAGTAAAATTCTTCTTGATGTTGGAGAGGGAAAGTGTCTACCAGTGAATAGTAATCATGATATAGAACTTCCTACTAGTCTTTGTTAGGTTGTGGTGGACACTGAAACTTTAATACATAGTATTTATGATGATATTCACAATCTCAATATCAAAGAAGATTCGATAAATAAGCCAACAAAAATTGAAAATAAATGATAATTAAAATAAAAGCTAAAACCAAAAAAATAATATTAATGAACTAATTAATTTTTTTTAAATTCCACGCGGACGAAGTCGCGGGTACAGCTAGTCTATCTATATAATAATAAATGTTTGCCTGTATGCCCTGTATAAAGCCCTGTATAAAGAATCGTAATGCATAGTCATTTGATAATGTGATGATCTTCAGGAAAGTGTTGTGCATAAGGCAACAAAGGTCTCTGAAGAAATAAAAAAAAGGTGTATTATGTTTTCTCCAAAAATATTTTAGTTAGCGGAGGAGCATCGCGCGCGTATTTTAAAAACGCCTCCATTTTCTTGAACATGAAGCTACATAACATTATGCTTAGGTGGTGTTGTCTGCCTGGGCGGGAGTGAGATCACCAGAGATCTTTTCAGGGAAAGCATGACATTGCCTGTGTGGCGTTGGGTTTAGAATACATAGTGTCACCACCCCATTACACACTGACGGTGTCGTAAGAGCCGACAAATGAAAATGGCAAGGATGACTACATAAGAGAAGGTCAACATAACCTTATTTTGGTTTGGCGGGATAAATGCCTGACCGCACATCCCGCGTCCGGGGAGATTACGGGGTAGTGTGGGGCCCTCACCCACTAAAACACGGTCGTCTATGGGCTGGTAGTAGTATATTTTTCATAGAGTCGCCGTGTCGTATCTTATTGGACGAAATAATTGACAACAAATTATATCGAGAACACTTCCCACACAACAATATACTTCTATTCTTGCATTGTGGGCCTTCGTCGGAAATCTCTGTTTAAGTCTCTGTGGCGACACGCTCGCACAGAAATCACCCATAACACGTGTGTGTGTGTGTGTGAAGTACGAAGTTCACTTACTGCTTTTATTAGCCACATATTCTGCGGCAATATGGCAAAGTTTGTTCCGGACGCGACCTATATAGCAATGGTGCGGACAACACTGTGGTTTGTTGTTATATGACTGTTGTTGTATAGCATGTTGCGTGTTGGTGACATGTGGTCTTCAGATATGTGGTTTGAAATGACAGCTGCACCGAGTATGTATAAGTTTAAACGAAATTCGGTAATAAATCATCATCACTACGTAGTATAAAACAAAGTCGTTGTCGTCTGTCCGTCCCTATGTAGGTATGCTTAAATCTTTAAAATTACGTAGCATATTTTGAAGCGGTTTCTTTCAATAGATAGAGTGATTCAAGAGGAAGGTTTTTATGTAGGTATAATACATGCATAATTGCACCCAACGAAACCGGGGCGGGTCGCTAGTTTAAAATATTCAGAGGTTACAAGAGAATAATAATATCTTACTAGTACTTGACTTTCCGAGTTCCGTGTAGAGGCGGATTTAGAATACACAGTGTCATCAACCCATACCATCCCGAGGGTGTCGTAAGAGGCGACTAAAATAACGCAAGAGACAGATCACCTAGCCCCAAGAGAGGGAACCAACCTGTCTTACCAGCGTGGCACTGTAGACTAATTTCCTTCCATGAATTTGGAGGAGGCCCGACCCAGTAGTGGGTCATTTATGGGCTGTAACGACGTATAAATGTGATTTTCTTGTTATAATCTATATAATTATATAATATCTACACTGTAACTATCCATATTGGTTTCTTGTTCCAGCTAATTCCATCCAACGGTTGTCTGGAAGAAATTACTTTTATCAATAAGACCGCTCTTGGTACTGTGAAATGCTCGTGTTTCATTTTTGTACATGAAAAATATAGAATATGTATCTATCTACCTAGTGTCACCATCCCATTCTGTCCTGCGGGTGTCGTAAGAGCCTACAAAAGAAAATGACAAGGCTGAAAACCTGGCCGCATGAGATGGAAAACTTGTCTACCCTATGCCAACCTGTCTGGCTGGCGTGGTTATCTACCCTCCTTGTAATGGGAGGACGCCTGCCTCATCAGTGGGTTTATGAGCTGAGTAGTAGTACTACTAGAATAATGTAGAAGTATGTAGAAGTAGATCACTCACAGTAACATAAAACTGCCCCTGCGACACAGGTTAACCTACAGCAGGTGTTACGTTAAAAAAAAAGAGACACAGCCGAATTGAAAACCTCTTATTTTTTAAGTCGGTAACTGAAACACAGATATGTTAATGAGGATTAAATGATAATTTACACGATCCGATTAGTAATAAGAAATCAATTCGAAGTTCAATATAAGTTTAGGCATAATTTTATGAAAAGGGTTTACT
Source organism: Clostera curtula (assembly GCA_905475355.2). Classification (NCBI taxonomy): domain Eukaryota; kingdom Metazoa; phylum Arthropoda; class Insecta; order Lepidoptera; family Notodontidae; genus Clostera; species Clostera curtula. The sequence goes on from FR997817.1 coordinate 7,305,008, forward strand.
TAATTGAGTCTTGTAGAAAAGTCACTCAAACTTTCCAACAGATGTCGTTATTACTTACGAAATGAAAGTGACGAACGCAAAGTTTGTTAATTAAACTTGCTACTTTACAATTAACGTAATATTGTTATTTACAAAGTTCTACTTTCAAATATAAACAGCTTAAACTCTAATATTTATAAGACTTTTTTTTTTTACATTGGATATCCTCATAGATACCCGACTGCTAAACGCCAGCCGGGCTATGTGGGACGAAAATATGGTAATAGCGCCCCAACATACCCACTAAAACCAACGTGCCCCTCGACTGCCTGAAACAGGGCCACGGGTTTCACTCCCCAATGGAGAGCATGCTACGCGACTCTGGTGGGGCTTTAACCCGCTTGTACAAGCGGCCCCTACGCTTTAATGAGGAGCTCTGGACGCTCCCCACCCATCGAGAGGCACGTACGGGACATTGCAAGTGCCCGCCTGCCTGGCCGCCCTCCGCAGCTAGCGGTGGTAGCTCTGGCCCGCCTGGGTCGCGACAGTTTAAGAGGCAACTCTGAGGATAAAGAAGTCCCTGAGGCCAAAAACCACTACGCCTCTGTGTGCCGCTCTTCGTCTGGTCATGGGTGACCCTAAGCCGGTATGGCTCCAACGGATCCTAAAGACTCGCAAGCCCCCTCAATATAACAAGGTGGCAGCACTAACTTAATTTAGCACTAGCTGTACACTGCGCGCCTTGCTTCACCACGAAAGACATTACACAAATTGTATCCACGAAAGACATTACACAAATTTTGTCCACGAAAGACATTACACAAATTGTATCCACGAAAGACATTACACAAATTTTATCCACGAAAGACTTTACACATTTTATTTGGTCTCAAGCCTTCCTGGGCTCATGCACAGCAATTTTCTGAACATCATCACATGATCAAATGGATAGTTTACGATTCTTTAAAGGACATACAGGCAAAATTTCATTTTTATAAACGAAGATACCTTTCCGAATGATAACATCAGTGACGTTCATAACGAGGGGTCTTGAAGGCATGGCTATCTTGGCTTACCTTGGATTCAACTATCAATAGTCAAGTAGCTGAGTTCCCATTACTTACGCGTTTCTGTGTAAGTTAATCCATTAGATAATAGATACTACAGAGACTAATAGTTCACTTGAATATAAACCGTCATCTAAGGGGTTAGAGTTCATTTTGAATATGCAAGACTCGGTATTATACTAATAACATATGGGCTGTATATGACACTGAAATATTAGTCATTTTCTTACCCGTGTTATCCTACTAATATTATAAACGTGAAAGTTTGTAAGTATGTATGGATGGATGGATAGATGGATGGATGGATGGATGGATGGATGTTTGTTACTCTTTCACGTAAAAACGACTGAATGGATTTTAATGAAACTTTACAATAATATAGCTTATACATCAGAATAACACATAGGCTACAATTTATAACGAAATTGTGTGTAAATTTATAGAGATATTAAGTTAAATTCAAAATTCTAACTGTCAAATTTTCAACCATATTTAACTAAAGACAACAGAAGGTTCCGCTGTCAGTTGCGCTTTGTTATACCACGTAGGTATTATATCACATTCTACGGGAACGGGATAAAAATCTTAGGTATCCTATGTCCGACTTACTTTTATATATAAAGATGTTGGACAATTCACAAAATCATACTTAATATTATAAACGTGAAAGTATAAATGTGTGTAATTCCGTTCCGTGATATAAAACATCGTATAACAAAATGCAATTGCTGGAATAACAAAACGTCACCGACCGCTAAACGTTATGTTGTCTATAGTTTGACAAATTTGACAATTACACTTTTTGAAGTTGACCGGTTGATGTATTTATTTCGAGTAAATATTAGCTTATTGTGCCGAACAATGAAGAAGAACTAAATAATGCACGTGAAGATCGCCGCATTAGTAGGTATGGCTTGAATCCGTGCTTCTAAATCACAAGTGCAAATCGAGGCAGCCCGTGAAACTGATCGGTTGGGAATGCAAAATCGTCGAGCAAATTTAAGAGATCAACAACTATATAATTTTCGAGGCACAAGAATAAATTTATAAAGTAGGCACTACATAATTTGGATCGAGCAACGTTTCGATACGATGGCTAAAGTTTTATCAAAATGGAAAATCGTCATCTGGGACGAATGTACAATATAATAGCGCATACACGTGCATTGGAAGCACTTATCCGATCCGACCGAACACCTACGCAATGACTCGAGATGTTTTGGAGGCGCAATGATTTTACTGTCTGGCGATTTCTGCCAAACACTGCCACTAATTCCAAGATCAACTGCTGCCGCCTAAATAACCGCTTGCCTCAAATCAACGAAATAAGTGGAAGATGTTATTTTTCAGAATTTCTGTTCATCGAAGGACGAACTCACACACACAAATTGACTGAGCGAGCAATTTAGGCGGCTAAGACTAAATATGTAGGTTACATTTATAGTAAATAACACAATTCAGAATGAAATCATTGGTACACTGCATTCATTCAAATTTATTGAATATGTAAAAAAAGACTCCTTGGATGTGTCTGGCGACTAAAGGTTGGCTTCGTAGTAAGTTTGCTTCCAAACATAAACCAAAACCACCCGTGTAATGAAACGCGGTTAGTGGTAAGTGAATTGATGAACAATGGAATATACTCAAAGGAAAGTTGGAAGGTGAGGAAGTTCTCATCCGAGGATCCCGATGATATCAACTGATATACCGTTTTAGTTTTAATGATTTCTGATCAGTTGTGCATTCGCCGTGACCATTACTAAATCACAGGACCAATCATGGAAAGTTTGTGGCCTAAATCTAGCGTTATTTGTTCATGCGCCTGATAATAAACCGAAAAATGTCATCTGTCACAAAGTGATTCACTGAAAAGTGCAGTACTAAAATAGATGGCCAATAAAGTACAATTAAAATCATCGTTTTTTTATATATATCCTGATAAAATATTGATCATTATAAAATCCAAAATCTGCTTATTTATTGCCTCTAAGGCGGAACAAAGTTCGCCGGGTCAGCTAGTAGAAATATAAATTCAAGATAATTCGAATTACTACTACGATTTGGGTTTCTTTTATAGTTATTTTAAAATGATTTAGAATATTTATATCCTAATTTAGATAGAGTGCACGGTTTAGTTATTTTAAAATTTCCAACGGTCCGCCGTTTTGCAGAGGGCCTCATATTACCTTTACCTTATTTTGGTTTTTTTATTTATTTTAGTTGTATTTATTATAGTTGTTACATTATTTTATTTGTTAGGTTAAGTGTCTTTTGCGACACTATAATGGGTGGGTGACATTTTGTCATTTCAATTTCTTAAAAAATAACAGACTCGAAATAATTTACGTCTTACAAAGAGCTGGTATAGTCACAACATACATTGTGTATATTGCGTTCACTTAAGAAGCGCTTTACACCGCTGTATGAGCTATCAAAACATTTATTTGCCTCGCAAGACAAAGCCTTCTACAAGACCAACCGCCATTACTTTGACGGCGTAATTTTTCAAAGGATTACAGATGGCTTTACTATGTAATTTAACTAGCAGAAGTTCAGGTGAAATATGGAGGCACCAGATGGAAGTTTTTTTTTAATAACACCTTACCCTTGCTCTAGATATAACATGTATTGCGGGGCAGTTTACAAACATGAAATTCACGAACACAACACACCCAGCCTTAGGGCAAGTGTCTCTGATTTAGACAAAGACATTTGCCCGACCCCGGAATCGAACCCGGGACCCGTTGATCCAAAGGCGGCAAATGTAACCCCTAAACCAACGAGGCTGGTGTTCAGCCCATAGATGCCCCACTCTTGAGTCGGGCCTCCTCCAGAGACTGGAGTTTAATAAGCTTATTGGGCCACGCTGGCCAAACAGTTTGGCACAAGGGTTCCTATCAAGCTTTCCTGCTCTTTCAGCTAGGTTTTCAGCCTTGCCACTTTCTTTAGTCGCGTCTTACGATACCCTCAGGATAGTAATGGGGTGGTGACATTGTGTATTCTAAATCCGTCACCACACAATCGATAGAACTAGCAGGCCCCAAAATTTTGTTTGTCTGTAATGCCTCATGCCTGGTCTTTAGGGAAAAGCTGGCGTATGTGGTATAAATAACCCACTACGCGTCGGGCCTCTTCCAATTAAATGGAGGGTAATTAGCCTATAGTGCCACGCTGGCCAGACGTTTTTGTTTTATTTTTCGTATGAAATCTTCTGTCTCTTACGGCTGGATCAGCCTTGCCACTTCCTTTTGTCGGTTCCTTCGACACTCACAGGATGCAATGCGGTGGTAACACTATGTATCACTAAATCCGTCACCATACGGACGGATTACCCTCAGCAGGTCATGTATGGAACTTCTGTATCAACTTGCCTTGTGCCCTAATCGTGGACTACATTAAATTTCACAGTGGGGATAACACAACAGTACAGTAAGTAAACATGGCTTAAGGTCGTGTTGGGAAAGCTCATAATTGAATGTAAACATACTAAATTAATTAGAGTTTTGGTGTAAATTGTTTCGCGAGCCGCAGAGAAAATAGGCTCTTATTGTTTATTAGAACATAATAATTAGTGAACCATTATTATTATGGGAGTGGGTACACAAGATGCTTGTTAATAATCGAATACGTTTTCTGAGATGTTGATATGAACATCAAACAAAGTAATGGGAGACATCATTATGTAATAATCAACACTATTACTCAAACTCAAAAGTAGTCTCTGATAGTCGCTTGCCCGCGTAGCGGGCACCAAGCCGGGCCGTCACAGTAGACTGCGTTTACGTGAACTTGTGGCGCCCCAAGCGCGTCGTGTGAGGGTATACCGCTGGGGTTTTAGTGGGTAGACGACCCTTGTCGGAGTCCCACATAATCACCGACCACTCCCCCGGGGGGCGGTGGTATGCATAAAGCGTTTCCCCAGTGAAACCAAAAAAAAAAGGTCCTGACAAAAATAATGACAAGACTTATAACCTCACAAGAGAAGGAAAAATTGATACAAAGCCGTGTGCGAACCAGTCTGGGCAGCGTGGCACGGTAGTCTAATTACCCTCTGTGTAACTGGAGGAGGCCCGACCCAGCAGTGGGTCATGTATGGGCTGACTAGTAGTAGTAGTCTTACGACACCGACAGGATAAAATGGGATGGTGCCACTGTGTACTAAATTCGTCCTACCTAAATTACTGGTATAAATACGGATGTTCTATCCACGTTTTCAGCTTCATTATGCTATGGTAATAAAGCTTAGAATTGGTTCACGCCTTAGTCCTTTGTACAAACAATAACAACGGGGACGACAAAAGTTCTTTAATCCCTTTTCAGTTTTGCAGCCGATTGTTCGGAACATTTTGTTACACAGTAAAATGTATTTAACGTCGACACAATTGATGGCAATCGTTAAACTGAAAGTATTTTCTTAGGAAGTAGAATAAATCTATGAAACGAAAAATGTGTTTGCCCGTTAATTGACTGCGACCCACAAGATTATGACGTTTTCAATATCATCATCATTTCAGCCGAAAGACGTTCACTGAAAAAATAAAAAATAAATAAATATCCTTGGACATTTCACACAACGCCATCTCGTCCCAAGCTAAGCAACTTAATGCTTGTGTTATGGTAACGAGATGGATGATAAACTACTTATATACATTTTTTTTTGTAAATACATACATATTATAGATAGAAATGACACCCAGACTCCGAGCCAGTGCCTCTGGTTTACACAAAGATACTTGCCCGACCCGGGAATCGAACCCGGGACCCGTTGATCCAAAGGCGGCACATCTAACCACTAGACCAACGAGGCAAAGGCTTACCCCAAAGATTTCCACGGTGCTCGCGTTTTTTTATCGATGACTTGAATGCCTTTAACCCTAGGTTTGCGTGATGGAAAGCAATGCCAAGGTCTGAGACGGAGCAGGCAATTCAAGGAAATGCCCTGTCGGGCACCGGCTCTCACATACACAAGACGGAACACAGTAAAACTGCTTGGCGCCGGACTTAGATGTGAGGGTGGTAGCTAGCCGGGAGGACCGTTCGATGCAGGTCGTTGATCCGCCGAGTGGAAGGCCTACCAGCACTGCAGTTCGCGCAACACGGTTGCCACTCGTGAGCTTCGACCTTAGCCCTCTACTGCTTATTCGGGGTATTTGAGCCTTTCACGAAGCCAATAATGAGCAACCACGTCTCTCTACCATATTATCTGCCTCGTTGGTCTAGTGGTTAGATGTGCCGCCTTTGGATCAACGGGTCCCGGGTTCGATTCCGGGGTCGGGCAAGTGTCTTTGTCTAAACCAGAGGCACTGGCTCGGAGTCTGGGTGTCATTTCTATCTATAATATGTATGTATTTACAAAAAAAAATGTATATAAGTAGTTTATCATCCATCTCGTTACCATAACACAAGCATTAAGTTGCTTAGCTTGGGACGAGATGGCGTTGTGTGAAATGTCCAAGGATATTTATTTATTTATTTATTTAATATATTCAAACCCCATTCAAAACTTTCCTTAATTTGAAACCGACAAAAGGAAATGGCAGGGCCGAAATCGACTTGACCAAAAAAGGAATTGTTGCGTATGCTATTAGGCCACAGGGGCTTAGGATGTGCACTATAATTCTTTAAACAAAGAATTAAAATTGTTTAGTGTGACAAAGCGGGAATGTTGCTGTAAATTAAACAATTACCTATCAAAATTAAGTTTCTAAAATACAGAGGATATTCTTTTCGGCCAAATAAAATTTAAATAAGTTCATAATCTCTCATTCAAATTTCAATCTAAGCATGCTTGCACTCTTTCTCACTCTCTCTCATACACACATGAATACACACACACCCCCCCCCACACACACTCACACACACACAACACACACACACTATTATTATTTGTTATTATTTTTTGTGATGTCCATGTGGTGACGGATTTCGTATACATATGTCACAACCCATCCGATCTTGAGGGTGTCATAAGAGCCCACAAAAGGAGCCGCAAGAAAAGGAAAACTTGTAACGAAACCCTGTTCCAACCCGTCTGGCCAGCGTGGCACAGTAGGCTAATTGCCCTCCCTGTGATGGGTAGAGGCCCGACTCAGCATTGGGTTCTAAATGGGCTGAGTGTAGTAGTCAAATATCGTGAAATGTCCATCCCTTAAAATTGGGTGCAATTTATTCCTTTTTTTTTTTTTGGCCCTGGGTAAAATCCTTTATCGACTTCCTCGCCGGCCATGGGGATGGCCAGCGAGGGGAGTGTGGGACTCTCCCCCATAGTGGGGGCCTACCCACTAAACCTCCCCGGGGTGCTCCAACTCCCGTCCTGTTGCGGCATTGTGGGATCTGATGCAAATATCGTGAAATGTCCATCCCTTAAAATTGGGTGCAATTTATTCCTAGCTTAACTCAGGCGTGTATGTCTGTTGAGCTACGAATGCTAAACCTAGAAAATGAATAATAACTGGGAAGCGTCGAGTTTCCGTCAGAAGTTCTGATATATTCACGTCCTGGGAGCGGTGTTGCAGTCGAATTGAACAGATATTCGACTTCAAAACTGACTGTGTGTTATTGCATAACTCTATATGTGAATCCAATTCGAAAAACTCTTGAAATTACAAAAGTTAATTATTATATTAACGTTTTTTTTCCTTTACATATCCATGTGGTGACGGATTTAGAATACATAGTGTCACTACCCCATTCCATCCTAAGGCTGTCGTAAGAGCCGACAAAAGGAAACGACAAAGCCAAAAACCTAGCCGCAAGAGACGGAAAACTTGAAACAAAACTCAGTGCCAACCCGTCTGGCCAGCGTGGCACAGTAGGCTAATTTCCCTCCATGATTTTGGAGGAGGCCTGACTCGTTAGTGGGTAATTTATGGCCTGAGGAGTAGTAGTAGATTATTTTACAAAGTATATCCATGTGCTGACAGGTTAGAATACAAGATGTCCCCATCGCATACTGTCTTGAGAGTGTCGTAAAAGGCGACTAAAACAACACAACAGCCACATAGCCGCAAGAGAAGGAAAACTTGATAGAAACCTTTTGCCAACCCGTCTTACCAGCGTCCCACAGTGGTAAAATTTCCCTCCATAAATTTGGAGGAGGCCTGACTCAGTAGTAGATCACTGGCTGAAACGACCACGACAAAGTTTACGTTTATAGGCACTAAAATCGAAATACCAACTAAAATTGACGCCATCGTTGTGTAGGTTATAGATATTTCTAAGGCACTAACTTTAAATGGTTATCGTGATAAACGGCTTATTTAACAGGTTTTGTATTGTTCCGAACATTTCCAAAGGGAATTTCCCAAATATTCCACTAAGCTTCATTGATTTCTCTGAATTATACATTAAAAGTAATGGATTTACCATTAGACAGATTGGGTATTTGGGCATGGCATTTTATAATAGGCGCCTTCTTTTTAGTAACTTTGAAGTATTTTATATCAGTTTTTTACTAACTTTGAAGTAAATAGTTGTTGTGTCCAGTTATTGAATTTGTCCCATTCGGTGTCGAGACCCTCGGTCCGTGGGGTCCTAGCGCTATAAGCCTTTTTAAGGAAATAGCAAAAAGGTTAGTCGACATCACAGGAGACCGAAGAGCTGGTAGCTACCTCGGACAAAGAATCAGTCTAGCGATTCAAAGGGGGAACGCTGCAGTATCTTCGGAACCTTGCCTAAAGGGACTCCTTTAAATAATTTATTTTAGTATTTAAGTTTTAGGTTAATTGGTATTTTTAGTCTTGTTTTATTACTTAAGTTAGTGTTTATGGAATAAATAGTATAGTATCGATGTACAATAAATATCTGTATTTACATTGATGTCATAATCCACATAATGTCATAATGTTTATCCATGTGGTGATGGATCCAGAATACACAGTGTCAGTACTCCATTTCATCCTGAGGGTGTCGTAAGAGGCTGACCATTTAGCGGGAGAGAAGAAAATCTTGTTAAAAACCCTGTGCCAAATGACAAGGTCAAAAATCTACCCTGTGCCAAGTAGTCTGGCCAGCATCAACTACGCCTCGTGCACATACTGGCAAAGACGTGAAAAATTATTCTGATATTATTACGTTTTGACAAACAAACATAGAAAAAAATTCGGTGTTTTTGTACAGTGCGTAATAAAAAATCTGTTTGGTGGCAGGTTTAGAACCCATACTATCACCACCCTATTCAATCCTGAGGGAGTAAGGTTATCCTGACGGGTAAGAGCCGACAAAAGAAAATGATAAACTCAAACTCAAATAATTTATTTCTATTAAACCTATCTACAGGGGTTTTTGAAAAGTAGAAAGTGAAGTTAGGAAGCTAGTTGCTTGTTCAAAAAAGTATATCCTATGGAGAAGAACAGGCAAGAAACTCCATGAAGACTCATTTTATCATATCTTCTGTTATAAACATCTGATTGGGTTACATTCATTTCGTGTTTAATTATAGTATGCTAAGATGTGAGGACAATGAAACTTAATGCACAACAGAAGTATCCAGGAAGTTATGTTTGTCAATAGCAGTTAAGAGATGACAGGCCCCAACTGGCGGCATCCGATCACGAGCATGACGCGAGCTAAGCCAAAACCCAGCCGCAATAGAAGGAAAACTTGAGACTAAACCTTGCGCTAAACCATTTGGCCAGCCTGGCTCCATTCCCAACTTAGCAGTGGTAGTCTTCAGCGGTAGAACTAGTAGTTAATAATGTATCTACCGAATGACGTCACTATTCAGCCTTGTTTTTGAATAACACCTTTTCGAAATGCGTCTGAAATGGATGACCAATAATAACAAGAATTGAATACGGAATATCTTTTACTTTTTTGCCTACTAGTCAATAAAAGCAGACTGTTTCATAGGCGGTGATAAAATACAATACGCTGCCATTTTTCTTCACTTGATGTATTGCGCGACTTTCTTGGGGACTAGGTACAGTATACATCATGATTTTACTGGATTACCTCGGTACTAACAGGTACCGTAATCTTGTTATTGTGATAATGGAAATACATTTCTCATATCCCAAAGGGAGTGGCATTTTCAACCGACTTCATGATACGCATTATACGATAGTTACGAAACTAGGAGTTTCGTAATTCAGTTGTTTTTGACGCGCGTTTGCAGCGATACAGGCGCGATACGCACGCAATTCGGACGCAGCCTGTAGACCTTTGCACACCTGTATAAATTTAAATATGCAAACCGCGTGTGTATGGATACAAACGCGCTGGCATTTTGCATTTTTATGCATAACCTCATCAACAGTAGCAAGATGGCGTCGGTTGAGACAGCATTGGTTGCATGCGCTTGGTTACAAAAGATTAAGCATGCGCTTTACTAACGCGCGTGTGTATCGATACAGACGCGCCGGTGCCGCGCGTTTGATTCCATACATGTTTCACGATCTTTGCAATGATTTTCTTGACGGCTCTGATAGTGTAATTTTATTTAAATACCAACGTTTCAGACATGTAGCGGCCAGCATACCTTGCACAATTTACCCGAAAAATCTCAACTATTATAGGCGAAGCGGCCCCCTGCCAGACATACCACCTCGACTGGCTAGATGATCCGTGGTCCGTGTTCTGAAAAGTTGGGATTTCAATAAAATAACACGATCGGAACCGTCAATAAATCATACTGTTTTGTTTTTTGTTGTTTGTTATCGCATAGCTACGTCATCGTTCGGTTCTGTAGTTTGGCAGAAAGGTTTTTGGTCACATGACAAATGACCAGAAGTTAGGAATCCCGCCACATTTTACAATTACAACCACTTTGCTTAGAGTGTATGACTAGTAGGGATGATTCGCAGAAAAATCACCTTTTACTACCGGTACGGTATGCGGATGTGGAGCCCCACAGAGAAGAGCTGGCAAGAAACTCTTTGCGTAGGGATTTTTTATTAAAATCACTAGACAGCATAGTGTGAGCAAGTTTGCCAAAAGAGGGAGTTCACTGTATGGCGGGGCTAATCTCTACATATTATAAAACAAAGTCGCTGTCGTCTGTCCGTCCATATGTATGCTTAAATCTTTAAAACTACGCAACGGATTTTGAAGCGGTTTTTTTTAATAGATAGAGTCATTCAAGAGGAATGTTTTTAAGTACAATACATGCATAATATTGTAGAGGAACACTGATTAATTTAGATGTTCATCATTGCACCCGTGCGTAGCCGGGGCGGGTCGCTAGTCAAAATATAATATAGAAAAAGCAGTAGTTAATAGCAAAGTAGCAGTTAATATTTTTTCGTAATAAAATCCTGCCCCCTGGTTCCACAGGACCGTGATATCGACACAAGCTATTTATATGCGTCTTAGACCCACGATCGTTGTCATGAGGTCGGTGAGAATATTAAATAAAAATATGAATATCTGAACCCAGCATGTGTATGTGACGTGTGGTGACAGATTTAGAATACATAGTATCACTACCGTATTCCACCGTGAGGGTGTCGTAAGAGCCGTCAAAATGAAATGACAAGGTCAATAACCTTGCCGAAAGAGCGGTGGTGACACAATAGGCGTTATGCGTGTGAACAGGTGCCGCTGTTTGGGGTTGGTCGGCTCACTGGATTCAAGACTTGTAATTTCAGTTTTTTCATTAGTCTATAATTTTTTTTCTATATAATTCATATTTCAGTTGAGAGCCTTTCGGAACCGAACGAACCTAGTTAGTTTTAAGTAGGTACAAGGTTATTGTAATATGGCGTTTAAAAAAAAGACAAGCCCTCCGAGTTTCTTCCGCCAGGTCTTCTCGGTTGGTGCCGCGTTCCGACCTGGTAGTAGTTTTATAAAACTGATGTATCCGTTGACGATTGTGAACGCCATAATTGGTTTATACAATAAAGCATATTTCTATTCTATTCTATTCAATGTTTCGAAATCCGTCACCACACGGACAACGACGGACAGCGTGACACAGTAGGCTAATAACCATTTAAAAGGTTGAGATGCCCGACAGACCACTGGATCAACTATAGGCTGAATAGTTTAATAGTAGTACTATTACCCGCGACTTTGTCTGTTGGGTCTATCTACACAGTTGTATTTTTGTTATTTGACGACACGGTTGGCGCAGTGATTGAGCGATCGACTGCTGCGCAGCATGTCGCGGGTTCGATTGCCGCACGGAAGAAATATTTGTACGACCTACGATTAAGTGTTTGTTCCAAGTCTGAGTGTTTTCTATCTATAATATGTATGTATTTACAAAAAAAAATGTATATAAGTAGTTTATCATCTATCTCGTTACCATAACACAAGCATTAAGTTGCTTAGCTTGGGACGAGATGGCGTTGTGTGAAATGTCCAAGGATATTTATTTATTTATTATCTTTTTACATGCACATTCATGTTCGCTATTACTATCAGTATTTGCACGGAGCGTCTGCCCTCCACATCACGTGACACTACCGCCAATTATTTGGTTAGACCAGGGGCCTTACTATTGAATTCAATAACAATTTTAATCCAATGCCAATTCCGATCCAATTCACAACAAATACTGTCAAATTACCGTAATCTTGAAAACAATAACTCATAGCTCTTGAAAAAACTTGGATAAAATGTATTGACTCGATTAAATTACTTACTAATCTACTCGACTAACTTTTTGGTGTTCAGACACGTTTAGCTACTAAATGACTCGCTACTCGACTAAGATACTAGCCTAGTCCGAACAAGCACTAATATTAAGTGAAAGAACCTTAATTAATAAAAATAATATATTAAATAATTAAAATATAAATTATAAATAATTAAAAGTAACAAACAGACAATATTCAGTTAGGCGACCTTATCGCTAAAGCGATTTGTACCAGATAACATTCAACTAACTAAAGGACAAGCTAAGCATGAAATATGATAATGCTAGAAGTATCAACACAGAATAAACAATAAAATGTTCAACACTACACAAGCAAACTATTCTTCAGCTCGATTCAGTCAGACATTCCATTGTTTTCTCGAAAGAAAATGCTTTATGACAATGTAAACCGAATATTAACCATAGTTAACAGTAACAAATATTCATGAATTCTACAGACTCTCAGCTTCCATAATCATAAAAAAAAGAAAAATAGAGCTCATCATTCATCATCATCATTTCAGCCAAAAGACGTCCACTGCTGGACATAGGCCTCCCCCAAGGATCTCCACAAAGGCCGGTCCTGTGCCGCCCGCATCCACTGCTTTCCGGCGACCTTAACCAGGTCGTCGGTCCACCGTGTGGGAGGCCTACCAGCACTGCCTTCCGGAACGCGTTCGCCACTCGAGGACATTTCTGCCCCATCGGGCGTCGGTCCTGCGAGCTATGTGCCCTGCCCTCTGCCACTTAAGTTTGGCAATCCGGTGGGCTATGTCGGTGACCCTGGTTTTCCTGCGTATCTCCTCATTTCTGATTCGATCTCGCAGGGAAACTCCGAGCATAGCCCTCTCCATTGCCCTTTGGGTGACTTTGAGCCTTCTGATGGAGCCCATAGTGAGCGACCACGTCTCTGTTCCATATGTCATCACTGGCAACACACATTGGTTGAAGACTTTTGTCTTCAGACACTGCAGTATTGTGGACGAGAAGATCTTTCGCAGCTTCCCGAACGCTGCCCAGCCGACCTCTTTCTCGAAGTTGGACTTACCTAACTGGACAGTGTGTCCCAGGTAAATGTAATGGTCAACAACTTCGAGAGTCTCTCGAAAATAGAGCTACTTTGGCTCAAATCAGCCATCACAGACAGCGTGGTGGAAAATTCTTAAAATTGCCAATTTTTTTATTAGAAGACTAGCTGACCCGGCAAACTTCGTACGGCCTCAGAATCATTATTTCTCACCTTTTAAACCTTCCCTGGACTCACACGAATATTTCAAGACCAAAATTAGCAATATCGCTCCAACCGTTCTCTAGTTTTAGCGAGACAAACGAACAGCAATTCAATTTTATGTATAAGACTAGCTTTTGCCCGCGACTTCGTCCGCGTGGAATAATGACTTCCGGAAAAAAACAATTTTCGAGCTTATTAGCGTATTTCATGTATAACTTTGGTGTTTCTGTACCGATTTCTATGATTCTTTTTTTATTAAATAGGTTATAATGTTAACATTTATTAATAAGGGATGATTGATAGTGTTATAAACGTAAGAGTAGACAAATATAATCAGAAAGCTCTGAACTGCTAAGATATCGGGAGTTACACGTGTTATTGTGAGTCAACCATAAAAGATAGACATTTCCTGTCGTGATTTTTTTTTATATAATTTTAAGGAGAACTATGCTATTAAGGAGCACTATGCACAAAAATGATTAATTCAAAGTTCTCTCCAAAATAACTATGTATGGCGCTAGCATACCGAAATTCGTTCCGTTCCTAATCTTTCCTCTTATATAGACTGCATCTCAAAATCCTTTCTTAGGGGATTCCTACGCCATAACATCTACCTGCATGCCAACGTCAGCCCGATCTATTTAAAATTGACAAATTTTCATACAAACTCTCATCCCCTATTTTATCCCCTTAGGGGTAGAATTTATCAAAATACTTTCTTAGCGGATGCCTACGTCATAACATCTACCTGCAAGCCAAATTTCAGCCCGATCTGTTTAAAATTGACAAATTTTCATACAAACTTTCATCCCCTATTTTATCCCCTTGGGGGTAGAATTTATCAAAATCCTTTCTTAGCGGATGCCTACGTCATAACATCTACCTGCATGCCAAAATTCAGCCCGATCTGTTTAAAATTGACAAATTTTCATACAATCTTTCATCCCCTATTTTACCCCCTTGGGGGTAGAACTTATCAAAATCCTTTCTTAGCGGATGCGTACGTCATAACATCTACCTGCATGCCAAATTTCATCACGATCTGTTTAAAATTGTCAAATTTTCATACAATCTTTCATCCCCTATTTTCTCCCCTTGGGGCTAGAATTTATCAAAATCCTTTCTTAGCGGATGCGTACGTCATAACATCTACCTGCATGCCAAATTTCACTTCAAAATTTCATCCCCAATTTCATCCCCTTAAGGGTAGAATTTATCAAAATCCTTTCTTAGCGGATGCTTACGTCATAACATCTACCTGCATGCCAAATTTCAGCCCGATCTGTTTAAAATTGACAAATTTTCATACAAACTTTCATCCCCTATTTTATCCCCTTGGGGGTAGAATTTATCAAAATCCTTTCTTAGCGGATTTCAGCCCGATCCGTCTAGTGGTTTGGGCTGTGCGTTGATAGATCACTATGTCAGTCAGTCAGTCACCTTTGAGTTTTATATATATAGATAGATAGATAGATGACAATTATTATTCTGGTGATTTGTAATGTTCATTAATTTGTTAGTTAACCAAAAATAAGTAGGTACAGGAAAGTTGAATAAAACTTTTTCACGCGGACCACTTTTGCATCACACCTGAAAAAGTTATGCGGATGATCATTTTATGCTTAAAAATATAATTCAGGATGATACAGTTAGAGATAGAAAAAAATTAAAAGACTTGTACTTTAAAAAATCAAGTTTTTTATGAAAATTTTCAAAAATTCAGAAAAAAAATTATAACACGAAAACTATGAAAATTCGCAGATTTCGCATACATGAGGGTGATTGGGGTACCCCAAGGGGTGCTTTATATATAAGATTAGCGACCCGCTCCGGCTTCGCACGGTATGTATCTATATCTATACTAATATATAAAGCTGCAGAGTTTGTTTGTTTGAACGCGCTAATCTCAGGAACTACTGGTCCGATTTCAAAAAATCTTTCAGTGTTAGATAGTCCATTTATCGAGGAAGGTTATAGGCTATATTTTATTTTCAAAAGAATTAGGGATCCGTATGAAAATTGCGATTTTGTAAACCAAGGTGTAAAATCGAAAACCTATTTATGCGTGCGCTGCAAAAACTATTGACAATAGAATAAAATAATGTACTACGGGTTTGTAGGTCTTATAAAGATCTACAAAAAAGTCCGCGAGAGCACATATCTAACTATCAAAGTTTAATCACAATAACCGATTTTATGTTCATAAAAAATATGCACGGGTTCGAAGCCCACGCGGGCGAAGCCGCGCGCAAAAGCTAGTTATACATAAAAACATTCCTCTTGAACCACTCCATATATTAAAAAAAACCGCTTCAAAATCTGTTGCGTAGTTTTAAAGATTTAAGCATACATAGGGACGGACAGACGACAGTGACTTTATTTTATACTATGTAGTGATAGTGATGATGTAGTGATAGTGATGATGTAGTAATAGTGATAGTGAAGATAAGATAGATATTGTTAGGCTTATGATATATCAATACCAATTGTCAGCTACTCGAATCCTAAACACAGAATCCCCTAAATCTCTTTACATGTCTCTAGCGATTTGTATCACGTTATCCTCGGCAAAGTATGCACATATATTTGAGAGAATGCTACATTTGTATGGGGATACACTTTTGTATGCGCTGTATGTTTTGTGTCTTTGTGGTGACGGATTTCAAACGTCGGCGTCACTATTCCATCCAGAGCCGACTATTTTTTTTTTTATTTCAAGAGAGACAACCTAGCATCATAAGGAGGGAATCTTAAGGTGGATGCTCCAGGGTAGCCCGCGAAATTCAAATTTTCTTAAGTTTTTTGCAATTCGCAGGTCAGTGCTAGGTTGTATGTTGATTAAAATGTTATTCGCGGCTGTAAGACGTATGTGTTTATAGAATTATAATCATCAAAATCGTCAATACAACCCTCCAAGCTCATAAAGGTGCCAGAAAAACTTTTTCAACGTCAAAGTCATTATTGCACCTTTATGAGCTTGGAGGGTTGTATTGATGAGTGTTAGTAGTTTTATTTTTTATTTATTATTACTCTAATATTGACCTGCATTTAATTTCATATATATATATATATTGTATAATATATTATAAGCATTCCTTTTCTTGTTTGCCTCTTTTTTTTTCTCCGTCTTTTGTCACTTTTGTTTTTAATGTATAGTACCCTCGCCCGTGAGTCATGCAAGGGTTGCTATCTGAAAACCAGTGCTGGGTGCTCCACACCTAGCTTATGCTGAGATAGTGACCTTTCGGCAAGGCACACAGACCCAATTTATTTTTGTAGGTTTTATTTTCTAGTTTTTATTATTTTTTTACATTTTCTTTGTTTTTTTTTGTTTGTGTGGTTTGCGTCCACAAACATCCGACCTTTAATGTTGTAACCAAGTTGTGTTGTCCTGTGTGCTTTGCTGATTAAATGTGTTTTCTTTCTTTCTTTCTAGCCGGGCGGACCATTCGATCCTACCACCAATTTATAAGTTAATCGATAAAAGAATACATTTTCACTACAAAATGACACTGAAAATGGGCGCCACAATGTTTCGTAATCTCAGACGCTTAACTCATATCATAAAACCTTGTACAAAGGAAGACACGAATATGAGCGGAGTCTTGTAAGTTGTAAAACCAGAAATCATTATTGCTTAACCTTCCGAAATTAAACTCAAGCTCGCTTTTAAAGGATCTTCTAGGTAATTGGAGATACTCCAGCGTGTCACAGTAGGCTAATTACCATGTAAGGTTAATGTCCCTGCACATGTATTTCCACCCACCTACAATATGGGGTCTTTCAAACGAAGCGTGAAGAGGCATCTTGCGGGCTGGCCAAGTGAAGATGGCTAGTGCTATACAATATAAATAATAAATATCCTTGGACATTTCACACAACGCCATCTCGTCCCAAGTTAAGCAACTTAATGCTTGTGTTATGGTAACGAGATGGATGATAAACTACTTAGATACATTTTTTTTTTGTAAATACATACTTTTAATAGATAGAAATGACACCCAGACTCCGAGCCAGTGCCTCTGGTTTAGACAAAGACACTTGCCCGACCCCGGAATCGAACCCGAGACCCGTTGATCCAAAGGCGGCACATCTAACCACTAGACCAACGAAGCAGACTGTATACAAATACAATATCCTTGGACATTTCACACAACGCCATCTCGTCCCAAGCTAAGCAACTTAATGCTTGTGTTATGGTAACGAGATGGATGATAAACTACTTATATACATTTTTTTTGTAAATACATACTTTTTTTTTTACACCCAGACCCGGAACAAATATTTGTAGGTCGTACAAATATTTCTTCCGTGCGGGAATCGAATCCGCGACATGCTTCGCAGCAGCCGATCGCTCATCCACTGCGCCAACCGTGTCGTCAATACGTATAGTTTAGCAATAAGTATCCCTACTTCTTGACTGCATTTCCACATAACATCAGGAATGCAAACATCTGCCTGCTCCTACATTAAAAAAAAAGAAAAAAGAAAAAAATGTACTCTTGAATCAGCCATGGGTCATTTAAGGACTGAGTAGTAGTAGCATCTTCTTCGCCTTCTTCCCCAATTTGGGACCTGATTCCGTTAACTACCAGTAGCTCCACAGAGCTATTGCCGTCTGCCCTCCACATCACGTGGCACTATCGTCAATTTGACTGCCTCGTTGGTCTAGTGGTTAGATGTACCGCCTTTGGATCTACGGGTCCCGGGTTCGATTCCGGGGTCGGGCAAGTGTCTTTGTCTAAACCAGAGGCACTGGCTCGGAGTCTGGGTGTCATTTGTGCTCGTGAATTACATGTTTGTAAACTGCTCCCGCGACACAGGTTATACCTAGTGCAGGGGTTTCGTTACATTCCCCCTCGACTGTGCTGCCACCTTGCTGTGGTGAGGGGGCTTGAGTGCCTTAATGATCCGTGGGGCCATACCGGCCAGGGCCTCCCATGCCGGGCGGGCCCACGGGGAGAGGTGAGACGAAGAGCGGCACCCAGCGTCGTGGCGGGTTGCGGCTCAGAGCTGCCTTGGGAGTCGTAAACCGCTGCGGCGCACCATGAGGTCCTCGGGTTGGCGCTCAACTTAGTTGGCCGTCAAACCGAGTCCTCACTCAACGTCCTCGGGTTGGCGCCGGCTGAGGGCTGACGGGCCTCCTCTGCGAGGCCGTATGTCGCAGATGGGGGCTGCGGGACGGATCGCTGGTGCGCTGCGGTAGATTGGGGCTGCGGGGACTTGGGTAGATGGGGACCCTGTCCTCAGGGTTTCCCTGCGGGCCCTGGACGGCTGCGGTGCGCCGGTGTCCTTTGGTTGGCGCCGGCCCGAGGGCTGACGGGCCTCCTTCTGCGGGGCCGATGTCGCAGAAGGGGGCAGCGGGGCGGGTCGCAAGGGAGGGAGCTCCGGGTGACCCGCGCCGCGGACGGAGGCGGGGGTGGAGGGGGGTTCGTGACGGTGCGGGCCCCTTCTGCCCTCGCCTAGGAGGCCGGTGGTGGTTCGGGGGAGCCACCACCGACGAAAGCCTCGATGACTGAGGGCGTCCCAGTGTACCGGGACGCCCTCTCTGATAGTCGCTTGCCCGCGTTGCGGGCACCACGCCGGGGCGTCACAGTAGAATGCGTTTACGCGAACTTGTGGCGCCCCAAGCGCGTCGTGTGAAGGGTTTTAGTGGGTAAACGACTCTCGGGTAGACGACCCTTGTCGGAGTCCCACATAACCACCGACCTTTCCCCCGGGGTGCGGTGGTATGCATAAAGCATTTCCCCAGCGAAAACAAAAAAAAAAAAGGGGTTTCATTACAAAAAAAAAATTGGTTAGACCAGCTGTCAGTCTTCATACAACTTACAATGACAATCCAGGTCAGACGACAACGACCAGAATGTATTTTTAATTCTCCCCTGGAATAAGTTCTCAGCCAATAAATTACCCACTGTGGAGTACGGCCTTCAACTTGACTGCCCTGTTGGTCTAGGGGCTGGATGCGCCGCATTTGGATCACGGTTCGATTCCGTGGCCGGGCAAGTCTTTGTGTAAGCCAGAAGCCCTTGCTCTGAGTCTGGGTGTCATTTGTGTTCGTAAATTACATGTTTGTAAACTGCCCACGCGCTACAGGTTATCTTACTAATATTATAAACGTGAAAGTTTGTAAGTATGGATGGATGGATGGATGGATGGATGTTTGTTACTCTTTCACGTGAAAACTACTGAATGAATTTTAATGAAACTTTACAATAATATAGCTTATACATCAGAATAACACATAGGCTACAAGTTATAAAGATATTATGTGAATTACAACAATATAAACAAGTCGAATTCAAAATTTCTAACTGTCAAATTTTCAACCATATTAAACTATAGACAACATAACGTTTCGCTGTCAGTTGCGTTTTGATAAAGTAGGTTTTATACGGACGGGATAAAAATCTCAGGTATCCTATGTCCAACTTTCTTTTTGTTTTAAATATATATAATGCGGAACAAAGTTCGCCGGGTCAGCTAGTGGAGAAGGGGAAACTTTAAAAAAAAAACTACCTGAAGGTGACTTTGTCTACTTTGCCACGCTTAGCTAGACGGGTTGGTAGTTTTACTGTGTTTCGTCGTGTGTATGTGAGAGTCGGTGCCCGAAAGGGCGTTTCCTTGAATTGCCTGCTCCATCTTAGATCCTGGCGTTGCTATCGCGCAAGCCTAGGGTAAAAGGCATGCAGGTCACTGATTAAAAAAAAAACATCGCTACACAGATTTACAAAGACCGGAATTGGAATAAAGAATTGTATAATTATTATAACGGAAATTTCCAAAGGGCAGCGCAAATTGTTCCTGTTCGGAAACAAAGACTTGAGTCAAATATTTAATCACAGATCCCTAACGAACCTCCCCCATTATCAAATTAGGAAATGTGTACTAACCGTTTCTGATGTTTATATAGATGAGTTAGCACACTTAATTAATCGCGAGCCAATTAAAAATTATTACTACTACTCAGCCAATAAATGACCCACTGCCGAATCAGCCCTCCTCCCACCACAGAGAGGGTCATTGGCCCACTGTGCCACGCTGGCCAGATGGGTTGGCCTCCTCCTTAGTCGTTCACTCCTGACGGAGTGGTCGTGGTTGATGATGCTGCATTTTCATTGGCCACAGCAGCCCTCGCGATGCGTCTCCACTTGTTACGGTCTTCAGCGTCTCGGGAACTTTGGACTATAGTCGTTTGAGTCGCAGCCTTAATGAGGTCTGTCCAACGCGTAGGTGATCGACCACGTGATCGCCTGCCCTCCACATGCCCCCGGACAACGAGCCGCTCCATGGAGTTTTCGTTTCGAACAACGTGTCCGAAATACTTGAGGATTCGCATTTGCACAGTCGACGATAATCTTTGCTTGATTTTTAGTTCCTCCAGGATCGAGACGTTAGTTCTAAACGCTGTCCAAGGGATTTGCAGCAGTCGCCGCCAGCACCACATCTCGAGTGCGTCGATTTTGCGTCGGTCTTTTAGGCGAACCGTCCACGTTTCTGCCCCATATTGGGTTGGCACCGGGTTTCAAATCAAGTGTTTCTTCTCTTGTGTCTAGGATTCTGGTTTTTTGCTTAAATTGGCTCTTACAACACCCTCAAGATGTGACGTTGTATTCTAATTGTGATGAGTTCTTTCTTTTTATAATTTTGTATCACAAATAGACATTAATTTGAAGTACAACTGAAAGATCACGAAGTCACGTACAGTACTGGGAAACTTTGTAATGTGTTCATTTGTACGTCGCGTGTGATTATGAAGCATGATGATGATAAATAAAATGTTCATTTAGTGTCGAATAAAAGTCTTATTAGTTTCGTTTTAAAAAAAAAACCTTAGTTTTTTAAAACGAAACCCCTGTACTTGGTATAACCTGTATCGCGGGGCAGTTTACAAATATGTAACGCATGAACACAATTGGCACTCAGACTCGGAGCAAGTGCCTCTGGCTTACACAGAGACACTTGCCAGGCCCCGGAATCGACCTGGGCCCCGTGATCAAATTCCAAATTCAATTTCAGTCAAATTTGGATGGATGAGCCTTTTGATCACGAGATTCCGTAGTCAGACAAGTGTCGTTGTGTGAACCAGAGGCTCTTGCTCCGAGTCTGGGTGTCATTTATATTCGTGAATTACATGTTTGTAACAGCCCCGCAAAACAGTGTAGGGGTCTCGCTTTTTATTAATAACTAGCGACCCACCCCGGCTTCGCACGAGTGCAATGATAAACATCTAAATTTATCAGTGTTTCTCTACATTAATATCTGATATATAAAATTCTCGTGTCACAGTTTTAGATGCCAAACTCCTCCGAAACGGCTTGACCGATTTTGATGAAATTTTGTGAGCATATTGAGTATAGTCGAAAAAAAAATTGTTTATTTTTAGAGAAAATTTTTTGCTTTTATTTTTTTAAGATTCAGCATAAAAAAATACAAACAATCCTAACTTTTCACCCCTCTACGATAAACCCCTATTTAATTACATGGCAAAACAACGTTTGCGATAGGAGATGTTGTATAGATGGATTGAGTCATCACGATATCTCTGGAACCATTAAGACCTAGAGGGTTGCGCGGGGGTTGCGCAGGATGGGGGTTGCGCGGGGTGGGGGTTGCGCGGGGAAGGGGGTTGCGCGGGGGATGGTTAATTATTTGGCAAAACAACGTTTGCCGGGACAGCTAGTACATGTATATTATTATACTTAAAAACCTTCCTCTTGAATCCTATTTAAAAAAATATTCAAAATCCGTTGCGTAGTTTTAAAGATTTAAGCATACATAGGGACGGGCAAACGACAGCGACTTAGTTTTATACTATGAAGTGATGATTAGCGGCCCGTCTCGGCTTCGCACGGGTGGACATTTATTTTTCTTGCAACTAAAATAGCCTAGGTTTTTTATAGTGGTTAGCATTCAAACGGTGAAAGTTTTATTAAAATCGATCCAGTACTTTTAGAGCCAATTCGTTACAAACATACTTACATACAAATCTTTTCTCTTTATAATATTAGTATAGATATAAATAAAAACATTTATTCCTTTGATTGTCTAATAGGTGACTGAAGGAACACATATAGCCTCAAAATATGGACATCTGGATACATCATCATCATCATTTAAGCAAAAAGAAGCCTGCTGACACACTGCTGCTGCCTGACACTTAAAAATGGTCAACACATTGATAAAAACTATACAATGAAATAATAAAGCAGTTCGGAACGCGACCACTACTGAGAACTGGCAAGAAACTTCGAGGGCTTGTCATGCATGTTGATGGCTACTGGCTGATAAGAAAAGAGTATATTAATATTAGTGTTCTTTTTATAAAATATTGTCTTTGTTATATGTCAAATATGCTCGTTTATTACAGTCTACTGCTTTAAACCGAACGGACGTTTTTATTACATGTATTCTACAACCTATTCAGCCCTATCAATGCTGGTAGGCCTCCCACATGGTAGATCGATGACCTGGTGAAGCTTGCCGGAAAACGATGGATGTGGGTGGCCCAGGACCGGCCTTTGTGGAAATCCTTGGGGGAGGCCTATGTCCAGCAGTGGACGTCTTCTGGAATGATGATTCAGCCCATAATAATCCACTGCTGAGTCGGGCCTCCTCCAATTACATGGAGGGTAATCAGCCTGCTGTGCCAAGCTGGCCCGCCGCGTTGGCATATGGTTTTGTATCAAGTTTTCCTTCTCTTAGAGTAGTAGTTATCGGCCTTGTCCATTTCCTTTTGTCGGATCTTACGACACCCCTCGTGATGGAATGCGGTGGTGACACTATGTATTCTAAATCCGACACAACACGGTCATGTATTGTTACCTTATAAATCAAAAACGATTGTCAAGTCCCATTAAGGTGAACGTGTAGGACCAATTTAAGTCGCCTCTTTACGTGACACAGAAATGCTCTAACGTTGATAACTAAAATTTACACAACACAGGATTACTTAGAGCGGTACCATGTTATCCGTGTAGGTGTGGTGACGGATTTATAATACGTAGTGTTACCACCCCATTCCATCCTGAGTGTTTCGTAGAAGCCGACTAAAGGAAATGACAAGGCCGATGACCTAGCCACAAGATAAGGAAAACTTGATATGAAACCCTGTGCCAACCCGTCTGGCCAGTGTGGCACAGTAGGCTAATTACCCTCCATATAACTGGAGGAGTTCTTTACAAAGCATACGTATAATAAAGATTTTTAACAAAACAAATAAACCGACTTTAAGAGGTGCACTAAAAGCTAAAGTCGATATTAATTCAAGTTGGCGCCGACTTCAGACTTTTTTTTTCTGTAAGGTGGAGGATTTATCATAAAAGCTATTTTATGAACTCACGCAAGAAGTCTGAACTAAAGAAAAAAATGTGCTAACATTGTTGTGATTTTATTGCATCTCTGCCTACGTACCTAAACATCTGACTGATTATATTTTTTCTAACAAGAATACTATTAGGTATACAAATTTAAACTACATTGTTTAAATTCTTTTTAAGAAATGTGACGTCATAGTATATTATTTGACTGTTGTATTCCGTTCTGCGAATTTCTGCGCGAATCGGCAAGCGAAGCGTGGGACAGCCCTCTGCTAGATGGAGCGACGATCTGCGAAAGGTTGCGGGTAGCAACTGGATGCGTCAAGCTGAAGACAGGGCGCTATGGCGCTCTTTAGGGGAGGCCTATGTCCAGCAATGGACTAGTGTGGGCTGATGATGATGATGATGATGATTCCGTTCTGAGTCCAGCGTATTCCATTTTGAAAGTGGTCATGAAGAAAAATATCTAGACACGTTTCAATGCTAAGTGCCAACTGGGCTAGCCATCGTCGCATGGCTGCTCGAGCATGATTTTTGCATAAATAAAGTTCTATAATTTCTAATAGCCAGGACCCACGTATATTCTTCACAAGTCATTAAAACATTACAGTTGGCAACCTATGGCGCGGTACCACGCTCCGCATTTGCTCTCACGTGTCGACGCACTCGCGTACATGTGGAGTTTGGTACTGCGCCATAGGTTTTAAATACTGCCACTCGCACGCGGCTCGTGACAGCCAATGCGAGTCTGAGCATGTGCGGCGGGTCTTAGGGTGAGCCCAAGCGTGTGTAATTTCGGTCGCATAATTTCTGCTGCATTCGGTTTCATACAAAAGGCCAGCTCGTGCCACACGGCCACGCAAAATGAGTTGTGTTGTGAGCCGACCACACGCATAATCCGACATATCGCGACTCACAATCCACAAAATTACGCTCGTTTGGCACGCCAACAGAATTTCTGCTGGGCAGAATTTCACCGACCGAAATAACGCGACTCACAATTCATAAAATTACGCTCGTTTGGCACGCCAACAGAATTTGTGCTGGACAGAATTTCAGCGACCGAAATTACGTGACTCACAACTCACAACATTACGCTCGTTTGGCTTCACCTTTAGTTCAGACACATTCCTATGTACACATATTTAAAAAGGTGTTGTTGGGTTGCGTCTCAGCCACGGATGTCCACTACCCCAAATGAATCAAATCAAATGCGGAGTAAGCATTCATTGACGTTTCAAACATCTACCATCTATAGATTAAATCCACGAACGTAGAAAGAACAACGGACGGAGTCCCGTATACTATTAAAGCGAAGCACCATAGTAAGCTCGACAACGTTTATTTAAACGTAAAAACCCACACAAAGTAATTAAAATAACAATTTAATGATGCCAACAAACAAATTACGTGTAAATAAACGTTGCCGCCGAGCTTATTAAGGTGCTTCACTTTAATAGTATACTCCGTCCGTTGTTCTTTCTACGTTCATGATTAAATCGAACAAAAGCTGAAGCAGTTTCAATGCCAGTAAAACTGACAATTCACCTCTCGGACTAAAAATTGCCCGCCATTTAGTAGCTACATTTACCGGCCATGTTCCCATAACAATACCATTGTAGAGGAAATAAATTCCATTAGACAAGCCGTGCAAGTCATTTCAAAGGTTTAAAAGGTAGCCCCCTAGTTACCATGCCCCCAAATCCATAGTGGTTCACTGAAAGAATAAGATCTTCGTCTTCATCTATCTAAATTGACGCTTTTTAAACTGCTTGTATTGATTTTGTTATATAATGTGTTTACCTATATTTAGAATTGTATGTATTGTTTTAAGATTTTATATACTACAGCTGAACGGGCAGATGATGTCCTGCATGATATTCGTTTACCGACCGCAGCGCTATCTGCCGGGCTGATTTGTGAATCTAAACCTTCACTGGTGCCACCAAAACTCATTAAAATCCCATTCAAATCGGTCCAGCCGTTTAGGAGAAGTTCAGTGACAAACACCCACTTAGGTATACAAGTAAGTGTATGTCACTGAACTACACTACTAGCATCTACAAAAATATATAAACTTTAGACTCACAGTTTTAATTTTGCCTATTTTCAAGTCACTGAGTTGTTGTTGTTTGTTAACAAGTTTTTATTATTAGTGCATATAGTAATTGATAATAATAATATAATATGTAACGGTGTCTGAATACAACAAAATAAAATTAGCTTCATACAAATACGAACTTTGTACTAATATCATAGTTTTGATTGCTAATTTCAAGTGTAATTATACCAAATCGTTAAACCGATTTTGTTGAAACCCCGATAAATTTAAGACCAATCTGGACGCAATACAAATCGAATTAAAAGAAGAAGATTCCAATTCAGTTTAAAAATGACGGCGATATGCTTAACAAACATAAAAAACATACGATTGAATCGAGAACCTGCTTTAAGAAGTCGGTCCAAAAATAAAACATTTCCGGGCACAGCCGATGGATTTAAAATTTGAAAAAAATAAAATAAAGACGTACAGTTTGGTGGTAACAAAAATTGGATGTTAAGATTAATACCCCCCGTTATTCATTGAAACACCTCTAATGTGTTAAAATGTCCATACTTTTGTATGTAAAACAAAATATCCTAAAAACAGAGTTATTAAGATATTTATTTTTCAAATTTATTCGTAGCTTCAGCACTTGTTGCTTGGTTTTGTTAAGGTGAAGATCTAGGAAGAAAGAATTGATGTAAGATGATCGTTGAGTGGCTATTCACCGCCATTCCGTGTGGTGACGTCTTTAGAAAACACAACGTCACCAACCCGTACCCGTTTATGTATGTCGTATGAGGCTCCAAAATCAGTTATTGCAGATATTACAGGGCTTTTTGTGTTGTCCGTCATTAGGGGGGATTGCCCATAATCCCCACGCTAGGCATGCGGGTTGGGGATTCCAGTCACAGATAAGGAGTTAGACCAGACGTTGATCCTGCCCAACGTCTGTAATTTTTCCCTTAGTCACCTTTTATGACACCCGCGGGGGGAGATGGGGTGGTATATCTGTAGAAGAACCGGTAACCGCTGGGGTAGACGAGTTCTTGACTGGATACTGCGAATCGGCAAGCGTAGTGTAGGACGGCCCTCTGTTTGATGGAGCGATGATCTGAGAAAGGTTGCGGGCAGCAGCTGGATGCGTCAAGCCGAAGACCGGGCGCTATGGTGCTCTTTAGGGGAGGCCTATGTCCAGCAGTGGACTAATGTGGGCTGATAATGATGACAGGGGGACTATCAACGGGTTGTTTTTGCAGTAGCTTAGATTTGGATATCATCATCATAATTTCAGTCACTAAGACTCACCACTAACACGTACTGGTTATGAAGATGTTGGTGGCGACTGCCTCGTTGGCTAGTGGTTGAATGTGACGTCTTTGGATCAACGGGTCCCTGGTTCGATTTCAGGATCGAGCAAGTGTCTTTGTCTAAACTAGAGGCAGTGGCTCCGAGTCTGCCATTTGTGTTCCAGTATTACATGCTTGTAAACTGCCCCCGCGATACTGGTTATACCTAGGGGAGGAGCTCCGTTTTTGTTAAAATAAAAAAAAAACCTCCAGCTGTGCAATTGGAGAGACGCTAGTTTAGCCCTCATGTGGGCTTGTTCAGCCGGTTCCTCCTGTGTTCGTGAATTACATGTTTATTTATTTATTGGTTCGCCAATGTTTGCACTAGGTTATACCCTGTACTAGTGCACCTAGTGCAGGGGTTCCGTCTTATTAAAGAAAAATAGGTGTCAGGTGAAGATTGCCACAATTAATCTCACCTGTTTCCTGTACCCCAATATGTTTGTAGACTAGCTTTTGTCTACTCTACCATCAAGTCCATTACTACTCAGCCCATAAATGACCCACTGCTGAGTCAGGCTTGAGTTAGATAAATGGTAATTAGTCTACTGTGCCACAGCAATAGACACAGGGATTCCTATCAATTCAACGTGGACTGCACTTGCGCGAACGTGTAAGGGTATACCGCTGGGGTTTTAGTGGGTATACGGGTTCTGTCCCAGGAGTCCCACATAATCACCGACCTCTCCCCCGGGGGCGGTGGCATGCATAAAGCATTTCCACAGTGAAAACAAAAAAAAAGGGTTTCATATCAATACTTTCGTTCTCTTGCACTAACATAGCATAGCCATGTAACATAGCCGTTATCGGTCTTGACATTTCCTTTAATCGGCTCTTACATCACCCTTAGGGTGGAATGGGGTGGTGATACCGTGTATTTTAAATCCCCACATGTACTGCACTAAGTGCTTAGTAGTTACTGGTATTCTGTTGCGATACTTCAAAGATTTATAGTGCATTTACTGGCCTCGTAGTTTATTAGTAATGACGGGTTAACGAGTAACTTAATGTATAACTTAGGTGGGTTACTCCCACCTAAGTTATACATTAAGCACGTTTAACAGTAGGTGTATACATACATACATATAATCACGCCTTTTTCCCGTAGGGGTAGGCAGAGACCACTTCTTTCCACTTGCTACGATCCTTACATACTTGTTTCGCTTCGTCCACTTTAATTATTCCTTTCATACATGCTTTTCGGTTTAGGGTAATCTTGACCTGACCTCAAGACGTCCCTGATTTGGTCTTGTAACGTCCGCCTAGGTCTTCCCCTTCCAACACTTTCATTCACACTCGCCTTAAACACTTGTTTTATTGCTTTGACCTGTTTAAGTCGCCGGAAAACGATGGACGTGTGCGGCCCAGGACCGGCCCTTGTTTAGAACCTTGGGGGAGACCTATGTCCAGCAGTGGAGATCTTGGCTGAAATTATGATGACGATGCAATGCTTGTGTGTGTTGAGAGACTTAGAATATGCAGTTTCACCAACCCGGTCCATCCTGACTACGGTCCACGAGGTGGACAAATGATAAAAGATAAAATTTGTTACAAAACTGCATTTAACTTTTTTTGTCTATTGGTATCTAATTTTTTCTTCGTCCTGCTATGTAAAACTGCAACATTTTCTCCTTGAAGAAACATTATCCTTTTTTATTTTTTGGTAAGTAATTTTATATAAAAAAAGAAAATAACATTTAACTTATTATAAAAATACGTTACTGAATTAAGATTACAAAATGTCACCACCCCAGTCCATCCTGAGGGTATTGTAAGAAATGAATACAGGAAATATCAGGGCAGATATAACCTAGACGCAAGAAAAGGAAAAGTTGATACGAAACCCTGTGCCAACCCGTCTGGCCAGCGTGGCACACCAGGCTAATTACCTTCTATGTAACTGGAGGAGGCCCGACTCAGTAGCGGGTCATTTATGGGCTTAGTAGTAGTAGTTTCCTAGACTATACCAATAAGATATAGTACCATCAAAACAGATTAAAATTATATACCGTGAAAGAACATCTGCGCCAGATTCTTAGTCAGTAAGAAGATTTATGGCACATTAAACAAGATGGTGCCTCTTTTTATTGGCTACTTTACGGTGACCTTAGTGTACATTCACTTTTTTTTCTATCCATCTAGTTATACACTGTGTGTGTTTTTGCAAAGCCTTTGACAGTGGCGAGGATCATGGCGGTCTCTTTCACTATTTGTATTTTACACGCCGCATTTAAAAATTAAATTACATAAAAGCAAGTCCAAATCATAGCAGCTATACCTCGTTCACGGTAAGAATGTGTGAGCCATGAAATATTTCCAAATTAGAAAGTATGTTCTCAGTGGACGGTCGAAGGCATACATTCGAACGTAACGGTTGTGTC
The DNA here is from genome assembly GCA_905475355.2 of Clostera curtula. Classification (NCBI taxonomy): domain Eukaryota; kingdom Metazoa; phylum Arthropoda; class Insecta; order Lepidoptera; family Notodontidae; genus Clostera; species Clostera curtula. The sequence goes on from FR997817.1 coordinate 7,334,956, forward strand.
TTGTGTTGAATCTTATACACCACCATAAATGCAACTTTCCTTACTGGATCCTTAACGCGAACGAACTAAAGAGAGATTTATACTACAAATAAATATTTTTATAGCACATTAAAGCAGTAAATGCCTTCTGTGTAATGATTATATTGCGGCAATCTAGGTGAAAAAAGATTTTTTGAAAAAGAAAAAAAAGACTTTTTCTATTAAGCTAAGGGCACATTGTCCTTGAGGGATTATAAACTTTGATTTTTCATTACAGCTCATAAAAGACCCATTACTAAGTCGGGTCTCCTACAAATTCATGGAGGGAAATTAACCTACCGTGCCACACTGGCGGGCGGGTTGGCACAGGTCTTGTTTCAAGTTCTCCTTCTTTCGCGGCTAGGTGACCTGCCTCTTTCGTTCCTTTAGTCGCCTCTTACGACACCCTCAGTCTACGGAACCTTTGAATTCTTGTAACACTCAAGGGTCCGGTAACTTAAATTAAGCGCTTTCAAATTCAAATCATTTATTTTGTTTGGCTCACGATGCATAATAAATATAAATAAATATACTTGGACATTTCACACAATGCCATCTCGTCCCAAGCTAAGCAACTAATGCTTGTGTTATGGTAACGAGATGGATGATAAACTACTTTTATATATATATTTTTTTTTTTTTTTTTTTTTGTAAATACATACATTTTATAGATAGAAATGACACCCAGACTCCGAGCCAGTGCCTCTGGTTTAGACAAAGACACTGGCCCGACCCCGGAATCGAACCCGGGACCCGTTGATCCAAAGGCGGCACATCTGACCACTAGACCAACAAGGCAGGCAGGTAACTTACAAATAGTCAACACATTATTCATAATCCTATTATACAATAAAAATAAGATCTACCGTCTACCACCAGTTTGGAACGCGACCACTGCTGAGAAGAACTGGCAAGAAATTCAGAGGGCTTTCGGAACTCTTGTAATCCTTTTGTTAATGAATCATCATATCAAAGTCTATTTCCTTTTAATCTATATCTGTCTATTACATACTGATCAAATTTAAAATATATTATTCCAAAACAGAAAATGAAAAATGATAATACAATTATAATATTAAAGCTTGTATTGTTTGTCGAAAAGAAATCCTACGTATTTTGTAAAGTGGAGGTATTTTTCTAGTCAGGAAGCATAAGACTTCAATATAAAGTATCATTCAGGATAATCTGTGTCGGAAGCGCTGTGAGCATGCATTAAAAGTTTACTTCACTATCACTATCACCACATAGTATAAAACAAAGTCGCTGTCGTCTGTCCGACCCTATGTACCTATGCTTAAATCTTTCAAACTACGCAACGGATTTTGAAACGGTTTTCTTTAATATATAGATATATATATATAATATATAGACTCTACCGCATTGGATCACTGATCTGTAATGGTAGAGGTGGAAGATGAATAAATAAATAAATAAAAGAGGAAGGTTTATATGTATAATAAATGCATTATATTGTAGAGAAAACTGATAAGTTTAGAGGCTCATCATTGCACCCGTGCGAAGCCGGATGGGAAGCCACTAGTAATTTAATAATAGAAGTAGGAAATCAGAGGAGATAACTAATGATTTTACAAATCTTTACGAATAAAATAAAATTATGGTGTCTGTTTGTAATAATAAAATAACCAATTATTACTAAGTGCGTAAGTAAGTATACACAGTAGGTACATAGACCAAAATAAGATATTTTTTATCGTTTTGTCTGTCTGTCTGATTGTTCCGGCTAATCTCTGGAACGGCTGGACCGATTTTGGCGACACTGATAGGTAGCTGATGATAAAAGGAGTAACTCAGGGTATTTTTTGACTAGCTTCGCGTCACCCACCGGGACGGGCCACTAGTGTAACTATAAAATGCTCTAACTTATTGGGTTTAAATAAATATATTTTTAAAAGTTCATAAATTTAATTCAAGGTTCATGAACCGGTTATCGCCTCCGCATAGCAACGTGGCTACATTCAAAGTAAAAGAATAAAATAATGAGTTTCTGAAACATGTACTTCTTACTTCTCGGCTCATTAATGACCCACTGCTGAGTCGAGCCTCCTCCAACTACATGGAGGGTAATTAGCTTACTGTGCCACGCTGGCAAGACGGGTTGGCATAGTGTTTGGTGTCAGGACGTCGAGTGCTCGTAAGGAGCTTGAGGAGAGGAGGAGGGCCTCCTCGTCTGCGGCGGCGTGGTTCTGCATCAGATCCCACAATGCCGCAACAGGACGCGAGTTGGAGCACCCATGCTCTATGCTCTATGGGGGAGAGTCCCACACTCCCCTCGCTGGCCATCCCCGTGGCCGGCGAGGAAGTCCATAAAGGATTTAAAACCGGGCGAAAGGGTTTGGTGTCAAGGTATTTTTCTCTTATCACTATCACTACATAATATTTAAAACAAACTCGCTGTCGTCTGTCCGTAACTATGTATGCTTAAATCTTTAAAACTACGCAACGGATTTTGAAGCGGTTTTTAATAGATAGAGTGATTCAAGAAGGTTTATATGTATAATACCTAGGCATTAAGTCCGCCTTTGTACATTTGTTGTGCATAAGTGTAAATAAATAAATAAATAAATACCTACATGCATTTCACCCGTGCGAAGCCGGGCCGGGTCGCTAGTTGGTTACTAAAAAACGGTCTAATGTCAGAGTATTTATTCAACAAACTAATTTTTCTGTAACTAAGTTTCACTGTAACTTCAATATATAAACAACTAACGTAGGTATTAATGCTGATTGTATCAGCGCACGCTCCCCTGCATGTGCGGGATTATGGGGCAATGTGTTATGAATTTATTTCAGTACAGCCATGTGATATTGTTATATTTGCCTAGCTACATGCTGTTGTTATTGTATATCGCTGCCCTAGATCAACAGAAAGATATCTTAAAAAAATAAACAAAATTGAGATAAATTTCATGTGAAAAATTTGCTCTTCTGTCCGGTTTGAAATCGGATATTTGTAAAACGCAACCAACGTGCCTAAAGTTTAAAGTCTCACTGAGACATTTTTAGTTCAATATTCTGTTATTTTAAGATATTTGTAAAGTCAGGAAGATTTTTCTACACAGAGACTTCTTCAAATGTCTTTTTAACCCCCGACGCAAAAAGAGGGGTGTTATAAGTTTCACGCGTCTGTCTGTCTGTCTGTGGCACCGTAGCTCGCGAAAGGATGAAGCGATTTCAATAAAGTTTTTTTTGTATGAAAGGTGAGTTACGGGCGAGTGTTCTTATGTTATGTTTGATGAAAATCGGGTGAGCCGTTTAAAAGTTATGAGGGGTGAAAGTGGGGAAGAATAACCGAATGTCTGCAAATATAATCGAGTGGGGTCTCAAATGAAAGCGCATCACGTGCAATTTAACAAAATCTACATTATAATAAGTATGTACCTATAAAAAGTATAAAATAAAAATTAAATTAAAAATTTAAATAAACCCCCGACACAATAACCTTTAAATTTAAACCGTTGGGGGACCACTCCCACTTATTTATTACCTGACCCCTGGTCCCCCAACGCGAAGTATTTATTTTTATTTTTTACTTTTTAAAGGTTATTGTGTCGGGGGTTTATTTCAATTTTTAGTTTAATTTTTATTATGGAATTTCAAAACCACATTTCAATTAACAACAAGTGAATGAATGACAGTAAAATCTTAGAAGTATGAATAACTCAAAACATACTTTGTTCAACATATATCTTACTGTTGAACTAGGGCAGGGATATGTCAGTCAATGGTGTTTTACAGTTTTTACCTTAAAATTATGACCAATACGATGTATGTATCGAACACAAAGTCTATGCATGTAAGGATTATAAATTGGCTGTGTAAATTAATTCAGATCACAGTGTAGATAGCCCATGATATTAAACAGTATTTTCTTTATTTTTTTTTATATTGGGTGAAACCTTTTATAGGTCCCCAGCCCAGGGACGGGGCTGGGGTATGTGGGAGTCCCGTCCCGATGAGATGGTGATTGCGAACGGTTTACCCACTAAAACCTACTAATTGTCTGCGCGGGCCATCTGTCGTTTGGGAAACTTCGTAATCGATCCATTCGACAGTGGCTTAGCGAGGGGAGCCTTGCTCTACCCTCAGATGTTGGACCAAAGCGCTTGGAAGCGCCTCCCTCTATAACTAGCTATAACAAACATGTAATTTACAAACATGTAATTAAAAAAAACAAATGACACCCACACTCCGAACAAGTGCCTCTGGTTTAGACAAAGACACTTGCCCGACCCCGGAATCGAACCCGGGACCCGTTGATCCAAAGACGGCACTTCCAACCCCTAGACCAACAAGGCAGTCAAGTCAATTACTAGATAAAACCTGTGGCAAAGTCAGCATGGACCAGTAGACTGGTTAGTCTCATAGTCTATTTAGTCTTACTTTTCCTATCACAATCTTATAGAAAGTCTGACCAAAAGGAAAACTCAAATGAACAGAATTGGAAATTATCCGTGTGGTGACGGATTTAGAATACATAGTATTACCACCCCATTCCATCCTGAGGGTGTCGTAAGAGGCCACAAAGGGTAATGACAAGGCCAACAACCTAGCCGCAAAAGAAATAAATCTGGCAACGAAACCCTGTATCTGTATCGGCCTTGTCAATTTGTGGGCTCGTACGCCACCCTCTGGGTTAAATGGGGTGCTGACACTATCTATCTATCAGCCACAGAAGTCCACTGCTGAATATAGGCCTCCCCCATAGATTTCCACAATGCACGATCTCGTGCAGACCGTATCCACCGACTCACAGCGACCGTCACTAGGTCGTCCGTCCACCTAGTCGAGGGTCATCCCGTACGTGGACGCCACTCCAAGACTTTTATGCCCCAACGGCCATCCGTTCTTCGGGCCACGTGGCCTGCCCATTGCCACTGGTGACACTATGTGTTCTAAATTCGTCACCACATAGATATTAGTTATTATATATTCAACTTAAGTGGCAGTGGGCAGGGCACATAGCTCGCAGGACCGACGTCCGATGGGGCAGAAAAGTCCTCGAGTGGCGACCGCGTTCCGGAAGGCGCAGTGCTGGTAGGCCTCCCACACGGTGGACCGACGACCTGGTTAAGATCGCCGGAAAGCAGTGGATGCGGGCGGCCCAGGACCGGCCTTTGTAGAAATCCTTGGGGGAGGCCTATGTCCAGCAGTGGACGTCTTTTGGCTGAAATGATGATGATGATGATGATATATTCAACAAATGACGTCTATAAAGAGATCGTGATACAGTGAAATTTCATTTCATTTCTTGGGTTTGCATTTCCAATATTTGTGTTGCCGGTAAACATTTCAATTCTCTTTTACGCTCGAGAGTCTCCTCGAAGTTTATTTCTGAGAAATACTTTTATTACGTTTCAATATTGTGAAAAGGTTTCGTGTATTTAAAAAGGAGAATATTTCTTTGGCGAATATAATTCTTGCATTGTCCACGGTTCAATGGATTTAGATTTATTTTTAACTAGTGGCCCGCCCCGGCTTCGCCCGTGTAAATCGGGGGTGGGTTATACACATAAACATTCCTCTTGAATCACTCTATCTATTAAAAAAAACCGTATCAAAATCCGTTGCGTCGTTTGAAAGATTTAAGCATACATAGGGACGGACAAACGACATCGACTTTGTTTTATACTATGTAAAGATAAAGATTTAATAAATCCGGAATAGTAATATAACCGTAATTAACGTAATTAACCTACTACTACAACTACAGCAAATCAAAATTGTATTTTTTTGAATAAATTCTTGCATTTATTTGAATGCATTCAAATAGCCAACAATTATAACAACAATAAACAATTATAATATATATTAAAAAGAAAATTTGAACATATTTAGTCGTTTAGTTTTTACAACCGGTTCGGAATGCTATTCCACAGAGAAGGGCCAGCAAGAAACTCCATGGTTGCTCTTTTTGTCGGGTCTCCTCCAGTAACATGGAGGGTAATGACCTTTTTTTCGAGGGTAAAATCCTTTATGGACTAGCCACATCAGCCCGAGGAAGGCTGGTGTGGGGCGTGTGGGACTCAGATAGATCCCCACGCGTGTTGCAAAAGGCGTCCCGGTACCCACTAAACATCCCCCAGTGTACCGTTCCGTGCTGACTGCCCCATGGGTCCTGACTGTATCACCACGGGGTCAGCGTGCACTAAGGGAGCAGATACAACTCATCCCATTTTTTTTTATTTGTGGCTTGTGGTACCTACATCCTACTCTTTACCCTAATGTGCCACGCTGGCCAGACGGGTTGGCACAGGGTTTTGTATCAAGTTTTCCTTCTCTTGCGACTAGGTTATCGGCCTTGTAATTTCCTTTTGTCGACTCTTACGACCAACTCAGGATGGAATGGGGTGGTGACACTTTGTGTTCTAAAACCATCACCACGCGGATTGGTTGAATACCTACTGATTGAGTTTATTGAAAAACTAGCGGCTCGCCCCAGCTACGCCACAGTACGGGTATCTAATAAAAATTTCAAAAATCTATTATAGACAGATATTGGATAATAGATATTTCATAGATTTTATAAATATAACTAGTGACCCGCCCCGGCTCCGCACGGGTGCAATTATGCATGTGCTATACATAATAAACATTCCTCTCGATTCACTCTATCTATTAAAAAAAACCGCTTCAAAATCCGTTGCGTAGTTTTAAAGATTTAAGCATACATAGGGACGGACAGACAAAAGCGACTTTGTTTTATTAGTTAGTAGTGATAGTGATAGTGATGATAGTGATAGTGATGATAGTGAAGTGATAGTGATAGTGATAGTGAAAAATATGTGCTTGCTATCTAATAATATTGGAAATACCGGGCAGAAAGAAAACACATCTTCCTATTGAAAATTATATTACGCGACAGCATCAAAAGTCAAAAGGGAAAAATATGAAAGTGACAGAGAACAATAAAAAAGCTGCCAGTCGTACATTACACCCTCACTCTTAATTTAGACTAATGACAATAACTAACCGATTATAACTAATAATAATAAATGTAACAAAATTATAGAAATAACAAAAATATATAGTCAACTATCTATACCGTAACGTATAACCGGTTTGCGAATGCGCTTGGGAGCACTCACTGAAGGTCCAGGCACTTGCGCATCTAAACTTGTCGAAGGTCCACTTTGCTGCCCAACTGTTTCCACTAAACCGCCTGAATCACCTCGTGCAGGGAAATCGGAACCAGTGTCGACATCGGCCGCGGGCAACCCCAAAGAATAATTAAATTTCTTCTTTAATTGGTCTATGTGTCTTTTCACAGGAGGTCCGTTTTCATCGCCTACTACATAATGCCGCGATCCTAATTTATCGTGGATCTTACCTACTGACCATTTGTTTTTACCACCAAATTGACGCACCAAAACGGACTCCCCTACATCTAACGACCGGTTGCTACCTCCTGCATACCAACACAGATAGTAACGATCTATAATAGTCTTAAGTGCAGGAGACTTTAATATACTAAAATTGTGTAAAACATAAGTATAACGCGATAAATTCAGCTTCATACTATACTATTCAAAATGTAATAGAACAGCGACGTAACTATAATCTACATTAAGCTATCTGATATTCATGACCCGTTGCACCAACGTTCCTTCAGTTTGAATATTCATATAGACTTAGTGCAATAAAACACCTGAAAGGCGCGACTGCATAAAAATAAGTAACAGGTCTCATAGTTACTAGGTAATTTATGCCTACCACAGTATACATAAAACAGTACTACCGTTGGAAATGTTTAACGTTCAGCTCTTGCTTTTGACATAAGAAAGTTTTAAACATTTATAGAGACGTGTGGGTATAGGTTCTGAATTAAAAATAATATCGAAACGTGACTTTTCGCCGAACTTGGCACGTGTGAATATCGAATATATGCCTATAGGCTTGTAAAAGAACACTCACACATATGTGCATGTGTGCGTGAGCGCGTTCAGTCATTTTTGCATCAAGTTTGCATACTGCTTTTAAAGTTTTTTTTCTGTGCTTATGTGTCATTACGCGGTCTAATTAGGATTCTAATTAAAACGGCTGCGGTGCAGAATTAAACTGGCGGCGTCGCGGTAAAACCTTTACGTAAATATGAGTGTTGGGAAAATAACCCATTTATGAAATTTATGACCAAGCAAGTAAATATGAGGTGATCATTAAGCCATGTTGTAAATTGTAATAATAATGATGACTCTGTTTTTTAAACTTCACTCGGTGTTCAGCGAGTTAACATCATCATCATCATCATTTCAGCCACAAGACGTCTGAATATAGGCCTCCCCCAAGGGTTTCCACAAAGGCCGGTACTGGGCCGCCCGCATCCATTGTTTTCCGGTGACCTTAACCAGGTCATCGGCCCACCGTGTGGGAGGCCTACTAGCACTGCGCTTTCTGGAACGGGGTCGCCACTCGAGGATTTCTGTCCCATCGAGCGTCGGTCCTACGCGCTATGTGCCTGCCCACTGCCACTTAAGTTTGGCAGTCATGTGGGCTATGTTGGTGACCGTGGTTTGCCTACGCATCTCCTCATTTCTGATTAGATCTCGCAGGGAAACTCTGAGTATAGCCCTCTCCATTGCCCTTTGGGTGACTCCTTCTGATGGAGCCCATAGTGAGCAACCACTACTCTGTGCCATATGTCATCACTGGCAACACACATTGCTTGAGGACTTTTGACTTCAAACAGTTTTTGTTAACTTTCTTTTGTCTTTAGTTCAGTTCAACATATTCAGGCCATTCCAGACTGAGTGTGTGAGGCTTGTTTGAGAGCGAGATAAGTTTTGCTTAGATCATTTATATAACGCTCAGTATGATCAAAGCATTAATCCATGACACCCTGCAGTTGGCACAATATGCAGTGGTTTTTCTTACTTCAGTCTACTTTCCTACATAAAATTTTCCTTCTACTACAATTCAGCCCATAAATGACCCACTGCTGAGTCAAGCCTCCTCCAACTACGTGGAGTTTAATTAGCCTACTGTGCCACGCTGGCCAGACGGGTTGGCATAGCGTTTTGTATCAAGTTTTCCTTATATTATCATCTCCGTCTTATCATTCCCTTTAGTCAGCTCTTACGACACTCTCAGGAGGAAATGGGGTGGCAAATTCAAATTCAAATTCAAAACTCATTTAATCAAGTTGGCTCATTAGAGCTCTTTTGACAAGTCAAACAACAAATTAATATTTAATTTAAAATTTACCATCTACCACCTGTTCGGAATGCCGTTCTACAGAGAAGAGCCGGCAAGAAACTCTGCAGTTGCTCTTTTTAGATCGCCATTTTTAAGTACAAGGCCGTGATAAGACAGTTTGTGAGAGCAAACGCGCGCAATAGTCGCAAAGGGCCAAACATCAGCCAGATCTAATCAACAATACTAACCTTCTAACGCCCGAGCCAACCGACCCCCAGCAACGGCACCTGTTCACAAGCATGACGCATGCGGTAGCCATCGCTCTCCTCAACCATATTGCAGGGAAGAGAACGACCCGTCGCACGACGCCACCACTACCATGAGTCTTAAAGCGACACTATGTATTCTAAATCCGTCACTGGCATAGGGTTTTGTATCAAGTTTTCCTTATATTATCATCTCCATCTTATCATTCCCTTTAGTCAGCTCTTACGACACTCTCAGGAGGATATGGGGTGGCGACACTATGTATTCTAAATCCGTGACCACATGGAATAAATAATAAATGGAGTTATGCGGTAACATGTATACAAACATACAGTCGAATAAAAAACATTGAAGTCAGTAAAAAAATTACAGGATGCTGGCTAGGAACAACAACCAATCAATTAATCAGTCACCATCAACCCATTTCCTTCTCTAGGTTAACTGTTACGACACCCTCAGGAAGGTATGGGTTGTTGACTTTGTATATTCTAAAGCAGTTATGGATGGTGAATGATTTGACTTAAAACGAATGAATATCCATGTAATGAAATAAATAAATAACGAAGGTAGGCCGTGCTTTCACAAGTTTTGCCTAAACATCACGAAAAACCTTTGGACCCAAATAATTGGATATTGCTTTGAGGTTTAACGACTTGCGATAAATGTTTTAAATTATTTCGGATGGTTTAATGGGAGTTGATTAAACCTCCTTGATGGACAATAGCACGGGTTAGGCTGGTCAGCCCTAAGTCATACAAGGGACAGCCACTTAACATGCACAAAGCGTTTCCCCGCAAAAAAAACCTTGTTAATTCTGTTTTTTTTTGATAATGTATAATTTTATTTTATTCGATTACATATTTCAACAATATACATGCGAATTAATATTATAAAATATGTATGTAGTATGTATGTCCCAAAAATAACACGCCACAGCGATACTGGAAGTAGGATAGCCCTAGGTCTCCTCCACAAAAAGATAAGCTGATATAAAAAAAGCAATAATAATTAAATAATAATAATAAAAAATTAACATTAAGTAGCTATTTGTCACGACGATTTTGTTACATAGAACGTAAAAACCCGGTAATTTCCAAAAAAAAATCGGGTAATTTTAAAAATTCTAATATCTCAAAATCCTTGAGACTTTTCTTCACCATTTTTTTTTTGTGGAATGGACCTTTGTCTACAATAACAAAAAAAAGCTAAACCTAATCTGATCTAATTATGACGTCACCTGAATTTTTGCACACTGTTTTTTTATCAGGAGTACAATTTGATCCTTTTGTTATGGCTATAGTAATTTTGTAACACCCTGTATAACAATCAATTTCCATAGAAAATAAATTGCCGATACGCTCGTCTCTACCTCCTCTGCCCAGTTCAGCTGCCCAGCGTAGTGGAAGACTTTTCCATGCCAATGATCTCTCTCGCACAAGTGAATGAGACATACCTAGTGGTCTATAGGTATGTTCTCTTTTAACCACTCATGAAAAAGAAAGTAATGTGATTTACAATTAATATCTCAGCTCATAACTTACCTGCCTCGTTGGTCTAGTGGTTAGATGTGCCGCCTTTGGATCAACGGGTCCCGGGTTCGATTCCGGGGTCGGGCAAGTGTCTTTGTCTAAACCAGAGGCACTGGCTCGGAGTCTGGGTGTCATTTCTATCTATTATAAGTATGTATTTACAAAAAAAAATGTATCTAATTAGTTTATCATCCATCTCGTTACCATAACACAAGCATTAAGTTGCTTAACTTGGGACGAGATGGCGCTGTGTGAAATGTCCAAGGATATTTATTTATTATTTATTTATTTATTTATTAGAAAGAAGATGTAGTGACAAAATGTGAGAAAGGTATGCTGAGATGTTAGGCCATGTCGAGAGAATGAATGAAGAACGTTTGACGAAAAAAGTGTTTATGGCGAGTGTGAATGAAAGTGTTGGAAGGGGTAGACCTAGGCGGACGTTTCGACCCCCTCGACTGTGCTGCCACCTTGTCGTGGTGAAGGGGCTTGGGTGCCTCAATGATCCGTGGGGCCATACCGGCCAGGGCCTCCCATGCCGGGCCCACGGGGAGAGTTGAGATGCGGTGCACCGGCCTCTCGGGTTGACGCTAACCCGAGGGCTGACGGGCCACCTTCTGCGAGGCCGTTATGTCGCAGGGGGCTGCGGGGTGGGTCGCTAAGGCGGGAGCTCCAGGTGACCCGCGCCGCAGACGGTGGCAGTGGTGGAGGGGGGTTCGTGACGATGCCGAGAAGGGGTCCTTCTGCTGTCGCCTAAGAGGCCGGTGGTGGGTCGGGGGAACCGCAACCGACAAAAGCCTCGTTGACTGAGAGGGCGTCCCAGTTGCCGGGATGCCCTCTTCAACAGTCGCTTGCCGCGTTCCGGGCACCACGCCGGGGCGTCACAGTAAACTGCGTTTACGCGAACTTGTGGCGCCCCAAGCGCGCCGTGTGAGGGTATACCGTTGGGTTTTAGTAGGTAGATGACTCTTGGGTAGAAGACCAGGTCAAGAATACCCTAAACCGAAGAGCATGTATGAAGTAAGTAATGGAAGTGGACGAAGCGAAACAAGTATGTAAGTATGTGCTACGACCCGTAGCAAGTGGAAAGAAGTGGTATATGTATATACATATAGGTGGTGCATATGTATGTATATATTTATAACTTCCTGAAGCTGGCATCCACCACTTTCAACCACCTTTTAGGCGCATAGGGATGATCATCTAGCCAGACGAGGCGGTATGTCCGGCAGGGGGCCGCGGCGCCTATCCCCCGATAACTGTAGTCGGGGATTTCTTAACCGTGTGAATGACTCTGTAAACTTCGCTATTGCGGTTTCGGAATTTTTGGTAATTCTCGCATTTGTAGGCGATATTTCTTGATGTAGATAGTTCAGATGTTTCGGGTAAATTGTGTAAAGTATGTAACGTGCTACTCGGTCGCTACAAACGTAAAAAAGGTGATTCTCAATTTGTTTTTTAATTAATTATGTTACTGATCGTGTTTTTTTCATTTGATTGATATTTATCTATCTAGGACATATTGGTCCCACATAGATGTTGTCGGAATAGGTTCAGGAATAGGCAGAAAACTGGAAATAAGTGATCAAAAAGATTTGATACAATGTTTAATTTGGTTTATTCGGCAATTTTGTTATTTGAGTCCTTTAGAAATCATACTGTTAATTGCACTAAAATCGTAAAAATAACGAACAATATAGGCATTGTTTATTTTTCGATTTTTAATGCCTGTTTTGCGGTTGGCTTACTTACCTAACTCGGTGTGGTGTTACAACCCCATTCCATACTGCGAGTGTCGTAAGAGTCGACAATAGGAAATCACAAGGCCGAAATTCCAGCGGCAAGAAAAATTTTTGTACGACCTACAAGTATTTGTTCCGGGTCTTTTCTATCTATAATATGTATGTATTTACAAAAAAAAAGTATAATAAGTAGTTTATCATCCATCTCGTTACCATAACACAAGCATTAAGTAGCTTAGCTTGGGACGAGATGGCGTTGTGTGAAATGTCCAAGGATATTTATTTAATACTAGCTTTTGCGGGCGGCTTCGCCCGCGTGGGCTTCGAACCTGTGCATATTTTTTATGAACATAAAATCGCTTATTGTGACTAAACTATGATAGTTAGATATGTGCTCTCGCGGACTTTTTTGTAGATCTTTATAAGACCTACAAACCCGTAGTACATTATTTTGTTCTATTGTCAATAGTATTTGCAGCGCACGCATAAATAGGTTTTCGATTTTACACCTTGGTTTACAAAATCGCAATTTTCATACGGATCCCTAATTCTTTTGAAAATAAAATATAGCCTATAACCTTCCTCGATAAATGGACTATCTTACACTGAAAGATTTTTTGAAATCGGACCAGTAGTTCCTGAGATTAGCGCGTTCAAACAAACAAACAAACAAATAAACAAACAAACAAACTCTGCAGCTTTATATATTTTATTTATATTTATATTTATTATTTAATATATACGAAACTCTGTGCCAACCCGACCCGCTAGCGTCGCACAGTAGACTAAACACTCTCCATCTAATTTAGTAGATAGGTGGCATCACAAAACTCTTTTAAATTGTCGTATTTATAATTGCCATCTTCATCTTACGGCCCCTGTTCCACGCTAGGTGGTAGTCTCATATCTTCTTAAATTTAAGAGCGATGCTCTTGTCGGTGGAGTTTCTTCCAAGCATCTCCATCTTCTGCTAGCTCCTTGACCATTTGATACGAACCGACATTCACTTTTTCCTTAATTTGATCGAAAAAGTTTCTCCTAGGTCTTCCTCGTCCTCTCTTCCCTTCTACCTTCCCTTCTATGATAGTTGTCATAAGTGTGTCGTGTCGTATCAAATGCCCAATCATCTTTCCTCTTCTATTGTCTATGCAGGTCAACAGGCTTCTCCTTTCTTCTACTCTTTCTAATACTTCTTGGTTTGTTAGTTTTTCCATCCAGCTTATTCTTTCCATCCTCCTCCAGCACCACATTTCAAATGCTTCCAATCTTTCTCTGTCTCTTTGTGTCATTGTCCACGTCTCTGATCCGTACAGTGCTATGCTCCAGATGTACGTTTTAATTAAGCGTTTTCTTATGTTCTTTGCTATTTTAGAGCCGAATAAGTTTTTTTTGTTGTTAAATGCTGCTTTAGCTATTGCTATTCGAGTAATTATATCTGCCGTACATCTGGCTTCATGTGTTATGGAGCTGCTATTTACAATCACACCTTTCATACAAAATTCCCCATTAGAAAGAAAGAAAGAAAATACATTAAATCGGCAAAAACATACAGATACATTCTTACATCTCTTTTTTGATCTCCAACAACCCACATTCACATTCTAGCTGAAACAACCACCGGTTCGGAATCCTGCACTACAGAGAAGACCCGAAAAGAAAGTCTGTATTTGCTTTTTGCAAATGATTGGTCTTGCTTACAAATAAGCATGTGTACCTGAAATTTATTTTCCAAATTATTGATCTTGTTTAAAAATATCACTAAACCTCAAATTTACCCAGTAGGCGCAAAATTAGACTCATATCTTATTAACCTCAAACGGCATGTAAGTCCCTAATACGAAAGATCCCACTTGGCCAATTTATTACGCATTCCAATGTTGTCTACTACCACAGAATTACAGCCCTGAATTATCAAGAAATGAGCTCGTGATTAGTAAGCATGATTATAACGAATTAAAATCATCGATGCGTATAATTAAAACAAAATTAGGATAGAGGTTGAGGACTACATGAGGGCCATATCTCATTTCTCTGTCTCCAACGAGCTGAGTTGGATTATTTCGAATTTGCTAGAAGTAATTTAGCCTACTTACGAGTTCTTGAGTGGAGACCGCGAATCGGCAAGCGTAGTGTGGGACGGCCCACTGCTAGATGGAGCGACGATCTGCGAAAGGTTGCGGGCAGCAGCTGGATGCGTCAAGCTGGAGACAGGGCGCTATGGCGCCCTTTAGGGGAGGCCTATGTCCAGCAGTGGACTAATGTGGGCTGATGATGATGATGATGAATTTAGCCTACTGTGCTGCACTGACCAAAGGTCGGGTCGGGTAAGTGCCTTTGTGTAAACCAGAGACACTTGCTCGGAGTCATATCATTTGTGTTCGTGAATGTCATATTTGTAAACTGCCCGCGCAATACACGGTTATACGTTGTAAGGGGGTACGTTTTAGAAAAAATAAACAATACAACACTTTTAGCCCCTCACAAAAAGCAAGGTTTGTAGTTGTGCTGGACGATGCACAGCGTATTCCGTATAAACGGCTCGTATCAAGAACAAAATATCGCAGACTATCTGTACGGTGATACACACAGTGTCACCACCCCATTCCATCGTGAGGGTGTCATAGAATAGAATAGAAAAATGCTTTATTGTATAAACCAATTATGGCGTTCACAATCTTCATCGGATACATCACTTATAAAATACTACTACCAGGTCGGAACGCGGCACCAACCGAGAAGACCTGGCGGAAGAAACTCGGTGGGCTTGTCTCTTTTTTTAAACGCCATATTACAATAACCGTTATCTTATAACTAGTTTCGTTTGGTTCCGAAAAGCGCTCAACTGAAATATGAATTTTATGATAAAAAAAGAATAATTAAAAATGAAATTATAAGTCTTGAATCCAGTGAGCCGACCAACCCCAAACAGCGGCACCTGTTCACAAGCATAACGCATGTGGCAGCCATCGATCTCCTCAACCATATCAAAGGGAAGTGTTCGTCCAAAGTATTTTAGTGAGCATGACAACTCAGAGGATTGATAAGAGGCGATAAAGTGAAAAGGCCGTAACTTCGCCGTAAGAGAAGAAAGAAACTCTGTGCCGACCCATCTGGTCAGCGTGGTGCAGTAGGCTAATTACTCTCCGTGAAATTGGAGCTGGCACAACCCAGAGGTGGGTGATTTATGGGCTAAGTGATAGACTATTCAGTACATTATACACCCTTTCAAAAACACGAGTAATTGAATCAGTAATGAAACTCGCAACAACGTTAACGGAGTGCAATTAAAATGGGCTGTTAACATTCCGAAGGCGGTTTTAACCCATCGCTTTATTTCTTGTAATAAATATTGTTATTAGACAATACATTTATCAAATGGATGCCAAAATTATTATGCGGTTAGTGACGTATTTAGAATACACGAGGTTGGCGCAGTGGTTGAGCGATCGACTGCTGCGCAGCATGTCGCGGGTTCGATCCCCGCACGGAAGAAATATTTGTACGACCTACAAGTATTTGTTCCGGGTCTGGGTGTATGTATGTATTTATAAAAAAAAATGTATATATGTAGTTTATCATCCAATCTCGTTACCATAACACAAGCATTAAGTTGCTGAACTTGGGACGAGATGGCGTTGTGTGAAATGTCCAAGGATATTTATTATATTATCATTAACTCGTCTCATTCTGAGGGCGTTATATGAGGCGACTAAAAAAATAAAATTAAAATACAATTCAGCCGCACAGTACGCAAGAGGCAGACCATTTTGCTACAGATAAGTAACTCATCGTTTCAGCCCATAAATGACCCACTACCGGGTCGAGCCTCCTCCAAATTCATGGAGGGAAATTAGCCTACTCTGCCACGCGGGCAAGACGGTATCCCCCGTGGAGATACAGTCAGGACCCACGGGGCAGCTAGCGCGGGACGGTACACCCCGGGGATGTTTAGTGGGTATGCCTCCGTCTCTTCTTTACAAAGGGCGGAGGAGACTCCCACACTCCCCCGCCGGCCATCCCCAGGCTGCGGGGGGTCCATAAAGGATTTTACCCCGGGCACCAAAATAAAAAAAAAAAAAAAAGGGTTTGTATCAAGTTTTCCTTCTCTTGGGGCTAGGTGATCTGGCTCTTGCGTTCTTTTAGTCGCCTCTTACGACACCCTAAAGATGGTATGGGTTGGTGACATTGTGTAAATCGGTCACCACACTTAACTACTTCTACTATACTACTACTCAGCCCCTAAATAACCCACTGCTGAGTCGGGCCTTCTCCCACTACATGGAGAGTAATTAGCAGTGCTACGCTGACCAGACGGATAGGCACAGGGTTTCTTGTCAAGTTTTCCTTCTCTTGCGGCTAGGTTATCGGCTTTGAGATATCCTTTTGTCGGCTCTTACGACACCCTCAGGAAAAATTGGGGTGGTGACACTATTTATTCTAAATCCGTCACCACATGGATATAGTCACAGCGGATATAGTAGTAGAAAAGCCAATCATCATCATCAGCCTATTTCAGTCCACTGCTGGACGTAGGCCTCCCCCAAGGCTCGCCACTGAACCCGGTCTTCGGTTCTATGCATCCAGTTGCTGCCGGCTGCCCGTCGCAGATCGTCGCTCCATCTAGCAGGGGGGCGTCCCACCCTACGTTTGCCAGTACGTGGTCTCCACTGTAGCACCTGTATGCCCCAGCGGCCGTCAGTTCTACGACAGATGTGGCCAGCCCATTGCCACTTCAGCTTGCTAATCCTATGGGCTATGTCGATGACACGCGTTCTCGCTCGGATGACTTCATTACGAATTCTATCTCGTAGCGAGACAATAGAACAATGTAATTAATGAGATAGGGCCTCCGCGCATTATGCGGCCAGGCCGCGCGGCCAAGTCGCTGCGGCCAACTAATTCTTCTACGATGTATATAGCTGCGCGCATTATGCGGCCAGGCCGCGCGGCCAAGTTTTGTTCGCGCGGCCAAGGAAAAACATCGCGTCACATACGCGGCCTATTGGCCGCCGCGACCAATCCGCGCATTATGCGGCCAGGCCGCGGGACTGGCCGCGCGGCCTGGCAGCCTAAATGCGCGGGGGCCCATAGCTGCGCGCAATACGCGGCCAGGCCGCGCGGCCAAGTTTTGGTCGCGCGGCCAATGAAAAACTTCGCGTCACATACGCGGCCTACTGGCCGCCGCGACCAATCCGCGCATTACGCGGCCTGGCCGCCTAAATGCGCGGGGGCCCTTAGGTTCAAAATATATTGTGATTTTAGGCTTATAATAATTTAATTACCCTGTAGTTGGAGTGTTTTTTTTACCCTCAGCAGTGGATGATTAATGGGCTGGGTAGTATATTGACTTTTCAAAATATTTTAACTAACTACATAGTTTGTATATTTTGGCTTTTACCCGACCCCGGAATCAAAATGAGGATATTTGATCCTCAATACCTCTAGATCAAAGCGTATTATGATATTCAAAACAAAACAAATATATTCAAAAGACTCGAACATTTACAGCTCAATGAGTCGAAAATAAAGAGTCGAGATATTTTACGTTCAAAGTTTAAACAACAACGTGTTTGAAATAACATCTTGTAAAAACGTTAAGTAAAAGAAACGTACGTAAGAATGCCAAAACTTAGCGCAAGGTAAAAAAACAATAACAATTCTTATGAAATACAACGAGCCAAATTTCTCAGCAATGTTAAGATTCTAAAACAAGTTACAACACTTCCATTGGTATGTGTACGGGTATTGTTGGTCGTACAGTGTTGATATCAAGGAAAGACGTTGGAACGTACACTAAATGATGAAATGGAGTAGAGGAGTGGAGGCGTAAACAATGAACCAATGAATTTTACGATTACACCGTACAGTAATAAAGCAAATAACTGGAAAACTCATTATCATCTACTTTATCTTTCCCAATCCCATTTTGGACATCACTAGTTATAACTGTTTTGGCAAACTACCAAGCTCCCAAGATTTTTTAATTTTTCTCTTGGTTGTGGTCAGCGGTTTTGTGGGACTCCGGAACACTCGACTGCACACTAAAACATTAGCGGTATACCCTCAAACGTTTCGTTTGGGACACCACAAGTTCGCGAGGACACATTCTACTGTAGTGCCTTTGGGTTTTGAGTAGCGTCCCGAGTATGGGGATGCCCTCAGTCTATGAGGTGTGATAGCGACCAGCAAGCTACATATTTTACACAATTTACCCAAAAAAATTGGAACTATCAAGAAATATCGCCTACAAATGCGAGAATCACCCAAAAGTCCTACACCGCGATAGCGAAGTTTATAGAGCAATTCGCACGGTTAAGAAACCCCCGAGTACAGTTATAGAAGGATAGGATCTCATCTAGCTAGATGATCATCCCTTTACGCCTAAAGAAGCTTTGTCGGCGGGAGATCTCCCAACCCACCACTGGCCGCTAAGGGTAGAATGTGGACGTAACGTCACGTTCCCCCAGCTACCGTTGGCGCTGCGGATCAGCCAGAGCTCCCTCCCTAATACCAATCCCTCATCCAGCAAATCCAGGCGTTGCCTTAACCTAGAGATTGAATACGTACCTACCGCAATATCTACTAGGCAAAGACATAATTCGAAAACTATTGAATGGAATTGCATTCGGATTCAAATCATGAAGAGAGTGATAGAGGATGAAACAACTTATAACTAAATTAATTTAGATTGTGTGGTAGGCTAATTACCCTCCCTGTGATGGGAGGAAGTCCGACTCGTGCTGGATTTATAAATATATCCTTGGACATTTCACTCAACGCCATCTCGTCCCAAGCTAAGCACCTTAATGCTTATGTTATGGTAACGAGATGGATGATAAATTATTTATATACATTTTTTTTGTAAATACATACATATTATAATAGAACACACCCAGACCTGGAACAAATACTTGTAGGTCGTACAAATATTTCTTCCGTGCGGGAATCGAACCCGCGACATGCTGCGCAGCAGTCGATCGCTGAACCACTGCGCCAACCGTGTCATTTATGGACTGAGTAGTAGTAGTAATTTAGATTTAATTTAGACACATTGTTCGTGCGATTTCATCATGGATTCTTAGTTAATGGGGGATATGGGACTCCAATTCGCGAGGTACTAGCACTCATTATAGCCCACGGGTCGTTTCTCGATTGCACCATTCCACCCTGCGACCCTGGAGGACCTTGGCCCACCTCGTTTAGTAGAAAAGGCTACACAGCCTGGGTTATTGCTACCGGGAAGGGACATTCACCTTTAAGGGTTTTGATCACAGGTTCCAGGTTTGATATGAAGTGATTTGTGTAAATCTGAGACTTTTTTTATAAGATACTTCAATGCCTTTGACCCTAGGCTTGCGTGATGGAAAGCAACGCCAGGGTCTAAGATGGAGCAGGCAATTTAAGGAAATGCCCAGGTGGGCACCGGCTCTCACATACACACGACGGAACACAGTTAAACTGCTTGGCGGACTTAGATGTGAGGGTGGTAGCTAGCCGGGCGGACCATTAGATCCTACCACAAACGACTGTTTTTAAAAACGATAACTATTATAGTTTATTTTGACTTTTATTAAAAACAAATCCAATTGTTTGTCCTATAAGGGAGAATCAATGTGCTCAAGATTTCTATTGACTTACAAACCCATTTCACATATACTTTTTATGAGGGATTTAGGAGAAACGATTACCTATTAGACAAAGAGCATGCAACCAGGAGCACATATTTATGATGCGGTCTAAAAATTACATTATGTAGGCAGTAAGAGCCTTATAGTGATGGATTTAGATGCCACCACGCCATGCCCTTCTGACAACGTCGTTCTTACGCTTTAATGCCAGCAGATGGAAATGACAAGGTCTAAAACCTACCCGCAAGAGAAGGCAAACTTGATACGAAATCCTATGTCTTCCCAGCACTTCATAGCAGGCTATTTACCCTCCATATCCATGGTTGAAGGTTACATGTAATTTGAGAAGGCCCGACTCACTAGTGGGTAGTTTATTGGCTGAGTAGTACAGTAAATCTAGCTGTATACTATATATTTTTCCCCATAGAAAAAATAAATGCTGTTATGACGTAAAAATGTCAATCTGATATACGCCTCTTAGACTAACCGACGCCTTCGACACCATATCCAGCTTATTTTTATACAAAATTACTTTCAACGCGAACAAAGGGATAACGGCTAATGTGGAAATAATAAGACCCAAAGGAGTACAGTTTTCCTCGCGTTTTATTTACGCAAAACAACGGAGAGTGACAACACAAAAAATAGAGGGCTTAAACTTAAAGAAATAAAACGTTATCTGTGGAGATGGAATGGATTTCAAATCTTTATTCTATTTCTCTTGCCTTTACCAACTATTTGGAAGGCAATTTGGAATGCTTTGCTGGATGTAAACTCAATTTATCTAGCCAGGGGTTGTCGTAGAGTATCTTATTCGTGTGAGTGCTCTGTTAACTTTGTTTTCGTGCTGTAGGAATTTGTGATGCTATATTTATTGATGGTATTTATTGATAGTTCATTTTTTGACGAGAAAACGTCTTTAACGGCGTTAAGCACTTTTCTTGGGATAGGTATAACATATCAAACTTGCGTCAGAGCACGTGACCTGATCGAATATTCGTAAAACAGAGGGTAGCAGGAGATAGCCGGCGCGCGGCGTAGGAGAAGAAGTAATATCCTCCTCCTCTCGCACATCCACGCATGGTGACTGCTGATAAATAATAATAATAATAAATATACTTGGACAATTCACACAACGCCATCTCGTCCGAAGCTAGGCAACTTAATGCTTGTGTTATGGTAACGAGATGGATGATAAACTACTTATATAGGTACATTTTTTGGAAATACATACATATTAAAGACTAGCTGACCCGGCGAACTTTGTTCCGCATTATAAATATTTAAAACAAAAAGAAAGTTGGACATAGGATACCTGAGATTTTTATCCCGTCCGTATAAAACCTACTTTAACAAAACGCAACTGACAGCGAAACGTTATGTTGTCTATAGTTTAATATGGCCGAAAATTTGACAATTAGAAATTTTGAATTCGACTTGTTTATATTGTTGTAATTCACATAATATCTTTATAACTTGTAGCCTATGTGTTATTCTGATGTATAAGCTATATTATTGTAAAGTTTCATTAAAATCCATTCAGTAGTTTTTACGTGAAAGAGTAACAAACATCCATCCATCCATCCATCCATCCATCCATCCATCCATACTTACAAACTTTCACGTTTATAATATTAGTAAGATAGAAAACACCCAGACCCGGAACAAATACTTGTAGGTCGTACAAATATTATTTTATTCCGTGCGGGAATCGAACCCGCGACTTGCTTCCATTATTTATAAATAAATATTGTATTTAACCACATAAATGATAGTAATTTTATACTAATAAATAAAGCAATTTGTGCGAAATTATTCCCTAACCATTCCAAAATATTCAAAATGCACTTAGGTTCAAGTTTTTACTTCTGCCGGAACTCCCGGAGTGCAACCCGTTTTTTTATTGTATGCATGTCGCTTTCTTGTCTCTACAATTCCAAAACAGTTTTATTTTATTATAACTAAGTCTCGTCATAAAACATCTGCATTTCTGGTAAAATAATCTATGAACGTCCAAGAAAGACAACGCTATCGCATATGATACCACACACTAAAGAAGATGAAGACATCTTAAGCTAAATGACTTCGTCGCTTCCCTGAGATATGTGAACTCATTATCAAGGATTCATGAGACAAAATCTTGAGCCTTTAATGTACAGTTACGTCATTAACTTGAAAGTCAAAGCAATATATGTTTTTTTTTAAATATAATTTTGAGTGGACGGAAAGGACTGGATGCGAAAGTCGCAAACCCGGGAAGAATGGCGTGCATTGGAAGAGATCTACACTCAGCATTGGGTGGTGAAAGGTTGAACAGAAGAAGAAGAAAAAGAGTGATTGTGTGCCAATCCAATCCGCCAATCGAATTAGAATCACGAATCAGCCAATCAGTGTGGTGACGGGCTTATAATACATAGTATCACCGACCCATTCCATCCTGAGGGTGTCGTAAGAGCCGACGAAAGGAAAGACAAGGACGAATACCTGGCCACGAGAGAAGGAAAACTTGAAACGAAACCCTGTGCCAACCCGTTCGACCAGCGTGGCCCAGTAGGCTAATAACCCTCCATGTAGCTAGAAGAGGCCTGACGCAACATTGGGTCATCTATGGACCGAGTCGTAGTAGTTCGTTCGTTACAGCCCATAAATGACCCACTACTGGGTCGGGCCTCCTCCAAATTCATGAAGGGAAATTAGCCTACAGTGCCACGCTGGCAAGATGGGTTGGCACAGGGTTTGTATCAAGTTTTCCTTCTCTTGGGGCTAGGTGATCTGCTTCTTTTAGTCACCTCTTACCTTATGGGTTGGTGACATTGTGTATTCTAAATCCGTCACCACACGGATTCGTAGTAGTAGCTTGTGTAGTTATTTTATTGCTCGTCACAATTCATATTTTTTTTAAGAATAAAATATGTTTATACTATTTTTTATGAACGAAAATAATTTATGCGTATTACAAAGAATATATTCGACCCCTGAAAATTTTTCTTCAACGTCAATTTGAATTTCGGATTCACATAAGTATTATTTATCAAACTCTTCAAATATTCTTCATTCCCTTTTGGTAGATCTTGAACATGGACTTCAGAAATTCGGACACCTTGAGAGCGTCTTCAAAAAGAAACTGTACCTCAACCAATAAAATCTCTCGTGGCTGACCCATTAATATGTGTTTCGTTACACCGGCTAAATAATGAACTGAATCAATTTAGCCTAAGTGACGGCGCGGGTTCACTGAAAGATGTAATCTCATTATTGAAGGCTCTGAGGTCGCGTAAAATGTGGAGGGTTTTGTCTACAAATTGAGGATGACACTAATGGGGGATAAAATAGGCCTTCGACGGAGACATTATGGTACAGTTGGAGACATTAATATCGTATCTCCTCCAAATGTATGGAGGGTGCCTTGCTGGCCAGACGGGTTGGCATATAGTTTCGTATCAAGTTTTCCTTCTCTTGCGGCTAGGTTATCTTCCTTGTCATTTCCTTTTGCTCGGATCTTACGACACCCTCATGATCGAATGGGGTGATGACACCATGTTTTCTAAGTCCATCACCATACGGACATGGAAAAGTGAATGAGGATTCTTGGCATATTCGGGACCAGACGAATACAAGCTACGTTTCTAATCTACCGTAAAGCCTGATTCACGCTACAACGTGTCGCAACCGGGCCGTGCCCCGTCCGGGCCCCGTGCGTGGCATTTTGTATGAAGTGGTCCCGGCCGGGGCACGGCCGAGACACGGTTAAGCATGAATTACTTCATACAAAATGTATACCAATAATGCTCAACCGTGCTTAAAAGTCATTGACAGTGTTCTTTATTATGAGGAACATAAGGAGGAGCATATTTAGCAGCAATGCCACTTTTTTTTAAACTTAACCCCTATTTGTGACCTGTATCGTGGGGGCAGTTTACAAACACGTAAATCATGAACAGAAATGATACCCAGACTCAGAGCAAGTGCCTCTGGTTTAGACAAAGACACTTGCCCGACCCCGGAATCGAACCCGGGACCCGTTGACTCAAAGGCGGCACACAACCCCTAGAGCAATGAGGCAGTCGCGGACACTGACGTTAATTCTAGATTTAGATATGCCTAAGACACCGACTTCAAATGGTTGTATAACGTTCCTTTTCACTTTTTAGTGCCTATTTTGAAGTCAATTCACATTTTTTTCTTATAAGGAGGGCCGTCAGCCCATAGACAGGCCGTAGTAGAAGTTATTTTTTTATTTCCTCCGTTTATATATTTCGTGAAGCAAAGAGTGTAATGAAACGTGTTCTGAGTCCTAAACCCTCAGTTGAATCAGAAAAGCATTCAGCTATAACATTACCATATGGTCATGTATTTTTTATTCCCACCAAAGGCATCCGTTAAACCCAGACAGACAAATGAGTGAACATTTTTATTCATGTAACACCTATTCTTTAGCTTGATTAAAGACAACGCTTACTACAGAGATAGTAGAGGTAGTTATTGTGAAATAGGGATAGAATCTAATAAAGATCTTTTTTTCGTCCAATCCAAAGAGTGCGGTTATAAGTTTGATATGTGGATGAATGTAGCTCGTAAACAAATATATCGATTTTGATGCAGATATTTACGAAAGGTTGTCCGAGTGATGACTGATTTAGAATACATAATGTCAACAACAAAGGTTGTCTGGAAGAAATCGCCTAGTGCGATAAGACCGCCCATTGTACATTTCTTTGTTATTTAAATCTAATTCTATGTTAACCTTTTATATTATTGGTGTACAATAAAGAGTATTCTATTCTATTCTAATGTCACCAACCTATTCCACTCTGAGGGTGTCGTCATCATCATCATCATTTCAGCCGAAAGACGTCCACTCCTGAACATAGGCCTCCCCCAAGGATTTACACAAAGGCCGGTCCTGGGCCACCCGCATCCATCGTTTTCCAGCGACCTTATTAACCAGGTCATCGGTCCACAGTGTGGGAGGCCTTACCAGCATTGCGCTTTTGGAACCGTGGTCGCCACTTGAGGACTTTTCTGCCCCATCGGGCGTCGGTCCTGCGCGCTATGTGCCCTGCCCACTGCCACTTAAGTTTGACAATAAAATAAAAATAAATAAATATCCTTGGACATTTCACACAACGCCATCTCGTCCCAAGCTAAGCAACTTAATGCTTGTGTTATGGTAACGAGATGGATGATAAACTACATATATACATTTTTTTTTGTAAATACATACATATTATAGATAGAAATGACACCCAGACTCCGAGCCAGTGCCTCTGGTTTAGACAAAGCCACTTGCCCGACCCGGGAATCGAACCCGGGACCCGTTGATCCAAAGGCGGCACATCTAACCACTAGACCAACGAGGCAGTCGAAATACTGCGGGCTATGCCGGTGAGCCTGGTTTGCCTGCGTATCTCCTCATTTCTGAATCGATCTCGCAGGGAAGGGTGTCGTATGAGCTGATAAAAAGAAATGACAAGGCCAAAAACCTAGCCAAAAGAGAAGCAAATCTTAAAACGAAACCCTGTGCCAACCCATCTGGCCAGGGTGTGTGTAGGCTAGTTGGCACAGGGCTCGGGGAGGGTTGTGATGGGAGGAGGCCCGACTCAGTGTTGGGTCATTTATAGGCTGATATGTAGAAGTAGTGTCCAAAAATATGATTCCCGCAAAGTTTTGGGTTATACGTTCCTTTTGAGAACTAAGAAAAATGTGTCTTTCGCATAGACTTTTTTAATGTGAAGTATTTTATTATTACACATACAGTATAGTGTGTAGTGACGTGAGTGACCATTCCATCCTGAGGGTGTCGTAAGAGCCGACAAAAGAAATGACAAGGCCGAAAATCTACCGTGCCACGCCGGTAAGGCGGGTTGGCACCTGGTTTGTTTCAAGTTTTCCTTCTTTTGCGGCTAGGTGATCTGCTTCTTGCGTTCCTTTAGTCGCCTCTTATGGCTGGATACACCCTCAGGATGATACGGGTTGGTGAAATTTTGTATTCTAAATTCGTCGCTGTTTACAAACATGTAATTCACAAACATAAATGACACCCAGACTCTGAGCAAGAGCCTCGGGTTTATGACACTTGCACGACCCGGATTCAAACCGGGTACCTGTGACCCAAAAGGTGGCACATCCAACACCTTCGATATTATAATGGTATATAGACGATCTTAATGGCGTTTGTTTTTGTAATACGAGTGTATTAACACTGCACCAATACAATCTAGCTTAGCCTAATAAGTAATTTGTATCTATCCTAAATTACTACGGAAATAAATACGAGTAAACTAAGGCAGTGTCCACTGACACTTGTCATAATGTCTCTAGAAATAATCTTAATGTGGAGCCGACGTCAGTCGACGTCATCCGACGGCAGCCGACTGCAGCCGTCGACTGCCTTTGACGGCACTTGCCGACGCGTCGACGGCTGCAGTTGTCTGTGCGGTTTACAACATGCCGTTCGTGTGTATGAGCGCTTAATGGTAGCTTGTTCTTTTATGAATCAACAGTATTTCTGCAATAAACCTGAAGAAAACTCGAGTGGCAATTAAACTCGGACTTTTAAAGAGTTGGACGTAAAAAGTATGCGTAAATACGAAAGGAGCGAACTTTTCGTATCAAGCAAACACAATTCAAGTTTGCCTTTTCTTGAGTTTTAATTATGCCAGGCTTATTTTTCAAACTGACTGTAAAACTTGTTCTTTAAGAATGAAACTACCTTTGATACTCTTGCGAGGTTCGGACTTTTATTACTGTCTAATAGTTAATGGGTTAAGTTATATTATAATCCAAGTGTTCATTACCGAAAAGACATGAACACGAGGTTTATTAGGTATCTGTTTAAATAAATGAAATTGTAGTGCATTCTTTTTTGGTATTCTCTATATATAAATTACTAGCGACCCGCCCCGGCTTCGCACGGGTGCAATTATTCATGTATATGTACCTAAAAACTTCCTCTTGCATCACTCTATCTATTAAAAAAAACCGCTTCAAAATCCGTTGCGTAGTTTTAAAGATATAAGCATACATAGGGACGGACAGACGACAGTGACTTTGTTTTATACTATGTAGTGAAGTGATTTACTCTGTAAGTAAATAGCCTACATTGCCGCGCTGGCCAGATGGGTTGGCACATAGTTTCGTATCCAGCTTTTCTTCTCTTACGGCAATGTTATCTGCCTTGTGTCGGCTCTTACGACACCCTAAAGATGGAATGGGGTGGTGACACTGAGTATTCTAAATCCGTCACCACACATAAAAACTGAACAATACTTCTTAGGACAGTTTTCCGGTCCTAAAAGGCTATCTTCGAACAATCACGAAGTTACAAAAACGGCCATTACCGTTACTTCCAAATGTTAAACTTTATCGGTGATAAACGCAGTGTAATAGCTCCCTTAAATATAAGTACACTCGTTTCAATTAAACTAAACTGGGCCTGCAATAAATGTGCAGTTTTTTTAAATTTAAACGAATTTCCTGTTGTTTATCCTGCATCGCAGGAGCTGTGTCATCGCTTCAGCCAAAAGACGTCCACTGCTGGACATAGGCCTCCCCCAAGGATCTCCGCAAAAGCTGAAAACCTTAACCCGGTCGGTCCACCGTGTGGGAGGCCTAACAGCCCTGCGCCTTCCGGAACGCGGTCGCCACTCAAAGACTTTTCGGCCCCGTGGGGGAGGGGGTGTACTTACACGACCCTGGAATCGAACTGCAGACCCGTGACATCTAACCTTTATACCAACCAGGCAGTGAAATGGCAGTCAATGAATTGTGTTATCAAATTCGAACGGTTGCTATAGTCTGATATGTTTGGAAACAAAAGTCGTTTACGAGTTAATCATGTAAATAATAAATAATAATAAATAAATAAATATCCTTGGACATTTCACACAACGCCATCTCGTCCCAAGTTAAGCAACTTAATGCTTGTGTTATGGTAACGAGATGGATGATAACCTACTTATATACATTTTTTTTTTTGTAAACACATACATATTATAGATAGAAATGACACCCAGACTCCGAGCCAGTGCCTCTGGTTTAGACAAAGACACTGGCCCGACCCCGGAATCGAACCCAGGACCCGTTGATCCAAAGGCGGCACATCTGACCACTAGACCAACGAGGCCAAATGATGTATGTAAATGTAAATAAATGAAAGCTATGTTTCTAGGAGTACCAATAATGACTGCTGATGCGAGCATTTGACGGAGAAAACTTAGCGTACCTTGGGACCGGAGTTCTTTTAACGATAAAAGGCCGCTCGTTATTTCAAGCTTTCCTCCGCTGTTGTTGGCTTTTTTTATTATATCTGTT
Organism: Clostera curtula; assembly: GCA_905475355.2. Classification (NCBI taxonomy): domain Eukaryota; kingdom Metazoa; phylum Arthropoda; class Insecta; order Lepidoptera; family Notodontidae; genus Clostera; species Clostera curtula. The sequence continues at coordinate 7,363,603 of FR997817.1, forward strand.
GCGAAAAACAATTATTGTTCTGTCTGTTTCTGGGAGTTCTTGCTAAAGTCGTTTACGTAAGATAAATTAATGAAGTTGTTTGGTAATTATTACTTTATAAGCCGTTTGTTTTGGTCCTGATTGGGCTATTCGTTACGTAAATCGATTTCTCAAAAATGATTGTGATTGTGAAGATTATGGAGACCCTTGGTGGAGGCCTATGTCCAGCAGTGGACGTATTTGGCTGAAATGATGATCAAACAGGACTTATCGCGCACAGAATTAATTGGTCGCGAGCTCGGAGGGAGAGTCAGCTCGCGACCACGGCCATTGTAACATGGTTGAAACGTCGAACAAAAACAGGTATTGATTTAACCTATATTAATTGTGTGCGTGATAAGTCCCGTCGGATGTTTTTAAATTATGTGTTCAAATCGTGAATGTTTAAAAATAATATGATGATGTTGATGATGTATAAGATGCTTTTCTGTTAATTATGGCTTCAGTAGGTATACTAACGTTGTGCTTCTAGTAGGACAAGATAGTAGCGAAATTAATAAATAAATTTTGCCTCGTTGGTCTAGTGGTCAGATGTGCCGCCTTTGGTTCAACGGGTCCCAGGTTCGATTCCGGGGTCGGGCCAGTGTCTTTGTCTAAACCAGAGGCACTGGCTCGGAGTCTGGGTGTCATTTCTATCTATAATATGTAAGTATTTGCAAAAAAAAATGTATATAAGTAGTTAATCATCCTTTATAGGATAGGATATTTATTTATTTATTATTTAAATAAATAATAAATAAATAATATTTATTTATTTATTATTTATTGGACATTTCCTTCACCTTGGACATTTCACACAACGCCATCTCGTCCCAAGTTAAGCAACTTAATGCTTGTGTTATGGTAACGAGATGGATGATAAACTACTTATATACTTTTTTTTTTGTAAATACATACATATTGTAGATAGAAAACACCCAGACTCCTAGCCAGTGCCTCTGGTTTAGACAAAGACATACTCTACTATATGATTTAAATACGACGCTGCAGTGTGATGACGTATTTGGAATACATAGTATCGCCACCTCATACTATCCTGCGAATGTCGTAAAGCCGGCTCTACATTTGCGGCGCGAACGGCCGCGATAGCCCGCGACAACTGCGAATCACGAGTGTAGATGTTGTTCACGCCTTCTCGTTCGCGCTTCGCACCGTTCCCCTATCAGTGTCGGTTTTTTGGCCCGCGTCAAAGGAATGCATCAGAAATCGCGCCGTCGTCCATTATAGTCGCGAACACGCGGATCACGGCGTTTATTCACGGCGTGAATTCACGGCGCGACGTCACGCGTGAGTGTAGAGCCGGCATAAGAACCGAAGAACTAAATAAAAAACCAAGGCTAGTTGCAAGAGAAGGAAAACTTGCTATACAATCCTGTGCAAGTGTCCCTCCATGTAATGCCATAGGTAATTTACGGGCATAACGTCAACGATTCTTAACAAGTACATTTTAAATATGTTGGTTTTATTCTTGATATAAATTTCATCCCTTGTAGTGTAAGAACTACCACTGTATAGTAAAAAAGGTTACTCAACGAATGCCTATACTTTCATGTAGGCTCACGTTACGGTAAACCGTAAAGATAGGCCCTAGGGAGACCATGAATATGGCATGAACCTAAGATAGAAATTTTACGAAGGTGAGAAGACTTGAAAGCTATCAAGATTGCATTACCTTTGAATCCCAAGGCACGTATTGAATATTTGACGTGGCATGGACAAGTGTATTGAGGGACGGACCCTGAAAGTCCCACATAACCCGGCAAGAAATCCTTGGATCCCTTGGACACTTCACACAACGCCATCTCGTGTCCCAAGCTAAGCAACTTAATGCTTGTGTTATGGTAACGAGATGGATGATAAACTAATTATATACATTTTTTTTGTAAATACATACATATTATATATAGATAGAAAACACCCAGACCCGGAACAAATACTTGTAGGTCGTGCATATATTTCTTCCGTGCGGGAATCGAACCCGCGACATGCTGCGCAGCAGTCGATCGCTCAACCACTGCGCCAACCGTGCTGTCAGAAAGGCATCGGGTATCCATGAGGATATCCGATAAAAAAAGCAAAATTCTAAACGGTTAATGAAAAACTCTACCTCCGTATACGGGAATATTCCAGTATAAAAAATCGCACAAGTATTACATAAATTCAGATCAAAGTAACGATCAGACTTTTGAAATCGGTTTCAAATTTTTCCGGGACCCTGATCAAACCGTGTTTAACATCGTGCAAAGTCAAACAAATGTTGGTGTGGCATATTTATGTAGACTTCACAAGTCTTCTAATTTCGTGGGATATATTTATGAACCAGGTTTGTCATGTGACTTTGCTTGCATGGATTTCTGTCTTGTTTTGTCTTTAATTGGTAAGGTGACGGATCTAAAATACACAATCTCACCAACCCATACCATCCGAAGGGTGTCTTAAGAGGTGACTAAAGGAATGCAACAGGCAGATCACGTTGCAAACTTGTTTGACTACCTCTTTGGTCTAGAAGGTTGGATGTGCCGCGTAATTCCGCGTATTAAGAAAAAATAATTATAATTTGTCAAAATTCTTGCGTTATGGCGCTTGCGTAGCAGCCTTCCAGACCGGTGGTAGTTTCGGCATGAATGTGAGTGAACGCAGGGATTGTGAGCGATCAGGGGAGATGGAGGGATTGTAGGAGTGAGGAGTTGTGTGAGAAAGCTGTGAATGTAGGTATGACGACTGATAGATGTGTGTGGAGGCTGCCACCTGGTGTGGGACAGGGGCCGTAAGATGATAATGGTATTTATAAATATGACGATTTATAAGAGTTTTGTAATGAAACCTACGTAAATAAAGTTCCTTTCGAGTTTTGTAATTGAGCTGCTCCGGAATGTCTCGACCAATTTTGATGAAATTTTATATTCACATTTGGTAGGTCTGCTAATCGGAAAAAATCTATTCTTCCTCCTCCTAAATGTTAGAAGTGGTCCGGTCCATTGCTAAATTTTATTTTTTCTGCATTTTTATATTTTTTATGATATGACGTCCAAAAATACATACACCCTAAATTGTTCCCCTCTAAGATCAACCGCTATATTTTATTACCGATATTTATAATTATAGCAATACTACGTTTGCCGGAACAGCTAGTATAGTATAATATTGCTCTATTCCTATCGACAAAATCCAATCCTTACCAATGTTGTAAAGCCCCAAACGTGACTACTATCCTTCCATTCGACATGTAATCGGTTTCGTGATAGTGTTTCGATAACCCTTAACCTCGTATGCTAAATCGGATCAGTGACTGACAACCCTATCGCAATACTCACTTGAGGAAAATTGCTGTGACGCCAACTCGATAAACGTGTTTGTAAACGGAATCCTATGTTTTTTTTTCTTTTATTTATTTACTGGCGACCCGCCCCGGCTTCGCACGGGTGCAATGATGAAAATCTCAATTTATCAGTGTTTCTCTACAGTACTATGCATTCTATAAATATAAATAAATAATAAATATATATCCTTGTCAATAATCAATGACACTTTTCGTTTTCCACTGCCGTTATGTTTCCGTCATGTTTACACTTTTTACATAGTCGGAGACATGTCATCATTCCAGCTCACCCTCTACTGAGCTGGGCCTCCTCCACGTTCATGGAGGGAAATTAGCCTATTGTACCACGCTGGCAAGACGGGTTGGCACAGGGTTTGTATCAAGTACAGACCCCACAATGCCGCAGCAAGACACGAGTTGGAGCACCCCGGGGATGTTTAGTGGGTTTGCCCCCACTCTGGGGGAGAGTCCCACACACCCCCCCTCGGCCATCCCCGTGGCCGACGGGGATAGTCCATAAAGGATTTGACCCCGGGCGAACAAAAAAAAATCAAGTTTGTATCAAGTATTCCTTTTTTTGCAGCTAGGTAGGTTGCGTTTTGCACTTTCTGCACCTTGGATTCCCAAATAACCTGTGTAGCCTTCTCAATAAAGGTGTCGGAAATTTCATCAAATTTTCGTAAAGTGTAAAGGTGCCTTAACATATTTTCTATCTATATATATAAAACTCAAAGGTGACTGACTGACATAGTGATTTATCAACGCACAGCCCAAACCACTGGACGGATCGGGCTGAAATTTGGCATGCAGATAGATGTTATGACGTAGACATCCGCTAAGAAAGGATTTTGATAAATTCTACCCCCAAGGGGATAAAATAGGGGATGAAAGTTTGTATGAAAATTTATCAATTTTAAACAGATCGGGCTGAAATTTGGCATGCAGGTAGATGTTATGACATACGCATCCGCTAAGAAAGGATTTTGATTCCTGCTGCAAAAACTACAACTAATTAATAATAATACTGTACTGTAATAATACGCGGGAAAAAGCTAGTTAATGTATAAAAACATAACAAAATGAGAGGACAATTTAAAAAAAATCCGTAGACTGCTTTGAGTTTTAAATAGATTCGATTTAAAGTCATGCATTTGCACGAAATTTTCTATCTTACATCAATATGTATCTAATATGTATAAGAAAGGGTTAGTACTCATTTAAGTGGGATAGAATTTTCTGGAACCGCAAGTCCCAACGCATTTCGTGCGAACCTGCCGAAGCAATTTCTTCGAGTGTGTACAAATACCTTGAAAGGGTATCACGTAGCTAGGCAGTTTACGAGAAGTGGAACGCGTCGATTTGCGTTTGGGTTGCGAGAACGGTGATATGTTAATACAGGGTGTCCTGAAACTATAAGTATATCGACCGAAAAAAAGTGTCTCCTTACTCGCCCCTTCCCAATCCTATTAAGATCAGCACCAGTCTGTGGAATTATTGGCATTTAGGTACATTCCAAAATAATCACCATTGAATGAATGAATGATATTCTTTATTGTACACCAAAAAAACATAAAAGAAACTTCAACATGAACATTGTACAGTACAAATGGCGGTCTTATTGCTGAAAGCAATTTCTTCCAGACAACCGTTGGATGGACTTAGGTGGAACAAGAAACAAATATGAGTAGTTGCAGTGTACATATGATATACAATATATAATTAATAACAAGTAAACATATACATATTATAAATATTAAGTACGACTAACCAAAAGTCAAATAATGCTCTTTCACCATAGTTTTAAACTTCGTTAAGGATTGAGCACACCTTACCGACAATGGCAAAGCATTCCACAGGCGCACAGCTTGAATAGTAAAGGATTTATCGTAAAATCGTATTTACATAAACATTGAAGTTAATTTCAATAGATGAGTCTGCCTCACTGAATATCAATATAATACCCAAGCAATCACTATCACTATCACTACATAGTATAAAACAAAGTCGCTGTCGTCTGTCCGTCCCTATGTATGCTTAAATCTTCAAAACTACGCAACGGATTTTGAAGCGGTTTTTTTAATAGATAGAGTGATTCACAAGGAAGGTTTATATGTCATAATTGCACCCGTGCGAAGCCGGGGCGGATCGCTAGTATGTTATAAGTTTGACGTATTTGTGTGGTTCCACTACTACTACTCAGTCATCATTGCTGACCCACTGCTGAGTTGGGCCTCCTCCAGTTAGGGGCTGTCCATTAATCACGTGAGGTTCAAAAGGGGGGAGGGGTCCAGCAAAAATCACGAAATATCACAAGGGGGTAGTCGTTGTCAAACCAAAATCTGCTATGTGAAAAAACTCTATTTTGAATTAACGAGTAAAAGCATTTTCGTATAAAATTTTAAGAAGGTGAACTCCAAATAATATTGTCTTTGTAGTTGAAACATACTTCTAGGCAGTCCTTTGACGTGTTAGATTATTAGTACATACATATTTTAAAGTAAAAAGTGCATTATTACGGTGTGTAAGTAAAATTCTCAAAAATGCACATAGTATATTTTGGTTTGACAACGACGAAATAACAAATAATGTATAACAAACTATTCTTTCTGGGTACGAAAGTTGCCAACTGAAACGTAAATAATAAAACAAAACAAACTATCCTCGTTACAGCCCATAAATGACCCACTATTGGGTCGGGCCTCCTCCAAATTCATGGAGGGAAAGCCTACTGTGCCACGCTGGCAAGTCGGATTGGCACAGGGTTTGTATCAAGTTTTCTTTCTCTTGAGGCAAGGTGATCTGCCTCTTGCGTTCTTTTCGTCGCCTCTTACGACACCCAAAAGATGGTATGGGTTGGTGACATTGTGTATTCTAAATCCGTCACCACACGGACAAAAAATTAAATTTAAAATTTAAAAAAAAACCCCGACACAATAACCTTTAAAAAGTAAAAAAATTATACATCGCGTTGGGGGACCGCTCCCACTTATTTATTACCTGAGCCCTGGTCCCCCAACGCGCTGTATTTATTTTTTACTTTTTATAGGTTATTGTGTCGGGGATATTTTTAAATTTTTAATTTAATTTTTATTTTTTCCTTTTTATAGGTACACACTTATTATAATGTAGATTTTGTTAAATTGCACGTGATGCGCTTTCATTTGAGACCCCACTCGATTAAATTTGCAGACATTCGGTTATTCTTCCCCACTTACACCCGTCATAACATTTAAACGGCTCAACCGATTTTCATCAAACATGAACAAGTGACAACACAAGTCTAAGAACACTCGCCCGTAACTCACCTTTCATACAAAAAAACTATATTGAAATCGCTTCATCTGTTCGCGAGCTACGGAGCCACAGACAGACAGACAGGCAGACACGTCAAACTTATAACACCACTCTTTTTGCGTCGGGGGTTAAAAAAAAACTAAACTTAAAAAAAATGTCCTTGGTCCAGTAAGCCGACCTACGATTCTTATAATTCTACTACTCAGCTCATAAATGACCCACTGTTGAGTCCTGCCTCCTCCAGTTACGTGGAGGATAATTAGCCTACTGTGCTACCTTAACATAGGGTTTCATATCAAGTTTTCCTTTTCTTGATAATAAAATAAATAAATATCCTTGGACATTTCACACAACGCCATCTCGTCCCAAGCTAAGCAACTTAATGCTTGTGTTATGGTAATGAGATGGATGATAAACTACATATATACATATTTTTTTTGTAAATACGTGCATATTATAGACTAGCGACCCGCCCCGGCTTCGCACGGGTGCAATGATGAACATCAAAATTTATGCATGTATTGTACATATAAAACTTCCTCTTGAATAATTCTATTAAAAAAAACCGCTTCAAAATCCTTTGCGTAGTTTTAAAGATTTAAGCATACATAGGGACGGACAGACGATAGCGACTTTGTTTTATACTATGTAGTGATAGAAAACACCCTGACTCGGTACAAATATTGGAGGTCGTACAAATATTTCTTCCGTGCGGGAATCGAACCCGCGACATCCTGCGTAGCAGTCGATCGCTCAACCACTGCGCCAACCGTGTCGTAATGCTCGCTTATCGGTCTTGGCATTTTCATTTATCGGTGTATTCTATGTTTAATTATCTATGTATTTTAAATCCGTAATCACACGGCAAATCCTGGTACGTAGTAGGGTAACTGCGTGGTTATATCTAGTTCCACAGAGAACATAGATTTCCGATCATTAGATCTGAATATCTGCAGAGCATCACTGATTTTGAATCACTCTGTGGCAAACCGTACGTCTCCTAATTGGTTGTATTGTTTAGAGTGTTTCAGTGAGAACCCTATAGTTAGATAGAAGCCATTGTGGCCACAAGGGTTAATTGGTACAAGCTTAGCAAGGTACTGCATCAATACTTATACGACCCGCCCCGGCTTCGCACGGCCGCAATGATGAACATCTAAATTTATACATGTGTTATACATTACACCTTCCTCTTATATGTACTTTTTACTACCCTTTCATAATTTATAAATAATTAGCGACCCGCCCCGGCTTCGCACGGGTGCAATGATGAACATCTGAATTTATCAGTTTTTCTCTACAATATTATGCATGTATTATAGATATAAACCTTCCTCTTGAATCACTCTATCTATTAAAAAATTGCTTCAAAATCCGTTGCGTAGTTTTAAAGATTTAAGCATACATAGGGACGGACAAACAACATCGACTTTGTTTTATACTATGTAGTGATAGTGATTATTCGTTTAGGCGCAAAGGGATGATCATCAAGCCAGACGAGGTGGTAAGTCTGGTTAGGGGTCGCAGCGCCTATCCCCCGATAGTTGTAGTCGGGTAATTCTTAACTGTGCGCTTTTGAAACTTCGCTATCGCGGTGTAGGAAGTTTTTTGGTATTTCTCGCATTTGTACGCGATATTTCTTGATGTCCTCGAGTGGCGACCGCGTTTTGGAAGGCGCAATGCTAGTAGGCCTCCCACACGGTGGACCGACGACCTAGTTAAGGTCGCCGGAAAGCAATGGATGCGGGCGGCCCAGGATGGCCTTTGTGGAGATCCTTGGGGAGGCCTATGTCCAGTAGTGGACGTCTTTTGTCTCTAACGATGATGGTGATTATTTATTGATGATAACAGTTCCGATTTTTCGGGTACATTGTGTAAAGTATGTTGGTCGCTACATTCTTCTTCTGGATAATATGTGATCAAACGAACTTGAAAAGTGACGTTCGATCTATATTATGTGAGTCTTAATTCTTCAGATATATTTATATACTTTAACTATGTAGTCCTTTTATTTTACAAGGCAACACTCGCACATCCAAAGATAATCGATATGGAATCGATTTTTTTTTTTTTTTTTTTTCGGCAACCCTACCTTTCGTTAGATGTTCTTGCAGTCTAAACGTCATTCTTCAGAGTTAATAAAACTTTTCCAGGGTCGGGTAGGGTGGGTTGTGATATATCTGAAGAATGAAGACTCACATAATATAGATCGAACGTCACTTTTCAAGTTCGTTTGATCACATATTATATTTCGTCTTCATTCTTCAGATATATTTATATACTTTAACTATGTAGATGCAAAAGTGACAATGAAATACATATGTTACTTTTGTATGAAAAGTTTTATATTAAACAAAAACAAACTTCTAAAAGAAAAAATATGAATAGCACTGACTATTTTACATGATTTAATAAACACAGAGTTAGATTATAAGGAGTAATTTAGTTTTTAGGAATCAGAATTCAAGGCCACGGATCTTGCGAAAGATCCCTCGTCTACTATTGGCCGGTTATAAAATTTGGCGAAAACTTGTGACGAGTTAGACCAGCCTGCTGTTTTTCTGATAATGTCCAGGCTGAGGCCCCTGGCGTGTGCTGCTGACGTAGAAGCGTGCCGCGTACTGTGTGCTGTGAACGCTGCTACGTCGATACCACACTCTTGCAAAGTTTGTTTAATCCATCTACTTATGGTTTGATTTGATGCCCTACCATGAGGTCTTTTATATGTAATCAAAAGGTAATCATTTATGTTTCCTGTCCTCAAACTCGCTGTGACAGACAGATAGTCATTCAAAGTTGTAGCCGGGCAAATACTAATATTTTCGACAAAGAAAGGTAAAATCAAAATTGGTTGGTCTTTCCCTGCTGCTGAGGTTTTGATTACGTCAGTAATCAGTATTTTGACACCGTTAGTTTCTTGTTTAATATTGCCGACCTTAATCAGTGATAGGGTCTGTACTCTGTGGGCGGTACATAAAGCTAATAAAATAACTAGTTTCTTGGTAAGTTTCTCAAGTGTAATGCTATTGTGTGGTACCCAGGTTGATATGTGATCAAATATTATACAAGGGTTCCACGTAACGGCATATTTTGGCATGGTAGGTTTACGTTTATAAATACCTCTAAGGAGCCGTTTGATTTGCTCATTTGAGCCGATATTGTTTCCTATAAGTAATGACAAGGCAGATCTATGCGTGCTTATGGAGGCATACGAGGCTCCACCATTAAAGATATTAGACAAGAAAATTAATACAGTTGATATGGATGGATTAAATGTGTCCAAACCTCTTGAAGCACAGAACTCCCACCAGAGTTTATAAGTACAGTTATATTGCTTAAGCGTATTCCTAGAGACGGAAGATACCATAATGTCTAAGACTTCAAGTGGAACATTCTGCCTGATAAATGCCTGCCGGAGAGCTTCGCTGCCCCCAGGGTAAGGGTCTGGTGGAGAGGGTGGAGTAATCTGAAAGGTGATATTAAGAGATTTTTATGGGGCTTGAATATAACAATGTCCGAAGCTAGCAACTCTCTTAAGAGAGGAAACCAGGCTTGACCTGGCCAATATGGGAATACTAAAATTCCTTTGGCTTTATCTTTAATTATCTTTTTTAGACATCTAAGGATAAGAGCAAATGGTGGAAACGCATAGAAATAATGAGCATTCCAAACAATTGTAAATGCGTCTACAGCTAGGGAATCGGGATCTTGTTTCCAAGATGTATATTTTCTGCATTTAGTATTTGAACGTGAAGCGAATAAGTCAATTTCTGGCCGACCGTAATTTCTAACTATTCTTCGGAAAGCTCTTTCCGATAGTTCCCACTCTGTATCAATATTTATTTTCCTCGATTCCTCGTCTGCTATATAATTTCTCTTTGTATTTATGTAAGATGCAAATAACCAAATGTTTCGTGATTCACACCAAGTCCAGATTTCTTTTGCTAAACTATTAAGATGTGGGAATTGGATTCCACCCATTCGGTTTATATAGCTAATAGCAGTTGTATTATCTATGCGTAATAAGATCGAGCAATATCTCAGTTTTTGAGCAAAGCATTTAAGGGCCATGAACACCGCTAGTAATTCAAGGTAATTGATATGATAAATCAGTTCAGCAGTCTTCCAGTAACCGTTAACCCGGGTGTTATTACAAAATGCACCCCAGCCCGTCAGTGACGCGTCTGTAAAAATTTCTATCTTGAAGTCTTCGTCTCTCATTGTATTAAAAGACGAAGCCACCTTTTGTTTCCACCAATTTAATTCTGTTAACAAATGTTGAGGTACCCTAATCTTTGAATCATAACTCTTAAGTTTACGAAGTGCTAAGAATTTTTCTCTTTCCATAATTTTTGTGTATAGCCATCCGTATCGGATAGCAGGGCAAGCAGACACGAGCACGCCAATTAACTGAGACAACTCCCTTATAGTGCAATTAGATCGCCGTGAGAATTGTACGATCAAGTTAATAATATTGCTACGTTTTTCGGTAGGTAAAGAAAGTGACATATTTACAGTGTTATACAAGAACCCTAAGAACTTACAACTCTGTTTAGGTACTAAAGAACTTTTGTCAAAATTTATAACAAAGCCTAGACAATGCAATAAACGAATCGTCTCAGTAACGTTAGCATAACACTGTTCATAAGTATCTCCGATACACAAAATATCATCTAAATATACGACTGATTTGAAACCTCGTTGGCGGAGGTGGATTATCGCTTCCCTCATCAGTTTGGTAAAAACTCTAGGAGCAACTGACAATCCATATGGGAGAGCATTAAACTGATAAGTATGGTGAAACTGGAAGCGGAGATATTTCCTGTGGGGTTTGTATATAGGTATTAATAGGTAGGCCTCTTTCAGGTCTATTGTCGCTAGATAACCGTACTCGGGTACCAGTTTTGCGGCTGTTCGAAAATCTTCCATTTTAAAATGTTGTTTATATACAAATTTATTTAAGGGTTTTAAATTTAGAATGAAACGTTTCTCCCCATTGGCCTTAGGGGTCAGAAACACACTGGAAACAAAATCATTTTTAGAGCGATTACACAATGAAATTGCTCCTAGGTTAATAAGCTTATTAATCGACTCTAACATGTCAACAGATTCAGTTTTTGACCTAATTACATTACATGGTTTTGATAATTGATAGGGTTTGTGACTGAATGGGATACGAAACCCTTCACGAATCCTTAAAATGGACTTTAGCATTGTCAGTAATCCTACGCCAACAGTCATAGAAGTAATTTATTCTACCAGCATGTACCTCGATTAAAGATGCGTCGGGGCACGCTGTCTGCCGTGAGCTGCAACTGCTCGTGGTTGAGGTGGAGCACGTGGTTGGCGATTGCTCGTTGCGCCCCTTTTCGCCCCCCCTCGCCCCCCTCTGTTTGACGGGTAACGGGGAGGGCCCATCCAGTTTACCTGAGAGCGTGGACGGGAGGATGATGATGCTGGTGCTTGATGAGTAGCTCCTGATGGGCCTTTTATCTGGTTTAAGACATTTATTCCACAAAAAGAATACAATTCACTTACATGGGAATACATGATGGATTTTAAAATATAATATTAATCTACGAGTGTAACTGCATTAAATTGTGGGTAAACTAAAATATAACAATTTCGTATTCTATTACGTATATCTTTGATAGAAATTATGTCAATGGCCATCGGAAAAATTAAAATCTGCAGAAGTCTTTCAAGATGTGGTACCTAAGAGTTTTTTTATAACAATTATATGATTGTATTTCCTTAATGTCATTAGGCAGTTTATTGTATAACTGGGCTCCTTCATAAAGAATATTTTTTAGTCCATAGTTGGTTCGTGGACGATTTAGGGATAGATCATTCATTCTTCTTGTTATCCGATTTTGCGTTTGTCCTATTTTTGTAAAAGTTAATTTAGTATGTATACGTTTATCTAAGATTTTTCGCACTAGTAAGCATGTGTTATATTTGTATGTTTGAAGTAAAGTCATTATTTTAGTTTCTTTGTATATTGTTTCTGTTGGAGTGAGTAATAATGGAAGAGCATTTTAATAATTTTGTTCTGTGCTATTTGCAGTGGTTTCAAATTTGTTTTGGCGGCTATACCCCATACTTCTATGAGGTATTCAAGATGAGGTTTTACCATAGTATTATATAGTATATACCGTACCGATTTTGGAAAGCAACGAACGTTCCCCCGTAGTACATGCATGATTGTTGACAGTTTGGAGCCTATTTTCTCTATGTGTGGTTGCCATGTAAGGTGTTTATCTAAGTAAAGGCCTAGATATTTTTCTAAGCTAACTTTTGTTATAGATTTGCCATTAATTAATAAATTTTGATGAGGACTTATCGTTTTATTTTTGGCACTGAATATTAAGTAGTTGGTTTTTAATATATTTATAGTCAATAGATTATGATGAAACCATTCGCAAAGAGTATTTAAATCTTGTTGGGCCTGTTGAATAAGAGGCTCTATATTATTACCATAGTAAAATAGGCTGGTATCATCTGCATACAGCTTTATGTCTCCTATTAAACCTAGGTCTTGTATGCCGTTAATATAAATAAGGAACAACAGGGGGCCGAGAATTGATCCTTGTGGTACTCCAAAATTAAGGAACTCGCGCCTGCTCTGGATTCCTCCAATGCAAACGACCTGTTGTCTGTTAGAAAGATATGAACGAAATATATCATGAGCAGTTCCCCGTATTCCTATATCATAAAGCTTTTGCAAAAGTAAATTATGGCTAATGGTATCGAAAGCTTTTTTTAGATCAATGAATATGCCCAAAGCCACGCACTTTTGATCTATATTCGTTTTAAGAGTTGTGACCAAATCCATAGTAGCTGACAAAGTGTTAGAGTGTGGACGAAAACCATATTGTTGTTTTGATAGGAAGTTAATCACATCAAGATGCCTGTTTAGGCGATCATAGATAATTTTCTCATAGACTTTAGAAACACTTGAAAGGACGGAAATTGGTCGATAATTGTTAGGATCAGATTTCTTACCAGATTTAAATATAGGGCTAACTTTTGCCACTTTAAGCGAATCGGGAAAGATGCCATTTTGTAAGGTTTGATTTATGCAATCGGTTAATTGTTTTGCTATAGCGGTTTTTACGCATTTTAATATTTTACAGCTGATGCCATCTAGGCCAGTACTTGTATTTGAATTTAGGTTGTCGATAATTTTGTTTATTTCGTCTACTGTCGCTGGCTTGAATCTAATTAGTATCCTATTTTCCGATTGGGGTTGCAACTGCCTGTTTGTAGGGATTGCTGGGGCAGTCGTTTTTATATTATTTGCTAAGAGCGATCCTATAGTAGCAAAGAATTGGTTAAAATGGTCACAGATGGCTTTCACGTCGGTTATTGGGCCCATTGGGGTGTCTAATTTGTGTGGCGGCAAATTCGGTTTATATTTAGTGCTTACTAGGTTACTAATAAGTTTCCACATCTTTAAAGGCTTTTTTACGCAGTCATGAAAGGCTTTGTGATAATATTTGCTTTTCGCGTTCTGAATAGTTTCGGTCACTTTGTTTCTTAGAGTTATAAATTCTTGTCTTGCAGCTTCATTATGTTGGTTTTTCTTAAGATAATGCCATTGTTTGTTTCTTTTATGTATAACTTGTATTATGTCTTTGTTAATCCAATCTGATTTTATGGTGTTTAGGATTTTTGTTTTCGTGGTTCGGTTTTCTTGTATATATTTTAACAGTATACTTTCAAGTGTGTCGTAGTCAATCTCATAAATATTCTCCATAGCACGTTTGATGTTTTTGTATAGTGAATCGTAGTCGAGGGCTTGGAAGTTTATTTTCTGCTTCGGTTCTGGTACAAATTTCCCAATTTCCAGGTAAAGTTGCTTATGGTCTGACATAGGTGAGTCAATCACAGTAATGTGGAAAGGATTGTTTTTTAGATTAGTTGATACATGATCGAGTATAGATTTTCTAGTTGTTGAATCACGAGTGCTAAATCGGGCATCTAAGTTATTTAATATTGTATATCCATTCTCAGATATTCTTTTTGTGTAGGCAATAATAGTATTTTTTTGCGAAAGTAAATCGTAATTGAAATCCCCGAACACTACAGCCCGTTTCCTTTTTAATAGCTGAACCGAGTAGTCATCCAGGAAATCACTGTCTTTGGATTTTGGGGATCTGTAAATTGCGCCAATATCTAGCGAGAATTTATTTATATGTATCCATAGGAAGTGATTATTGTCTTTTGAAAATTCTTCTAATAGATTGTGTTTTAAGCAATTATGTACAAAAATTGATACTCCACCTCCTCTGGTATTATCTCTGAAGTTCCAGTAGTGGTAATAGTTTGCAATTTTCAGACTTTCAGCCTCAGTTTTTGACTTAATCCATGTTTCAGTTAATATTATAACATGTATAACACTAGATATGGACTGAATAATGCATTTTAATTCGTCGAATTTTCCAGGCTTCACTATACTTCGTGCGTTTGCATACAGAAACTTTAGTGATTTATGGTTTTTTATCAAAATTTGGTATGAATCACTGATATCGTGGGTGATCTTACTATCAGATGGAGTAACGGCGTCGGGAGCAATTAGTTTTTTGTCGTGATGTTTGTAATTTTTGGTATACCATGTATGTATTTTATAGTAATGTTCTTCTCTCCTTCATCTTGCCGACGCTTCAGTTCGCTTTTTAAATTTAACCTGTATTTTTGTTGCGCAGGAGTCTCGTCGGAGTAGATTTTATAGATTTCTGGTTTAATTTGAGATTTGTTTCGTAGGATCGATATGGCTGCATCAGACGTTGGGAAAATGGCTTTTATTGGTCTTGATCGGCTTGGGCAGTATTTTCCGAGTCTGATTATTTTATTTGGCTTTATGCAATCTGGAACAGCCATACGAACTAATTTGGTGACCTCAGTGGCATCATGGTTGCGCCTCTCTTCGATATTAGATGAATGTATTTCGCTTATGCCCTGGATAATTATATTTTTTCCTCTAAGAGATCGCTGGTTAGACTCTAACATGAAGTCCTCGTAACTTAATAAAGTACAGTTTTGGGGAGTATTATTTAATTTTAAGGCTGTGATGTCATTTTCAATATGATCGACTTTTTGTTCTATCTGTAGCTTGAATCCCAGAATATTAGCTAACTGCATTTTAATATTTGTCTGTTCTGTCGATAAATGATCGGTTGTGGCTTTGATCTGATTTATTTGATCTTTTATTGCGCTGACGTCCTGTGATATTCTCTTTAAGTTTTCGGCTTGTGATTTGGCCATATCTGTTAGTAGCGATTTCATGTAGACTTGAAAATTTTCAAATTTTAATGACAGATCATCATCCGGTTGTTTCCGTTTTTGACGAAAGGTGATATGATGTTGAAGGGAATCAGGGTGCACTTCCCTTTCGGCAGCCCTTCTTAGGTCAGGTTCATCATCATCATTTCAGCCAAAAGACGTCCACTGCTGGACATAGGCCTCCCCCAAGGATTTCCACAAAGGCCGGTCCTGGGCCGCCCGCATCCACTGCTTTCCGGCGATCTTAACCAGGTCGTCGGTCCACCGTGTGGGAGGCCTACCAGCACTGCGCCTTCCGGAACGCGGTCGCCACTCGAGGACTTTTCTGCCCCATCGGACGTCGGTCCTGCGAGCTATGTGCCCTGCCCACTGCCACTTAAGTTTGACAATCCGGTGGGCTATGTCGGTGACCCTGGTTTTCCTGCGTATCTCCTCATTTCTGATTCGATCTCGCAGGGAAACTCCGAGCATAGCCCTCTCCATTGCCCTTTGGGTGACTTTGAGCCTTCTGATGGAGCCCATAGTGAGCGACCACGTCTCAGTTCCATATGTCATCACTGGCAACACACATTGGTTGAAGACTTTTGTCTTCAGACACTGCGGTATTGTGGACGAGAAGATCTTTCGCAGCTTCCCGAACGCTGCCCAGCCGAGTTGCATCCGACGATTGACCTCTTTCTCGAAGTTGGACTTACCTAACTGGACAGTGTGTCCCAGGTAAATGTAATGGTCAACAACTTCGAGAGTAGAACCTCCGATGTTAACAGGAGTGGCTTGAACATGGATATTAGACATGATCTTCGTCTTCTCCATGTTCATCTTAAGGCCGACTCGTTCGGAGGCTCCACAGAGGCCATCGAGCATCGTAGTGAGGCCCTCCATGGTCTCAGCCATTACGACTATGTCGTCAGCGAATCGAAGGTGAGTGATGTACTCGCCGTTCACATTAATGCCCAGCCCTTTCCAGTCCAGAACCTTGAAAACATCTTCCAGTGCAGCGGAGAACAGTTTCGGAGAGATAACGTCTCCCTGTCTAACACCTCGCTGCAACTGGATCGGTTTCGAGGTCTGGTCCTGGAGTCGGACTGACATGGTGGCGTTTTCATACAAGCACTTCAACACTTCGATATACCGATAGTCGACTTGGCACCTCTGGAGAGCCTGCAATACTGCCCACGTCTCGATCGAATCGAAGGCTTTCTCGTAGTCCACGAACGCCAGACAAAGGGGCAGGTTATACTCCTCGGTCTTCTGTATAACCTGCCGTAGCGTTAAAATATGGTCTAAGGTACTGAAGCCTTTTCGGAAACCGGCTTGTTCGGGAGGCTGGGAATCGTCAAGCCTGCACGCGAGTCGATTTGTGATGACCCTCGAGAACAACTTGTAGACATGGCTCAGAAGTGAGATGGGTCTGTAGTTCTTCAATAAGGTGTTATCTCCCTTCTTGAAGAACAGCACCACCACACTTCTGTTCCATGCCTTTGGCGTTCGTCCTTCGAGTATGACGGAATTGAATAACTTCTGAAGGGCCCTAAGGATCGGTTCTCCACCCGCCTTCAGAAGTTCTGCGGTAATTCCGTCATCACCCGCCGCCTTGTTGTTTTTAAGTTGCTGGAGAGCCATCCCGATCTCACACAGGCTGACGTCCGGGAGGTCTTCTGTGTAGTGCCGGGTTAATCTAGCTCGTGGGTCGTCTGCTAGATTTATGACGGGTTCCTGTGTAGACGTGTACAGTTGTCCATAGAAACTCTCGACCTCACCCAAAATCTCGGACTTCGACGTGACGATCCTGCCGTCATCAGTCTTCAGCCTGACGAGCTGGCTTTGCCCAATAGACAGATCCCTGGCAAAAACCTTGGAGCCCCTGTTGCGTTCAATAGCCTCTTCAACACGATTCGTGTTGAATCGGCGTATATCACGCTTCAGGGACTTTGATATCTGTCTATTGAGCATCCGAAGCTGCGTCGCATCATCTGTAGACTGCAGAACCATTTTCCGTCGCTCGTCCATGAGATTTAGGGTGAGGTCCGAGAGCTTTTTGGCCGTTTTCAGGCGTTGGGTCTCACAGAACTTCGACCCAACTTTGCGGACAGTCTCCACGAACCCGTCATTATAATCGTCCACGTCAACGCCTAGGCTTATAAAGCGGTTTTGCAGTTCGAGCTGAAAGCTCTCCGGGTTTTGAATTTGAACTGGCACGGGACGCAGCGTAGACCTCACCAGGCGCGACCTTTCAAGCTTAACGTCGATATTCAATGTGCCTCGTACTAAGCGGTGATCGCTTCCGGTTTTGACCATATTGATCACGGAGACATCATTGAATATGTGCTTTTCCGTCGACATGATGAAGTCTATCTCGTTTTTTGTGGTGCCATCCGGACTCAACCAGGTCCATTTCCTCTGTTCTGGTTTTTTGTAAAAGGAATTCATCATATAGAGTCCCTCCTTCTCCAGGAAACCAGCCAAAGTCTGGCCCCGTTGGTTCCGGTGTCCAAACCCAAATTGCCCCACTTGCAGCTCATCTCCACTCCGCTTGCCCAGTTTCGCGTTAAAATCCCCCATAACAACGGTGTAGTGCGTTCTAGAGCCATGTATGGCCGAGGAAATGTCCTCATACATTGTCTCCACCGCTTCGTCGGGGTGTGCCGAGGTCGGTGCGTATACCTGTATGACCTTCAGCGAATAACGCTTGGTTATTCTGAGTATAAGGTACGCCACCCTGGTCGACACACTCTCGATTTTAACAACGTTGTTCACAAGGGACTTGTGGACGATAAACCCAACACCACCTTGGGACTGTTGGTCGCCCTCCCGGAAGTAGAGCAAATTGCCGGATTTGAGGGTTATCGTGTCCTCTCCCTCTCTTCGGACTTCAGATAACCCCACTATATCCCATCGCAACTTGCTCAACTCTTCCTCGAGTTCTACGATCTTCTCGTCAGTCCGCGGTGTCCGTGTGTTATATGTTGCCAGGTGCAGCCGTCGTTTTTTGTGGTAGCCGGATCTCTGCCGGAGATTGTTCGCACCCCCTGCCCCACCGTTACCTTGGCTGCTACCGTGGCCGAAGGAATAGTGGGGCTGCCGGGGACTGGGGGCCGTTTTCCTAGTTGTATCCATTCATTCATGGGGGGGTTTGCCATAATCGCCACGCTTGGCAGGCGGGTTGGCGATCGCAGTGATGGATGGTGTGTTTTTAACAGAGCGTCGCTGCAGCCCAACGTCTGTTGTCCCTTAGTCGCCTTCTACGACACCCACGGGAAGATATGGGGTGGTAGTATTCTTACTCCGCTACCACACGGAAAGGTAAGGTCAGGTTGGGAACCACCAATTTTATCCGATCTTTCCGTATAGCAAGTGGTTGTTTTATAGAAGGTATGGGCTTCTTTAACTGGAGTCCTTGCTTTTCGATCACTTTAGAAGCTTTGATTTTTTCCGAAAGCTGGTTACCAAATAGCATTTCGTCCCTTTCTACGTCTTGGATGACTTTCAAAAAAGACTTGTCTAGAGTCGTGGTTATAAATTTTGTCCTTGCTTAAGTTTCTATGGAGTGTAAGTCGCATAAAATGCGACAGCTGTCGCTTAGCATTTTAATTGCCTGTAGCTTGTCGTTATCAGGTTCCAGGAGAAGTGACAGTCCCCTATTTAAGGCGGTAATGCCTAGACCTAATTGGTCTTGGACAGCTTCTACTCTTTTATCGCGCATCCTGACGGTGTCTGAAATTGCGGCCGAGATCTCCGGGTTGAGTTTGGGCGCTTTCAAAAGTGTACAGTTTTCTGGGATTGCATACTCCTTGGATAGTTTATCCTTGAGCTCTTTCGCAAGCCCCTTTCGTAATATAGGGAGCCAAAGGCGCGACAAGTTGTCATGTATTTTACTACCGTATTTGGGTGATTCCTCAGTTGATTCGCCCAGCGCGTTCAGAATATCGGTATCGAGTTCTACGACGGGGGAGTCTTTTTGTTCCGTCTCGGTAGGGTTTATGGTTGCATTATCATTTAAGACTTCTGTTACCTCGACAGCTTCGTCGGTCATTAACCCAGGAATTAAGTCATCTACGGCTTGAGACTCTGATTCTAATGGAGAGAGCAAAAGAAAAAACTATATTAATAATGTTTAAAAAGAAAAAACTAATATAAAAAATATGTGGGTATCTTTGAGAAATATAATTTTCGTGATATCTTAGTCAAGAACTATAAAGTGCCTTTGTGTCAGACCCGCAGTCTACCTCTAGGCATTTTTAGGTTAGGGTAAAGGCATTCGTGTAGACCCTCAGTCTACCTCCAGCCCGTAGTGCCTTCGTGACGATCCACGATCGACCTCTAGGCTTATACAACATTGTTTTATTGTGCGTGAATCTCTAAAACACGCTAACGCACTTGAATATTATTCACTTTAAGTCATTTGTACCTACGATTCATTTTCACTTAAATAGTCGTTAATTCGTCTTACCTTGTTCTTGTTCGGAATCCGATGAGTCGATAACCCTTATACGTTTCCGATATTGTTTTTCTTCTAGCCGCCTTATTTTCCGGTGGTAACGTTCTATTTTGTCTCCTATAGCTCTTTTAGGCATTATTTTAATTATAAAATGGAATATTTAAAGTATTTAATACTTATTGCGGAGATGTGCTGTCGCCGACTCGCAAAATAAAAGAATGACGTTTAGACTGCAAGAACATCTAACGAAAGGTAGGGTTGCCGAAAAAAAAAAAAAAAAAAAATAGATTCCATATCGATTATCTTTGGATGTGCGAGTGTTGCCTTGTAAAATAAAAGGACTACATAGTTAAAGTATATAAATATATCTGAAGAATGAAGACGAAATATAATTACGTAATTCACAGGCACAACTGTCCAAAACTATTATTCCGATATCTATTATTAACCGGATTATACGATGCAAATACCACAGGAGTATATCTCTCTTGGAAAACCGTTACGCTGACCGTAATGGTTGCTCCAGGCGCACACAGTTCAATATTTTGGAGCAGGTACCAGTAAAACGTATGGTTAGAGCGAAAGATTATATTGAATTCAAACATCAATGAAAAGTTTCTCAATTTAATAATCAAGACTAGGCATCACCCAGCGGTTGAAATTTGACAATAATCAATTTGAATTATTACAGACTTCACTATCACTATCACTACATAGTATAAAACAAAGTCGCTGTCGTCTGTCCGTCCCTATGTATGCTTAAATCTTTAAAACTACGCAACGTATTTTGAAGTGGTTTTTTAAATAGATAGAGTGATTCAAGAGGAAGGTTTTTATGTATAATACATGCATAATTGCACCCGTGCGTAGCCGGGAGTTCTAGTCACTATCACTATCACTATCACTACATAGTATAAAACAAAGACGCTGTCGTCTGTCCGTCCCTATGTATGCTTAAATCTTTAAAACTACGCAACGGATATTGAAGCGGTTTTTTTTAATAGATAGAGTGATTCAAGGGGAAGGTTTATATGTATAACTCACCCCCGCTTTGCACGGGGGAAGCCGGGGCGGAACACTAGTTAAATATAAACAAAAGAGTATATATGCTTGTGTGTGTTTCAACTACATGGTAGTGTGTGTAATTTTATGCATAATTTAAAAATAATATTAGTATTCTGTACTCCTTCTTTACATAATTTTCTTAGTAAGGGTACGAAGTTTTTGATTCATGTTTTAATATAATATACAGATTTGTAAGATGAAATTTGTATTATTTCGATTTCATTATTCGAGTCTTTAAAAGCCAAGTCACAAAGTCTGTAAAAGCCTATAATTGTACTACAATTAAAAATAAAAACTGTTTGACTAAAAATGTATGTCGACTTAACCATTTTGGTGTAAATTTTAGTTGATATCGACTTCAATCAGTTTAAGTGCGAAAAAAGACTTCAAGTCTTACATTTTTACCTTTAAAACGTTTTTATTGATTTAACTTGAGCTGTCGGCTTAGAAATAACCTACATAAAATATACTGAACCACGATTCCCGGACAGGTCATAAATATTAACCGCAGGGCAGTTATCATGACTTATGGTTTAACCGTCTGGCATCACTAACTCATAGTTCCAGCTGGGATGCAGACATATCGCTGAGAAACTTAGAAAATCAGCGTGAGTTTCTTCTCTCTTTCTTCGGTAAAAAACATATGGAGAGAAATACAATAAGTCTCTCTCTTTTCTATTGGTGGGAAAGAGATAGAGTGTCAATGTTTCGAAATATAATTAAAAAGTTACTTTGTCTGACTCAGTGGGCAGTGAGCAAAACCTACATGTTTGAGCTACTGAAGTGAAAAGCATTATTTTCTATAGTCTTGGTGAATCGTTTATAGTGTACCTTTAATTTTGGGCAAAATGTAATATTAGGGGCATTCTTAAAAAATCGTTCTAATCAAAATCATTTTGATTTTGTCATCATCATCATTTCAGCAAAATGGCGTCATAGGCCTCCTCCAAGGATTTCCACGCAGGCCGGTCCAGAGCCCCCCGCTTTTATCGCATTCCGGCGACCTTGTTGTGGACGTCGGTCCACTGTGTGCTTACCAGTACTGCGCTTTCCGGAACGCGGTTGCCACTCGAGGACTTTTCTGCCCTTTAAGTGGCAAAAAGCACGATCGTACATAATCGTATGTAATGTAGATAGATATTTATCTGTTATTTTAACTGACACTAAGGCCCTTCGTACACAAGGCTACGCAAATCTTCGTTACTCAATGATTTTGTCTTCAAGCGACCACCGCCACACAAAGCGAGTCGCGGTACGAATGTCGGCGACACGACTTGGAGACTAAAATTGTTGAGTATCGAAGACTTGCGTAGCCTTGTGTACGAAGGGCATAAGAGGTTCAGCAATTAGCATGTTTATTTTATGTAAAAGTCAAAAGCCTCCGAACTCCATCGTGTACAAGGCTTATGTTGATTTTAAATTAAAACAAAGTAAACAAAAAATCTCGTAACTCGCCGCGGAAAGGAAACACTGAAGAATTCATAAAATGTTATGCTCATCCATTATTCATTTTCACAAAAATCTGTACGAAGAATCGCAACCCTTTGGCCGGCCTATCGAAGCGGGAGAATACGAGTATTTATTATACCAAAACATCGGTGATGTTAAAAAAATATTCAATAACGAGAGAAACATCTGGCCGTCCTGTTCACATAAAACAAACGTTATAAAACTTCGCCGTCAAACATCTTGTCTAAAAGATTTGTAGGCGAAGGATTTGGTGGTAAGCGAAGCGATTTATCATCATCATGGCCTTACTACCACTACTACTCTGTCCATATATGACCCACTGTTGAGTCGGGCGACCTCCAGTTACATAGAGAGTAATTCCCGTGCCACGCTGGCCAAACGCTTTCCTTCTCTTGCGGCTAGGTTATCGGCCGTGACAGTTCCTTTTGTCGGCTCTAACGACACCCTTAGGGTGGAATGGGGTGGTGACACTATTTTAAATACGTCACACGGATATCATGGCCTTAGGCATTAATTAATGTCGGTGTCACTTTGAGTTAGTACCGTCTTTAAATAGTTGTATATTGGCTAATTCTCATTTCTCTTTTAGAATATAAATTATTTATTGTTAACACAGGTACTTAAAAATATAAACAAAGGTCTTAACATAGTGAACAGATCGCTGTGATATACCGTACTAGACGGTGTACAATATTACTGTCTTAAAATTTAAAACTTTGACTTCAAATTGACACTAAAAGCGAAAATAGCATGAATGGATTTATAATACTGAAAGGATTTTTGTAAAGAAAACTAGCTGTACCTTGCGGGAGTTGCTACGCCACAAACTAAAATACATTTCCCGGAAAGGCATTACACAAATTTTCAATTAAAAAATTTAATTTTTTTTTTTTGGTTCAGAAAAATTCTTGAACTCATGCCCAACACTTTGCTGAAGATTATCACATGAACAAATGCATAGTTTACGATTCTTTAAAGGACATACAGACAAACATTAATTTATGTGCATAAGAAGGTGTGTGCTTTGTAAAGGATTCGAAATGCAATAAAATTCCCTTTACATACAAATTTACTCTTCATACAAATTAAGGCGCAGTGCTGGTAGGCCTCCCACACGGTGGACCGACGACCTGGTTAAGATCGCCGGAAAGCAGTGGATGCGGGCGGCCCAGGACCGGCCTTTGTGGAAATCCTTGGGGGAGGCCTATGTCCAGCAGTGGACGTCTTTCGGCTGAAATGATGATGATGATGATGATGACAAATTAATGTTCGCCAATTCAATTTCAAGTTTTTTACCAAAGGGTTTTCAATAACGGAGTTGTGAAGAAGTAACAAAAAAACTTATTCCCGTAATAAACATCTTCTTTTTCATGTCCGTTGAAAATAGGCCCATCTATATTCTTACATATACGCCAACTTAAGGTGTGATTCCGAACTCGGCAACCAACAGCAGTGCTGCCTGCCACGCTAAATCCGAGCAAGGTGGCAGTGTGTCAATTTACTTGTCAACATTAACGTAGGTATTCTTGCTGCGGCGGCAGACGCGTCACTGTTGGTCTGTCGCAGCGGTAGAGCTACACAGACGCACAGCTGTGCTACAATGCTGCCGCAACCTTGC